>OY728137.1:2007361923-2008611923 GCA_963277665.1 Viscum album
TGATTTTCTTGGATTTAGGGTAGAAATGACGCCTCAGTTTTAAAACTTCAAACTCCTCTAGGTCGAAGAGAGTGTCAATCCTTCTTGTGTAGAGCTTGTTTTATCATTGTGGGTGATGTTGAGCTAATGTGGAATTTCTCAATACTTGAGATGGATGGGTATTATGTAATCATGGGAATGGATTGGCTTTTGGATTTTAAGGCCCACATTGATTGTAATGCACAAATAGTGGAGTTTACGACACCCAATGGCGTTAGACATCTCTTTAGAGGAGAGAATCATGGAAGGCAGGGTGCAACGGGTTTGTTGGCACTAGAAGTGGGAAAGTTATCGTATTGGTTGGTGGTATTGTCATTGGAATCGGAAATGGGTGTTGAGAAATGTGTTCTTCCAGTAGTGGTGGATCAGTTAATGGATGTTTATCCTAAATAATTCTCTAGGATACCTCTTGTATGATATGTGGACTTTACGATTGATCTCATTCTAGGGACTATTCCAATCTCACTTCCATCTTATCGTATGACACCTATTGAATAGCAGGAATTGAAATTCCGGTTGGAAGACTTATAAAACAAAGGGTTTATCTGGTCTAGCACATCTCCATGGGCAGAACCGGTGTAGTTTGCGAAAAAGGCGGATGGAACTTTGAGGATCCGTGTTGATTATCATTGAATTAACCAAGTAATGATGAAGAAAATATATCCACTTCCATGAATTGATGATTTTTTTTAGACCAGTTGAGGGAATGATTGTGGTTCTCCAAGATCGACTTGAGGCCAGGATATCATCAATTACTGGTGAGGAAGTATGATATTGTTAAAACAACATTCAGAAGTAGATATGGTCATTATGAATATGTGGTTATGCCCTTTGGTCTAAAGAATTCACCATCGGTATTCATGGCATTGATGAATAGGATATTTCAAAGATATCTGGATTCATTTGTGTTGGTGTTTGTAGATGATATTTTGGTGTATTTAAAGACAAGGGTGGATCATGAGAAACACATAAAGACCATGCTAGGGATCTTGAGGGATCAGCGGTTGTTTGCCAAATTGTCAAAGTGTGACTTGGAAACAGTGCTAGTGATCTCGGAAAACTACCAACTCATGATTTGGAGTTGGAAGTAGTGGTGTATGATTTGAAAGTGTGGAGTCATCATCTCTTTGGTGAGAAATTTTCAGTATATACAGATCATAAGAGCTTCAATCATATTTCTCACATGGGGATTTGAACTAGAGGCAAAGGAGATGGATGGAATATTTCCAGATGTTTGATTTTGACTTAATGAACACAACAGGTAATGAAAATATGGTGGTGAATGCATTAAGTATAAAATCTTATGCTCATGTGGAAAAAGAGGAATCAGACCATTGGCAGTTGATGTCGGTTATAGATGGATTGCGGTTGGAATGTGAAGCCCAGGGTGATAGTGCGGTATTTTTTTTAGTTTTGTTGATTCCTGACATGGTTTTCCTGGTTAAAGAGGCAGAGGTATCTTATTCTAAGTGTGTGACCATGGGTTGAAGACTCAATGTTGGGGAGATCATTGAGGGTTGGAAACATAATAGATATTCCGTTTTGTGTTTTTGAAATCGGATGGTTGTACCAGTTGCTTGTCAGGAGGATCTTATCCGGGCGTATCATCATTCCAGGTGGGATGTTCATCCTGGAATTCATAAAATGTATAAAGCCTTGAAAGCGCAGTTTTGGTGGGATGGTATGAAAGGAGGTGTGGCTGATTTTTTTTTAGATGCATGACTTGTCAGTAGGTCAAGGTAGAGCATCACAGGCCAGTATGAATGTTGCAGTCTTTACCAATCCCTGTTTGGATGTGGGAGAAAATAGAGATGGATTTTGTGACAGGTATCCCAAGAACAGTCAGAAAGCAAGATGCCATTTGGATGATAGTGGATCGACTAACGAAGTTGGCCCATTTCATCCTGATTTGTGAATATCAGACGGTGGAGGATCTGTCCAAAATATATATCCAGGAGATGGTAAAGAGGCATGGTGTTCTAGTTTCGATCATATGTGATTGGGATCCGAGGTTTACATCTTTTTTCTTGAAATCCATGCACCAAGACCTTGGGACATAATTAACTATGAGCACTGTGTATCACCCTTAGACGGATGGTCAATCCAAAAGGATGATAATTTTTTTGGAGGATATGTTGTGGGCATGTGTTATAGATTTTGGTGGCTCGTAGGATGAGGACTTGTTGTTGGTTGAGCACTGGTACAATAACAGTTATTAGGAATCCATTCAGATGACTCTGTTTGAAGAGTTGTATGGGAATCTGTGTCGTTCTCCACTACGTTGGGTGGAAATGGGTGTGTCCTCGATGGTTGGACTGAGCCTTGTCCAGGAGACAACGGAGAATATCATGTTTACTAGAAAGAGAATGGAGACGGCTCAGATTCGTCATAAATCATATGTGGATCATCGTCGATGGCTGTTGTCATTTGTGGGGAGTCATCATGTTTTCTTGAGAATATCTCTTAGGTTGGGATATCGTCGCTTTGAGAATCATGGAAAGTAATCTCCGAGGAATTTTGTACCTTTTGAGATTCTCGAGCGATTTGGTGAGGTGGCTTATCGTTTGGATTTGAAACCATGGTTCAGTGCTGTGCTCAATGTGTTTCATGTGTCATAGTTGAAAAGTATCAGCTAGATCATGACCATGTGATTCGATGGGATCATGTTGAACTAGAACCGACTGGTTCATTGGTCCATGTGACAGTACGGGTTGTGGATAGGCAAGTGAAATTATTGCGTGGTAAAACCATTGGTTTAGTTCATGTTTTGTGGAAACATGTTTATATTCAAGAGGAGACTTCGGAGCGGGAGAAAGAGATGGTCGAGCAGTGGCTCTAGCTCTTTCAGCAATGGGTGGGTTCACTACTTTCTGAGGAAGGAAAGTCAAATGATGAGGAGAATGTAGCACCCCCGGTTTGAGGAATATAGCCTTCGATTATTCTTTTTTTACATGTTTAAAGTGCATGGGATGAGTTGGGAAGATATTGGGGTAGTTTGGATTGGTTTTGGGTAAGTTTGGATGCATTTCTAGGAGAGCACGGTTTGAGCACGGTTAAGGGAAACCATGCGAGTTCTCGAGGAAACCATGCAGGGGAGACAGTAGGATTTACACAACCTACGCACGGTTTTCCAAACCGTGCTAGACAATCATGTGGACCCTTTCTCCCGAGGTAATAGAGTGCACACAGTTAGCGCACGGTTTGCCAAACCGTGTGGGCTAACCTTGCTGCCACAAAAAAATAGGGTTTTAAAACACGGGCTCACTTGGGATTGTCTCGTTCTTCTCCAAATTTCCTCCCACTTGAACATCACTTGGTATTTTCAGTTATCAAGGGTTGGAGGGGCTCTCCCACTCGTTTTGGAGGCGAATTAAAGGGGTTTCAAGGCTGTTTGAAAGCGGGTTCCCATGGGTAAGTCTCTCCTCTTAGGTTCTTGATGTTTCCCTCTAGATCTACTCATCCCTCTTTCGTGGTTTTCGAGTTCTACACTTTTTGTGTGTAGATCTAGGGTTGGGGTTTCCTTGTATGTTTATTATAAGGTTTTTGAATTATAGGGAAAGGGATATAGAGAGGTTTTGGTGGTGCGTTCGCCGGATTTGAGGGGAGGTTTCTTGTGGGTCGATTTCGCGGGAACACTAAAGGTAGGTGGCTTCTCTCTCAACTCCACATGGTCAGAACTAGTGGTTCTTTGTTTATAATTAATTTGTTGTTATGAAAAAATAATTGTTATTTGTTGTGAGAAATTGGTTGTAAATCCCTTGGGTGATGTTTTTGGGATTTTTGGGTAAAAGGGGGTTTTATGATGAAATGTTATTCTTATTAGTTTTAAAATGGAGGTTTTAAAATGGGATGATATGGTTGATTTGTGAAAATGATTGATGTAAATAGTTTCTCAATAATGTGGTTGTTTTTATTGAAATGTTGTTTGCGTGGAAAATGATTTTCAATAAATGGGTGATTTATTGAACTGGATTGATATGCAATGGAATGGGTTTATTGTGTGATTTTGTTACCTTGGTGTGTTTATGCATGGTTTGTCTGGGTTGAAATGTTGTGAGGAATTTGGCGGGAAGTCTCACTATAAAAGGTGATGGAGAGTGGTTTGAAGAACCATTATATGAGTAGTGGTCAGGACGTACCTCTAGATTTGAATGGGTGGACGGGTTGGGCGGAAGTCCCACCTATTTGGTTGTTTTGGTGTGAATGGTTGAACAAGTTGTGCGTAAGTCCCACTATTTTGGTTGTTAGTTGTGCATTGATTTGCAAGATGGAAATTGTTGTGCAAGTGTGTAAATGAGGAAATGTCTTCTGGCTTGTTTGTTTGTCTTTCCCTTGGTGGTTTGGTTTCGGTGAGATGTCTTGGTAAGGGTGTGTTTGGCTTATGGTAATGGTTTCAATTCTGATTTATTTTATATAAATTTTTTTTATATAAATGTGCTAACAGTTTTATCTTAGTGGCATGTTTAGGGAAGTAATTTGGGGAAAACCTACTGAGTTTTAGTACTCACCCCCTGCTTTGGCACATTGGTGTCTTTGCAGATGTTGTGTATTGGGATGTCATTAAAGTTAAGGCATATCCCTCCTTTAGTGGTGCATTGTGATGTCTTTATAGATCTTGGAGCTTGGAGCTCGGTGTGGAGCTGTGGTGGTGTCATGGATCGTAGTGTGTGTTGTTTGGTTTCCTCTTGTACTCTGATTTTGTGTAGACATGTCTGGTTGTATTGATTTTGGGTTGTATTGTGGTACAACTTGGTTTTTTTTGGGAATGCATGTTTGGTTGTTTTACTGACATGCATCATATAGGGGTTGTTAGTGGATTGTTTGGTTGGTTTTGTCTTAAGGGAAAATCGTTCCCCAAATTTTTCTTGCAGCCCTCGGCATTTATTTCCAGCGTTTCACACCTTGGGAATGTCGCTTAAGGGCATGTTACCCTCACCGCCTCCTCAAGCCAATGAGGTAGGGGCGGGGTGTAACATAGATGAATCCCCATAGAATATTTTTCGAATAATGTTAATGTTACTATTTAATGGAAAATATGTAGACATAATTGATAGAGAATATAGTATTTTTCATTGTAGATTTAATGAATTAAATATAACCATGGTGTAATATCTATTTTACAAGGGACACATGGATTAATGGTTAAATAATATTATTCAAAAGGATTTTAAGTGGATCAATCATAAAATTTACTTTAGTTATTATCTGATTCATGGATCAAATGAATTTGAATTAATATATAATAGTTAAATGTTATAACATGGAGGTCAAGTATTTTTTGTTGAGGTTTTCTATAGGTTCTCACATAACATTTTAATGTTCTTTTTACAGAAAATATAACATATATTTTTATTGTAGATGAACAAGGATGACTCACTAAGATGATTTAAATCAATCCTATGTTCATCAAAACATGACAATTTTTATTCTGATTTTATTAAATATAATCTAAGAGAATGTTGAATTCAAGATTTATATTTTAATATAAACAATTATACAATTTTTTGTAATTATATTTGAGATTAAGATTTGAAAAATGTAAATTTTCAATGAATATGATCATTTTGTTGATGGAAATAAGTTATTTTCTTCATGGAACATCTTATTAATGTTTATTAATTTTTAGAGGTTTATATCTCAAAGATACAATTTTGTTATTTTTTACTTATAAATGATCTTAGTTAATCTAGAAGTCATTGAGTTTTTTATCGTCTATATTGTGGGTTTATAATAAATTATACATGACATATATTGTGTTAAAACTACAACCATCTAGTGTTTTGGGGGATTCTACTGATATGAAGAGAAATCATATTTTCATCTAGATCAAGGGATTAATTTAATAATAATAAATAAATCCTTTTAACATGTTTATGTTGAGTTGTTCTATAGATCGGATAACATGACATCTGATATATATAAAATTGAGGATACTTAATGTCACGATTACAAAATTATAATTCACATTAGGAAAACCTTTTTCTAGTTTTGTAATATCAATTTTATAAGTGATCTAATTATGATTTCACCAACAATAAATTGTTCTTATATTTTTATTTGAGTGTATTTTATAACTTCATTACATATTGAAGAATTATCAGTAGTCCTAATTTCATGTTTTTAAATAAACATTAATTATTTATATGTTAGTGAGAATATAATATTTATGATATACGTAAAACTTGAGGGTTTGTAATATTATTTTTTTATTTTAAAATACAACTCACCACCCTCTTGTATTGTATCAGATTAACATCTTTTTGAAAGTAATTTCTAATGTTACATATAGGTGTGAATGTATGGGCTATAATAGAATGATGTGTAATGAATAATACACTTTTTATAGTGGACTCCATTAATTTAAATTGATAGGGATATATATTATGATGATGTGGTTTTATTTTTCAATATGATATGAAAATTTTCCATGATATATATTTTAGTGAGATTCTTCTGGATTTAGGGGGAGGGTGCTCATATGACGTGGGTTGTTGGGGTGTTAGAGTGAAAAATGTATAATGAGGTGGAATGTGGGTTATCTCATATATATAAATATATAATATGGATATTATTACTCATATTCAATATTTGTTGAGGGATCCCTAGATATGATGGGAAATAGCTCCACATACTTATGTGGAAAGATTGTGTCCTTTTTTATTCAATGTAATTTAGTATTATTGTTAAAAATTTCAATTGAGGTATTAGGGAGGACCTATCATCAAATACATGGTATTATCAACATTATAATATATGTAGTAATCTTCAAGTCCCCAAGACCTGGTTAGTGATTATGATGGGTGTCATTAGATATTGTAATTGTTTTGCAGCAGTAAGTGTTCTTGTCCATTTCCTAGGTGTTAGTTGGATTTTTTTCTATTTCAGTTTTAAAAATATATATCTGAAACAACATTCATATGATTAATAAAATTTAATGGTAATTGTTTGTTGGTTTATAACATCAATGTAATTCAATATATATAAATATTATGGATAATTCCTCCCATTTTGTGTGTGATATACCCTCTGTGATAGTGACCAACTCAAAGCCTATGGGATTTGATATTTTGTGATAAGTATCTCCATATTAGAATTTTAATCCCAATAGGGATACATGTTGGGTGAGGGGATCATGAAATTCCCCGTATCTACCATTAAATCCCAATGGGGACAAATATTATGGTTTAGGGATAAAGGACTTTCCCCAAGTGTTATATAGGTACAAGAAACCATAAAATTGGATGATGGTATTTCTTATCCATGTCCACAACCAAGAAAAAGATTTAATCTATTGATATGATCCATTGGGGATGATATATCATGAAGAGTTCGGGTTACCTAAAAAATAACACCGTCCCTAGATGAGCTACAACCATCATTCATGTTTCCCTTTTAAAAAAATCAATCTGTTACTACCTTGATTTTTGGTATATGTTGTCATTTTCTTCGGGGGTCCTATAGCTGGATAATTCCTTGATAATTGTTTCTCATCATTATTTAAATTATTATGTGAAAACATAAAAAATGAATTATGTTCACTTTGGTGTAATTGTCAGACTTTTCTGCATGTTGTTTGAATTATTATAATGCATTGTTAGAACATTGGGTATGCTTTTTGTGCAAACTTCAATATCCATTTTTTAAATTTTTTAGTGGAATTAGAGGCTTTTTATATTATTAATGCATCATTACCATATAAGAAATGCATTTATTTTTGAATCCTACAGTTAGGGGCTATATGTTTTTGGGAAATATTAACCCTATATGGTGACATACCCCATAAACATTATGCGACCTAAGACTATAGTTTTTATAACCATAGTAATATATTATTTACCATAATATATTTTCCCAGTATTGGTTTTGTACCCATAATAATTAGCTTATGAGGTTTTAAAAACTCCTATGAAACTTTATATAAATTTTTCTGAGATAGTTTGAGATTGTTTTTATTTTTTTCAAATTATTTGATAAATATTTAGATACATAAATTTATTGAGTAATTAAGAGTTTAATAATGTTTATTGATAAATATTATTTATAAATTCACTATTACCCATTACATATCCTCTATAATCAATATACATAATTTAAATATAATCACAAAAATTTCAATCAATGTGTATCTAAATAATTCAATTTCGGAAATAATATAACATTATTACTTCATTTAACGGAAAATAGGTATTGAATCTCCCATTTGGGAAATCCAGGCTTCAAAGCACTCTTTTTATAAAATCGCAAATACATATATAAGATACTTCAAATAGTTTTACATATAAATTAAGTCATAACATAAATGTGTGTTTTCAATTTCACCCTTATACAACCAAGGTTACAGAAAATATTAAAATAATTTTTAAATTTAGAAGATAAATTTTAAATGACTTATAATTTGTCAAAATAATTTATTAGAATGTTGGGAATAAAGTATTCAACCCTCCAAAATTAGAATATGATGATACGATACATCATTGATGGAATAAAGCTTTTATTTTATAATATTTAAAATAATATACCCTCTTATATAATAAAATTAGAGTTGTATTAGGTCTATAAATCTGTACGAAAAATGTTTTTAAACATCACTAGATAATAATTTAATTATTTTTCACAAAAATATTAATATAAAAAAATATTTTAAAAAATAAATTATGTAAATAAATATTTCTTAAAATATTAATCTCAATCTAATGATGCCTACTATAAAACATAGGAATTGTTATGTGACTGATAAATTTATATTAGATGATGAAAAAAAATTTCATTAATGTAAATAAAATTTAAAAAAACAGACTTCAAACATTTTTTACGTTTATAAAAAAACTATCTTTTGAAAAACAATTTACATTTATAGGGAAAAAAGGAAGAGTAAATTTAATTTGAAATTTTTTTGATGATTAAAAATGAATATCTGAATAATTATTACTATTTAATGTAAAAATTATAAGAATATATAAGAAAAATGATATCATAAAACAGAGAATAAATAATAAATGGGAAAAAGATAACTAAAATTAATAACAATATCATAATTTAGTGGATGATCAAATACATATAGAATTAATATATGATTTGAATAATCATTATAAATATGATTATTAATACTCTAATTACAATTTCCATCAAGTATTTATGTTATCTTAATTAATTATTTTTTTTGTTATAAATGATATTTTATACTAAAATAGTGTTGGAGAAGATTTGTGGACAATATTATTTGATAAGTGGTATTAACAACGATGTTTAACTGATATAGGAATAATTTTTAAAATTTTTTATTTGAAAAAAGAGAGTTGGAAAATATTTAAAATATGAAAATAAAAGTGAAAAATATATATCATAAAAAATACATATAAAATAAAGGACCATATTCCAAAATTTAAAAATAATTCACCATTTGTTTAGGATAATTGTAATACATAGAGAAATATATTGAAATGTTTTGAGAGGCCTAATTGGAAATTTTACGTGTCAAAAAAAATAAATAGATGAATTTTATTTTTATTATTTTCATTAATGATTATAGAGAATGATTATAAATGGAAATATGGGGTGCCACTAATATATTCGGCAATAAAATAATGTTAAATGTTTTTGGTAAATTATTAATGGTGAGTAATTTTTTAATATAAAAAATAAATGAGGAAAATTTTTTTCTATGAATTATTAATATATAGGACTAAAATGTTTCATCGTTAGAATATATTTATATAGATTTTTCGAACAAATAATTATAAAATTGGGACCCATGACTGAAATCATTAATGTTGATGAAATTTTTTCTAGCAATGAGGAATTTTGATTATGAAGAACATCATAAGAAAATATTAAATTAATAGAATAGAAAAATTAGTTGATTAAAAAACATGATATTTAAAATATATTATATTCCATTATCATTGATTTTGAATGAAATAAATCAAAATTAACCTTCCTAAATGGTGTAAAGAAAATTTTAATATAAATAATCATAATGGACCCTTTTTTATTCTTTATATGAATTAAAATAATAAATGAGAATATTTAGAATAAATAATATGTGAATGTTTTCTTTAAACTAACAAATATGACAACTATAAAAAAAATTAGGTTAAATTGAATGAAATTCATCACAATGGAATTAATAATTTACTTATAAGATACATTTATATATGATGATTTGATCATATTATTTTTCAGAAAATATTTAGAATGAAATGGAAATAGAGGTGATTAATTGTAACATATAGATAGATAATTGTTATAAAGAATGGTTATTTTTCATTTAATATATTCTAATATCTTCCACTAAAGTTTCATAACAATATTATTTTTTGATGAATATCGAATAAGTAATGTAATAATAAATTACATAACACTAATGAATGAAAATAATGATATAAATAAAGATGTATTAGAATATATTATTTAGTTTATACCATATATTATTTTATTACTTCACTTCTTAAACACTTATGGAAATATCAAATATTATATAGTTTTTAATCTAGTGATTTAAATAGACTATCCAAAATATATTCTTTTAAATAATATGGGGATGATATTTCACCCAATGAAAATATTTGGATACATTAATAAAACTATTCATGTAAATTAATTATATTAAATTTTGTATACTATAAAATAAATAAGAAATAGTTTTGTCATAAAAAAATATATTTCAAATATACATTATTCAATATTAAAAAATTATTCATTTTTAATATTGTAAAAAAATAAAATTAAATTTTTGTGAATGAATTTTTATTTATAAAATACAGATAGTTTCATATAAATTTGGAAATAACAGTAGAAACATATTGTTATAAAATAACATTTTCCTATAAGAAACCAAATGTCATTAATAAATGAATTAATTGTAAGGAATATAAAATAAGTATTGAACATATATTTTAATCCAATTAAATAGTTTATAAATATTTAATATATAAAAATATTAAATGTAAATTAAAAGTATTAAATAATAATACATAGACATCATGATTATTTTTCAATAAATATGTTATATTTCCAAAATTACATTACTGGAAATTTGAAATTTTGTTTCAAAAATGAAAAGATAATTTTTATATAATAATTTTTCTGAAAAAAATACGAAATCAAAATTAGTTAATAAACTATTTCATCTATAATACAATATAAAACACGAATAAATTTCATGTGCATTAAATTAACAAGTTTATTTTATATAATTAATTTATAAATATGTTTTTATTAAAAATATAAATCATTCTAAATTTTGTATAATAAAAAATAGTTCTAAAATAAATTAGAAGACATTATTGGTGATAAGATTAATTCTCTTTTTCAAATTTAATAACATAAATTAATATTGTAATTAATAAATAAAAATGATACATTTCAATTAATTATTTATATAAAATCATTTATTGTCAAAATAAATAACTCAACCATTTTTAATTTAAATATTTTAAAATGAAAAAAATAATATTTATTTTAACACTTTTATTGATTTTGAAAATATATTGAATATAAAAGAAAAAAATATATTTAAATTTGTAGGATGAAATCATCATAACGTATAATATATAATATTTTTGTGTGTAAAAATATATAATAACTCATAATCTTTTACTGATTATGCTATATCCAAACAAAGGATAATGAAAAAAAGGGTAAAATTTCAATAACCTTGAAAAAATATAAATAGTGAATCAATTTTCATATTTATATGTGATTATAATTTATTTGAGAATAAATTTCATTTATTATATCATATAAAGTATTCTTCATGAACTGACCACACTCTATTGGTACACCACATAGTCCAAATGTTATGAATGTAGTGACCCATAATATTATCCTCCAATATTCCATGGGTTATCCTCTTGCCCCAAGGGTATAAAGAAAATAAAAGAGGAAGAATATCCCTTAATATATTCCATGAAATTTTAAGGATCCACTAATAAGCTCAGTGAATTAAATAAATATCCAATCCCAATATATTAAATTTCAGAAATTATTGAATCCAAAATAGAAACAGATAACAAACAAAGCATCAGAATAATTCCACAACTATAGATTCCCCTGAATTACATCTATTTGTCGGTGATTCCCAAATGGTTCATCAAAAATCATTTTCCAAACAATAAAAAAGAAATATATATTATGATGAGAATACATGTATAATGAATATGAATATCCTTAGTACCAATCAAGTAAATGTGAGAAATGATTATTAAATCTTAGTGTGTAAATAATAAAAGTTATGATGTTACATAAATCATGTGATTTGTTTCCCAATTGGAATAATAATATATCACCTTTTATTGACCAAATACTTGTCACATAATATTAATATAATTCATAGGATAAAGGTACCCATAATTAACTTCCCAACTATTTCAATACCAAAAAACCGCAATGGAAAATTAAATTTCATTCAAACCCATCTATACCCTTGAAATCACACGACATAAAGTAATTAACATATGATGTGTGTCACGCCTCAACCATATATACATTAAAATTTTCTAGGGTAAACATTTCTCATATTAATCAATTGATAAGATCCTCACTAAAATCCACAAAATTCCCATATTTCATGACAAACCATAACCATGTAGTATAACTTAAATCCCTCACCCCCAATGTGAGATGTTTCACAATAAATAATTGAGACCTAGATACATATATGAACCATGATACATCTAATTGGTGATCCTGAATGCTTTTTTAGTTATCCATGTATTCCTTTCACCATCATGGATGTTCCTGGAAATATATGGATCATTTAACATTGGGGAGTTCAAAGGAATATCACTCGAATAGTGCTGTGTAAGAATTTAACACTCATATTGATAGAATAATTGATAACCAACCATTAGAAAATTATCCAATCACTGAAATTTAATATATATATATATATATATATAACATAATGATAACCAAATATCCATCTATTTTGAATGATTGTTAATATATAACTAGGAATAAAATAAATATAGTTTAGCATTTTAACCATCCTGAAACAAAACAATTTCAATATAATTTATAAAATAGCTTCATTAATTATGGTATGAAAACTCATAAATTTCTAAACCTAAATGATATTAAATATTTATTATTTAAATTTAATGATATCAAAAAATACTCCTTGAGAATTACAATAAATTATCATGGTTCTAAATTAATTTATAATTACATTCAAAAACACTAATTCCCAATAATTTAATTTAACAATAATTAAAAATTATATATTATTAAGAGTTATATGTATAAAAAAATCGACAAAAAAATGACACATTCCTGATATATTAATAAATCTATAGAGAGATTAAATTATTCATTTTATAAAATAAAAAATGTGAATGCCCACACATCCACCCATGACACCCATCCTAGATACAGTGGTTTTGACATATCAAATAACATTTTTTGATTTAACATTTTTTGGAATAATGAAGGAAAAAAATATTTTGTTATAACGTCCCATAATTCCCACACCTATATATTACATAGTAATAGATGAATATTAATTGGATAACATTATGATAAACACCACAATCATATAAGTCTATTATATTTGAAATCATGGATAATTTAACGACATGGTGATTGGTAAAATAAATCATCTACCACTATGTAATTCATAACTAGAACAATTTATTTATATTTCATACATAATAACATTCTTCACGTCTTAGGAAAAGGGAGCATAATAAAGGATTATATCATATTATCATTAAGGTTAAATGAGGGAGATATCAATATAATGTAAACATATGGGTGTGATAATAATTAAATGAAATTTCTGAACAATGACATACATATCAAAGATAATAAACATATTGAATTAAATAAATATTTTTTGTTCATAAGAAATTATTAAAAATGGAATAAATGAATATAATCAATGAGATGAAAAATGAGAATAATATATTTATTTTTGGAATACTCATAAGAATAGATAATAATTTCCTGAAATGTAAAGGATGAGGCAAAAAACTATTATAGTAAAAGGGTTTACCTCCCCAATAAATCATAGTTATCATGGTTCACTCTGATGACTATAATAGTTGATATATTCCCTTACTAAAATAGGTTCACCCTTTATTTCATTCATTTTTATCACATGAATATAAATTTTTACCAAATACATCGGAGGGAGATATGTGTTCCACACATCATTCGTTATAATATAACCACCTGAAAATAATTAAAATCATAATTTATTGTTATTCAAGATCCTAAAACATTAATCAAATCAAAACCCATGAAATGAGATTAGTTTCATAAATAATACATTGTAGAAGAACTCCTATAAATGAAATGGATTTAAAAAAATCCTCATTTCATCATTGAATAATACATGGAAATTGAGTGGAGTTCCAAAAAACCATGTCACAATAATAATAAGTCATTAATAAATTAATAGTAAGGTAGCAGGCTATCAAATCCCATGATAAGAATTAATGACCTCAAATGAGGTCATCATTTGTAGAAACTGATATTGAAAGACCTCTTGGAACATTTTCTTGTGTAAAATAACCTCCAAATTTAAAAATAACCATTTTAAAATATGAATTCAAATTTAATTGTTGAAATAATTTTTAGAAAATATCAATTGAGTTATATAATGAATTTTTTTTAAAACATTGATAGGTCATAATTTTGGGAAGAATTAATCATTTTATACACATTAAATTAATAGTTCCTTTCATTGTTCTAGTAAAATATATAGGTAAGTCATTCTGAAAATGAAATGAATATTCAATTAAAACCATTTCATAAAATTTCCTAAATGGGTAAAAATATATTTAAACTTATAATTTATATTAATAAAATTTTTCAATCATTTGTTGAAAATAAGGATATTTAAGAAAATTGATTTCTCTAAAAAAGATAAAAAAAATGTTTTTATAAAAAATATTCTGTTGGAAACTAGAGTTTAGAATATTAATAATATCTAAGGAAAATCTAAATCATAGGTAAAGTAAATAAATTATGGTATTGAGAGATAGATCTTAATATACCATCCTCATAATCATAATTATAAAAAGTCCCGATAAACAACTAGATTGTATCATAAAACCATTACCACTTTGATAACATTTTAATCCCAATCCAAGTTAATTAATAATAATAAAAATATTTAAAGATAATTTCAATATTTATATTCATGATATAAAATTTCATAGATATAGTATATACACCTTACAAAAGCAATGAGTGGTGAATATGGAATATATCTCCCAGAAACAAAAAAGAGACAAGAAATGCCTTACCATAAATCTCGACCACCTTTATACCGTAAATATACTAAATAATAAATATTGGTTTATTATAAATATATTATATAACATATCTAATAATATTAATAATACTTTATTTGATTTACATATAACCTTCTATTACCATGTAAACAAAATTTCCATGAGAACGTCACTTTTTGAGTAATAACTGATTCATTTTCCATGTGTGTTGTGGTTTGGAATTTTTTTCATTGTACATTCATCAAGGTTCTTTAATAAAAATAATTATAAACATTAAAATAATATCTAATTCATTAATTATATAAATTTTTGTTACAATCCATAAAATTTAGATACATAGAATTAATGACATTATTTTTGGGGATGGTTGATCGTATATATGCATGAATATTGTTTCTATATTATCAACAGAAGGAATAAAAAAAGGTAAATAAACAATATCCTATATAAATAAGTTTTTATTTAATATATATCAAATATTTAAAATAATTTTAGACTAATTATATATGATGTAAACTACAATTTAGAAAGAATCACATCACTTCGAGTGGTGGATATACTCCGTCAAAACGTGAGACATAGTCGTATTCTGAGGGTTTGGAGAGTAAGAAGGTATATATGATATAATAATCATATTATAATAATTATTATATTATTATAATATAAATATATATTTTAAAACCATTATTACCTCAACCTGTGAGAGGCGGTGATGAAAATCCAATTACATCGGTTTGTGAAGCAGTAGTTCATCACACAAATGATGAATTGATTTATTTTATATTTTATGGAAGAGGAAATATAATAGTTTATGATAAAATTATAATTAAATCCCAGTATATGGGAGATAATTATGATATTATAACATCAATTTTTACTGATTTTATGGAATTTTAATAATAAATAAGAATAAATACCATGTTTATAATTTTAACTGTTGTTTGGACTTCATATATATGTTTATAACTTAGCCTTCATCAAATGGATTAATAATCATACTAAAGAATATGTTAAGTGGGGATAAATGTTTGGAAGATAATTTTTAAGGTATTTTTAATTCTAATGTGTTTTGGAAGTGTGAAGAGGATATTTGAGGGTGCTTCTTTTCAAAAGTACGGGAATGGACACACATAGAGTTTTTGAAAAGAAAAATTTATTCCCAGATTTTAATATGAAAAAAGGATAAAAATGATAAATTATTTATCCTTAAATGATATATAGTAATAATATAGATATAAAATATTATTTATTTTATTTTCTATGTTATTTTAGAAATTAAATTTGATGTTTAATCCTTGTTCAATATATTTCAACCATAACCTCAGAGAATAATTGTTACAAAATTTTTGGTAAATATGAAGAAAAAATTATGTTTAAAATATTAAATATTAATAATTATACTAATAAAAAATATTTAATAAAATTTTAAAATTTTCATTAATAAAATTGGAAATGTTATAATACAAATTAATCCTGTTGATGCGATGAAAGAATGTGTTTTTGAAAGATAAATTTCTAATTTGTGGATGATTTTTTAACACAAAAATAAAAAATCATATGGTTTAAAATGACCTAAAAATGATTTATCTTAAAATAATGGATCTATATTTACCGTGTAATTTTTTTAGAAATGATGTATATTTTAACATTATTTAATGAAAAGTTAATATTTTAGTACATATAATTAATTTTCATGATTAAATTAGAATATCATTATTAGAGATCTCTAAAAAATAAACCAAAAAATAATTTTGAAATGTTTATTAAAAAAATATTTTAATTTCATTCATATTTAATTTATTATATTTTTAAAAAATTGTTTTTTTATTTGTAAACATAAAATAAATACAATTATTTTATTGGATGAAAAATTATTTTTGGATCATATAACATCATTACAAAAAATAAAGTACAGATCAAAAAATATACTTCCTTTTCCCTAAATTATAAAACATATTTTTTAGAAAGTGTTTATTCAAATTCATTCTCTCAAATTTAACTGATAGGTGAAAAATATAAATATTAATTAATAATATTAATAATAATATAACAAAACTCATTAAAATGATGTTTTCTATGTCATGAATGTTACTGAAAAATTTAAATTTATTTCAAATATATATATTATAAAATATCTGGGTGTTACATTTAACCCCAATAAAATGAATATTTCACTAAACATTTCATAACTATGGTATAAAAAGTTAGGGATATGATGGAATCATGAAATCACCAGGTTCCCATGTAGAATCCTCATTTTGGTGGTTCTATCATAAGACATTGATTAGCTGAGAAATCATGTTTTGTAATACATTCTCTATTTTATCCAAAATCAATACATGTTTTTATACACATGAGAGCACATATTCTAGTTCTGTGACCTCTGAGTTTATAAGATTTGAAATTTCATGCATCTAATTCCATAGGAGAGATACATGTAAACCATTGTGAGCATGAGAAAGGTTTAGTACATGTTACAAGAACTATGATATAATTTTTATATAAACAAGAATTTAAAGTGAAGTAATATACCTTATGAATATTTTTCCCTTATTTCAAAAAATTCATAACATCATCCATAATGATATTCATTGAAACTATTTTTCACACACTTCAAATTCCACATCACTGTTGATATAGTAAATATAACATTCAATAAAACTTTTTTTTACCGTATTGTGTTATGGAATGGATCTAACAGTCCCCACCATTTACTCAAATATTTTATGTCTATAAAATTCATCATAATACTTCATCAAAATACAATAGAGTGTTATATTTCTTTCTATATAGGGATTCTTAAAGAGAAATATTAATTCTTGAGGGAAATAAATTTTTGTCTGAAAACATAACTAAAAGAATATTTTGATCCTGAACAATATTGAAATCCATATAAAATTATTTTAAAATTACATACCGTGTTTGAATTTTTCTCTCAGATATAATATCGGTCTGAGGATGACATTAAATGATGAAACATAAATCCATATCAAAAACAATTTGATTAATTTTTCAAAATTATTATATAATCTTAGAAACCTAATTATATATAGTGGAATATTTTACATGAGAAAACATAAAAACTTCATTATTGTATATCCTATTATGATAAACTAGAGAAAATTCACCTCTGATATAAACGATGTGTGATTACATTGTAAAGAGTTCAACTAAAACCCCTATATCATTTTGACTTATTGACGTTTTATGGTGTCTAAAGGAAAAATACATGGTGATCTTTCACATTTATATTCAAGTATGGATAATGGTTGTTATATACCTATAAATATTTTCCTCTTACTGTTAATTTAATGATATAATAATAATCGGGATAGATATTTTTCAATATCCGTCATCTTCTTTTCCTTCAAGAAATATCATATCAATTCTTAGTAAGTAATGGTAAAAGCAGGTCTAATAATTAATAATGAACTACGATACTAATTTAAAATCTTCCTTGTAAAATATTGTATAGGTGGAAATCAAAAACGGTTCCTAAATCATACCATTCCATCACAAACTTGGATAATTGAAAGAGTATTTAAAACATTCTTCTATGTCTATATATCCCCCATCTATGCCTCTTTAATATTCAATCGGATATAATTTTTAAAAATTATTTGATAAAGATCATATTTCTCCCATTATATTGATATTTACTGATCCATCCTTTTTGAATCCATAAATAATGGATCCTTTTTATCTTTATCGTGGACAATCTACAATGTTCCCTTCGACTCAAATCATCAGCCACCTACTTCTCATTCCCATGGTGCTAATGTATTGAGAAATGATAATCTTTTAGAAGCTATAACCATATACTCTTCAACTCCTTCTATAAAATTATATACTGTAATATTTTATGATTTGTATAAATATCAATCTTATATCCATAATGATAATTCATTCGTATCATAAATGAAAAAATACCATAGTTATATATAAATCATGAGTTAGATATTTTGGACAATGAAAATTGTATTTTCTTGGTCATAAGATATGACAATTTTATTATTAATGATAAAACATCCAAATCTCTCTTATATGAATTAATATAGATTAATACCCCTTGACTAATATATATTTATGAAATTACATGTTAATATACAAATATTATCTTATATTTATTAAAATTTTAATCATAATCATCCGTTCAGAGGCACTTAACTCACTCTCCACAAAATCTGAGTTAGAAGATTATATAGTCCTTTGAAATTTTATACAAAACATTGATAATATCGACCAAAAATTTGAAAACACCATATCATAACATTGTTGGCTGGTCTAAAAATGATTAATAACCTCTCTCATTTATGGTTCCACTATCATAAACTCACATTTAATTATGTGGCTGAAAGATGAATCCATTTATATGAGAAATTCACATTTTCGAAAAAAATTTCATATTATTTCTCCTAACAGATGTTATTTAGAACAATTCTCATGTGATCATCATTATATTCCATTCTAATTTAATATTTAAAAATATATTTCACAATTACTTCAAAAAATTGATCAATTCAGTCACCAAAAACTATATTAATTAAATCCATGAATATAGTGGGTTAATTGATAAGTCAAAAAGACATCGCTATATTCTCAATATTTCCATACCTTTAACGGAATACAGTTTTGAGTATATCATAATTCATTAACATAAATATATTATATTAACAAGAAAGTCCAATATTTAAAATGAATCAATCATTAAACATTTGAACAAATACACAATAAATTCATGGTATATGATACTAGTTCTTGATTGTGGTCCTTTTCTGTTCATCATAATAAATATATATTCCCATAGATCCACTAATATTCTAAAAAATTATAATATTTTCACCCCAAGGTGTTACAGATGGCTGAATAAATCAATTTTCATGGTTACATTAGAGTTGATTAATTAGTTTTTGTAATTTGATTGGGTCCATTTGATGAATAGGTGGTTGAAATAGGAGTTGCACTGTGTATGATTTACATTAATATCTCAACATCAAATTTAGGTGGGAGATATTGAAAATATTATCATAAGACATCGAAAAAAATCTTCGTAATAAAAATATCACTGATTTTGTATTTCACTCCTATCATATGAGAAAAATATCCCTTTTGAATGGGAATAAATACCCATAAAATGGAATTGATCTCTAATGAAAGTTCATATATATTTTTATTGACATAAGATTGTAATTTGAGTTGGAATTTAAAATGTTTCTTCCCTTTCTCAACAATTGATGTGGGATTTATGTAGAGAAGGCCAATACATGCATATTATAAAAAAAATTCAACCAGATTGGGATTAACATGGATTGAAAGATTCATAATCCCATAATATTATATAGTAGTAGAATCAAATAAATGAGATGTAATCATTATTCCAATAGAGGATTTCACATCTAATTTATAATCAAATCATTCATGATATTAATTAAAATTTCTAAAAAATTATTCTCATATGATACAATTAATTTAAGTTAGTATGAATAATGTAACTAAATATTTCCTCATGCATGTAACAACATCAATATTACCATTATATCTTCAATACATTTTAAAATCCAAAATCGACATCATGAATTTCAAGAATATTTGATCATAGTACTCAACAGTTCACTAGATATCTAAATAATGACACAATCCATTAAATATTTGACAAACATATGTTAAAAATATGTCATTTGCGGTAAAATATTATTCAAATACATTATAATTTATTCAAAATGGTTAGTGGATTTCCATTCACATGTTCCCATGAAATGTAAAAATAGGTGTGCAGAAAGGCTCGATTCCACACAATAGGTGGAGATCAATTCACGATCAATTCAACATATTTAGAGTTATTAAACTTAGGAAAAAACTATTTTATAGCCACATAGTATTGTAGGAATGAAATTTCTATGAAACAATGTGCTCTATTTTTTCTCCAAATTGTGGGATAGTTTCCTAGATATTATCTAATCCTTATGGTAATATGTAATTTTGTCTCGCCCTAATTTCCAAATACTAACTAAAACCTTCTCTAATAGTAATATAAATAACCCATGCTAATGTTACATATATATTTCGTATTTATAGATGAATGTTCATTTCATTACATAATGATCTATACCAAAATCTGATAGGTCCTACGCCTCCGGAATCATGGATACATAAACTACTTGTATATATGTGAACTAATTATTCTTCCTCTAACTTATTTGTAACTATAAACATTCATATAAATTTATTAAATATAAAAGGTATTCAACGCAATAGTAAATTAACCCTATAATATAGTGATATTATCTAATCAATAAATATAAAAAAAGTATATATTAACCTAACATATTCATAATGTTATAAGAATAAGATAATAATTTTTTTAGAACCATACCCAAAAAACAATATATCATAATAGTTGGTCATGAAATAAAATTTGATTTTTCATATGGCATTATTCATAATAAAATAAATAAACATAATCAATGACAACTATGTATTGGAATTATATATAAATATTAGGGAATACAAACAATCAGAATAAATCATTCTAGTAGTATTCAATCTTAATGGAAAAAACTATCACAATAGAATGGTTTCACGCTCTAATCAATAAAAGTTATCAAGGAATACTCCCATTAATATTATAGATAATAATTTCTCTTACTGATCTATGTTCACTCTCCATTACATTCATATATATGTCTTGAGATATCAATCATTAAAAAATTAGTTGGAGGGAGATATAAGTCCAACCCATAATCGGTTATAACATATCAAGAATAACATCATAAAAAATATACATTATTACAACACAATATCAGAAACCATTCACTATATTAGAAACCATTAGTTAAAATTAGTTTTAGGGAATTTATTCATAGAATTTCCCAAAGAAATGAAACGTGTTTCATAAAAATGACTTTATTTTATCACAAAGTAACTCATGGGAAAGGAATCGGGTTTCCTAAAAATATTTTCATCATAAACAATAATAATTGAGAGAAAGAATAATGATAATAAAACTAAATTATCTCTAATATGAATATTCAGTAACATTGAATTCTATTCTCGTAAATGGAATATGGCATTGAAATATTACTTTGATCATTTCATGAGGATATTAAACATTTTAAAACAAGAACATCAAATAAAAAGTTTAGAATTAATTATCATTTAAAATATCCTTATAAAAATATAAAGAATAAATTTAAATAATTAGTGTTCATTACAGAATAAAATAGTTTTCATTCCACATACATTATAACAAACATTTCATTCAAGTTTTTTATAAAATTCAAAAGTGCCTCATTGATAAAAGGACAATTATATTACCTTATAACTAGTTTTCGTTAAATTCCATCATTGATAACATTTTCTTTAATAAATAATTTGATATTAATAAATAAAAATATTATCATTTTTGGATTTCATGGACATAGACGGAAATTGATTTTCATTAATAGATGAAAATACCGATTATTTTTATTGGAAAATGTCACGAACCATCCCAGGAACCCTGGTAACCCGATAACTGAGCCGACCCTGACATATCCCTAAGGGCGTTCATGATCCCCACGGGTCGCCGACTAGCACTTGGCATCATACAACATACATGTGGGAACGAATTTGACACAAGGACACAGATGAAAGGGTAAAACAAATAGTATGAATAACAAAGAAACTCCACTGGGAGCATTGTACCAGAAAAGTAAAGAGGCACAAAAATCCCAAAGTACTACAACCCAGGTTCATAAAATAGTAAAACAACCCCAATTTCCCCAAGGACACAACTAACCACATTGAAAACTCAACAGCTGGATCCACCTCCAACTGATCCTTTACACTTGCACGAACCTCGAAAGAAGGAATCCTACAAACACCCAAAGGAAAAAGTAGGGTGTGATCCTAATCATAGTAGGATATCACCAGGGATTCCATAACAGATGCCAAATAAAGATTATCCAAAGAAAATCTTTCAATTTTAATGTAAACAGGTTTGGAAATAGGAAAGCATATTTTAACAAATATTTCTATACATTTTCAAGTAAAAGAATGTTCACCAAGCAAGTTTTTACAATGATGAAACAATTTTAATAAAATGGATTCAATAAAAATAGTCACATAAAATAGTTTATATAAAATCAGAAGGAATAAAAATTAGTTCAAAAGCATTGGCAAACATTTATACATCACATATAAATATTTAGGCGAGCAACATGGTCATCTGCCAAAAGTTACGATAGTATTAATCAGTAATGGGATTCGCCACTCTCTATGTGAACTCATGAAAATGTGTATACACACATCCCAAGGAAACTGGCCAAAGGAGACTCGTCACTAACCCATCGGGGATGTGACCCGCCACAAATATGTTTTAGAACATTTTCGTATCGTAGAGTGTATCCAAATAACTCACTAACTACCTAAGGCTTGCGTGCGCTCCTACATGATGGGGGAACTATTTTATGAATTCTTAAAATATGATCAATCCCATTCTTCCATTTCAAACTTTCAAATCCATTATATTTAAAAACACAACAGTTTCCATTCAAAAACATTCCTTTTTCGCAAGATAAAACCAATGGGTTTCTATCAAATCATTTTAAGCCATTTTCAGCAGTATGAAATCCATTCAAAACCAATTCCATCGTTTCACAATTTATTTTCAACAATTGAAATAATCAATTCAATTGAAATCATTTCAATAAAATCCCCAATTTAAATTAAACAACTTAAATCACTGAATTTGCATAAAGGCATAAAATTCAATAGAATAGGGGGTTTTCCAAATTTTCATGCCAGAACCATTTCAAATATCTCGATTCACTAGAATCAAGTTTTTATCAATTAAATTGAAATAAGATTTGAGAAATTGAATTTAAATCAAAAATTGAAATAAATCAACCAATAAAAGGATAATAAATTTGGCAAGTCAGGACGGAACCACCTACCTCGATGGTTTTGACCAAAACCACAACAGTTGAAGAACACTCAAGAATCCCGGTCGATTCTCAAAAAATGCAACCTAGATCCCTTCCCCTAGCAAGACCAAGACCAAAACTCATCATATTGGCATTTACACACTTAGATCTATCCATAACGGGCGTTGATAAAAGAAATCAAGGGAAGAGGGTTAGTAGATCTATGTAGATCTATCAAACCGATCAAGAAAGAAGAAGAATGATCACATACCTTGAGAATCCATCTTCGATTCACCAAGAGGAGCCTGTGGATCGCCTCCGGAATAAAGGGAGAACCTTCTTTTTCCGAAGAGAAGGCAAATCCCGTGTTAGGGCCACTTAGGAGAAGAAATGAAGCATTTATAGGCAAAATGGCCGAGATCCACAATTTAAGGATCTAATTTTAAGTGACCGCATAGTTTGTCCGCACGGCTTGTCAAACCATGCGCACACCATGCAGATCCCACTATCCAGTGCTGATTGGTTAGAATGGTTTGATCGCATGATTTATCAAAACATGCACAAACCGTTCACAATCTATTGAGACATCAGAAGTAACTAAAAACATAACAGGATGTTACAACCTCCCCACCATAAGGCCATTCTGTCCCCAGAAATCCTGTGAAGAAACCTCCACGTCAAAAATACGAGGCCACTGCTCTCTCATTAGTGCCTCCCTTTCCCACGTCTCATGAGAATATAAACCATGCTGCCAATGTATATGGACCAGAGGTATCGTTCTCCCACGAAGTACCCAGGTCTCAAAATCAACAATCCTGACTTGTCGTTCAATCAAAGATAAATATGGCTCAATTTCAAGATCACTCATGCTCACAACATGACATGGATCGGGGATGTAATTCCTCAACTGTGATACATGGAACTCGTTATGTATCGACGTCAGCTGTGGTGGTAGAGCTAGATGGTAAGAAACTTTTCCCACAAGACCAACAACCTCGAAAGGTCCCAAAAAATGAAGGGAAATATTCCCTTTCCTCCCAAGCTACTTATGACCTAAACGGGGTGAAACGTTCATGAATGCATGGTATCCAACTTTGAACTCTAAATGTCTACGACGATAGTCAGAAAAAGACTTGCACACATTTTTCACTGTCTACATTCTCCGAGGAATCAACTGGATCTTAGTTGTCGTCTCTTGGACCAAACTTGGTCCTACCAAAGAACGTTGTCCAATCTCTGACCAACATAAGGGAGATTTACATGGACGACCATAAAAAGCCTCAAAATGATCCATTTTGAATGCATATTGATAACTGTTTTTATAAGAAAACTCAACTTTCCCTAGATGATAATCCCAAGACCCACCAAAGTCAAGAACCCAAGAGCGGAGCATATCCTCAAGAATCTGAATAGCTCTCTCTGTCTGGCCATCTGACTGTGGATGGTAGGCCATGCTCAAACGGACCTAAGATCCCAGTTCCTTTTGAAGCCCTCTCCAAAATAGAGATGTAAACCAAGGATCCCTATCAAAGAGTATTGCATATGTAACTCTATGCAAACAAAAAACTTCATTCATATAGATATTTCCCAACACCTCAACTTTGGTTGTATCTTGAATAGGTATAAAGTGAGATGACTTGGACAGTAGGCGATCACAATCCATATCACATTCTTCTTCCTCTGGGTTTAAGGTAACCCGACCACAAAGTCCATTTAGATTTCATCGCACTTCTATGTAGGGACTGGAAGTGGGTGATGAAAACCCGAAGGTTTTGGGTTCTCGGTTTTCACCTGCTAGCATGTATAGCAATGAGATACAAACTCAGCAATGTCTCGTCTCATACATGGCCACCAGAACTATCGCTGCATATCATATAACATCTTCATGGTCCTCGGGTGCACATCCCACTGAGAGTAAGGTCAATCCCTCATAACATCCTTCCTTGCTGAAAACAGCACAACGTAACAGTTTTGATAACACAGAACTATCTCTTTGGAGAACGACCAGAAGGTTTCAGTCTCCCCACCATAAAGAGAGTCCGTATTTCCACAGAAATCATCATCTAGTTGTTGTTCCTAAATAATTAACTCGAGGAGAGAAGAGGTCAACTGATCACTGGCTAAAGAAACTTCATTCCACTTCCACTGAACCCCAATATGAAACTGAGGAAAAAGATCCATCAAACTCCACTCTTCTAAAAGTTATTTCACAGCCTAAGATGAATGTTTCCTTCTTAACGCATCTGCAACTATATTCCCTTTCCCCAGGGTGTAGGTAATGTCAAAGTCGAAAGATTGCAGGTACTCCACCCAACGCCTTTTGTAGAGGTTTAAATCTATTTGAGAGAAGATATAACTCTAGCTCTTGTGATCTGAATACACAGTATACCTTTCCCCATAAAGGTAATGTCTCCAACACATGAGTGTATGCACTACAGTTGCAAGTTCAAGGTCATGGGTAGGGTATTCCTTCTCAAGAGGCATAAGCTGACGTGATCCATAATTAATAACATGATTACCTTGCATAAGGTCACATCCCAAACCTGAACCCGATGCACCACAGAAGACCACATAACTTGCCACAAACTCAGGAAGAGTTAACACCAGTGCAGTAGTCAAAAGACGCTTTATCTCAACAAAAGAAATCTTACATTTTTCATTCCAGGAAAACAACACTCCCTTGCAAGTCATAGTAGTCATTGGAGAATCTAACTCTGAAAAATATTTCACAAAACGACGATAATATCCTGCTAATCCCAAGAATATCAGAATCTCAAAAACATTTCGTGGTTGTTCCAAAGTCATAACAGCCTTCACCTTTTCAGGATCAACATATATTCCTTGCTCTCACATCACATGTCCCAAGAATTTCACTTCTCGTATCTAGAAATCACACTTTTAAATCTTGGAATAAAGACGGAGATTTCTTTAATGACCCAAAACTATTCTCAGATGAAGCACATGATCATCCTTAGACTTGGAGTATACAAGGATGTCATCCACAAATACTACTACAAAAGTACATATACTCATGGAAAACATGAATCACCAAGGCCATGAAAATTGTAGGAGCATTAGTAAGGTCGAAGGGCTTGACAAGGTACTCATAATGGCCATACCTACTTCAAAATGATTTTTTCTGAATGTCTCGTTCCTTTATCCTAAACTGATGGTAACCAGATCAAAGGTCAATTTTTGAAAACCACTTTTCCCCTTTCAATTGGTCAAACAAATTATCAATTCGTGGTAATAGATACATGTTCTTTAAAGTATCTCGATTGAGTATTCGATAATCAACACAAAAGCGTAGAGAACCATCATCATTCTTGGTGAAGAGAACTGGTGCTACGCAAGGTGACACACTCGGGCATATAAAACCTTTCTCAAGAAGATCGTCCAACTGAGACTTCAATTATTTTAATTTTTCTGGAGCCATTCGTTATGAAGGGATAGAAACTGGTTGAGTACCAGACATTAAATCAATTGAGAAACTGATCTCCCTTACCGGTGGCATACCAGAGAAGTCAGAAAGAAACATGTCTGGAAGCTCAGTGATGACTGGAAGAAGATCACCACTCAATGGATATTTCTATAGATCAAAATCAATAAATGATATAATTTTCCCCAGCTCTGGATAAGAAGGTCCGGCTCTGCCTGACCTGGGGTCCCATTCTCCTTGAAAAGCAAGAGGCACACCACTGGGTGTAGTAAGGTAGACCAGTCAGAGGTGACAATTAATCCTAGATTTATTGTCGATGAGCCAATCCATCACAAATATGATGTCAAAATAATTCATTTAGATACCAAAAAAGACCTAACAAAATCTCAACATCTGATAGAAAGAAGATGCCAGCAGGACTACAGAGACCATTCTCTCTCACCACACCAAGAGGTGTGGTAATATCCATCGCACATGACCGATGTTCTATGGGTAGATTAAGTAGATTAACAATATGTATTGAAATAATATAGTGAGATGCACCGGTATCGAGAGCTGGTTCCACTAAGGTTTAAGCTATAGTGATGGTACCTCTCACAGTCACAGGACCTACTTTAGCTACCTCTGGTGACTCTTCCACTGTGTGAATAAGGTTCTTTCCTGATGTCGGTGGCTAGAACCTTTTAGAATGTGAAGCATTTGATTTCCCCACAGCTTCTGGAGGTGATGATGATCCCGGTCCACTACGTGGAGTAGAGAAGTGATGGAATAATCTCTATAAGTTCCCCAAACGTCTGTAGGAGCTACAGTTCTTGGGTGCCTCAGTGCAAACCCTCTTAGAATTCACCGACTTTACACACTGATTTCAAGTCAAAGAAGCCCCTCCTGGTGCTATCGAAGGTATAGAATTACTCTGATGTCGAGAACTTCCATATGAGACATCACGCTTCTCTTTCCATTTAAAGGGACAAACACTGCCACATAAAGGAAAAAAAATCCCTTCAACCCTGACTTTCCTGCCAGGTCCATATCAACAATCATCGCCTTATACAACACATCGACAAAAGTGGGAAACTTCAATAAGAAAACTTGAGAACGAATATCTAATCGAATCCCCAACTCAAATCATCGAGCTTTAATCCTCTCATTAGATATAATTTCAGGAGAATACTGTACTAATTCAGCAAAGCGATTTGATTATTCAGTCACAGTTTTGTTTCCTGCTCATGATTGAAAAACTACATATCCTTGGCCAACACCATTTATTCTGGATAGAAATGATTAGTGAAAATAACCATAAAGTATTTTTACTCCAAACCCTCATTTTTCCCTACCGTAACCATTTCATCCCACCATCTCCTGCTTAGTTCCTCCAGCAAAAAGGTGGCACACCTCACCTTGATCACTTCATGTGTCTCCAACATCCCAAACAGACGTTCAATCATACTCAACCATTCCTCAGCATGTTGAGGGTCAGTGGAGCCTTTGAAAAGTGGCGGCTTCTGGCGTAATAACTCTTGAGAACGAATTTAGAGAAAATCAATTTGAGGATCTAATGTTGTAGTCTAAACATGGACTAGAGGTGGTTCCTGTCCTAGAGCATGGAAAGTGCGAACGATCACCTCAACCAGACTCGGATCCACAATAGGTCTCTCTTGATGAGGTTCAGTAGCATGCTCTTTTTGGATATGATTCCCACATCCTTTCGGAGTCATGATGCCACACAACACTAGATAAGACAGAGATTAAGACACCAACTGAGTAACAAAGAAAACTACTCTTAAAATAAAGAATAAACAAGACATGGATTCCACTCTATCCAAATAAAAATAGGGAAAATACTAGAACTAATCTACAAGTCGTGTTTCACTAACCACCCATGGTGACATAAGGTTCATTGCAATGAGAGATGGCTAGGCACTCAATCACAACTACCTCCTATGTCCCAAGAAAAAAAAACTCAAATGCATACTATCATCAAGGAAAGATGTTCAAAAAAGCTCCCTTTGATACCAATTTGTCACGAACCAGCCCGAGTACCCTGGTAACCTGATAACCGAGCCGACCTTGATATATCCCAAAGGGTTTTCCCAATCCCCATGGGTCGACGACTAGCACCTAGAATCATACAACATACTAGTGGGAAAAAAATTTACATAAGGACTCGAAAGAAAGGGTAAAACAAACAATATGCATAACAAAGAAACTCCACAGGTAGTATTGTACCAGAAAAGTAAAGAGGCGCAGAAAGCCCAATGTACTACAACCCAAGTACATAAAAAAAGGAAAACAACCCCAAAGTCCCCAAGGACACAACTCACCACATTTAAAACTCAACAGATGGATCCACCTCTATGTGATCCTTTCCCCTTGCACGAACCTGGAAGAAAGAAGTCTACAAACACCAGAAGGCTAAAGTAGGGTGTGAACCTAAGCCCAATAGGATACCACCAAGGATTCCATAACAGATACCAAATAAATATTATCCAAAGAAAATCATTCAATTGTAATGTAAACATGTTTGGAAATATGAAAACATATTTTAACAAATCATGCTATACATTTTCATGTAAAGGAAAGTTCACTAGGAAAGGTTTTACAATGATAAAATACATTTTATACAATGGATAAAATAAAATACAGTTACATAAAAAAATTTATGTAAAATCAAAAGGCATGTAAATTAGTTCAAAAGCCTTGGATAAACATTTTTACATCACATATAAATATTTAGGCGAGCAACATGGTCATATTCCAAAAGGTATGATAGTATTAATCAGTTATGATATTCTGCACTCTCTATGTGAACTCAGCAAAATGTGTATTCACACGTCCCTATGAAACTGGCCAAAGGAGACTCATCTCCAAACCATCGGGGATGTGACCCACTGCAAGTATGTTTTAGAACGTTGTCGTATCGTATAGTGTATCCAAATAACTCACTTACTACCTAAGGCTTTCATGTGATCCTACATGATGGGTGAACTATTTTAAAAATTCGTAAAATGTGATCAATCCCATTCTTCCATTTCTGAGTGCCAATTCCATTCCCTTTAAAACCTCAACAGGTTTCATTAAAAATCATGTCTTTTCCTCAAGATAAAAGCAATGGGTTTCTATCAAAACATTTTAATCCATTTTCACCAGTTTGAAATCCATTCCAAACCAATTCCATCATTTCAGAATTTATTTTCCACAATTGAAATAAAAAATTCAATTGAAATCATTTCCATCAAATCCACAATTTAAATTAGACAATTAAAATCAACCAATTTCCATAAAATCAACCAATTCAATTGAATTGCGGTTTTTCCAAATTTGTATGCCAAACCCATTTCAAATATCTCGAATCACTGGAATTGAGTTTTTATCAATTTTATTGAACGAAAATTTTAGAAATTGAATTTAAATCATTAATTAAAATAAATCAAGAAATAGTAGGATAATCAATTTGGCAAGTTGGGATGGAACCACATACCTTGAAGGTTTTGACAAAAACCACAATGTTTGAAGAACTCTCAAGAATCCCGGTTGATTCTCCAAAAACCCATCCTAGATCCCTTCCCCTAGCAAGGCCAAGACCAAAACTCATCATTTTGGCATTTAAACACTTAGATATATCCATAACCGGCATAGATATAAGAAATCAAGGGAAGAGGGGAAGTACATCTAAGTAGATCTATGAATCTGATCAAGAAAGAAGAAGAACGATCACATACCTTGAGAATCCTGCTTCGATTCACCAAGAGGAGCCTTTGGATAGCCACCAGAATAAAGGGAGAACCTTATCTAACCCTAGGAGAAGAAAAATCTTGAGTTAGGTCCACTTAATAGGAAAAAAGAAGTATTTAGAGGCAAAAAGACAGAGATCCACAATTTAAGGATCTAATTTTATGTGACTGCATGGTTTGTCCGAACGGTTTGTCAAACTGTGCGCACACCGTGTGGATACCCCTATCTAGGGTTGCTGGTCCGCACAGTTTTAGTCACATGGTTTACCAATCCTTGAACAAAACATGCATACCCCACTGTCTAGTGCTGCTAGGATGGCACAGTTTGATCGCACGGTTTATCAAACCGTGTGCAAACCGTGCACAATCCATTGAGACATCAAAAGTACCTAAAAAGGTAACGTGATGTTACAGAAAAATATATTGGACTATAGAGTAAATAAATGGAGTAAAATGAAAAGAAAACGAATATTTTATTTATAAAACCATAAAATCTAAATGTCCCTTTTTTCATGTTATATAGATTGTATTTTTTTATCAAAAAAAATTAAAATCATAAATAATTCTGATAAATAAGGAGATTATATCATAAAACCCTTACCACTTTAGTCACATTTGAATTGTAATCCACATGAAATAATAACCCTAAAATGAATCATTAAATATCATGATAATATTCAGAATAATTATATTACATAACAAATTGGTAGTATATATTCTAAAAATTAAATATGTGGTGAATATGATATATGTATCCATAAAATAAAATAGAGTCTAGATACCCATTACCTTAAGTCTCGAAATTGTAAATTCTTGAAAGCAATTGATAATTAATACTAATTAATTATAAAATTATTATTGATCCATAATAAGTTATATAATTTAATATATTATTTACCTATAACCATATATTACATATTTATTAACAATAGCATGATAAAATTTGGTTTTTTTGTAATGGAAGATGTTTTTACATGTATGTTTTGGTTTGATATTTTTGGAATTTTTACATTGATCATGGGTCAATTATGTTGAAAATTATAATGGCCCAGCATATCCATTTATTTTTTAAAAATATATGGTATTTTTATGAGTCTTCAAAAATTAACGGCACGTGATTCTGAGGCCTGGAGTGCCCGAAATGAATTTCTGAACATTATTTTGGGTACATATAGTAAACGTGTGAGCATGATTTTATAACTTTTGAACTGATGCTCGGAATTGAAATATTAGGGCACTATTGAACTCACAACACTGATATTCTCTTAAGGAGACCTTCACCTCGACCATATTAGGTCGAGAGTGGATTTTATCTTTTAACTCAATTGTAATAGAATATAATTAAATAAAATGGAGTAACAATTTATTTTTCTTTTATTTTGAAACAACAATGTGGTTGTTTCTTAGGTGGGGACCATCTCAACTAAACCTTCAATGAGATGATATGGGGGTGGGGAACGCCTGAACTAACCACCAATGAGAGGCTATGGTGGTGGGGACCACCTGGGGTTGGAAACCCTTTTAACCTCCGACCTAAATGAATGGAAGCCTCTTGAACATCCCATTGATTAATTATGCCACCCCCTTTTAATTAATACACCAACTAAATTAATTAATTATTCTAATTCGAAATTGTGCCAACATATATGATTATATTAGAAACCTTTTCTTTTTGGTGGGATGGGGGGAAATTCATCGTTGGAAAAGGATGGAGCCTTGTAAGAAATCTCTCCAACGAAGAATGCCAATGAAGAACGCCGACATAGACTCCCACTTCTTACATGGGACATTCGTTGACATGGAATGTCTTCAACATCAGAGAACCTATGATTGAGGAAACGCTGACGTCACTGACATTCATCTATTCCAAATGACATCTTTTCTTCCCCCGCGGACAATCTTCATGGAATCAAACGAATGTGGTAGAGTGGTTGTTTGAAATTATATTATTTTTCATTCTTGACAACTCATCATAATTATAAGAATGATTATTTTTACTTGCTACCACTATAATGTGGAGAGTGCGGGCCAAAGAAACATGGCCAGTCCTCTCCGCAAATCATGTGATGGTTTCTGTTGTTCTTCGCGATGGAGGCGGTCAGCGACTAACCACAATGGGGCATGGGAATGGAGACCGACACCACCACCGAATGTGACGAATGTGATGGCGCAACAACACTGCTCCCTGAACCCCACTACTCGTGGCCTCACTACCCTACAACCTCTGCCACCCGTAGCCTTCGCACCGCCGCGTCCTTTTCCTCATGTGGCCTATACTATCTTGCGACCCCCATGCCGCAGCGCCGCCCCGCGGCTGTCCGCGCCAACCTGTGGCAGACGCGCCACCATGGTCATTCCACCCTCGCGGTCAAGCTTCCCAAATAGAACCCTCTACGTCAGAGCTACCCTGTGGCCTATTTTCGTCCATGGCCAAGCCGCCTCGCGCCCTCAAGGCACCCCACGCCTGAGCCTCCCTGTGGCCTTGTGCAGTCCGCGGCCGAACTTCTCTGCGGCCACTTGAGGTATGTTGGACTACCCAATAGGGTTGGCAATACCATGTGGGTTGGGCCGAGTCGACCCAAACTAGTTCGGCCCAAGATAGGGAGGGCCGGGTTGGAATGGACTCGGACCCAGTTTGGCTCAATTAATCATTTTCGGCCATATCTTTCGTATCGGTCGTACGATTGATGAACCATCTGTTGCATTGGAAACCATGGAGTGAGATGGTCCATTTGGTATACTCCACTAGAGTTTTGGATAAAGTGGGGGGATGTTCTAGTTGGATAGAGCACGAATTTAACTGGGCCCTCTGACTAAATGGCTAATAACTCACATACTGGGTGTCCAAATGACACACCGTCTATTGCGTTGATAACCCTATGACGTGGCATTAATTTGGGATAATTCTTCGTTGGACGTCGTGGAAGTTGGAGTATAGACCAGTGGCTTGTGCAGAAGACCCACCCGGAGACCAGAGAACATACTATGGGAAACAATTAACTTGTTGTGATATGAAGATGTTCTGGGATCTTATGTGGGTATGATGACGTATTGGAGATGTACTAGGATCATATGTGGGTTTGAGGATGTAATGGAGATGTATTAGGATCCAGTGTGGGTTTGAAGAAATACTGAACATGTACTAGGACCCTTTGTCAGTCTGACGATGTAGAGAGTGATCCTGTGTGGGTTAGCACTTTGTGATCCATTGTGGGCAGCATGTTGCGATCTTGTGTGGGTTAGCACCTAGCGATCATGTGTGGCTCAACAGATTGAAATCTTGTGTGGGTCAACACCTCCTGATGTGGTGTGGGTCTGCACCATGAGATCCGGTGTGGGTCATCACCTAGTGATCCTATGTGGGTCAGCACCTTACGATCATGTGTGGGTCATCACCTTGTGATCATGTGTGGTTCAACACCTAGAGATCCTATGTAGGTCATCACCAAGAAATCCTGTTTGGATCTGTCTCTTAACAGAGTTAGATGATTCATAAGTTACATCTAATCATCTCTACTTTTGTACTTATGTTATAACTGTTGTGAGATGAGTTCGTACATGTGTGCTACTTTCCATCGTGTTAATACCTTGGTGGGATTCTTCAGTTTGGCATACATGTGTGGTATTTTCCATTGTCGTTTTCTTTCCTTTGTGGAATAATTGAGCACTGGGCTTTTGGGTTGTACCCTCTGTTTCCTCGTGTTTGAGATAGCTATACTTGATAACATAGGAATATGTATGGGATTATATCTAAGTAGTGTTGACATTTACTTGATGCTTGGATGAATATCCTTTTTGGATTTTGCGAGACCTTGAGGGTCTCGGTGTAACACCCCATGTAAATAAAGAATATGAAATTTTCATATTTATCCATATTTGTGAATAAAATATTAATATGACTTTAAAGGGGACGCTATGCTCGATGGCGTACCCAACACGCAACAACGAGTTTCTTGGGAATCTTACGTTGCACTCTAATAATAAAATAATATTATTTTAAATGGTAGTTAACATGTAGCCGTTGAATTGGCGGGAATGGATAGAAATAAATAAAATATTATTATATATGTTTTTAAATGTTTTTACATTTATCCAATAAAATATAATGGCTTAAAATACGGAAAGAATTCAATTTTAGGCTTTTATACCCTAATTTTCACTAAAGGTTCACTTATCACCTTTTGATGGAGAACTGTCATTAAATATAGTTTTGATCACTCTTATACATTATTTTTGACCAAATAAAACTCTTCTTTAGAATTGAGACATCAAAATTTACTTTGTGTAAATTTTTGGTATCTTTCCGATAAAGTTCATTTTTTAATGAATAGTGTAAAATGATGTATTTCAATTCAAAACCACTTTTTAATCTAATATATTTATATGATTAGATTATCATTTGAATTGGTTTTAAAGTGAAATTAGAAAATATTTTTACCATTAAATCCAATAGTGGTCGTTGGAATTAATTTCACTTTGAAATCGGACTTAAACTAGTGTCAATCTTTTGATACCTATTGTTTCATAAAAACATGCTATTTGTCATGACAGCTGGAATTAATTATTAAATTAATTAATTTGACTTATATGGTTTTAATTTTGTAAAACGGACTTCATTTTTGAATTCGGAATACCAAATATAGCTTAGGGTGAAGTTTTGGTAATTTTCTGAAAAACTCCAATTTTTGATGAATAGTGAAACCACTAAGTGGTAATCAAGCAAAGTGATTTTTCAGTTAAATGAAAGTTTACCACTAATGTGTATTGAGTTTTGAAAATCTGACATACATGGTTGTCATTAGGAAGTAAAATGTGGTTCAATGAGATTAAAATAATTTTTTGGTGAATAGTAACTTATTAAGTTTTTAATCGCGATTAGTGGTAATTAGTGTAGTTTAAGGTAAAAATAATGCTATAATGAAATAATATGAGCTTGAAACATGTCCTACCCTAATTTGTTGTGTCATGGCCGACCAAGACAAGCCATGGGTCAACTTGGGGACCCCATGGATTCACATTGGTTGGGAAATGACATAAATTACTTTTTATTTAATGTAAAAGTAAAAATGACACAAATATAATATGTTTTACGAAAACAATTTTTAAGTGGGGTTATACAAGTCATCTTTTTGATTATAAATAGTAATTGTAAATATAAAAATATTTCCTACATCATAGTATTAGTTTTATAATTTTTAGACATTAAATAAATTAAATTATTTATGACATAATAATGATGCAGTGATGAAATCATTATTTGACGATTTAAATAAAATTGAAAGATAATGTAAAATATATGAACAAAACATGTCCAAACCTTATTGGATGTATGGATTTAGAACCCTTATCACCTTATCCACGAATTATATCATTGTGGGACCTTTTAAAACCGAAACACATTTTCAAATAAAGTAATATTTCTTACTTTCCAAAAGTCCTCCTCCTCTCCTCTTATAAAAGGCCCCCACCTCTACCTCATTTCACACACTCCTCAAGCCTTTGGATCGGCCAAACCCTGCCCATTTACTCTCTCCACATCCCTCTCCTCATACTAGAGGATTCCATTTGGGAATAATCCTTTAAAAAAATCCTTTAGGCTCAAATCAAAAGGAGTTACACTTTTAAAGGTAATTCATTCCCTCATGTTCATTTGTTTTATTTTGCTTCTCCAACCCCCTAAACTCTTTTTATTTACTTATTTTGTAACACAAAAAGTATCTTCAATATACTAGGATGTTGTTATAAGATTTATTCTAGCTACACTCTCACACAACTACATCAAATGGTTTAAGAACACACGGTTTCCGTGGATGGTGAAATTATGCCTCCCGAAATGATGATTGTTCAATACTCATTTAACGCCTTCAATGGTGGCCATTATGATGTCACTATTTATATATATATATATAATATGTTTATTTTTTACTTATGCTTATGTATTTTTCATTTGTTTCTTACCTTTATGGCATCCATTATGGGTATACGCGATATCTTAATTTTAGGAAGTGCGGACTACCGCCCCCTCAAAGTGATGTGATTTGTTAATTCCATACATGGGATGTATAAAGGATGGATTTAATGTTATTATATATGATGTTATACTGGAATTATTATATACCTCTATATCATTATTATTTCTTTCCATTAAAGTATGAGATAGAAATGAAAGTAGCGTTCATGCGTACGTACGGCTTACCGTCTCCATGAAGGGTGCATTTCATTTCTTATCCCCAAATGTAATGTACTATTATAAGTACATGTATATAATAGATATATATGATGAATTATACATCTAAATGATGAATATAATTCTTTAATTAAAATATACGTACCTCTCATTTAGTTCTAATTCCATTAATATGACAAAGAAATGAAAGTAGCGTTCATGCGTACGTACGGCCTACCGTCTCCATGAACGGTGCATTTCATTTATTACCTCTAAATGATTATGTTATATTATAAATACATGTATATGCTGGATATATATGATATATATGATATCCAAATCAGGAATGTCATTCTGGATATAAAGACCCATTGACTACACGAACAACATGTAATTGAAAGAAGTCCACTTTCGACTTAAGAACCAAATACCGACAAAATGAACATTATTAACTTAAATGATTACATGATGTTTATAACATGGTGTAAAAGGAATAATGAACATGAAAAAGGTTCTTAAGCAATTAGATATTAACTCATGTTTATTATTCAGGACGTTAAAGAACGATCGAGTCAAGTCGGACCCGAGGTAAGGGATCTCACTCCTCTCTTTCTTTTTAAGTACACACTTTTATGTCATTCCTTTTAAAGCTCATATTTCTTGTTATTGGGATGATTTTTATTTTACACATACTGTAATTTTTATTTTCATGTGATGAGAGACCCTATTCTCTCTCATCAATCCATTTTGGAAGTTTTGAGTGGCGCCGTTAGGCTACCGAACTTTCGTAAGAGATCTAACCTCTCTCTTTCTTTTTAAGTACTCTCCTTTATGTCACTTCTTTTAAGCTCCTATTTGTAATGTTGGGGGATGTTATTTTATATTCATATTTCTGTACATTATATTTTAATGTTATGAGATACCCTATTTGATCTCATCAATCCATATTCGGAAGTTTTATGTGGCGCCGTTAGGCTGTCGAGTTTTCATAAGGGATTTTTCATCTCACTTTTATTCCCGTGAGATTTATGCTACATTTGCCACAAAATCCATTTAGTGGTGTATATACTGCCCAATATTCTCCTCTTTGTGTAATATAATTTCATTTATGAGTATTTACATCAATTATCTATTGTCCTTCTTTCATGGGGTGTATGTTTTGAAAGATACCCAAGTCGGTAAGGGAACCTTTCACCCTCCTCTTTTTTAAGACTTTTTTTGTTGGGTCTTTTAATATACATATTTTTATGTTGGGATATGTTCTCATATATACTTATTGATGTAAATTTTATGTCCATGTGATGAGATAAACTTTTTATCTCTCATCAACTCATTTTGATGTGATGCTGTTAGGCTGTCAGGGGAACTTTTTAACCCGATTTTGATTTCATTGGGTTCAACATGTAGTCATTGAATATGTCATCCAATGAATATGTGTGAATGAACTTTTATTGTTTTACACTTAATATCCACTTATTTTGGGTGTATTTATATTTTTCACACATATTTTTGAGATTTATTTGTCATTAATTTAAGGATACCTTCTTTATAAGGGATTTCATCACATTTGACATTTCTATTGAGAGTTCATTGTTGTTATGCACCAATTCACTCTTATATGGTGTATATACTGTCCTTTGGAGTATTATATAATGAATCCATTTATTCTCATGATATTATAAATTTATGACTAAATGTTATTCCTCAATTATTGTATTCAAGTGTCTCTAATTTTGGTAAAACCCCTTTTACCAAAATATCGCTATAAATGTTTTAAATATTTATTAATATTAATTTCCATGTTTCAAAATGGTTTTAAGGATTTGTTTATATGGATATTAATGGTTTAAAATTTTAAAAGCTTCAAGGTGGTAGGGGAAACTTTGATTCAAAAATATCATTATTAAATGTTTTAAATGGTTTTGTAAATGGTTTCTTTTTGAATGGATTCATTATTTTAATATACTAAAATGTTATATTGTGATTGAAATGTGGAAATGTTATGTTTCCTTTATGCATGTTTTATGTGATACATTTATGTTATGGTTCTTGGGCATTGTTATGAAAACAGGTGGTTCCGTGACAAACTAAGGGCGGGTGAGCCCGATATAGCTCTCTAATGCATTGGGTAACGCGAAGGAGTGAAACATTAAGGTTTCTCCGAAGAGATTTAGGGAATATACTATGATGGGTATTCCAAACATAACCAAGAGGGTTACTCCCTACGTAAGAATGTTATGAATGCCTCAAGATACCTTTATGTCTTATGATTTCTATGAATTATTCATGGTTTGTTGAGGTATGAAAGTGCCTTTGTATTATGGGTAAATTATGATTTCATTTTTATGTATATATGAACTCATGTTTCCTTTCCATATTTTTATAACCCTTACTGAGCTTTTTATGCTCATCCCATGTTTTTGAAATGTTTTTCACAGGTCAAGGGAAAGGTACATGATGTGATGATAGTGTCATGGATGTGTCAAGAAAGAATCCGTGTTTTATTTTAAATATGTTTCCGTTTATGGGAAGAATGAATATTGTCTTCTATGTAACCACTTTGTTTAAATGTTGAATGTAATGCAAGTTTCATGATCTAATTCTCTAAAACTCTAATCCTAAAAAGATCCTCAATGTGTAATCTTGTAATAACTCAAGATTAAGTAAGGTTTAGGGCTGGGGCCTTATAGTTGGTATCAGAGGTCGGTTTAGATAACTTTAGAGGTTAGGGTATTCTTTAAGCATAAGTGGCATTACCATAATGGTTAGGATTTCAGAAAGAGTCCTAGTTTTAGATAAAGTGAATGAGTAAGTGTATCTTAGTGTTTACCATCCTCATTAGTACATGATGGTTTTGTTGATATACTCACACTGACATTTCTATTTTTAGTGAATGGATGGATCTAGCAGGCACCAAAGAGACAACAGGTTTGAAGGAAACTGTGGTTGTTCTCTGATTAAGATACTAGATAAAATCGAGGATTCAATGAGGAAACTCGTGGTTGGTCTAAACCAAATATCAAGGAGTCATGATCAACCACTTGAACCTTGGTATGATCTTTAATGCATCATGTACGAGATGACCAATCGATGTGGAAGTTCAGGTAATAATTATAAAGGTAACCATTAGTGTTTATATGATCCTTACTTTTGAGGTAATTATGGATTACTATATGTTATGATAGAAGTGAAAGGCATGAGATAAAATTGAGGGTAAATTAGGTTATGGTTATTTTTGATGATTTTATCCCTTTTTGGGGAATGATTTGAGAATTATATAGTTTTGGAAAAAGGGCAACACGTAGACCGTGTGACTACCCGTCGCGTCGGACAAAGATGCGGGAATCGAACCCACAATCAAAGTGCAACTGGTATTTATTGCCTACCACTGGACTACGTGAAGTCCCTGGTTAGTTTGACTGATTCTTTTTAGTTAGATGATTTTTTTAATTAAGAGTAAGTTGATTCTGGGTTATCTATGGAAATTTATTAACCTATCATGGAGGATATGTGATTAGGTAAATTACTTTTCAATATGAGACTTTAGGAGCAACTGATGTTGTTTGGAGATAAATGTTACGATTTAACTTGGAAGACTATGTGACTAAATCCTTCAAATATTTGGGTTTCAATCTTATATTGGTTTACTTTGAAGAATTTTATGGAAAAATTGTTTATCGAATGGTCCTCGTTGAACTTTGGGTTTTGTTGGTCAAATTTTGGAGATTAAGCATAGATTTTCTTTTTAAAGGTTCATCCTTTTCTGGATTATCTGATCTTGTAGTAACATTTTTGGTTTTAGTTTTGGTTAAGGTTTGAAGACATGGGAATTGTATAATTTTTTTGTAGATTAGGTGCTCCTCTAGGAAGTTGTTAATAGTACTCTTAATGAGAACAAGTCTTCCTAAATACTCATTTTTTGGAAAAAAATATGAGTTTGATTAAGGAATCTAGTAAAAGTTGGAAGTAAACATGACAAATAAGTATGTTTCCTTATGTTTTATTTAAGCTCAAAAATAAATTACTCAATAAAAAGTTTCTTAAAACAAAAATGTTGTCTTTTAACTTTTCCTACTGTGGAATCGAATACCATTTCACCCATCACAAGTTTGTGATTTTCTCATGGTTAACTTTCTCCTAAACATGTTTTCTATCACTCTCCATCAGAACAAGACCCTATGTTTTCTCCTCCATGTCCTTATTTTTCTACATGGAATCCTAGAATGGGTTAACTCAGGTGACCTTTGTACTTATCTTTTTTTATTTTAAAGTGACTATTTTACCGACTCTTGTTCCGATGTGGGACTTTCAAGGATGTTTCCAAGCGCAATTTTAAAATTGCAAGGACGCAATTCCCAAAAGGGGGGAAGGATGTAACACCCCGGGTAAATAAAGAATATGAAATTTTCATATTTATCCATATTTGTGAATAAAATATTAAAATGACTTTAAAGGGGACACTATGCTCGATGGCGTACCCAACACGCAACAACGAGTTTCTTGGGAATCTTACGTTGCACTCTAATAATAAAATAATATTATTTTAAATGGTAGTTAAAATATAGCCGTTGTATTGGCGGTAATGGATAGAAATAAATAAAATATGATTATATATGTTTTTAAATGTTTTTACATTTATCCAATAAAAGAAAATGGCTTAAAATATGGAAAGAATTCAATTTTAGGATTTTATACCCTAATTTTCACTAAAGGTTCACTTATCACCTTTTGATGGTGAACTGTCATTAAATATACTTTTGATCACTGTTATACATTATTTTGGACAAAATAAAACTCTTCATTAGATTTGGGACATCAAAATTTACTTTGTGTAAATTTTTGGTATCTTTCCGATAAAGTTCATTTTTTTTAATGAATAGTGTAAAATGTTGTATTTTAATTCAAAACCACTTTTTAATCTAATTTATTTATATGATTAGAATATCATTTGAATTGGTTTTAAAGTGAAATTAGAAAATATTTTTACCATTAAATCCAATAGTGGTCGTTGGAATTAATTTCACTTTGAAATCGGACTTAAACTAGTGTCAATCTTTTGATACCTATTGTTTCATAAAAACACTCTATTTGTCATGACATCGTGAATTAATTATTAAATTAATTAATGTGACTTATATGTTTTTAATTTTGTAAAACAGACTTCATTTTTAAATTAGGAATATCAAATATAGCTTCGGGTGAAGTTTTGGAAATTTTCTAAAAAACTCCAATTTTTGATGAATAGTGAAACCACTAAGTGGTAATCAAGCAAACTGATTTTTCAGTTAAATGAAAGTTTACCACTAATGTGTATTGAATTTTTAAAATCTGACATATATGGTTGTCATTAAGAAGTAAAATGTGGTTCAATGAGATTAAAATAATTTTTTGGTGAATAGTATCTTATTATGTTTTTAATCGCGATTAGTGGTAATTAGTGTTGTTTAAGGTAAAAATAACGCTTTAATGGAATAAGATGATCTTGAAACATGTCCTACCCTCATTGGTTGTGTCATGGCCGACCAAGACAAGCCATGGGTCATCTTGGGGACCCCATGGATCCACTTTGGTTGGGAAATGACATAAATTACTTTTTATTTAATGTAAAAGTAAAAATGACACAAACATAATACGTTTTACGAAAACAATTTTTAAGTGGGGTTATACAAGTAATCTTTTTGATTATAAATAGTCATTGGAAAGATAAAATGATTTCCTACATCATAGTATTTTTTTTATAATTTTTAGACATTTAATAAATTAAATTATTTATGACATAATAATGATGTAGCGATGACATCATTATTTGACGATTTAAATAAAATGGAAAGATAATGTAAAATATATGAACTAAACACGTCCAAAATATATTGGATGGGTGGATTTAGAACCCTTATCACCTTATACACGAATTATATCAATGTGGGACCTTTTAAAACCGAAACACATTTTCAAATAAAGTAATATTTATTACTTTCCAAAAGTGCCCCTCCTCTCCTCTTATAAAAGGCCCCACCTCTACCTCATTTCACACACTCCTCAAGCCTTTGGCTAGGCCAACCCCTGCCCATTTACTCTCTCCACATCCATGTACTCATCCTAGAGGATTCCCTTTGGGCAGAATCCTTTCAAAGGAAGCCTTTAGGCTCAAATAAAAAGGAGTTACAGTTTTAAAGGTAATTCATTCCGTCATGTTCATTTGTTTTATTTTTCTTCTCCAACCCCATAAACTATTTTTATTTACTTCTTTTGTAACAACACCAGTATATTCAATATACTATGATGTTGTTATAATATTTATTCTAGCTACAATCTCACACAACAACATCAAATGGTTAAAGAACATACGGTTTCCGTGGATGGCGAAATTCTGCCTCCCGAAATGATGATTGTTCAATACTCATTTAACACCTTCAAAGGTGGCCATTATGATGTCACTATTTTTATATATATATAATATGTTTATGTTTTACTTATTCTTCTGTATTTTTCATTTGTTTCTCACCTTTATGGCTTCCATTATGGGTATACGCGATATCTTCATTTTAGGAAGTGCGGACTACCGCCCCCTCAAAGTGATGTGATTCGTTAATGCCATGAGTGGGACGTATAAAGGATGGATTTAATTTTATTATATATGATGTTATAATTGAATTATTATATACCTCTATATAATTATTATTTCTTTCCATTAAAGTATGAGATAGAAATGAAAGTAGCGTTCATGCGTACGTACGGCTTACCGTCTCCATGAACGGTGCATTTCATTTCTTATCCCCAAATGTAATGTACTATTATAAGTACATGTATATAATGGATATATATGATGAATGATACATCTAAATGATGAATATTATTCTTTAATTAAAATATACGTACCTATCATTTAGTTTTAATTCCATTAATATGACAAAGAAATGAAAGTAGCGTTCATGCGTACGTACGGCCTACCGTCTCCATGAACGGTGAATTTCATTTCTTACCTCTAAATGATTATGTAATATTATAAATACATGTATATTCTGGATATATATTATATATATGATATCCAAATCAGGAATGTTATTCTGGATATAAAGAACCATTGACCACACGAACAACATGTAATTGTAAGATGTCCACTTTCGACATAAGAACCAAATACCGACAAAATGAACATTATTAACTTAAATGATTACATTATGTTTATAACATGGTGTAAAAGGAATAATGAACATGAAAAAGGTTCTTAAGAAATTAGATATTAACTCAAGTTTATTATTCATGACGTTAAAGAATGATCGAGTCAAGTCGGACCTGAGGTAAGGGATCCTACTCCTCTCTTTCTTTTTAAGTACACACTTTTATGTCATTCCTTTTAAAGCTCATATTTCTTGTTATTGGGATGATCTTATATATTACACTTACTGTAATTTTTATGTTCATGTGATGAGAGACCCTATTCTCTCTCATCAATCCATTTTGGAAGTTTTGAGTGGCGCCGTTAGGCTACCGAACTTTCGTAAGAGATCTAACCTCTCTCTTTCTTTTTAAGTACTCTCCTTTATGTCATTTCTTTTAAGATCATCTTTGTAATGTTGGGGGATGTTATTTTATATTCATATTTCTGTACATTTTATTGTAATGTGATGAGATACCCTATTTGATCTCATCAATCCATATTCGGAAGTTTTAAGTGGCGCCGTTAGGCTGCCGAGTTTTCATAAGGGATTTTTCATCTCACTTTTATTCCCGTGAGATTTATTCTACATTTGCCACAAAATCCATTGAGTGGTGTATGTACTGCCCATTATTCTACTCTTTGTGTAATATACTTTCGTTTATGAGTATTTACATCAATGATCTATTGTCCTTCTTTCATGGGCTGTATGTTTTGAAAGATACCCATGTCGGTAAGGGAACCTTTCACCCTCCTCTTTTTTAAAAGACTTCTTTTGTTGGGTCTTTTAATATACATATTGTTATGTTGGGATATGTTCTCACGTATCTTTATTGATGTAAATTTTATGTCCAAGTGATGAGATACACTTTTTATCTCTCATTAACTCATTTTGATGTGATGTCGTTAGGCTGTCAAGGGAACTTTTTAACCCAATTTTGATTTCTTTGGGTTCAACATGTAGTCATTGAATATGTCATCCATTGAATATGTGTGAATGACCTTTTATTGTTTTACACTTAATATCCACTTATATTGGGTGTATTTATATTTTTCACACATATTTTTGAGATTGATTTGTCCTTAATTTAAGGATACCTTCTTTATAAGGGATTTCATCACATTTGACATTTCTATTGTGAGTTCATTCTTGTTATGCACCAATTCACTCTTATATGGTGTATATACTGTCCTTCGGAGTATTATATCATGAATCCATTTATTCTCATGATATTATAAAGTTCTGAACAAATTTTATTCCTCAATTATTGTATTCAAGTGTCTCTAATTTTGGTAAAACCCCTTTTACCAAAATATCGCTTTAAATGATTTAAATATTTATTCATATTAATATCCATGTTTCAAAATGGTTTTAAGGATTTGTTTATATGGATATTAATGGTTTAAATTTTTAAAAGCTTCAAGGTGGTATGGGACACTTTGATTCAAAAATCTCTTTATTAAATGTTTTAAATGGTTTTGTAAATGGTTTATTTTTGAATAGATTCATTATTTCAATATACTAAAATGTTATATTGTGATTGAAATGTGGAAATGTTATGATTCCTTTATGCATGTTTTATGAGATACATTTATGTTATGGTTCTTGGGCATTGTTATGAAAATGGGTGGTTCCGTGATAAACTAAGGGCGGGTGAGCCCGATATAGATCTCCAATGCATTGGGTAACGCGAAGGAGTGAAACGTTAAGGTTTCTCCGAAAAGATTTAGGGAATATATTTTGATGGGTATTCCAAACGTAACCAAGAGGGTTACTCTCTACGTAAGAATGTTATGAATGCCTCAAGTTACCTTTATGTCTTATGATTTCTATGAATTATTCATGGTTTGATGAGGTATGAAAGTGCCTTTGTTTTATGGGTAAATTATGATTTCATTCTTATGTATATATTAACTCATGTTTCCTTTCCATATTTTTATAACCCTTACTGAGCTTTTTATGCTCATCCCAAGTTTTTGAAATGTTTTTCACAGGTCAAGTGAAAGGTACATGATGTGATGATAGTGTCAAGGATGAGTCAGGAAAGAATTCGTGTTTTATTTTAAATATGTTTCCGTTTATGGGATGAATGAATATTGTATTTTATGTAACCACTTTGTTTAAATGTGGAATGTAATGAAAGTTTCATGATCTAATTCTCTAAAACTCTAAACCTAAAAAGATCCTCAATGTGTAATCTTGTAATAACTCAAGATTAAGTATGGTTTAAGGCTGGGGCCTTATAGTTGGTATCAGAGGTCGGTTTAGATAACTTTAGAGGTTAGGGTATTAATTAATCATAAGTGGCATTACCATAATGGTTAGGATTTCAGAAAGAGTCCTAGTTTTAGATTAATTGAATGAGTAATTGTATCTTAGTGTTTACGTTCCTCATTAGTACATGATGGTTTTGTTGATATACTCACACTGACATTTCTGTTTTTAGTGAATGGATGGATCTAGCAGGCACCAAAGAGACAACAGGTTTGAAGGAAACTGTGGTTGTTCTCTGATTAAGATACTAGATAAAATCGAGGAATCAATGAGGAAACTCATGGTTGTTCTAAACCAAATATCAAGGAGTCATGATCAACCACTTGAACCTTGGTATGATCTATAATGCATCATGTACGAGATGACCAATCGATGTGGAAGTTAAGGTAATAATTATAAAGGTAACCATTACTATTTATATGATCCTTACTTTTGAGGAAATTATGGGTTACTATATGTTATGATGGAAGTGAAAGGCATGAGATAAAATTGAGGTTAAATTATGTTATGGTTATTTTTGATGATTTTATCCCTTTTTGGGGAATGATTTGAGAATTATATAGTTTTGGAAAAAGGACAACACGTAGACCGTGTGACTACCCGTCACGTCGGACAAAGCTGGGGGAATTGAACCCACAATCAAATTGCAACTGGTATTTATCACCTACCACTGGACTACGTGAAGTCTCTGGTTAGTTTGAATGATTCTTTTTAGTTAGATGATTTTTTTAATTAAGAGTAAGTTGATTCTGGGTTATCTATGGAAATTTATTAACCTATCATGGAGGATATGTGATTAGGTTAATTACTTTTCAATACGAGACTTTAGGAGCACCTGATGTTGTTTGGAGATAAATGTTACAATTTAACTTGGAAGACTATGTGACTAAATCCTTAAATTATTTGGGTTTCAATCTTATATTGGTTTACTTTGAAGAATTTTATTGACAACTTTTTTATCTAATGGTCCTCGTTGAACTTTGGGTTTTGTTAGTCAAATTTTGGAGATTAAGCATAGATTTTCTTTTTAAAGGGTTATCCTTTTCTGGATTATCAGATCTTGTAGTAACCTTTTTGGTTTTAGGGTTGGTTAAGGTTTGAAGACATGGGAATTGTATAGTTCTTTTTTGTGGATTAGGTGCTCCTCTAAGAATTTGTTTATAGTACTCTTAATGAGAACAAGTCTTCCTAAATAATCGTCTTTTGGAAAAAAAATATGAGTTTGATTAAGGAATCTAGTAAAAGTTGGAAGTCAACATGAGAAATAAGTATGTTTCCTTATGTTTTATTTAAGCTCAAAAATAAATTCCTCAATAAAAAGTATCTTAAAACAAAAATTTTGTCGTTTAACTTTTCCTACTGGGGAATCGAATACCATTTAACCCATCACAAGTTTGTGATTTTCTCATGGTTAACTTTCTCCTAAACATGTTTTCTATCACTCTCCATCAGAACATGACCCTATGTTTTCTCCTCCATGTCCATATTTTTCTACATGGAATCCTAGTATGGGTTAACTCAGGTGACCTTTGTACTTATCTTTTTTTATTTTAAAATGACCATTTTACCGACTCTTGTTCCGATGTGGGACTTTCAAGGATGTTTCCAAGTGCAATTTTAAAATTGCAAGGACGCAATTCCCAAAAGGGGGGAAGGATGTAACACCACAGGTAAATAAAGAATATGAAATTTTCATATTTATCCATATTTGTGAATAAAATATTAATATGACTTTAAAGGGGACGCTATGCTCGATGGCGTACCCAACACGCAACAACGAGTTTCTTGGGAATCTTACGTTGCACTCTAATAATAAAATAATATTATTTTAAATGGTAGTTAACATGTAGCCGTTGTATTGGCGGGAATGTATAGAAATAAATAAAATATGATTATATATGTTTTTAAATGTTTTTACATTTATCCAATAAAAGAAAATGGCTTAAAATACGGAAAGAATTCAATTTTAGGCTTTTATACCCTAATTTTCATTGAAGGTTCACTTATCACCTTTTGATGGAGAACTGTCATTAAATATAGTTTTGATCACTCTTATACATTACTTTGGACCAAATAAAACTCTTCTTTAGAATTGGGACATCAAAATTTACTTTGGGTAAATTTTTTGTATCTTTCCGATAAAGTTCATTTTTTTAATGAATAGTGTAAAATGTTGTATTTTAATTCAAAACCAATTTTTAATCTAATTTATTTATATGATTAGATTATCATTTTAATTGGTTTTAAAGTGAAATTAGAAAATATTTTTACCATTAAATCCAATAGTGGTCGTTGAAATTAATTTCACTTTGAAATCTGACTTAAACTAGTGTCAATCTTTTGATACCTATTGTTTCATAAAAACACGCTATTTGTCATGATAACGGGAATTAGTTATTAAATTAATTAATGTGACTTATATGTATTGAATTTTGTAAAACGGACATCATTTTTGAATTCGTAATATCAAATATAGCTTAGGGTGATGTTTTGGTAATTTTCTGAAAAACTCCAATTTTTTATGAATAGTGAAACCACTAAGTGGTAATCAAGCAAACTGATTTTTCAGTTAAATGAAAGTTTACCTCTAATTTTTATTTAATTTTGAAAATCCGACATACATGGTTGTCATTAAGAAGTAAAATGTGGTTCAATCAGATTAAAATAATTTTTTGGTGAATAGTAACTTATTAAGTTTTTAATCGCGATTAGTGGTAATTAGTGTAGTTTAAGGTAAAAATAATGCTTTAATGAAATAATATGAGCTTGAAACATGTCCTACCCTCATTGTATGTGTCATGGCCGACCAAGAAAAGCCATGGGTCATCTTGGGGACCCCATGGATCCACTTTGGTTGGGAAATGACATAAATTACTTTTTATTTAATGTAAAAGTAAAAATGACACAAACATAATAGGTTTTACGAAAACAATTTTTTAAGTGGGGTTATACAAGTCATATTTTTTATTATAAATAGTCATTGGAAATCTAAAAATATTTTATACATCATAGAATTTTTTTTATAATTTTTAGACATTAAATAAATTAAATTATTTATGACATAATAATGATGCAGCGATGACATCATTATTTGACTATTTAAATAAAATGGAAAGATAATGTAAAATATATGAACTAAACATGTCCAAAACATATTGGATGGGTGGATTTCGAACCCTTATCATTTTATACAAGAATTATATCAATGTGGGACCTTTTAAAACCGAAACACATTTTCAAATAAAGTAATATTTCTTACTTTCCAAAAGTGCCCCTCTTCTCCTCTTATAACAGGTCCCCACCTCTACCTCATTTCACACACTCCTCAAGCCTTTGGCTCGGCCAACCCCTGCCCATTTACTCTCTCCACATCCCTCTCCTCATCCTAGAGGATTCCCTTTGGGCAGAATCCTTTCAAAGGAATCCTTTAGGCTAAAATCAAAAGGAGTTACACTTTTAAAGGTAATTCATTCCCTAATGTTCATTTGTTTTATTTTGCTTCTCCCACCCCCTAAACAATTTTTATTTACTTCTTTTGTAACAACACAAGTATCTTAAACATACTAGGATGTTTTTATAAGATTTATTCTAGCTACACTCTCACACAACTACATCAAATGGTTAAAGAACATACGGTTTCCGTGGATGGCGAAATTCTGCCTCCCAAAATTATGATTGTTCAATACTCATTTAACACCTTCAAAGGTGGCCATTATGATGTCACTATTTTTATATATTTATAATATGTTTATTTTTTACTTATGATTCTGTATTTTGCATTTTTGTCTTACCTTTATGGCTTCTATTATGGGTATACGCGATATCTTCATTTTAGGAAGTGCGGATTACCGCCCCCTCAAAGTGATGTGATTCGTTAATGCCATGTGTGGGACGTATAAAGGATGGATTTAATGTTATTATATATGATTTTATACTGGAATTATTATATACCTCTATATAATTATTATTTCATTCCATTAAAGTATGAGATAGAAATGAAAGTAGCGTTCATTCGTACGTACGGCTTACCGTCTCCATGAACGGTGCATTTCATTTCTTATCCCCAAATGTAATGTACTATTATAAGTACATGTATATAATGGATATATATTATGAATGATACATCTAAATGATGAATATAATTTTGTAATTAAAATATACGTACCTATCATTTAGTTTTAATTCCATTAATATGACAAAGAAATGAAAGTAGCGTTCATGCGTACTTACGGCCAACCGTCTCCATGAACGATGCATTTCATTTCTTACCTTTAAATGTTTATGTAATATTATAAATACATGTATATGCTGGATATATATGATATATATGATATCCAAATCAGGAATTTCATTCTGGATATATAGAACCTTTGACCACACGAACAACATGTAATTGTAAGAAGTCCACATTCGACTTAAGAACCAAATACCGACAAAATGAACATTATTAACTTAAATGATTACATGATGTTTATAACATGGTGTAAAAGGAATAATGAACTTGAAAAATGTTCTTAAGCATTTAGAGAGTAACTCAAGTTTATTATTCAGGACGTTAAAGAACGATCGAGTCAAGTCGGACCCGAGGTAAGGGATCCTACCCCTCTCTTTTTAAGTACACACTTTTATGTCATTCCTTTTAAAGCTCATCTTTCTTGTTATTGGGATGATATTTTATATTAAACTTAATGTAGTATTTATGTTCATGTGATGAGAGACCCTATTCTCTCTCATCAATCCATTTTGGAAGTTTTGAGTGGCGCCGTTAGGCTACTGAACTTTCGTAAGAGATCTAACCTCTCTCTTTCTTTTTAAGTACTCTCATTTATGTCACTTCTTTTAGCCTCCTCTTTGTAATGTTGGGGGATGTTATTTTATATTCATATTTCTGTAAATTTTATTGTAATTTGATGAGATACCCTATTTTATCTCATCAATCCATATTCGGATGTTTTATGTGGCGCCGTTAGGCTGCCGAGTTTTCATAAGGGATTTTTCATCTCACTTTTATTCCCGTGATATTTTTGCTACATTTTCCACAAAATCCATTTAGTGGTGTCTGTACTGACCATTATTCTACTCTTTCTGTAATATAATTTCGTTTATGAGTATTTACATCAATGATTTATTGTCCTTCTTTCATGGGGTGTATGTTTTGAAAGAAACCCAAGTCGATAAGGGAACCTTTCACCCTCCTCTTTTTTAAAAGACTACTTTTGTTGGGTCTTTTAATTTAAATATTGTTATGTTGGGATATGTTATCATATATCCTTATTGATGTAAATCTTATGTCCAAGTGATGAGATACACTTTTTATCTCTCATCAACTCATTTTGATGTGATGCTGTTAGGTTGTCAAGGGAACTTTTTAACCCAATTTTGATTTCTTTGGGTTCAACATGTAGTCATTGAATATGTCATCCATTGAATATGTGTGAATGAACTGTTATTTTTATACACCTAATATCAACTTATATTGGGTGTATTTATATTTTTCACACATATTTTTGAGATTGATTTGTCCTTAATTTAAGGATACCTTCTTTATAAGGGATTTCATCACATTTGACATTTCTATTGAGAGTTCATTGTTGTTATGCACCAATTAACTCTTATATGGTGTATATACTGTCCTTTGGAGTATTATATCATGAATCCATTTATTCTCATGATATTATAAAGTTCTGACTAAATGGTATTCCTCAATTATTGTATTCAAGTGTCTCTAATTTTGGTAAAACCCCTTTTACCAAAATATCTCTTTAAATGTTTTAAATATTTATTCATATTAATATCCATGTTTCAAAATGGTTTTCAGGATTTGTTTATATGGATATTAATGGTTTAAAATTTTAAATGGTTCAAGGTGGTATGGGACACTTTGATTCAAAAATCTCTTTATTAAATGTTTTAAATGGTTTTGTAAATTGTTTCTTTTTGAATGGATTCATTATTTCAATATACTAAAATGTTATATTGTGATTGAAATGTGGAAATGTTATGTTTCCTTTATGCATGTTTTATGTGATACATTTATGTTATGGTTTTTGGGAATTTTTATGAAAACGGGTGGTTCCGTGATAAACTAAGGGCGGGTGAACCCGATATAGCTCTCCAATGCATTGGGTAACGCGAAGGAGTGAAACGTTAAGGTTTCTCCGAAGAGATTTAGGGAATATACTGTGATGGGTATTCCAAACGTAACCAAGAGGGTTACTCCCTACGTAAGAATGTTATGAATGCCTCAAGTTACCTTTATGTCTTATGATTTCTATGAATTATTCATGGTTTGATGTGGTATGAAAGTGCCTTTGTTTTATGGGTAAAGTATGATTTCATTCTTCTGTATATATGAACCCATGTTTCCTTTCCATATTTATATAACCCTTACTGAGCTTTTTGTGCTCATCCCAAGTTTTTGAAATGTTTTTCACAGGTCAAGGGAAAGGTACATGATGTGATGATAGTGTCAAAGATGTGTCAAGAAAGAATACGTGTTTTATTTTAAATATGTTCCCGTTTATGGGAAGAATGAATATTGTCTTTTATGTAACCACTTTGTTTTATGTGGAATGTAATGCAAGTTTCATGATCTAATTCTCAAAAACTCTAAACCTAAAAAGATCCTCAATGTGTAATCTTGTAATAACTCAAGATTAAGTATGGTTTAAGGCTGGGGCCTTATAGTTTGTATAAGAGGTCGGTTTAGATAACTTTAGAGGTTAGGGTATTCTTTATGCATAAGTGGAATTACCATAATGGTTTGGATTTCAGAAAGAGTCCTAGTTTTAGAAAAAGTGAATGAGTAAGTGTATCTTAGTGTTTAGCTTCCTCATTAGTACATGATGGTTTTGTTGATATACTCACACTTACATTTCTGTTTTTAGTGAATGGATGGATCTAGCAGGCACCAAAGAGACAACAGGTTTGAAGGAAACTGTGGTTGTTCTTTGATTAAGATACTAGATAAAATTGAGGATTCAATTAGGAAACTCATGGTTGTTCTAAACCAAATATCAAGGAGTCATGATCAACCACTTGAACCTTGGTATGATCTTTAATGCATCATGTACGAGATGACCAATCGATGTGGATGTTCAAGTAATAATTATAAAGGTAACCATTAGTGTTTATATGATCCTATCTTTTGAGGTAATTATGGGTTACTATATGTTATGATGGAAGTGAAAGGCATGAGATAAAATTGAGGTTAAATTATGTTATGGTTATTTTTGATGATTTTATCCCTTTTTGGGGAATGATTTGAGAATTATATAGTGTTGGAAAAAGGACAACACGTAGACCATGTGACTACCCGTCGCGTCAGACAAGGCTGCGGGAATCGAACCCACAATCAAAGTGCAACTGCTATTTATCGCCTACCACTGGACTACGTGATTTCCCTGGTTAGTTTGACTGATTCTCTTTAGTTAGATGATTTTTTTAATTAAGATTAAGTTGATTCTAGGTTATATATGGAAATTTGTTAACCTATCATGGAGGATATGTGATTAGGTTAATTACTTTTCAATACGAGACTTTAGGAGCAACTGATGTTGTTTGGAGATAAATGTTACGATTTAACTTCGAAGACTATGTGACTAAATATTTCAAATATTTGGGTTTCAATCTTATATTGGTTTACTTTGAATAATTTTATGGACAAATTGTTTATCGAATGGTCCTCGTTGAACTTTGGGTTTTGTTGGTCAAATTTTAGAGATTAAGCATAGATTTTCTTTTTAATGGGTTATCCTTTTCTGGATTATCTGATCTTGTGGTAACCTTTTTGGTTTTAGTTTTGGTTAAGGATTGAAGACATGGGAATTGTATAGTTCTTTTTTGTGGATTAGGTTCTCCTCTAAGAATTTGTTTATAGTACTCTTAATGAGAACAAGTCTTCCTAAATACTCGTCTTTTGGGAAAAAATGAGTTTTATTAAGGAATCTAGAAAAAGTTGGAAGTCAACATGACAAATAAGTATGTTTCCTTATGTTTTATTTAAGCTCAAAAATAAATTCCTGAATAAAAAGTATCTTAATACAAAAATTTTGTCTTTTAAATTTTCATACTGGGGAATCGAATACCATTTAACCCATCACAATTTTGTGATTTTCTCATGGTTGACTTTCTTCTAAACATGTTTTCTATCACTCTCCATCAGAACATGACCCTATGTTTTCTCCTCCATATCCATATTTTTCTACATGGAATCCTAGTATGGGTTAACTCGGGTGACCTTTGTACTTATATTTTTTTATTTTAAAGTGACTATTTTACCGACTCTTGTTCCGCTATGGGACTTTCAAGGATGTTTCCAAGCGCAATTTTAAAATTGCGAGGACACAATTATCAAAAGGGGGGAAGGATGTAACACCCCGGGTATATAAAGAATATGAAATTTTCATATTTATCCATATTTGTGAATAAAATATTAATATGACTTTAAAGGGGACGCTATGCTCGATGGCGTACCCAACACGCAACAACGAGATTCTTGGGAATCTTACGTTGCACTCTAATAATAAAATAATATTATATTAAATTGTAGTTAACATGTAGCCGTTGTATTGGCGGGAATGGATAGAAATAAATAAAATATTATTATATATTTTTTTAAATATTTTTACATTTATCCAATAAAAGATAATGGCTTAAAATATGGAAAGAATTCAATTTTAGGCTTTTATACCCTAATTTTCACTAAAGGATCACTTATCCCCTTTTGATGGCGAACTGTCATTAAATATAGTTTTGATCACTCTTATAAATTATTTGGGACCAAATAATACTCTTATTTTGAATTGGGACTTCAAAATTTACTTTGTGTAAATTTTTGGTATCTTTCCGATAAAGTTCATTTTTTAAATGAATAGTGTAAAATGCTGTATTTTAATTCAAAACCACTTTTTAATCTAATTTATTTATATTATTAGATTATCATTTGAATTGTTTTTAAAGTTAAATTAGAAAATATTTTTACCATTAAATCCAATAGTGGTCATTGGAATTAATTTCACTTTTAAATCGGACTTAAACTAGAGTCAATCTTTTGATACCTATTGTTCCAGAAAAACACGCTATTTGTCATGACAGCGGGAATTAATTATTAAATTAATTAATGTGACTTATATGTTTTGAATTTTTTAAAACAGACTTCATTTTTTAATTTGGAATATCAAATAAATCTTAGGGTGAAGTTTTGGTAATTTTCTGAAAAACTCCAATTTTTTATGAATAGTGAAACCACTAAGTGGTAATCAAGCAAACTGATTTTTCAGTTAAATGAAAGTTTACCACTAATGTGTATTGAATTTTTAAAATCTGACATACATGGTTTTCATTATGATGTAAAATGTGGTTCAATGAGATTAAAATAATTTTTTGGTGAATAGTAACTTATTATGTTTTTAATCGCGATTAGTGGTAATTAGTGTAGTTTAATGTAAAAATAATGCTTTAATGAAATAAGATGAGCTTGAAACATGTCCTAACCTCATTGGTTGTGTCATGGCCGACCAAGACAAGCCATGGGTCATCTTGGGTACCCCATGTATCCACTTTGGTTGGGAAATGACATAAATTACTTTTTATTTAATGTAAAAGTAAAAATGACACAAACATAATACGTTTTACGAAAACACTTTTTAAGTGGGGTTATACAAGTAATATTTTTGATTATAAATAGTCATTGGAAAGATAAAAAGATTTCCTACATCATAGTATTTTTTTTATAATTTTTATACATTAAATAAATTAAATTATTTATGACATAATAATGATGCAGTGATGACATCATTATTTGACGATTTAAATAAAATGGAATGATAATGTAAAATCTATGAACTAAAAATGTCCAAAACTTATTGGATGGGTGGATTTAAAACCCTTATCACATTATCCACGAATTATATCATTGTGGGATCTTTTAAAACCGAAACACATTTTCAAATAAAGTAATATTTCTTACTTTCCAAAAGTGCCCCTCCTCTCCTCTTATAAAAGGCCCCCACCTCTACCTCATTTCACACACTCCTCAAGCCTTTTCCTCGGCCAACCCCTGCCCATTTACTCTCTCCACATCCCTATCCTCATCCTAGAGGATTCCCTTTGGGAATAATCCTTTCAAAGGAATCCTTTAGGCTCAAATCAAAAGGAGTTACACTTTTAAAGGTAATTCATTCCCTTATGTTCATTTGTTTTATTTTTCTTCTCCAACCCCCTAAACTCTATTTATTTACTTCTTTTGTAAAAACACCAGTATCTTAAATATACTAGGATGTTGTTATAATATTTATTCTAGCTACAATATGACACAACTACATCAAATGGTTAATGAACATACGGTTTCCGTGGATGGCGAAATTCTGCCTCCTAAAATGGTGATTGTTCAATACTCATTTAACACCTTAAATGGTGGACATTATGATGTCACTATTTATATATATATATATATATAATATGTTTATGTTTTACTTATTCTTCTGTATTTTTCATTTGTGTCTTACCTTTATGGCTTCCATTATGGGTATACGCGATATCTTCATTTTAGGAAGTGCGGACTACCGCCCCCTCAAAGTGATGTGATTCGTTAATGCCATGCATGGGACGTATAAAGGATGGATTTAATTTTATTATATATGATGTTATACTGGAATTATTATATACCTCTATATCATTATTATTTCATTCCATTAATGTATGAGATAGAAATGAAAGTAGCGTTCATTCGTACGTACGGCTCACCGTCTCCATGAATAGTGCATTTCATTTCTTATCCCCAAATGTAATGTTCTATTATAAGTACATGTATATAATGGATATATATGATGAATGATACATCTAAATTATGAATATAATTCTGTAATTAAAATATACGTACCTCTCATTTAGTTTTAATTCCATTAATATGACAAAAAAATGAAAGTAGCGTTCATGCGTACGTACGGCCTACCGTCTCCATGAACGGTGCATTTCATTTATTACCTCTAAATGATTATATAATATTATAAATACATGTATATGCTGGATATATATGATATCCAAATCAGGAATGTCATTCTGGATATAAAGAACCTTTGACCACACGAACAACATGTAATTGTAAGAAGTCCACTTTCGACTTAAGAACCAAATACCGACAAAATGAACATTATTAACTTAAATGATTACATGATGTTTATAACATGGTGTAAAAGAAATAATGAACTTGAAAAATTTTCTTAAGCAATTAGATATTAACTCAAGTTTATTATTCAGGACGTTAAAGAACGATCAAGTCAAGTCGAACCCGAGGTAATGGATCCTACTCCTCTCTTTCTTTTTAAGTACACGCTTTTATGTCATTCCTTTTAAAGCTCATATTTCTTGTTATTGGGATGATATTTTATATTAAAATTACTGTAATTTTTATGTTCATGTGATTCGAGACCCTATTCTCTCTCATCAATCCATTTTGGATGTTTTGAGTGGCGCCGTTAGGCTACCGAACTTTCGTAAGAGATCTAACCTCACTCTTTCTTTTTAAGTACTCTCCTTTATGTCACTTCTTTTAAGCTCCTCTTTGTAATGTTGGGGGATGTTATTTTATATTCATCTTGCTGTACATTTTATTGTAATGTGATTATATACCCTATTTGATCTCATCAATCCGTATTCGGATGTTTTATGTGGCACCGTTATGCTGCCGAGTTTTCATAAGAGATTTTTCATCTCACTTTTATTCCCGTGAGATATATGCTACATTTTCCACAAAATCCATTGAGTGGTGTATGTACTGCCCATTATTATACTCTTTGTGTAATATACGTTCGTTTATGAGTATTTACATCAATGATCTATTGTCCTTCTTTCATGGGGTGTATGTTTTGAAAGATACCCAAGTCGGTAAATGAACCTTTCACCCTCCTCTTTTTTAAAAGACTTCTTTTGTTGGGTCTTTTAATTTACATATTTTTATGTTGGGATATGTTCTCATATATCCTTATTGATGTAAATTTTATTTCCAAGTGATGAGATACACTTTTTATCGCTCATCAACTCATTTTGATGTGGTGCCGTTAGGCTGTTAAGGGAACTTTTTAACCCAATTTTGATTTCTTTGGGTTCCACATGTAGTCATTGAATATGTCATCCATTAAATATGATTGAATGACCTTTTATTGTTTTACACTTAATATCCACTTATATTGGGTGTATTTATATTTTTCACACATATTTTTGAGATTGATTTGTCCTTAATTTAAGGATACCTTCTTTATAAGGGATTTCATCACATTTGACATTTCTATTGAGAGATCATTGTTGTTATGCACCAATTCACTCTTATATGGTGTATATACTGTCCTTTGGAGTATTATATCATGAATAAATTTATTCTCATGATATTATAATGTTCTGACTAAATGTTATTCCTCAATTATTGTATTCAAGTGTCTCTAATTTTGGTAAAACCCCTTTTACCAAAATATCGCTTTAAATGTTTTAAATATTTATTCATATTAATATCCATGTTTCAAAATGGTTTTAAGGATTTGTTTATATGGATATTAATGGTTTAAAATTTTAAAAGCTTCAAGGTGGTATGGGACACTTTGATTCAAAAATCACTTTATTAAATGTTTTAAATGGTTTTGTAAATGGTTTCTTTTTGAATGGATTCATTATTTCAATATACTAAAATGTTATATTGTGATTGAAATGTGGAAATGTTATGTTTCTCTTATGCATGTTTTATGTGATACATTTATGTTATGGTTCTTGGGCATTATTATGAAAACGGTTGGTTTCGTGATAAACTAAGGGCTGGTGAGCCTGATATAGCTCTCCAATGCACTGGGTAACACAAAGGAGTGAAACGTTAAGGTTTCTCCGAAGAGATTTAGGGAATATACTGTGATGTGTATTCCAAACGTAACCAAGAGGGTTACTAAATACGTAAGAATGTTATGAATGCCTCAAGTTACCTTTATGTCTTATGATTTCTATGAATTATTCATGGTTTGATGAGGTATGAAAGTGCCTTTGTTTTATGGGTAAAGTATGATTTCATTCTTATGTATATATGAACTCATGTTTCCTTTCCATATTTTTATAACCCTTAATGAGCTTTTTATGCTCATCCCAGGATTTTGAAATGTTTTTCACAGGTCAAGGGAAAGGTACATGATGTGATGATAGTGTCAAGGATGTGTCAAGAAAGAATCCGTGTTTTATTTCAAATATGTTTCCGTTTATGGGAAGAATGAATATTGTCTTTTATGTAACCACTTTGTTTAAATGTGGAATGTAATGAAAGTTTCATGATCTAATTCTCTAAAACTCTAAGCCTAAAAAGATCCTCAATGTGTAATCCTGTAATAACTCAAGATTAAGTAAGGTTTAAGGCTGGGGCCTTATAGTTGGTATCAGAGGTCGGTTTAGATAACTTTAGAGGTTAGGGTATTCTTTATGCATAAGTAGCATTACCATAATGGTTAGGATTCCAGAAAGAGTCCTAGTTTTAGATAAAGTGAATGAGTAAGTGTATCTTAGTGTTTACCATCCTCATTAGTACATGATGGTTTTGTTGATATACCCACACTGACATTTCTGTTTTTAGTGAATGGAAGGATCTAGCAGGCACCAAAGAGACAAAAGGTTTGAAGGAAACTGTGGTTGTTCTCTGATTAGGATACTAGATAAAATCGAGGATTCAATGAGGAAACTAGTGGTTGTTCTATACCAAATATCAAGGAGTCATGATCAACTACTTGAACCTTGGTATGATCTTTAATGCATCATGTACGAGATGTCCAATCGATGTGGAAGTTCAGGTAATAATTATAATGGTAACAATTACTGTTTATATGATCCTTACTTTTGAGGTAATTATGGGTTACTATATGTTATGATGGAAGTGAAAGGCATGAGATAAAATTGAGGTTAAATTATGTTATGGTTATTTTTGATGATTTTATCCCTTTTTGGGTAATGATTTGAGAATTATATAGTTTTGGAAAAAGGACAACACGTAGACCGTGTGACTACCCGTCGCGTCGGACAAAGCTGTGGGAATCGAATCCACAATCAAAGTGCAACTGGTATTTATCACCTAACACTAGACTACGTGAAGTCCCTGGTTAGTTTGACTGATTCTTTTTAGTTAGATGATTTTTTTAATTAAGAGTAAGTTGATTCTGCGTTATCTATGGAAATTTATTAACCTATCATGGAGGATATGTGATTAGGTTAATTACTTTTCAATAAAAGACTTCACGAGCAAGTGATGTTGTTTGGAGATAAATTTTACGATTTAACTTGGAAGACTATGTGACTAATTCCTTCAAATATTTGGGTTTCAATCTTATATTGGTTTACTTTGAAGAATTTTATGGACAAATTGTTTATCGAATGGTCCACGATGAACTTTGGGTTTTGTTGGCCAAATTTTGGAGATTAAGCATAGATTTTCTTTTGAAAGGGTTATCCTTTTCTGGATTATCTAATCTTATAGTAACCTTTTTGGTTTTAGTTTTGGTTAAGGTTTTAAGACATGGGAATTGTATAGTTCTTTTTTGTGGATTAGGTGCTCCTCTAAGAAGTTGTTTATAGTACTCTTAATGAGAACAAGTCTTCCTAAATACTCGTCTATTGGAAAAAAATATGAGTTTGATTAAGGAATCTAGTAAAAGTTGGAATTCAACATGACAAATAAGTATGTTTCCTTATGTTTTATTTAAGCTCAAAAATAAATTCCTCAATAAAAAGTATCTTAAAACAAAAATGTTGTCTTTTAACTTTTCCTACTGGGGGATCGAAAACCATTTAACCCATCACAAGTTTGTGATTTTATCATGGTTAAGTTTCTCCTAAACATGTTTTCTATCACTCTCCATCAGAACATGAACCTATGTTTTCTCCTCCATGTCCATATTTTTCTACATGGAATCCTAGTATGGGTTAACTCGGGTGACCTTTGTACTTATCTTTTTTTATTTTAAAGTGACTATTTTACCGACTCTTGTTCCGATGTGGGACTTTCAAGGATGTTTCCAAGAGCAATTTTAAAATTGCGAGGACGCAATTCCCAAAAGGGGGGAAGGATGTAACACCCCAGGTAAATAAAGAATATGAAATTTTCATATTTATCCATATTTGTGAATAAAATATTAAGATGACTTTAAAGGGGACGCTATGCTCGATGGCGTACCCAACACGCAACAACATGTTTCTTGGGAATCTTACGTTGCACTCTAATAATAAAATAATATTATTTTAAATGGTAGTTAACATGTAGCCGTTGTATTGGCGGGAATGGATAGAAATAAATAAAATATGATTATATATGTTTTTAAATGTTTTTACATTTATCCAATAAAAGATAATGGATTAAAATACGGAAAGAATTCAATTTTAGGCTTTTATACCCTAATTTTCACTAAAGGTTCACTTATCACCTTTTGATGGAGAACTGTCATTAAATATAGTTTTGATCACTCTTATACATTATTTTGGACCAAATAAAACTCTTCTTAAGAATTGGGACATCAAAATTTACTTTGTGTAAATTTTTGGTATCTTTCCGATAAAGTTCATTTTTTTAATGAATACTGTAAAATGTTGTATTTTAATTCAAAACCACTTTTTTATCTAATTTATTTATATGATTAGATTATCATTTGAATTGGTTTTAAAGTGAAATTAGAAAATATTTTTACCATTAAATCCAATAGTGGTCGTTGGAATTAATTTCACTTTGAAATCGGACTTAAACTAGTGTCAATCTTTTGATACCTATTGTTTCATAAAAACACGCTATTTGTCATGACAACGGGAATTAATTATTAAATTAATTAATGTGACATATATGTTTTGAATTTTTTAAAACAAAATTCATTTCTGAATTAGGAATATCAAATATAGCTTAGGGTGAAGTTTTGGTAATTTTCTGAAAAACTCCAATTTTTGATGAATAGTGAAACCACTAAGTGGTAATCAAGCAAACTGATTTTTCAGTTAAATGAAAGTTTACCACTAATGTGTATTGAATTTTGAAAATCCGACATAAATGGTTTTCATTAAGAAATAAAATGTGGTTCAATGAGATTAAAATAATTTTTTGGTGAATAGTAACTTATTAAGTTTTTAATCGCGATTAGTGGTAATTAGTGTAGTTTAAGGTAAAAATAATGCTTTATTGAAATAATATGAGCTTGAAACATGTCCTACCCTCATTGGATGTGTCATGGCCGACCAAGACAAGCCATGGGTTATCTTGGGGACCCCATGGATCCACTTTGGTTGGGAAATGACATAAATTACTTTTTATTTAATGTAAAAGTAAAAATGACAAAAACAAAATACGATTTACGAATACAATTTTTAGTTGGGGTTATAAAAGTCATATTTTTGATTATAAATAGTCATTGGAAATCTAAAAAGATTTCGTACATCATAGTATTTTTTTTATAATTTTTAGACATTAAATAAATTAAATTATTTATGACATAATAATGATGCAGCGATGACATCATTATTTGACGATTTAAATAAAATGGAAAGATAATGTAAAATCTATGAACTAAACATGTCCTAAACTTATTTTATGGGTGTCTTTATAACCCTTATCACCTTATCCACGAATTATATCAATGTGGGACCTTTTAAAACCGAAACACATTTTCAAATAAAGTAATATTTCTTACTTTCCAAAAGTGCCCCTCCTCTCCTCTTATAAAAGGCCCCCACCTCTACCTCATTTCACACACTCCTCAAGCCTTTTCCTCGGCCAACCCCTGCCCATTTACTCTCTCCACATCCCTCTCCTCATACTAGAGGATTACCATTGGGAATAATCCTTTCAAACAAAGCCTTTAGACTCAAATCAAAAGGAGTTAAACTTTTAAAGGTAATTCATTCCCTCATGTTCATTTGTATTATTTTGCTTCTCCAACCCCCTAAACTCTGTTTATTTACTTCTTTTGTAACAACACCAGTATCTTCAATATACTAGGATGTTTTTATAAGATTTATTCTAGCTACACTCTCACACAACTACATCAAATGGTTAAAGAACATACGGTTTCCGTGGATGGCGAAATTCTGCCTCCCGAAATGATGATTGTTCAATACTCATTTAACACCTTAAAAGGTGGACATTATGATGTCACTATTTATATATATATAATATGTTTACTTTTTTACTTATTATTCTGTATTTTCCATTTGTGTCTTACCTTTATGGATTCCATTATGGGTATACGCGATATCTTCATTTTAGGAAGTGCGGACTACCGCCCCCTCAAAGTGATGTGATTCGTTAATGCCATACGTGGGACATATAAAGGATGGATTTAATGTTATTATATATGATGTTATTCTGGAATTATTATATACCTCTATATCATTATTATTTCGTTCCATTAAAGTATGATATAGAAATGAAAGTAGCGTTCATGCATACGTACGGCTTACCGTCTCCATGAACTGTGCATTTCATTTCTTATCCCCAAATGTAATGTACTATTATAAGTACATGTATATAATGGATATATATGATGAATGATACATCTAAATGATGAATATAATCTTTAATTTAAATATACGTACCTCTCATTTAGTTTTAATTCCATTAATATGACAAAGAAATGAAAGTAGCGTTCATGCGTACGTACGACCTACCGTCTCCATGAACGGTGCATTTCATTTCTTACCTCTAAATGATTACGTAATATTATAAATACATGTATATTCTGGATATATATGATATATATGATATCCAAATCAGGAATGTTATTCTGTATATAAAGAACCTTTGACCACACGAACAAAATGTAATTGTAAGAAGTCCACTTTCGACATAAGAACCAAATACTGACAAAATGAACATTATTAACTTAAATGATTACATGATGTTTATAACATGGTGTAAAAGGAATAATGATCTCAAAAAAGGTTCTCAATCAATTAGATATTAACTCAAGTTTATTATTCAGGACGTTAAAGAATGATCGAGTCAAGTTGGACCCGAGGTAAGGGATCCTACTCCTCTCTTTCTTTTTAAGTACACACTTTTATGTCATTTCTTTTAAAGATCATGTTTCTTGTTATTGGGATGATATTTTATATTAAACTTACTGTAATTTTAATGTTCATGTGATGATAGACCCTATTCTCCCTCATCAATCCATTTTGGAAGTTTTGAGTGGCACCGTTAGGCTACCGAACTTTCGTAAGAGATCTAACCGCTCTCTTTCTTTTTAAGTACTCTCTTTTATGTCACTTCTTTTAAGCTCCTCTTTGTAATGTTGGGGGATGTTATTTTATATTCATCTTGCGGTAAATTTTATTGTAATGTGATGAGATACCCTATTTGATCTCATCAATCCATATTCGGAAGTTTTATGTGGTGCCGTTAGGATGTCGAGTTTTCATAAGGGATTTTTCATCTCACTTTTATTCCCGTGAGATTTATGCTACATTTGCCACAAAATCCATTGAGTGGTTTATGTACTGCCCATTATTCTACACTTTGTGTAATATACTTTCGTTTATGAGTATTTACATCAATGATCTATTGTCCTTCTTTCATGGGGTGTATGTTTTGAATGATACCCAAGTCGGTAAGGGAACCTTTCACCCTCCTCTTTTTTAAAAGACTTCTTTTGTTGGGTCTTTTAATTTACATATTGTTATGTTGGGATATGTTCTCATATATCATTATTGATGTAAATTTTATGTCCAAGTGATGAGATACACTTTTTATCTCTCATCAACTCATTTTGATGTGATGCCGTTAGGTTGTCAAGGGAACTTTTTAACCCAATTTTGATTTCATTGGGTTCAACATGTAGTCATTGAATATGTCATCCATTGAATATGTGTGAATGACCTTTTATTGTTTTACACTTAATATCCACTTATATTGGGTGTATTTATATTTTTCACACATATTTTTGAGATTGATTTGTCCTTAATTTAAGGATACCTTCTTTATAAGGGATTTCATCCCATATCACATTTCTATTGAGAGTTCATTGTTGTTATGCACCAATTCACTCTTATATGGTGTATATACTGTCCTTTGGAGTATTATATCATGAATCAATTTATTCTCATGATTTTATAAAGTTCTGACTAAATGTTTTTTCTCAATTATTGTATTCAAGTGTCTCTAATTTTGGTAAAACCCCTTTTACCAAAATATCGCTTTAAATGTTTTAAATATTTATTCATATTAATATCCATGTTTCAAAATGGTTTTAAGGATTTTTTATATGGATATTAATGGTTTAAAATTTTAAAAGCTTCAAGGTGGTATGGGACACTTTGATTCAAAAATCTCTTTATTAAATGTTTTAAATGGTTTTGTAAATGGTTTCTTTTTGAATGGATTCATTATTTCAATATACTAAAATGTTATATTTTGATTGAAATGTGGAAATGTTATGTTTCCTTTATGCATGTTTTATGCGATACATTTATGTTATGGTTCTTGGGCATTGATATGAAAACGGGTGGTTCCGTGATAAACTAAGGGCGGGTGAGCCCGATATAGCTCTCCAATGCATTGGGTAACACGAAGGAGTGAAACGTTAATGTTTCTCCGAAGAGATTTAGGGAATATACTATGATGGGTATTCCAAACGTAACCAAGAGGGTTACTCCCTACGTAAGAATGTTATGAATGCCTCAAGTTACCTTTATGTCTTATGATTTCTATGAATTATTCATGGTTTGATGAGGTATGAAAGTGCCTTTGTTTTATGGGTAAAGTATGATTTCATTATTATGTATATATGAACTCATGTTTCCTTTCCATATTTTTTTAATCCTTACTGAGCTTTTTATGCTCATACCAAGTTTTTGAAATGTTTTTCACAGGTCAAGGGAAAGGTACATGATGTGATGATTGTGTCAAGGATGTGTCAAGAAAGAGTCCGTGTTTTATTTTAAATATGTTTCCGTTTATGGGAAGAATGAATATTTTCTTTTATGTTACCACATTGTTTAAATTTGGAATGTAATGCAAGTTTCATGATCTAATTCTCTAAAATGATAAACCTAAAAAGATCCTCAATGTGTAATCTTGTAATAACTCAAGATTAAGTAAGGTTTAAGGATGGGGCCTTATACTCGGGGTCCCAATTGAGTATCGGTATACTCACCTAAGAACGAGCTATGCCCACACCTTGTTGTGTTTAGTGGAGATGAAGGACAACATTGATCGAGACTAAGGGTACCATGACTGGATGGTGCCTGGAGGAGGACCTTACGACAAGTTGGTACACAGAAGAGATACAACGACATGGAGTGATCAAAAGGTGATCTGTACCTACACATCAGGTAGGAACCACGGAGGATGACCAAACAGATGTCTTCCTTTTTTTCTCTAGTTTACTTGTAATTTCCAGTTTTCCTTGTACATTCCAGTTGGGCTTGTATTCTGGCCCCTTTTTACTTACTTTAATCACTTTGTTTTCTATTTAGTTTACTTGAGTTCTTATATTGATGTGTTCTTGGTTTTGTGCATTATAAGAAATAAAGGAAATGTATTACTAGTTTTTGGGAATATGCCTTCAGTGATAGTCGCCAACCCATGGCCTATGGATGGTGGGATTGGTGTAGTCACGGCATAAGCCTCAGGGGACGGGTCGTGACAAATTTGTATTAGAGGAGTCAGATCTACCATAGATCATAGGAATCTGATAATTCTGATTAACGACAATCGTGTTAAGTGTAGTGAGTGTGTGGTCATCAGTTTAGGGAATCCAGTGTTAGTGCGGTGGCTGACATGCCCATACACCAGGTCCCTGAATTCTGATTTCCGACTTAGTTCAAGAAAATAATGATTGAGTGTGTGTAATGAAGAGTTTTCTTTGTGATATCTTTAAGTCATCTCACCAGGTATAACTATTTAACCATGGAACATCTGATTCTTTTGAGGATTCCTCCACAAAGATAGATATCTAGGGTTCTGAGATATGTAATCATAGATAGCCCACTGAGAAATGAGGCCTCAGTGCAGGGCCCTCTTCTAGTAGAGGCACCAGAGGAGGAACCATCGGTGCCATTACCCATTGGGCCACTGATGCCACCATATCCAAAAGAATGGGGTGCATGCTGCTACAACGTCTTTCTTGAGTTCCAGCACTAGAGGCCACCTAGGTTCTGGGGAGAGACAGACCCATTGGCTGCTGAGGATTGGATGGAGGCCGTAGTGAGAGTTTTTCTAATGGTAGGGACACTAGTCGATCTCATGGTGATCCATGTCACCAGTCTTCTACAAGCACCAGTAAGAAGATGGTGGAACTTCATGTTCCAGGTTTACAATGTAATTAATATTCTCTAGGCAGATATTGAGCACTTGTTTCGAGATGATTTTGTTCCAGCGACACTTCGTGTTGCACCAAATAGGAGCTACATCACCTGTAGTAGGGCAGAATGACTATGGCTCGGCACTCAGGGAGGTTCAATGACCTCTCACACTACTCCACTGATATGGTGCAAGACCCATTCTTTAAGGCCCTAACTTTTAAGCAGGGACTTAGGCGGGAGATCAGGGCTTCGATGATCTCACTCAGCATCACAACGGTGGTGGGGGTGTTAGAAAGAGCCCTTTTTGGTAGAGAGTTTCCTTGCTGAGCAGTCTCAAGTAGCGAGACCCACCACCGGTCATCTTGTAGCGGATTCTTCTGTAGCTAGAAGCACATAGATGACACAACAGTCTATGAGGACTATACCTACTAGTGGACAACCGCATGATTCATGGTTGTTTGTGTGGGGAATTCGAGAATGTTCCAATAATTCAAGGAGCGGGCAATGTTTTGCAAGTGGCGGGCAGGGTCACATGGCTCGTGTGCGTCTGATTCACAATATAGATGATAAGCAGATGGTCGAAGGATCACCAAATCAGTGATAGAGATTCAGTCGAGGAGGTCTGAAGGGAGTTGGCGGATGTGATAGAGGAGATGGTCGTGCAGATGGCAGTGGGCGACAATTCGAGATGTTACCACCACCACCAGGTGGTCTACCCCGACCATAGAGAGCAGGAGGACAGGGGTGAGCTCATCTCTGGGTAGCTAAGGCCTATGATCACAACACTCCAGAGATGATACGAGGTATGATCTGTGTCTACTCCACCTTATCTGCAGTACTTATAGACATACGTTCCCATCATTATTTATTTTACACTACCCTCATTCAGATCTCGGAGATTTCGATGTTGTCATTGGCACGATACTTAAGTCTAAAGACTCCTACGAGAGTGGATTCGATGATTACACACTGACGCCAGCAGTGCGATATTAATCTAGGAGTTGAGTGCTTCAGCTATGATCTCCTAATAGTGGCATCGAGGCATTACGACGTCATATTGGGATTGGAATAGTTATCTACATTATATTCTCAAATTGACTGTATTTTGGTGCAGTGTGCGGTGTGTCCGCAAGGATGGGACTAGGTTTACATTTAACAGTGATAAGGAAGCCTTTTCATTATAGTATGGACATACCCGGATGAGTGTGTATCCGATCAAACATCAGTTGGCTAGCGATACCCTAGGAGCAGTTAAAGTTGAGAGTCCAAGCTATCCAATAGTGATGGACCCATATGCGGTGTTTTCCCTGATGAGGTGTACCTCCTCACATAGAGGTGGAATTTTACATTTACTTGTACCACTAGATGACACCTATATCTACACTAGCATATCAGATGGCTCCCTCAGAGCGTCTTGAGATGAAGGTACAACTGGAGGACTTACAGGTGAAGGAATTCATTTGGCCCAGTGTTTCCCATTGGGCATCCCCAATTTTGTTCGCCAAGAAGGCAGATGGGAGCTTGAGGATTTGTGTTGACTATCAGAACCTGAACCCAGATATCGTGATGAACATGTACTCACTTTCGATGATTGATGGCATATTTGATCAGAAGAAGAGATCACAATGGGTCTCGAAGATAGACCTTAGGCCAGGCTATCACCAGCTCAGCGTATGAGACAAGGATGGGTAAAAGATGACTTTTTCGATGTCAGTATGACCACTAGGAGTTCTTGGTTATTCCATTTGGTGTATGAAACTCTCTAGAAGTGTTTATGGGACTCCTGAATAAGATCTTTCACCCATACATTGATCACATTGTATTTGTCTTCATAGACGACATTCTGATCTACTCGGCTACTGAGGAGGAGCATGTCTATCATTTTCGGGTAGTACTAGACACACTCTTAGAGAACTATCTTTATGGTAAGCTCTTGATGTTCTGTTTTTGGATCCGAGAGGTTCACTTTCTAGGACACGTCATCTCAGAGGCTAGAGTTGCAGTGGATCTAGTGAAGCATGAGGAAATACTTGACTGGGAGCCACCCGAGAGTGTGATAAAGATACAATGTTTCCTGGGATTGCACGGATACTACTAGAGGTTTCTTCCATATTTATCCATATTGTCAGCACATTTATCAACATTTATGAATATTGGGAAACCCTTCGTGTGGTTGTTTAGATGCTAGTAGAGTTTTTAAGAGCTTAGCCAGAGGCTGACTAGTGCCCCCATCTTGAGGCTTCCAGAAGAGGGCTTATGGTATGTAGTCTACTACAACGCATCTGGGACTGGGATCAGATGTGTCCAGATGTAGGTGTGAGTGGTGATCGCATATGGTTCTCAATAGATGAGATAGAAAGAGTTGAACTACGATACCCAAGACCTTATGTTTGTAGAAATGGTCTTCTCCTTGAAGATGAAGCGACACTATCTCATTGTAGAACGCTTTACAGTGTACTCTGATCAAAATATTCATAGGTATACCTTCTCTTATAACGACTTGATCCTGAGACAATGACGTTGTCTTACGTTCCTCTAGGACTATGAATTTTAGATAATCTATACTCATGGGAGGGGAATGTTGTTGTAGATACACTCAGCCGGAGATCTGGTATACACCTGCTAGGTGAGGCGATGATGCAGATGTCAGATTTTCCCATATCCAGTGTGGATAGAGATGGAGAAACATTTATTTAGTTTCTGAAATTCACTCCCCCACTTCTTCTGCAAGTCAGGGAGGCGTAGTATGGGGATGCTGACTGTGTTATACGATGTGTTCATATATCCACAAGACATACACCTGATGGATTTTATAAAGGTGGGCAGCATGTCATCTTCTTCAGAGGACGTACTATGGTACTTGTATCACTTCAGGTGGAAATATTGAGAGATTTACACACATCCACTATAGAGGTACATCATGGAGTGGAAAAGATGTACCAGGACCTCCGATGATAGTATAGGTGGCAGAAAATGAAGAAAACAGTTGTAGAGTTTGACTCTCAGTACCTCACTTGTCAGCAAGTGAAGACGGAGCATCAACTACCAATATGCATGGATCAACCATTAGTGGTCCGGGAGTGGAAGTGTGAGGGGATATCTATGGACTTCATGACAGATATTCCATGTATATCTAGGGTAAATGAATTGATTTGTGTGATCTTTGACCGGCTCACCATGTCGGCCCACTTCCAACCAATCTGATAATAGAGTTCTGTAGAAAGCTTGGGCTGCCTCTAAGGGAAGGAGATTACATGGTTACATGGAGTACACTCGAACATTTTCTCTTATCGTGATACATGTTTCACTTCCCGACTATAGAAGGGGTTGTAGGAGCCTTTTGGGATGCAGCTTCATTTGAGAACCGCCTTCCATCCTCAGACGGGTGGCCAGACTAAGCAGACCATTCAGACCCTAGAGGACATGTTGAGTTCTTGCATCCTTGACGTTTGTCGTATTTGGGAGGATTTCTTTCCTTCGTTAGAGTTTTTATAAAACAATATATATCACTCCACCATTGGGATGACACCTTTTGAAACATTTTATGGGAGACCTTGCAGATCACCTTTGTGTTTTACTAACCCAGGGGAGTCAACAAATGTGGGACCAGAGATTGTATATGATACCATAGAGAATGTCAAGATCATCCAAGAGTGAATGAAGACTACACAGAGTGGGAAGAAGTCATATGATAATAGGAGACAGAGACCTCTGGAGTTCGAGGATGGCGACCAAGTCTTTCTACGGGTCTCACCCCAATGAAATTTTCGGAGATGTGGACGAGATGGAAATTTATCTCAAAGGTTCATCATACCTTATCAGGTCCTCAACATAGATTAAGAGGTGGCTTACCACTTCGATCATCCACCTATGTTGCACTGGGTGCACGGCGTCTTTCACGTATCCCATTTGAGAAGATATGTGCATCACCCTTCTCACATCATCGTCCACGACGAGCTAGACATCGACGATGGGGTGACATTTACGGAGCATCCACTAGATATTGATTATCTATAGGAGCGATTCCTTCGTGGAAGTCTATAACTCTAATGCGTGTATTTTGGCAACACCAGAACCTATAGGATTGCAGATGGGAGCGGGAGGCTCTGATTCTTTCTCAATACCCCCACATTTTTTCCTAGTTTTGATTTGTGGATTATAAGGATGTAAAGCCCAGAGGTGGGGAGAATTTAAAGACCTAGAATTTCCATATAAATATTTTGATTAAATATATTGGATTTTTACGAGTCCACGAAAATTGGCATCATGTGATTAAGAGGCCCAGAGTTCTCGAAATGAATTATTGAACATTATTTTGGTTACGTTTAGTAAATGTGCGAGCGTGATTTACTAACTTTTGAACTGATGCTCAGAATTGAAATCTAAGGGCACCGCTGAACTCCCAGCACCGGTATTCACTTATGGAGACCTTCACCTCAACCACAGTAGATCAAGGGTGGATGTTAGCTTTTCACTTATTCATGAAAGAATAAAATAAAATAAAATTGGGTAACATTTTATTTTTATATTTCTTATGAAACATCGATGTGGATGTTTCATAGGTGGGGGCCACCTGAACTAAACCTTCCAAGAGAGGTTATGGTGGTGGCGACCACCTGAAGAAACCTTCCATCAGAGGTTTTGGTGGTGGGGACCACCCCAGGTTAAAACCCCTTTGAACCTACCACATAAATGAGGGGAAGCCTCTTGAACATCCCATTGATTAATTATGCCACCCCTTTTAATTAATACACAAATATAATTAATTAATTATTCAAATTTGAAATCGTGACAACATATTTTATTATATTGGCTACCCTTTTTTGGTGGTTTGGGGGGAAATTAATCATTGGAAAAAGAAGGAGGTTTGGGATAAAGCTCTCCAACGAAGAACACCAATGAAGGACACCGACTTCAACTCCAACTTCTTCCTCAGGACATTCATTGATAAGGAGTGTCTTCAATGTCAACAAACCAACGATCGAGGAAATGCTGACGTCCTTGATGTCCATCTATTCCTAACGACATCATCTCTTTCCCTGTGAAAAATCATCAATGAATCAAATGAACGAGGTAGGGTGGTTGTTTTAACATATTCCATTTTTCATTCTTGACGACTCAACATAATTCAAAGAAATATTATAGCCGCTTTCTACCACTGTAATGCGGAGAGTGCGGGACAAACAAACATGGCCCATCCTCTCCGCAATTCTTGTGATGGTTTGTAGTGTTCTTCACGATGGAGGACGTTGGAGACCAACCACGAAGGGAAACGAGAACAGCGGCCTGCACCACCGCCGGCTGTGATGATGGTGACGATGCAATTGCAGCGTGCTGCGGCCCCCACCACCCCATGGCCCCCGCTTTGCCGCGTCCTCTGCCATTCGGGTCCTCCGCGCCACCGCGGACTCTACCTCTCATGGCCTACGCCCCCTGAAATCCCCCACAACGCTGCGCCCTGTACTACCTGCAGCATCATTGTGTCATCATGTGGCCTCGCCGCGCCACCCCACGACTATCTGTGCCGCCCCGCGACCAATGCACCCTCGCGACCGAGCCTCCCTCGCAACACCCCTGTGGCCATGACGCTCATGCGGCACCACCCGTGGAAATGTCTCCCCATGGACTGGATTCCACGCGCCATCGCGGAACCCCGGTTGTTGAGCCCCCCCGTGGCCTTGCGCCGTCCGCAGCTAAACCGCAACACGACCCCTTGCCTCCCGCCCAGCCTCCATGACCTTCCCGCGGGCCGGGATTCACAACACGTGTCGGTCCGAACCCATCGGGATGGGCCGGACCCATCGGGTTGGGCCATGTTGACCCGAATCGGGTCATCCCCGGCCGGTTGGGCCGGGTCGGTCTGACTGGGTCGGACTGAACCCAGACCCACTTCGAACCAAATATTCATTCTGGCCATATCTTTGGCACTGGGAATCCGATTGAAGAACCATCTACGACACCAGAAACATGGAGCGACATGGTCCCTTTGGTATAATCCACTTGAGTTTTGGATAATTTAGGGGAACTATCGGGTCAGATCGATCACGAATCCAACCGGGCCCTCGGGAATAAAAGTCTAATAACTCATAGCCCGGGCATCTGATTAACGTACCGTCTGCTGCATTGAGGCCACTATGATGTGGTGGTCTATTGGGATACTTCTTTGTGGGGATTCATGGTAGTTAGAGTATCTAAAAATGGCTTGTCGAGCGGACCCCCCCCCCCCCCCGAGACAAGCGAGCGTAGTGCGGGAACCCCATAGTTGGCTGTGATGTGAAGATTTAATAGGATTTTATGTGGGTATAAAGACATACTGCTGGACTACTTGGATCATGTGTGGGTCTGAAAGCATACTAGAGATTTAATAGGATCTTGTGTGGGTCTGACGATGTACGGGAGATGTACTAGGATCCTGTGCGGGTCAGACAATGTAACGAGCGATCCTGTGTGGGTGAGCACCATGCGATCTTGTGTGGGTCAGCACCTAGAAATCCTATGTGGGTCAGCACCTTTTGATCATATGTTGGTCAATACCTAGTGATACTATGTGGGTTAGAACCTATCGATCCTATATAGGTCATCACCTTGTGATCCTCTGTGGGTCAGCACCTAGAGATCCTGTGTGGGTCAGCACATTATGATCATGTGTGGGTCATCACTTAGCGATCCTGTGTGGGTTAGCACCTAGCTATCCTATGTGGGTAAGTATCTTGACATCATGTGTGGGTTAGCACTGAGAAATATTTTGTGGGTCTGCCTCTTAACGGATTTAGATAATTCATTAGTTACATCTAATAATTTCAATTGAAGTACATATGTTATACCTGTTGTGAGTTGAGTTTGTAACTGTGTGGTACATTCCTTTGTGGTAATACATTTGTGGTATTATTCAGTGTGGCGTACATGTGTGCTACATTCCATTGTGGTTTTTCCTTTTTTGTGGAACAGTTGTGCTTTGGGATTTTGGGTTGGACCTTATGTTTTATCATGTTTGAGATGGGTATATTTGATATCTTAGGTATATGTATGGTCATTTACCTGTGTAGGGTTGACTGTTGACTTTATAAATTGAGGTTTATCCTTTGTCGATGTTTTGAGACCGTGAGGGTATCAGGGTCCCAACTTATTATCTTTATACTCAGCCCGGGATGGGCTATGCCCGCACCTTGTTGTTTCATGCAGATGAGAGACATCGTTGATCGAGACTGAAGGTGCCATGACTGGACGGTTCCCAGAGGAGAACCGTATGACAGGTTAGTACATGGAGAAGATGGACAAATGTGGAGTGCTAAGGAGGCAATCTGTAGCTACCCTCCAGGTAAGAACCTCGAAGGATGACCCATCATGTGTCTTCCTTTTATGCTCTAGTTTACTTGTACTTTACAGTTTTCCTTGTACTTTCTTGTTGGTCTTATATTCTGGACCCTTTTTACTTACATTACTCACTCTATTTTCTATTCAGTTTACTTGAGTTCGTATCTTGATATGTGCTTGGTTGTGTGCATTATAGGTTACAAAGGCAATGCCTTCCTTGTTTTAGGGAATATGCCTTCGGTGCTAGTCTCCAGCCCCTAGCCTATGGAGGCGTGCTTGGGATTGTCACGATACGAGCCCTGGGGGACTGGTCATGACAAATATTTTAACCACGAAATAAATTTACTATATTTTCATCATATATTTGTTATAATAAATCAATAAAATTTAGCTATTGAAAATGAATTACATCATTAATGGAGTTTTAGGGTCATATGTATGCATAATGCTTGTTTCTACTTTCTCAATGGATGAAACGGAAGGAAGAAAATTCATATATAAAAATTATTGATTGATATTCATGTCATTTATAACATATTTATCATTACATTTATCCTTATTATCGTCTATGTAATGCATAAGTGTCAAACAAATCACATCACCACAAGAGACGGTAGTCTTCTATATACCCAAGCTATGATATCATATTCTAAGAGAATGGAAAGAAATATATATATAGGATATAATAATTATATAATAAGAATTGTTTTATATGTATCATATGTTTAATATAAGTATGTAATTATATCCACCTATGACAGGTGAATATGGATAACAAATTATATCTATTCATTTGGTGCTAGTCTAACGTACACACGATCGACAATATCATTTACAATTGAAAAAAATAGGAGTTAGATGTATGTTATTTAATTAACATAAAAAATCATATAATATGAGAGATAATTATTTAATTATAACTTCATAGTTTCATAGTATTTCATTGGGTTATGAGGTGAAATAAATATCATGGCTATGAATTTTACCTCATTTTCAAAGAACATATTTTTGATATTAGTTAAATAAATATTTGAAGTATTTCACAATCAAAATAAGGTCTCTAAGATGTGTGGATGGAATTATGAAAGTTATTTGGGTAGGTAAGGGAAGAATTAAATGAATTTGGTTGTGTTATGTGAAGAGGAGAGGTGTTTCTCTATTATAAGTGGTTGGAGGAAATATATTATTGTTTTGAGAAGAATATTTTTTAGTAGTTATTTATTCATTCCAAAAGGCTCCAAATTTTTTCATTATTGATCCTTATTTGAGATATAGTCAATATATATACATCCCATAAAAATTGTATATTTTTTATTACATTTTATAATTTTAATTTTTTTTCATTAGCCCTGGGTAAACACTTTTCAAACATAACATATGTTACTAAATTGTACATTTTTGGAAATTCATTTGGGAAAAAAATAATTAAAATTGTTATATAATATAAATTAAAATAATTCTGATGATTAAATGAATTTTTATTAATTCAACCCAACGAATAAGAAACATTAATTTAAATATAATCCTTCACACATGATGAAAGGATAATTTTCCAAAGAAAATATTTATGAATGTATAGAATATTTTAATATTAATACTCCATATAAATTTTTTTCCTATGTAAAAATTGGTTTAATAATAACATTATTGAAGATATTTTACATTTAAATAAAGTTTCTCCAGGATGTATCTTTGTAAAATCATAAAATGAAAAAAAATTCATAAAAATAAATAATTTTCACAATTAACTAATAAATTATCCTCTTAAAAAAATCTAAAAAATTCACAAATTTTTTTAAATGTATATAATAAAAGGTTAATGGTTTCAAAGAATTTTTCTAAATATTTGCGAAATTTTTTTAATAAATTGATCACAAAAATAATGATAATTATTTTTTTTCATAAAAATCTATTTTCAAAGCATATAAATACATTACTAAAAAACTAAGTCATTTATTAATATATTTTATTTATATACAACAATTTTAAGTAAAGTTGAATAAAATATTCAAATTCATACAACCAAATTAAATAACTAAGTCATAATAATAATAGATAAATAATAATATTACTCATATATCATGATCCATTAGAACTCTACATTTTTTTGTAACTCAATCTATAGAATAAATTTAATTTGTTTAAAATATCTATTTCACAAATTCTCTCGTTGATAGGTTTTTATAGAACAATGTATTCAATGGTACATAATTTCTATTTCATAAAACCATACAGTATTATAACAATATTTTTTGGGTGTAAAATATCCCCCATATTTAATTCAATCTAATATTTTTTTCCTCTATAATTTAAAAGATTTAATATTATTTGGGTTTTCAATGAACGCCTAAAAATTGGAAGATTAGAAATTGTAAAAAATTATATACCTGATTAAGGAGAGATACATTGGTATCAAAATTGTTTTGAAATAATGATATAATCAATTCATTAAACTCATTTGTTATTCCTGTTATTATAAAATAGTTTTTTAGAAATCCATATTTTCATAATTTCAAATATTAGATGGGAAAAAATAAACAAAACACTCAATTATATCATTATTTAGTAAATATTTTGATGTATCCATTGAATGCATATGAAAATGATGAGGTTATCAAAACACCATAAAATACTTTAAAATTACCATAATTATATTTAATTATGGTCATTAATCTCACTATTAGTCATTTAACCATTTAATAGAAACAATTCTAAGACCTCATCCACACAGACATGGAATTGTATAGATTCCCTATCTAAATAAAAAGCATGGAGGAATAGCATAGGAAAATAGGTGAAATAATAATAAAAAACATAAAATCATTATAGAAACCAATCATGAATAATTCATAAAAAACATCATGCATGCCAAAATAATAATAAAAATTAAGGATCCACTCCTAAATAAGATATATAATTGAATAAAAAGTGATTAAAAAAAGAATCAAAAGAAGAAACCCTTCTATAAATAGTTAAGTTATAGCCATAAACTCCATTTGTAGTATCTATTAAATGATATAAAATAAGACAAAAAATTCATTGGTAATCTCGATTTCATTGAAAATAATGAAAAGTTTAGATATATGTATGCTTACACCCTATTCAGAGAGATGAACTCATGGAACTTCATCATGGTGTAGATAACTCAAGAAGATATATATCGTGTCTATAAGATGACATATTTGAAACCTCCATCCTTAAAAATGTCCATATCCCCCACTTTTCAATAGTCATTTCAGAAATATATATATTTATTAATCGACACGGAGGAATTTTATTACCTAACATTCCCATGGAACCCTTGACCATGAAACTCGATGAATGCTATTATTATTTTCTAGTCACCATGGAGTCATGTTTTTCATGTTGAAACCAAGATTCTTATTTCTATGTTCCACGCATTTTTCAACCTATACGCAAATTAAAACCACCATAAACAATAAAAACTATTTCCTTTTTCTTCATTTATCATTGGAAATATATCATAGTGTCACAACCACAAATCATCTATAACCTCAAGAGTGGTTCTATATGCACTACAATGGAATATTCACTAGTATCCCCACAATGCCACACACCCTGCCTTTAATGTGGATTTATAACCCATTGAAATAAATAAATTATCCCTATAAATCACCCATTATCATTGTTGTCAGCCAATAATTCTTATTATGTAGTTAAATTCCATATACACCGCACCATTGTTGAACCGAGCATAAATATGTATACCTTATAAGGCCAAAAGTCCAATACAGGTCTATCCAAAAACTCGACAATGGATTTGAAAATAGTTTCTTGACACCATTTATCCATACATAAAAAATCCCCACCATGAAGATATCCATCCAATAAATTAAACCAATAATAAATATATTACACATAATTGAAGATAGACAAAAAATATTCTGTAACATTATAGATTGATCAAATGATGTTCATTATTGAGAATAAAGAAAAATCATAATAGAAAAATTATTTTTATAAAACTACCACGCCATGAAATAGCTATAATTAATATTTCATTAATAATAACACATAAAAAATATCATGATAAAAAATAACATATTTAAATTATCTTAGTTATATCATAAATCATTTATGATCAATCATATCATCAAAAAAATTAATCTATTGGACAGCTCATGATTTTGGAAAAAATCTATGAATCGTTTTTCTATGATCACGCAACAATGAAATTTTTTTCCCCATAATATTTTATCAAAAGGAATTTGACACATATACATATATTTCAATCTTTTGTCCTAGATATCAATATCTCATTCATCAATTGTCACTCCATCTTCAATAAACATCTCAACATAGTTGTAGACAATAGAATAATCCAAATTATATTGACAAACCACTTATATATGGAAGAAATAATTTAACTATATCAAATATAGCATAATTTATAACCTGTAATAAGTCACTCTAACAAAATCCTAGACATGAAAATGATAAAAAATTTGTGGTATTCATACTTCTACAATTTACCCACCAGTACCCATAATGAGTAGATTTCATCATGAACACATGGCCTCTAACAATAAAAACTACAGGCTTACCCCAAGGATCAACTTAATTAATTTGATGATAAATGACTTCAATTATTCTATATTTAAAAATGAGGATAATATATATAAAACTCTACAAAATGTTAAATGAAATTATGGATGCATCCCCTACTTCGTTTAAACATTACAGTATTCTGAATGGTTTTCCAAACATATATTATAGGGAGGCCATGAACATTGTGGATTGATAACTTTTATTATATGAAAAGGTGTCAAATAGTAAAAAACCCAACAAAAACCTCTAAAACTAGAATTATTTCACATAAAATTGATATAAGATTATATATTCATTCCTTGTTGATTATGCATTTAAGATTTATATCTATGATGATGTATTCACGAGTTTGGATGGATTATTGATTACCTCTCTATACATGTGAGGTAAGATGGGGATCATGACCAGTGATGATCATATTTTGAAAACAATAAAGCCTCGAAAACACCTCTAGATACCACCTTAATTTAGAATTTCTTTCTATCGACTATGTAATCACTTTGAATTGATATGAATTTGAATGAGATATATGATAACACATGTAGAATCACATAATCTATAATAGCGAGGTAGAATGATAATTATGATCAAATAAATTTCCTGCCACTTCCACTATAGAACCTAATGCTACTTGAGAAACCCACATGGAACAAAATTCATATTAATTAGCTTATTTTAGATTAAATATAGACATTACAACATTTAAAGAAATATCTATTACATTGAATGTAATTATAACCATTAATTTAATGGTATATCTTTGCCACTACACAATATAAAATTTGGGTATACTTATAGGCCTCCTATTGAACTACCTCATTCATCACCAATGAAACAATCAGTATCCCATATAATAATAGTCAATTATAATCATAAATTAATATTCCCACTAGGGAATCATCATAAAATAACATATATCATAAAAATTTTATCTATGAATCCTGCATCTAAGATTTCACCACATACTATTCCAAATATAGTTACAAAATCATCTTATTGGGATACTCATTACTTTAATATATCTCATATAAATTTATATTATGGAGAGATCATGCATCAATCTCTATGAAATCACTAGACCCTTCCACACCACAAACATATGACTTACTACATTCTATATCTGACAAGAAATTCAATTTTGTAGGCTTACAGATAATTTTTAAGTCATAATTATAACAGATATCAATAAACCATTATTGTATCTAGTTTAATTCATTTTATTAGAATATATATGTATATAAATTTTGATCAGTGAAGACCAAAGTGAATCCAATAATGAGGTAATACAACCGCAACTACATATCAAATAATGAAGAAATAAGATCAAAATCATAGGTATTGTCATTATGCACAGGAGAGAATTATTTTGTTGAATTATCAATGAAAAATATTTTAAAATTATTCAATAAAAAACAAATTTAATGTGTAAATAATAATTATAATTATTTTAAAACATCCACGTTCTATAAATAGATAATATAATAACTAAATAATATCTATTTAAATTGAAATAATGCTCCAGGTATCAACATGTCTACACAGTGGTCTGATTTTTCATACTTATAACACTCTTTGGGGATTCATTATATGTAATGACAGATAAAATCCATTTTTAATATTCTTGTACACCCTAAAAATCTACACCTCAACAAAATTAATAAGAGATACCCTATAAACAACCTCTTCCATCATTGATGGATCCACTACTTCTCTACACCCTGTAAATACATGTATTATTAAGTGCAACTCATGACCCTATAACACATAATTTTTCATCTTTGTAAATAGATGATTATTCCAAAATTAAAAGATATATATTTTATATTATCAACATATTTGACATCATATTTGGAAAACATATATATTTCATCAATGATCTCATCCACATACTTATCCAAAAAATCATCAAATATAAAATTATTATATACCATGCATAATGTAGGGGGAGTATTGAAAACTAATATAATTATAATAAACTAATAATTACAACTATGATAACTAAATATAATCATCAGAATAACCTCATACATAACCCACATATGACTATATATTAAATGAAATTTAATCTTTAAGGTATATTGATCTCATGTTTCATAATTAAATAAATCATCACTCCTTGAAAGAAGGTAAATATTCATTATTGTCACATGATTAAAATGATTATAATAAATGAAAAATTCGAATTAAAAATAATATATTGAAGAAAACATAACTTGACCACTCCAATGTAAAAATGTAGGCTAAATGAAATATTCTCTTAAGAGGGTATTCAATCAAAATTGATAGATCCCAAAACATAGAAGGGATATCCTATTTTGGGAAATTTATATTCTTATAACAGAAGGAAAATATATCTCAATAATAATTTAATATAATTGGGGTGTTCTAAATAAATCTTCTAGAATACATTATCATTCTATTTTTAATATATATGAATTAACACTACATGGTCATCTTCTGATAGGAACATTAAATTATCCATCATAAAAGATAAGGAATTCGCATGTCTCTAACCCAACTGATGGACACTCATTCCAATAAACATGCAAATATATATTTTTCAACATCATTTATTATTACTCTCCTTCTGAATCAGTCTACATTATACATCAAGGAATACATACTGTACATTTCAAGGATGATTCCAGAGGGATGATTTTAAAAATACATGGAAATCATTCCTAGCGTTATTCAACCAATGACACATGATAAAACTCTCTACACATATCATATTTTCTAGTTCGAACTCCAACATTCATTATCATTTCCAATAAAAAATAAGCCCCTCCACCTCATGTCCAAATTAAAATACAAGGTTCTGCTCATTAAAGGTGAAAATAGAAACCACATGACAAATTATACAATCAATATAATAATAACTAATAATACCACTAATGAATGGGATCTCTTCTTGAAATATTAACATTGTGTAATTAATCAGACTACATCATTTTTATTTAACTCCCCATCCTTAATGGGGACCGTTTCAAAACAACTTCTCTAATATATATTCCTGTGTTTGAGGGGTATAAAATTGTCATGTTTTATCTTATCCTTGAACTCTATATTGACCAAATGTTGGAGTTTCTAACAGTTTCTCCAGAGCACGCACATCCTTATTTTTAAAAGGATGAGGACTTGTGTACTATGCCCCCGCATTTATGCTTTAAAAAGGAGAATAGAATCTATCACCTCTTTAGGGTTGTTTGCTCCGTGATCGAAATAGGATGATGGGATGTCAGTTTCTCCTTCTGTGGATTCTTATTCTGAACTCGCTACATAGTCTAGTCTCCCTTAATAAATAAGTCGTTGTTCATGAATCTCATTCCCATTTCCATATCGTTGTGGTGGTCGGTTAATTACAATACATATGTCAGGACATTCCATGGGGTCATTATATAGTAGCAACCTTCGTTCGAATTAGATTACCTAATCAGGCATGTCGAGGAATCTCTGGATGCGTGGAAATTGAGGATCCTATATTCATCCTCATAAGATGGAATCTCACGGGCATAGAACCTGAGGCAACCCACATCAGTCACGAGGTATCATATGCCATAGTCATGTCAATGAGGTTTTCCACATCTTCCCATGTCCAACACAGGGTAGGCAACGAGTATAACGTCTTGTGGATAGGGTTACACCAAAGGCGTGTATTCAGATGTTATATATAGGAATATCATGTTTAACAAGAGGTTTTCCGTGTGTTTAACGTCTTTAAGAGTATGAATGAGAGTGATCAGAACATCCCATAGAGACAGATCAGATTGTTACATCCCTAGGAGGGAACATTTGGAAGATGGATAGATCAAAATTCACAATGAGGAAAGATTTGTGGTGGTGTGTCCCAGATAAGGAATATATCACACCATGAAGGATGATCTAGACACCGCTAAGGGCAGATAATAATGGGTGTATCCCATAATGGAGACAACTAGATGGATTGGTATGAATGCCCAATGAGAGCAGACCAGGGTGGTATGTCCCATAAATGGAAGATGTCAAACCATGAAGGCTGATATGGACACCACTAACGGAGGATAAGGGATATTGTACCCCAGAATGGGGGATACCAAAGATTAACATTGGTGGGGATTAAACCCCTGGGAGGTTTCTTATCTACCATGTGTAGACGACAGAGATCAAAACCCATGTAGTTTTAAGGGTTGATGAATTGGGGTGTACACAAAGGACAATGACCCATATGCATGATAGGGATTACGCATGGTTTACCTCCAATCACAAGAGGGATATTAATGGTTTAATGATTATGGATTGTGTGGGGTGTATGCATGGTTAGCTGCTCGAGTGTTGCTAGGGGTCGAACTGTGATGAATGGAACGATCTCACCATTATGTGGTGGCCCAATTATGAAATGGGATGGATGATGGAGAGTTGAATGAAGTGGAGGGGAATAAGATAGAACTATCATAATGGTGACAGTAGTGTTGGGATTTTACCTCAGAAGGGATTCCTACATATCCCCATGGGAGGGATACAATGTATTCATAGTTCTATGTGGCGATGGGACACCTATGTAGGCAACTTGTGAGAATGGACACATGGATGGGACCCATCAAAATTGGATCCTTGGGATTGGGGCATGTGATTGGGTTTGCGTAGAGGAAAGTGGCCCGATAATTTGGTCGGGAAGACGCGTAGTTAGCAGTATGGGTTGGTCTGATGCACTAGGGAGGACCAGAGATGTGGATCTCATTAAAGGTTACTACTATGGATTACCATTAATTGGGGGACACAACGAATTAACTTTTATTAGGGGACACAAATGGATTACCGGGTGTGGGAGGACACAATGGATTTCTGTCAATTAGGGTACAATGGCTTCCCTCTGAATGGGGTTCGACGACATACAATAGATTGGTGTACATCCGCTTACCAATGTATGGGATTGAACCTCAAAAAGGCTTATTAAATACCCCTCCTAGGATAAAGTGATCAAACCTGTGTAGTATTACTGTGTATTATTTAGCATCAAGCTAGAAAAAGGGGGCATACAACTTAATGTCTTGTGGGATGAGGATAGACGGACATGAAGTTTCCAAGATCAAGGGTTGTTGGGATGGAACCTCAAGGAGGATTCCTACGTATCATTCCTTTTGAAGGATCAAAGTCCACTTAGTTTAGGATGATTTTTTGGTGAGTCAACATGATTGGGGTATAGGAGAAATTGTTGTTGGGATTAAATGTTAGGGGGGAATCCTTCGTACCATGCCTTGGGATGGATAAAAGTCCCAATAGTTTGGCATGGTGTTGGTGTGCCGACATGAAGTGATTGGGACCAATGTTTGTAGGTATTGATCCTTATGGAGGTGTTCTACGTACCTTGACAAGGCATGGATCCAAGTCTATGCAGTTCATGATTGTTTTTGGTGAACCGACGTGAAGGGATCAAGACCATTAGTTGTTGGGCTTGAACCTCAGGGAGGCATCCAACATACATTTCCTTGGAAAGGATCAAAGTCCCCATATTTCCAGATTTCTTTGGTGAACCGACATGAAGAGGTCAAGACCAATGGTTTATGGGCTTGAACTTCCAAAATACTACTTAAATACCATGCCTTTGTAAAGATCAAAGTCCCCACAGTTCAGAATGGTTTTGATGAACCATCGTATAGTGGGTCGGGATAAATGGTTGTTGTAGTTGAACCTCTTTGAGGATTCCTATGAACCATTCCTTGGAAACGATCAATGTCCACAATGTTTGGGAGAGGTTTAGGTGAATAGAAGTGAAGTGGTTGGGACCAAATGGTTGTTGTGCATGAACCTCGGGGAGGCTTTCCTAGTACCTTGCCATGGGAAAGATCAACGTCCCCGTAGATCGGAATGGATTGGGGAATTAATGAACAGGCGGCCAGGGCGGATACCATGGTCACCGTAAACTCTAAGCTCATGTGAGTCATGCATGGTGTGAGAAAAAATAGACAACAACAGACCTGATGATCATGATACAATGGTGAAGAATCAAAGGGTGGGGAATGGGTCTTACGCAAGGAAGCCACCCAGGGTGCCGCCATGGAGTGATAATGGTGTATGGGGATTATGCATGGAAGCTTCTTGAGTGCCACTATGGACAAGAAAAGATGAATGGGGCTTACACATGGATGTTTCTTATGTGTCATTAAGGAGTGACAACAGTGGATGGGGCTTACGCATGGATGTTGCATGGGCGCCTCTATGGAGTGGAAAAGGTTTGTGGGTCTTACACATGGACGCTTTCCGAGTGCCGTTAGGGAGAAACAATAGTTGATGTGTCTGGCACATGGATGTTTCCTAGGTCCCTCTATAGGGCGCAAATGGTGAACGAATCCTACTCATGGATCCTGCCCAGGGGCCTCTATGGAGCAGCAATGGTGGATGGGGCTTATGAATGGAAGCTACCTGAGTATCTCTATAGAGCGACAACATTGGATGGGGCTTACACATGAAATCTGCCTTGGTGCCACTATAGAGAGGCAATGGTGGATGAGGTTTATGCATGGACACTTCAATGGTTCCACTATGGAGTGGCATCAGTGGATGGGATTACTTATGGAAGCTTCTCGGGGTTCCCCTATAGAGAGGAATTATTTTTATAGGGTTACACAAGGGAGCATCATGAGTGATGCTATGGAGCGGTAATGGTGATTGAGTCTTACACATTTATGTTGCTCATGTACCGCTAAGGAGTGGCAATGTTTGATGAGGCCTACAAATGGATGCTACCCAGATTCCACTATGGAGGAGTAATGGTGAATGCGGCTTACACATGGATGATGCCCAGGTGCTGCTAAAGAGTGGCAGTGGTTTTTGGGGATTATGCATGGACACTTCCCCAGTGCCTTTAAGTAATGACAATTGTGGATAAGAAATACACCTAGATGCTACCAGTAATTTCTTCTACATGTTTTTCCATGATGGAATCCCAACTCACTGGTCGGTTGAGGCATATAATTGGAGGCTACACATGTGCACTAGTGCACAAGTAAGATAACGACAAGGGACTTGGAATCTTTTTGAAAAAATGAAGATGAAAAGTTTGAATGTCATGACCGAAATTCAGAATGTGGAGATGGTGGTGTGACGATGAATGATAACTATTGACCGTGTTTAAAACATAGCATCAATATCACATTATCCTAAAATGGGGAAAACAAATGAGTTTTGACTGTTGACAATGTTCGAAACGTAGGACGTGACTCAATGTGTCCTCCAAAGTCTTCCATGGGATTGGCCCCAGACGGTAGGTGAGCCGATGTGTCCTGGGACCAGGCCATTATGAGGTCCCTTCAGACATGGAAGAGGATGAAGATTCGAATGAAGTGCATACAAAACATGACGTAGAGTGAAGGATTGTTCGAACTGGTTCCAATGCTCTTAAAATTATGCCATTGTAATCATAGAATGAGTTATCTTATGATTTTCACATAAGGCATATCTTATTTGGAAGAAGAGGCATCCTATTATTGAATAATTGGTAATTCTACATTTAATGTCATGTTGTAATAACTATTTTCATTTTATACTAGGCACATATGGAATCAATTTTTTGGAGCAAGATGGAACCTATGTTTTTCAAATAGGGAGTACTATAGTTTATAGTCAGGTAGAGAAGACTATTAGGAATAAAGAACCAAGAAATGGATAGCGTGGAAACTTACACAAGATCGGCCTTTTCTAGTGGATCCTGGCATATGAGTGAGGTGATAGGGCTTGGATTAGTTACACGAGGAGTCGTAAAACTCAAGGAAATCGGGGAATTGATCATGAGAATATGAACTCACGACATGGGAAACAAACTAAGAGGAATATTTCAACTCATGTTGTCACATGGGGTGCAGAAGTGTACATAAAATCATGGTATTCCATAGGTGGATGGTGGACGTGCATAATGGATCAATGGAAAATGTGGATATCTTAGCCTGAAATGTTCGATGTATGAGTCCCCAACTTTCATGGGGGTATGTGATGGAAGCAATGGGACCAGCCCAGAGGGCTGGGACCACAGGAAAGCCGTGATCCGAAGTGGGGGTTGTGGGGGCACAAGCCCCCCCCGGTATGGATAAATGGTAGTGAAGGACATGGATTTGTGATGTATGGGGTCTCGTAAAGAAATTCTCTTGAAGGAAAGGTTCTCATAGAGAATGGGGCATCACGAAGTATCCTCATCAAAGAAAGGTGCTCATGGAGAATGGCCTCGCGTAGTGGAGGATCTCATGGATAAAAGGGTCTCGGAGAGAAAAGGGTCTCAGGGAGAAAAGGGTCTCGCATAACAAAAGGGTATCATAGAGGAAAAGATCTCATAGTGTAAAAGGTCTCATAGAGATACGAAGCTCGCAAATAAAAGAGTTCTGTAAAGCCTCGAGCAACCCAAAGGGGCTCCCTCCTTCGCAATGGGTGGAGCCCATTGCTGTGGGAATCACTTCATAGTGCATATGAGCTCTGCGAAATGGGATATCAGCCGCCCAAGGGGTTGCATGACCATCTTTATGACGGGGCGTGAGTCAGGTATTTAGAGGTGATGGAGGTCGGTGGAGCACGTCGTGAAGCACAAATATGTGCAGCGAAGCACAAATGCATCGTGAAGGAACTCATGCCCCGCAACCAGTGAGAGTTCCCTCAAGTTTTTTTGTAATCATATTTTTTACCTTCAACAACCTTTGTTGCGCTCACAGAGGTTATGGTCATGTTCCCTCATGTTCCTTGTAAAGGCAGATTTGACCATCATCGACCTTCACAGCGCTCACAGAGGCACTGGTCATGTTTTTCTGCTCCGTGATCAATGAGAGATCTTCATGAATGGGCTCCATGAACTAGTTTCCTAGCCAAACTTCAAAATTTCATAACTCTTAAACCGTAACTCCATTCGGGTGCTCTGACCCATCAAATCAAATATTGTGAAACGTAATGTGACCTAGGATCATATATGGAAGCATTTGGAAAATTTTGTGGATGTGTTTTATGGAGCCAACAATTGGGTAACAATAAAATTCCAATCATTGGGGATTATATTTGAATTTATGTCCTTGAAGTGGAAATCAAGATCCATAATCACAATCATGGAATCTTTTTATCAAATGATTCTAATAGTTGTGAACACTGTATAGATAATTATCTATTCTTAATCCCCTATTATGGTTTTGATAACAAACATACCTATTGAAATAAGATAAATAAATATCAAAATGAATCCCCATTGAGTGAGATGTTATCTAACTAAGATACATAGAAGCGTTATATATAGATCTTCAATGTTGGGTGTACTAATGAATTCCATACAAATATTGTATGTTTTAATCTTGTATCTAATCAATGAGACATACATTCACTATGATCCCATGATATATTTGAAAATTGAATTAGGTGACGTAGCAATGTATCTCTTGATGAAACACACTCTGAAAAATTCCATGATATAGATTCCTAATCACGAAATAATTTTAGTGCATGCCAAATGAAATTATAGTTAAAATTAAAAAACAGTAAAATTACATAAATTGAATAGGATATAATATTATTCCTTTATATAAAATCTTCCATCATCATCAATGAAAGAAACTAATCCAATAACTAGTCTCGAAGCTTCCTAGTTGAAATTTAACACTCATCATTATATCCGAGGAATTGAAACAACAATTTTTAGTATTCCAATGTAGAAAAAAAACAAGGGCATCAAGTGCTCTATTAAATTAAAATTTAATATTAATTTAATACATAACATGTATCACCATAATAAATTTCAATATATTTATTTTTTAATAAATTTAATTCTATCAATAGCTTTTGATGCACACAACATCCTATTTAAACAAAAATTGATTTAGTCACAATTTTCACACGTTATTTCATATTAATTTTTAAGAATTTAAGAAATTTGTTTTGAAAATAAACGTATCTTTAGAAAATAGAATACCAAAATTATATTAGGGGGAACTTTTTTCTGAATAGTTTCAATTTTGAATGAATATTGATAAATTCTGAATTTTAATCAAAACAAAAATTTTTATTTAATTATTAAAAAAGATAAATTATATTTAAAATCGGTTAAAAATTTTAATTAGTTTATGTTTTTATGATTTTAATCAAATTTAGTATAAATTAGTCACTTTTAGAATGAAACTAGATATAAAAACACTGTAACTAATGGGGTATTTTGTCTTTAAAAACTAGCATTTCCATCGTGTATGAATGATTTATTTTATATAAAATTTTACCATTATGTGTGTTTATTTTTGGAAAATATATTACATATTTTGAATCATAATAATATTTAATTTCAAATATGTTCAACATAATTTTTGAAAAAAATGAATAGTTAATGTTGTAAAAATTAGTTATTGTAGTTAAGGTAAATTTAACATTAATGGGGGGTTAAAATAAAAATACAGGAATGAAAATTACCAGAAGCAATAAATTAATATAATATTATATGATATAGAACATATACGTAAAATTATATGAATTATGGAAATTTAATTTCACTTTCCTTTGAATATGGACAATATTATAAGTAATTTAATGAAAAAAAATCATATTTTCTTAAACAATATAAACCCTTGGGATAGGGAAAAACAAAATATTTTTGGTTATCGGTATTATTTTTCTCTATAAATGTTTTTATATATCATTTTAATTTATCATTATTTTTTAGAAATCAGTTAATTAATTAAAATAATTATGAAATTCTAGTGTATTAATTATTTAGATAACAGTTAAGTAAAATAAATGATATTAAAAATATTAAAAAATAAGTAAAATATATTAGATATTGTGTTATATTGTTATTAATGATAAATATATCTTTTTATATAAGTTAAAAAAAATTTATAATTCCACACTTTTTTTGATATTTTATAAAATAATAATAATTTAATGAATTAAAATTTTACACTTATTTTATTTTATAATAAATTATATTTTATTAAATTTTTTAAAAATAATAAAAATTATATCACATATTATGTTATTAGTAAATTTAAATAAATAAAAAACATGGTAAATTTTTGGTCCATTTCATATTTTATAAAAAATATATTGACTCATATTAACTAAAAAAAATGTTTGGATAGCTAAAGCATAAGTTAGTTTTTCTATGTTATATGCCATTATGATTAAATTAATTTTCAAAAAAATAATGATTTATTATTGATATGTTGATTTTAATATTTATAATCACTTGGTACATACTATCTAATAAGTTTTAATTTATTATATTTTGAACAAAAATATTTAATAGGTTAAAAGTCTAGTTTCCATAGTTAAAACGCAAAATTTTAAAAATAAAGAGACATAGAAGATTTTGAAAAGAATAATTGAAACATGTGTTTTATGATTTGAAAGAGGTATTCTTTGACCAAGTAATATATACACCCCATTAAAAATCAATTTTTGTGAAATATTTGGTATTGGTGACCTACAAATAGTGAACACATTTTCGTAGTTACAAAAGCATCACTCCTCTTTAGGTTTCAAAGAGAACCCAATTCCCCCCACTACATCACACCTCTTAATCTAGTTGGACAAACCAGACCATAAAAAATGTCTTTCCAAAATCGTACATATCATCCTATATTACTTTTTTTGGATGAAATGAAACATATGATGGATTTTGTGAGTCCAAATGATGTTACCTGAAGAAGTTGTATTGTTCTTGAATGAGCGTCTTTGTTTTATTTATCTCTCCACCATGTCCAATTCTTATAATACCATTATGAAATAATACCTTGGTATCTTCAATGTAATTTTTTTAAAAAAAAATTAAATTATATAAAACCACTTCCATTTCCATCAAATGGGTTATGAAATTATCGTTTGTATGTATGGAGGATTACCAACCCACAATCTGAAGTCATTCATTTTTTCCATTACTACCTATCAAGGTTGTGTATTATTATGTATTTAATATATATATATATTATTAATATAATAAATATATCTCTAGTTTCATAATATCATATTAATATATTTTTTAATTTCAATTCTATTTGAGAAATGATAATGTTTTTCTTGTGTAAGGAAGACTAGAACCTCATGAAGCGATGTTATTAATCTTTTAATAATTCTTGTCATGGAGTGTAATAAGGTTAAATTTATGTATTACATGTGATATAAATAGAATTATTGTGGTACTTATGATGAAATCATTAATTAAATGTTATATTGATCATTTTCATTCTTACATTTTCACTCACTAATAGATGATAACATCTATCTTGGATGTGTGGACTACCACGTTCACGAACGGATGTGACTCACTTTTCAATACAATGACACACTGATGATATATATAAGTATATAATATAGAATATATGATGCTATTGTCACTATATAATGTAAAAATAATAATTAACACTTTTTCATAATCATCATTTGAAAATGGGTATATTACTAATGCAAACATATGTCCCACCACATACAGGATCATAACATAATTAACCCTCCAAACCATTATTCTTGATTTATATTAAATTCATAATTAAATTATAAATATGGTGATTATGTATATATTATTGGTCTTTATATGACCAAACTATGGAACATGTTCAATAATCATATCTTTGATGATAAACATGCATGGGAAAACATGGAAATTAACACAATAAACAATTAAAATAATATTATATTATTAATTAATGGGTAATTATATGATATAAAAGGATAGAATTTGATATAAAATTACTTATATGTTTCTATTGTATGTTAATAACATTTTTAAAGAATATATATTAGTTTTAATAGCCTTCAATCAAAATGAACATGGAGTTAATGGATTTTAACTAAATTTACATACTATTTAGACATATTTGTTATGGTTCAACAATTAACTTTTATGTGTTGTATATACATAACCGTAGAAAATAAATATCATGAATCATTCATACATCATATAATTTAAATTTTCACCTTTATTTATCTAATCCAAGAGGACTTGACTTGAAAATTACCCATTGGTAAATAATTTTTTAAATCTCACTTTATTTTGTGATTTTTAACATTGAACTGAAAAAAACACCGTACTATAATCATTGATCATGGAAAATTAAATTACAATTCAATACCCATATTATTATGAAATAGATATGATTATTTCCTAAACTATATACAATTATTTATATACAATTTTATTTTTGGCTATTATTTGATTAACTTGGAAAATATAGATAAATCAGTATCCATTACTCAATATAGACATATGATATTAAAATTCTTTATGAATTAAATTGAATAATATATATATATATAAGGAAATATTTTTACATTATAGACCGAGATAAATGAATAATTAATGTAACCCATTGTTGTATCCATAGACTCATGAGACCAATCAGTTCACCAAATTAGATGGAGTTTTACCCAATTTTATTTGAACTCTATCATTTATATATCATAATTGTAAAATAATCATATTACCGGTAAACAAGAAATATGAAAATTATGAATTTCCATAATTCAATATTCTATTATTCTTCTCCATTATATTTTTTTATAATGAAATAACATAATGTAGTTTATTCTTATATTATAGATTAAATGGAATGTCTGTCTAGTTTTTTGACATTCTATATTAATTATTAATATTGATTCATGATATATTCCATTTTACATAAACCATATATTTAATTTAAGCTCACCCATATATGTTTTCATTGTGGAGGTTATGAGGAATGGATCATTAAATTATTTATAAAGGAATCAATTTATTATCTTTTGTTATGTGTTATGTTTAATTTTCTATTCCAAATGTGAAATGGATATCATGTACGTATATGGTTCTAAAAAATTTATAAAATAATTCGTTCCTTTGTATTAAACCCACTATATCAATGCCATTGTATGAAATTAATTCACTAACTTCAGTATATTAGTTCGGGATTTCTATTATTAGAATGAGATGATATTTAGTTGAAAAAATTGGAATTAGATTTAGGTAAACATGTAGTAGAGTATATAACCATATGATATCCTTTGAAAATATTTTTATAGAAACATACTATTGTTTTGGTAAGTTAAATATTCTATGGATTTTCTTCCTAATACTTCCTTCTCTTGATACATTATGTGGACATGGTTATAGAGAAGCAATACCATTGCATAATAACACCAAAAAAGGAATGTCGGGCATGACTCTTCAATTATCAAGTACACTAAAATGGTCCTTACTATACACCTAGTTTGACACTCTTGGGGGGTTAATCTTATGATAGTTCTAAATTTCATGTAAATAAAGTATGAAGGATTAAAATAATATTCCCAAATAAATCATGTTTTTTATTATGACATTAGGTATGCAATAATATTTCAATTTATGTTATGTGTTTCACTAGTTTTTGGAATATATATTATTGTTCAAAATTATGTTATCTACTATATTATAGGACCTATTTTAGATGTGGTGAATAGTATAATCAATTTGAAAGACATTAATACACATTATACAAATATTAAGAAAAATCATTTATATGATGGAATTAATAAATTATTTGGATGGGTTGTTGTTTCCCAAAAAATATCTTCATATGAAGTAATAATATATTGTTATAACATGATAATGAAGGAATTATCAAGGTATGATAGAAAAAAGGAAATCAATATTACAAGAGGATATCAGAAAAAATGATAAGAAATTTTGGTATGGAAATGTTGGGTTCTCCCACGAGTGATAATTGTGGAATGAAAAACACTGGTAGTTGCATGAAGGGATTTAGAGTTTATTCCCTGTGTGTAGAGAAAGGGAAAAGTGATTTTTACAACAAGGGAATGTAAAAAATTTCAATTATACCATGATATTACTATAATGTGATGGGGTACTATAAAAATAAATTTCTCAAGAATAGAAGGAATATACCCCAAAATAAGCTAGTAGATCAAATTAAAGCGTAAGCTGTTACTGTATTTGAAGATGGATGATTAATGGTCTTATGAATTGATTAATTTTGTTTATTTCGGTGTTTTTATTAATGATATCATGGTTATAAAATTTATGAATTATATGACGAATGTAATATAGTATATTTTCATCAAGGATTTTAAAAAATTTGTTTCATAGTACCGATAAACCAGAACAATAATTTAGTAGAAAGATGAAAATATTTGATAAAACATTATTGAGGGAAATGTAACACATAATATATTATTGAACATAATATAATGATGTTGTGATAAATAGATGATTGATATGGATAATGTAAATAGGACAGTACTGACTACCTATGAAGTAATTATTGATTTATTGACAATATATATTACATAATCATTAATGGTGTTTAAAATATTTTTTTATATAAGGATTATATCTAATAATCAATATTTTACATAAAGAACAAGTAAAAATTCATGTTTTCAATAATATTTTGTAGTAACTATGGATATTACAATGTTTCATGAAAACACGTGGCTAATTATTTACATGTTTGTTATGTGATGATTACAATATATGTATTATTGTTTTTAATATTAATAATTATTTAATTTTATAAATTAATTGACATTATTTTAGATTTATATCTTCATAATAATTTATAAGGGACATAAGGATTACTATATATGAAATAGTTTATGTTGAAATTTGGACACATTTTTAGATATTAATGTATTAAATCACTATATTGTGATTCAAGAATTTTAGATAACATTTTCTAACAATATATTATTAAGAATATATATATAATTAAAGGGTGAATCATCCTTATACTAAAAATATTAATCCCCATTAAATTTTAATTTCATATATTCAATACTGTTTTTAGGATATTCATTTGTTATAGTAAGAGATGAATGGTAAATTAATCAAAGAACAACCATAGGGTGAAATTGTTCCTATAAAATAAAGAAATATCAAATGAGTATATTTCCTTATATTCATAGACATTGTAATAAATATCAAAATTTTGGAATAAGATCCTAAAATAAAAACGGATTCCAATAATCATTATTTTTTAGAAAATCAATATATTTTCTTGTACCTTTAGTTTGTGGACTGGTGTTTATTAAAATTCTCTTGAATGTGATTTATATAAATCTACCTTATAATTGGGTGTTAGTTTTTACTTCCATGTCAATGTATTAACATCCCACATATATAATTCAATTTATAAATATATTATGTATCATTCTATAAGACATTTTTACTTCCCTTTCTATCTTATAAAGTGGTTGATTTTTAAACATGGAAAGATACAAGATTTTCTGAAATGCTATTTCTATATGTCAGAACCTATATTACTGAGGTCATTTTATGATTTTGATCATTTAATTTATTTGGGGTCAATATTATATATCAACTGTGGTGTTTACAATATATTTCTTTTAGAATAAATTTAAACTTTTTATTACATCTAATTCACACAACAATAGGTTTAATCAAAACATGATTTAGTCACAAATTGAAGATGTAATTTAAAAATAATTCATAATAATTTTTGAAAATTTATTTCAAATAATATACATAAATTTAGAAATGTGAATAAAAAATTGTCCTGATTTCAATTTTCGGTATTTTTTCAAATGGTTTCATTTCTGTATAAAAAATGAAAAATATTTAAATTTATTTGATTATTATATTTTGTTTAAAATATTTAGAGAGGTAAATTTTCTTTCGAATTAATTTAATGAATAATTAGTAAAATATTCAATATATTGAATAAAATTAATTTTTTGGAATCATTTTGTTGGAATTTATAAATAGAATCATTGTAAACATTTCATGATTTTCTCTTGAAAGCACCACATTATCATCATGAATGCATGATTAATTTTAATATAAATTGTCAACATATTTGAATTTTATTTGGTTAAATTAATTCCATATGTGAAACAATAATAATAATTAATAATGTATAACAAGATCATGTTAAATTTTGACTAAAACGAAATGTTATTTCAAAAAAAATTAATTATAGAGGTTTAGGTAAAATGTGTTTACTATAGTGTTAAACTAGTTAGAGAAGATTCCAAATTACCTAAAAATATTATATTTATTTTATTTTATAAGTTTATGTTGACAGTTAACATAAACTGCTTTTATATATGAATATTTATTTCTGTTTCAATTGAATATGATCCATTTAATAAGTTATGTAATGAAAAAGACAAAAATGTCATCACTTTATTTTTATATCTATAATGCATTGGGATAAATAAAAAAAGTACATATTTATATATTTATATATTATTTTTAAAATAAAATGATTTTATGTTATCATGATATTTTTTTAAAACTTATTGACATGAATTATTTACATTATATACTTATGATGTGCCACAGTAGAAATTATTTTGTTAAAAAAATTATAAAATAAATTATAATAAAAATATTAAATGGCCACGAAATTGAATTAATTATTTTGTAAAATTATTTTCATAATTGAAAAAATAATTTTAAATGTGGTTGTAGCTGGTTTATTTTAATTCAATCATTTTTTTGATATATATTAAATTAAAATTAATTGAATAAATTCAAAATTGTCATTAATCTAATTTTATAATGGATATTAGTTTATTAAATTGTTTATAACATCTAAAAATAAAAAATTCTACCATGATATTTATAAATATCTAATAATTAACAGATATGGTCCATTCACTGCCCAATTTATCGCTTATAATCAATATATTGATCCCAAAATAGTAATAACCATGTCTCTGTGACTAAGGTAAAAATAATGTTTTTTCATGTTACCTGATCAATTGTTAAAATTTGTTATTAAACCAAATAGGAATTTTTCATTAAAATTGTATTTCATATTTATAATTAGTGGTTATGATTAATATAATATGGACATTTTTGTTATTTATTATATGATAAATTATTTTGGAAAAAATACTAGTTATCATAGTGAAGAACCAAAATGGTATAAAATAAAGAAACATAAAAGATAAAAGAATGCATGTCTATTTTTTTAATGTTTTTCGATGTGTGTATGTACAAACATAATCCCCAAAACCATATAATAATAAATTTTATATCCACTATATTTATGATTTTCTTACTAATAGTGATTTCTTTTAGGTATTTATAAATTGCCACTCCTCTTAACCTATGAAAGGGAACTCATCCCCCAATCTTTTAAACCTATCAATCCTTTTGAATTAACCATAATATAACCAAATAATAGAAAAAATTAACTCATATAATATTATAATCGATATTTTTGTTAGAAAGACATCATATTAAGGCATTGGTGAAATATTAAGGAAGATACACAGTGGTAATGCTCTTCAATGACTATATTTATTTTATTTATCTATTAAACTTCTTCAAATAATTATTGTTTATGATGATATAAAAAATAAAATATATTATGTGTAATAATTTGTTTTTATGGTAATTTAATTATCTTTAACCATCTCCACATCCATCAAATGGTTTATGAAATCATCATTCATGTGTAATGTGGATTCTCACCTCATGATCTGATGCTGTTCTTTTTTCCATCACAACCTATCAATGTTGTGTATTAAGATGGATATGAAGTATATATATAATATTTTAAAAATAATTTTTCCTATGTATCCATTATTCCATATATAAAATTTTAATTTCTATTCTGTTCGATATATGAAAATATTTTTCGTGTATGTGGTGGACTACCGCCTCACAACGTGATGTGATTCCTCATTCAGTAATACTTAAAATAGAATATAATTATGGTAATTTTAAATATTTTATTTCATATAAATGAAATAATTATTGTATTATTAACATTTTTATAATTACATATTGATAACATAAATCATTTTCCTTCATACAATTTCAATCACTTGAAGATTATAAAATTATTCATTAACATATAAGATACTACCTTCCCGATGCGATGTGACTATTCTTTCATTCCCACAATCACAAGGATGATAAATATAAGTTTATAATATTGTATTTATAATATTTTTATAATTATATAATGTTAAAATATTACTTTTCCACTTATATACTGATCATTGAAAATTTCTAATGTTACACATGCGCACATATTACCTTCCATCTCTATGATCATAACATACATTATTTCTATAGACCATCACACATTGTTGGAATAAAAAGTATAATTTATGTAAAAATATAATATTTACATCATTATTAATATTATTATTTAGATGATTAAAGTCCATAATATGTGTAAGAATTAGAACATTAATGAAATAACACACATGAAAAAACAAAGCCATTATCCCACAAAACATTGAATTTAAGTTGAGAGTATTAATGAATCGGTGATAAATGGTTATAATTGGATCATGTGTGGCAATATAAATTTTAATATGGTTCTTTATTTATTTCAAAACATTTTTAAGTCATCTATATACGAGGTTAAATAATATTCAATCAATATGAAGCACGAGTTAAAGGTTATTATCTCAATTTACATTCCATTGAAACTTATTTATTATTATGAAAAATATAAATTTATGTGGTGTATATAATTCCCCCAAGAAATTTAATATCATTCATCATTTATACTTCATGTCATTTTATTTTTCACCTTAAATTATCTCATCGGTGTGGATTTGACATAAAAATTAGCGAGTGGTAAATATTATTATTAGACACAAAATTATTTTGTTTTTTAGAAATATATTTAAACAATGAATTTATTTTAATAATTTATCATTGTAAATTAAACTATCATAAATATCAAAATTCATTTCTTATAGATATGCTTATTTAATAAACTATATACTATATTAACATACAATGTTTTCTATTAATGTATTTTTGTTAACACGATAAATAATGATATGTATATATAATTTTCTATATATATATATATATATATATTAAGGAACATAGTTTATGATTTTAATATATTTTTCTATATATTTTGAATTATTTTGAAATTATACACATCGGTTGCAGATAGTTTTTTGAAAGAATCGTGATCCATCTATAGTCTCATGAGATAAATTATTTACCCAAATTAGATGGTGATCTACCCATTTTGTTTTAAACTCATGGATTGAACATGATGGAAATGATATCATGTTTATAGAAAACATGACATCTAATAAATAAGAATTTAATTCATTTAGATTTCAATTATTAACTATGTACCAATTTCATTCTATGTTTATTTATTTTATGGGATGTGTGTTTCGTTATTTATATTTACATATTGATTATTTATATTGGTTCATCATATATTCCATTGTACATAAACCATTTCAATTATTTGAGATCATCCTTATATTTTTTACTTTCCCTGGGTTATGAATAATATGTCACTGAATTTGTATTTATGGATTCACTATATTACCTTTTGTTATATATTATGATTTATTTTCTATTAAAAATAAAAAATAGGTATCACGTACATATTTTTTTCTCCAACACTACTATACTGATCGGTCCACCATGATTGAAGCGATTGAATCTTTTCTAACTTAAAAAAATATGGAACAATCATCGAGATATTTTGGTAAAGGTAACTATATAACAAATCCATCCAATCCTTGATCACTTGGTCTAAAATGATTCTCCAATATATCTTTAAACACTAAAATATAACAAGTTGAAAAGTCATCCTATATGAATCTTCTACATCAATCTCAATTATTTGGACATTTTCAACTGTGTCATATAATTACTCATCTATATATTACTATTAGTTGAATCGAAAATGATCCATAAATAAAAAAGTGACAATTTTAGTGACTCCTTGAATATATAATATGGAATATTTAATATTTCTAAATAATTTCCCTTTTAATTCCTTACATTAAAAAAATTGAATAAAAAAATTACTTTGGATGATCCCCCAAGAGTTATATATAATTTATGTACCACCAATTATTATAGAATATTAAATAATTATATGTTCATTATTTTGGATCCCAATCATAACTAAAATTTAATCTCATATGTATTTTTTTATATCAGATGATTATTTTAATTGATAATTCTTCTCAAGAACCCCATTTAATCCTAACCTATTTAAATCTAAAAGCAGTATCCTATATATAATCCTATCATTTATATAATTAATTCATGATAAAACATCCATTATTACTCTAACTATGTTAGTATTGATGATATGAGTGTATTTAAAATCCTAACACTAGTAATGCAAGTGTAGGTGTATAAATACAATGATATGAAATATATAAAAACAATGGTATTACCATAAATATATCAAAGGGGATGAAAAACATCCTCTAATAAGCACCATGATGTAAATAAATAACAGATAATAGTATCAAAATGGTGAAATTATAAAGATACTAATTTCGAAAAAAAATATCTCTGGACAGTTCCTAGGAAGTGAGTGTAAACTCCAGCTACTCTTGAAAAACTAGCATGATCATGTAATTAACTTTTCAAATACATTCTATATCAAATAAAATGGAAAAAATAAAATATATTGTGATGATATTACAATTATACTCTATTCAATAATTTTGGTATCGTCTCTTGTATATTTAAAATAAGAAAAATTATTCTAAGATAATAATTAGAGAATATAAAATGATTGACTAAATATGGTGATTAATAATTCAACCTCACCACAAAATATTCCCAAGTAATGCATAAAAATTTGTAATATAATTTGAAAACCATATATTGTAGAGTTTCACATAATATTCACTTCATGAAATCATCTTAACTCATTCAACCCATGGTAAAATATCTTTCTCCCTAATTCCTTTAATACATATGAAAAAATACACACACTATATAAATATTTATATCATGTAACATTTTATGTGGTTCATTCATGATCTCTATATTCTCTAACATCCAACATGGTTAAATAATATAATTAGAACCAACCGTTTAAATCCAAATATAGATCACAACCACATTAATATTCAAGTAAATTTGATAAAATTATACTATAACTAAAAGTAATTGTAGCACATATGAGCCCATATAATTTACCATTTTCCCTGATAATCTTAATTTTCCTACTCATCATTAATAGATAAAAGGAAAACCAAGAATGAGGTTATAAATAACCATTATACACTAATCAACTTGGATATTTTATATAACATCTATAATATTGTTTATTTGACTTCCATCTAGAATCATACGTAGGTGGTTTAGCTTAAAAATAACAAAACATATTGATAACATATCACATAACCAGTCTATAGAATTATATCATACCCAAGACTCAATCTATATGTAATTCATCTCATGAAAATGTGATATCAATATCTATGAGTAGAAAGGTAAATACTTTGTAATCATATAATAATTATAGATCCTTATAATAAAACATCCATTGTTATAAAAAATATACCTTTCATTATATAATCAATTTGTCATTTCTTGTTATACATTTTGATCTAAAAAAGAGGAACACATACATCAATTTTTATTATTGATATTTCCATGTTGAAATTTATTTTCGATGATTGTTAACTATAATATTCAAGGTTTTTATTAATTCAATATTACCATCATCATCATCTATATCAACAAATTCAATTATAGTTTTATAAGTTTTCATTATTCTTGGGTATCCTATGAATCAACCAAATGTAAAACAAAGAAAATTCACTAAAAGTGCATTATATAATTAAATACATGTATAATAACCACTAAGTATCAGAAAAGACAATACATGAATGAGATTCTTTAAACCTATACAACTGAACCCCACTTATACCGAATTTACATATTAAATCACAAAAAAATTTCTATGATCATAGGCTTTATGTGGGGTAGAAAATAATTATTCTATGAAAAAACATCTGTGTGGTAATTAATTTGGAAGAATCATTGAATTTTGGATTATAATAATAATTATGAAAATTAAAATAGTCACAGTAATTATTTCTATAAAACAATGGTGTCCTTACCATCATGTATTAATTGATTCCTTATTATAAGGATTAAAAAATATATACACTAATCAATATCATACTAGATATATAAAACCATTTACCAACATATGTTTTGATATGTTTGTCTTCGTATTTTTATAAAAGAACTGAAAATAAATTTAGACAACTCATTTATAATTATTCTCATAATATGAGAAAGCTTTTGTTTTATATAATTTAAATATACCAAATAGTCCATAAAATACACAAATTAGATTTTTTATCTCTTTATAAAGCATCATTTTTCGTCAATAAAAAGTGTAATATATTTCATTTATTATAAATATACCCTCAATTTTATCAAATGTATTTAATTTTTCTAAATTATCCCATGTTAGGATAATCTCAAGATTTTATACACAAAAGATGACAAATTAAAATTTTATGTCAATTTATAATTATGAGGATGATTTAGGGTCCCCTTTATCATGGAATATATTTTAGGAATATCATAGGAGAAAATGGAATATGTAATAAACCACATTTAATAGTTAAGGAAACTAAAAAAATACCCAACAATAGAGAACCATCATTATCCATGTTTAAATTATTACCCAAATTTGGGATAACCATGCTTTTATAAACTCTGTTAAAGAATCAAATGAAAAAAAAACCAATGGTTATGATTGTGAATAACATGGATTATTAGTGATTTATATCCACATGACATCTATTGTTATTATTAAAAAATGATAGAAAAAACAAATACAAGTTGTATGGTATTATCAATGGTTCAAAGGAAAGAACAACATGTTGAAATATAAATAATCTAACCCCCTATTTATAGAGATGAACAAATGGGAATTCAAAATGTTTTTGAGACATAATCCATGACCATGGAGTCTCTGGGTAATGATAAATTTTATATAAAAATTTTTCATAACAGTAATCCCTCTCCCTTCCAAGTAGCCATTTATTACAATTTATATTGGCTTAACAGACACCCTATAATATTTCATCTCAACATGACCATTGATCCCGCAAGAACCACTCTCCTCAAAATCCAACCATAACATAATATAATCACACACAACTCATTTATCTTATCACTAAATTAATTCTATTGAAAAAATCCACACATTCCATTAACGTGATCTTAGAAATCAGAACAAATTTTTAACATAGCACCACCACAACTAGGATTACAAAAATTTATTCCAATTTCATTTCTCATAAAGATATTTTCCAAGAACAATCCACAAAAAATTTCTAACTTTTTAGGTGTGGGGATAAAAATATTGAAAATGAAAAGGAAGTAAAATTCTTTTATTATTCCACATGGAACATTGGAGTTGATCACTTTCATTTGATACACAAAGGAAAGTCACTAAAAATATAAATGATCATTATATGAATTTTTCACTTCCCTCTATTAAAATTGGAAATCCCAAAAATTATACACCACATTAAATGACTGATTCATATAGCAAGTCTATGGAACACCATTATGATTATTATAGTAAATGTATCCCTTTGTAAAACAACTCTGATTGTAATAAATAGTGGGTTCACCTCAAAATCACCCATCTAATGGGGCTCAATGTTTTCATTATTATTGAGTATATAAAATTCATAAAAATTTGAAACATTACTCTATTTATATAATTTATTATTAATAGTTGAGATTTGATCCACAAATCGAATCCATAAAAAATTAAATAAATAATCCCATTAAAAGTGAAATGTCATACATTTTAAAAAAACACATTAAATATCCACGAAAATCATATTAAGTGGTGATAAATACTATAATAGATCCTAAAAATATCCATGAGCTCAAATTTCCCAAATCGTCCACTAATTAGTATCATTAGACAAAAAATGTACAAATTTATATAGGGTTAAATTATAAAATTAATCCACCTGAAAACCTCTAATGAAAATATTTAAGATGCATTCTAAAACATAGTGAATAAAAAAATAATCCAAATCATTAAAGAAGAAAATAAAACAATATCTTATACAAACTATGTAATGGAAATTTGTATCCATATCCCAATTCAATAATATACATTGTTAATTTACCCCAAATCCAATTCATCATTGTTTTGTAACTCTCTACCCCAATGAATAAGTTTCATTGACTAACTAACATCCATAAGTATGCTTGCACATTTTTTATACATATCATAAACATATAATCACCTCACCTTGTTTCCCTTGCATCGAGTCCAAATATATCCATTTTCAACTCATCCATACCATTATTTTAATCTATAATGCTACTAAATTGAACTAGTCATTCATTTCCACTCAATTCATTATTGTACATACCTGTATACATATAGGAATATTTATTCAATAGGTCCAGTACAAATGAGATAACCTAATGATGTAACAACATATACAAATGTATAATAAAAATAATAACCATGTAATACCATAATATCATAATACCAAAACATAATAAATTAAATAATAAATATTACCAAAAATATTATTATAGAAAATTTGAGAGTATGGTGGAGGGTGTATTCAAAAATCTATTGTCACACTAACGTGGAAGTCAAAGAAAACACACAGAACCTAAAACCTTTTGGTAATTTATTTATTGAATTAATTGAGTGGATGAGTATATAGAATCAGAAATTAAAAAAATAGATATATCAAAAACTAAACCCAGGGTTACTGTCTAATAATGGAATCATTTGTACTGATTATAAGACATAACACCCAACTACAAATTTTATGGTCTACCAATAAGATTCCATGTCCACACACAAGAACTAATATTCATCATCATTATCCAGATTTGTCTAATTATTGAAAAAAACCTATAATTAAATAACCCCATCAAAAAATTTCTAACCAATTCATTTAATTAAAACACTACCTGTTTTATAATTCATATTTTAGTTATAAATTTTCTATTATAGGTTAGTAGTGTATTAATTTGTTCCAACATATAGACTAGGTAGTTAACAGTAATATAATATACACCAATCCCTTTGGTTTATTTATGATATTAATTAGAATTACCTAATTTGGTTATAATATGAGACATCCTAATCTACCACAATGAACCACATTCCATGTAACGGCCCGACCCCAGTTACCCAGAGTCGGTGCATTATTACATAACATTGGAATGATCACAAGAAAGATCAAATCTTGAAAGACCGATTGGTTTAGTATCTTTGGAAACACTAGATATATTCATAAGTCTTACATTACATCATAAAGTGAAAAACTACTACAACAACATATTGTCTCCATATTCCACACTCATATCCCCACATAATATCCCTGCAGGTCATTCATAATTTACTTCTTCACTTCCTGGGAAAAATAAAACATAGAAAAGGGGTGAGCTAAAATTCCCATTAAGGATAACAATATAGTGGAAACTTTCATAAATAAGAATAAACATTTAAGGCAATGTATAACTAAAACAAAAGCCTTTTAAACTTGAACTTCAACATAGTATGGAAAAAGTAAAATGAAATAATTCCATTTACTTATTCACATGGATATTCTACTAATCGAATAATCACATGTAATATCAATAACCACTTTCATAAGGATGTAATGCATAATGCCAGACTATCATATCCACATAGCCAAGGCCTCGTGCCAAGACTAAAAATAAGATTTTGTTAAGGCCTTGTGCCAAGACACTAGTTTGTCTCATGAGACCTACCGATTCATCGAGGAGCTATAGCGGGCTCCACCCGTCACATATTAAGTCCAATACATTCCCATATGAAAAGGATTAAACATAACATAAACATTCGTATTAAAACTAGCATACGAAATGTCAAAACTTTCACCATAAACCATGAATGGTATAATAATATCACATCCACATTCAAACATATCACAAAACCTTCAGTACAATATAGAAGTTTTGTATCATATTAAATCAACTTCAAATAAACGTAAAATCCATCAAAGGATTTTGACATAGAAGAAATCAAAACTATTTTAAGAGAAATATATTTTTCTATTTTTGAAATCATTTATGAGTCATATATTTATAAAATTAAACATTTTCTTTGAAAAAATTCTTATAATCTTGTAAGGGAAGCTTCGACGATTTTATAATGGTGGAAAATATCCGCACCCGCCGTATAAGTTAAAAAACCATTATTACCTTAATTTTGTCGAAAAGGTTGAAAAGCACCTTGTTTGGAAAACGACGGAAAGATTCCTTTATAAAACTCTTATAAAAATTCAAACAAGGGTATAAATGGCTTTAACCCATATTCTTTTAAATATTAAAAATGTTTGGAAATACATTTTTAGGAAACATGGATGTGGATGATAAAGAGATGCTAGTAGATTATTACGTATAAACAACCTCAGATAATGAAAAGATTGTGAAATAACCCATACCCTGTAATTTTCTTTGGTTAGGGTTGGTTAACATCTTGTATAATGGTGAAATAATTGTTATTAAATTATAAAATAATCATATATATTAATATGATATCATATATGATCTTTTAACATTGATTTGTTAATAATATCTTTGAATTATCGTCGTTTTAGGTGTTAACTTACTCGTTTTCTTTTATATGTTCTGTTACATAAGCCATGTTTTTTATGGATAGGTTGTATCTTATTCATATCCAGAATGATATCAAGTCCTTAAACATCATTTTTAAATCACCAAATTATAATTATTCTTTAATGGATACGATGGTGAATGAATCTCATCGCGTTCGTGGAGACGGTAGTCCGTACGTATGCACGAGCGACAATATCATTCTTTTGATATTAAAATAATATATAAATGGATGGTATATCATATATACAGAATCATGAAATTGTTATATTTATTATTTACATGATTTACACATCATTATTATACCCATCCAAATAATAATATATTGAATAACAATTACACCACGACGTGGAGACGGTAAGCCGCACGTACGCACGTATTGTGACATATTATTCAAAGGGTGGATAGAATACTAAATATGGTTGTACCATATTTATAATAAAATCACAGTATATATAAGATACTTGTGTTATTATTTTAGAATGGTAATAACAAATAAAGAATAAGTGGAAGAAGAAAGGAACTTGAAAAGGGGTGGTGAAAACATTACCTCTTCTTCGGGTTCTTCCTTTTGATTGGATAAAAAGGGATCTATAGGTTGGATTTATGATAAAACTAAGGCCTCTAGGTTGTAGTGCGGGAAGTTGGGAGAGTATTTGGGAAGAGTTTGGCCGAACCAAAAGGATTTGAAGGTGTGAAGAAATGAGAAGGAGGAGTTTCCTTTTATAAGAAGGGTGAATGGCACCTTTGGAAAAGCTAGAAATATTAATTTATAATAAATTCATATTCGGTTTCTAATGGATCCAAAGTTGATTATTTAAATGTTAAGGTGTGGATAGGTCGAAAACCACTCAACCAATATAATTTAGACAGGTTTGTGTCATTATATTAACCTTATCTTTAAGTATTAACTCTAAGTTAATTAGTTTCACTTTTACAATGTATCTTTGTATTTTTATATTATATGGTAAATAAACATAATATATACATCCATGAGACCCCAAAGTGGTACATAAATGATGAAACTATCATGATATAAGTCTCTTGGCCGAACCATAGATTTTTGGGAATTTAATATCAATTAATAATATAATATTTGTTTTAAAAAAACTCTTTTATGTCAATTTTGACACTATTCAATAATTTATTTTTGTGAAACTCATAAAAGAATGATTACTTCGACCAAAGTTAATTAAATCAATCATAAAATGTCATATTATCCTAGAAAATTATTGTAATTCATTAAAAGTCTCATATTATATTTATTTGGGAATTAATAATAATAATTATTTTAATTTGTCGCAATTATGGTAATTACTGCATCATCATTGTGTCATAAATATATTAACATATTTAAAGTCTAAAAATTCTAAATAAAATATAATTATGTAGAAAATATTATTATCTTTCTAATGAATATTTACAATCTAATTTATATTATGTATAACCCTATATTAAAAATGTTTTAGTAAATAAACTTTGATTTTAACTCTTTTTACTTTTCTTTGAATTAAATAATAATAAATGTCCTAACCTAATCCAAGTGGACCTAAATGATAATATTTTATTCCTAAGGTTGTTTTTGGTCGAGATACACTTGTCCAATAGAATTAGGACATGTGTTAGGGTAATATTAATATCATTTTTACCCTTAATTATCCAATTTACTTTTAACCGTGGTAAATAAAAGTAATATGTAACTATTCACAAAAAATTATTTTCATCTCATTGAACCACATTTTAATTCTTGATATTAACCGTGTCTCTCAGATTTTCGAAATTCCATTCATAGAAGCGGTAAAATTATGTTTTATGAAAAATTCAGTTTTTTTAACTACCACTTAGTAGTTTCACTATTCATGAAAAATTGAAATTTTTCAGAACAATGCCAAAATTTCACCCTAATATATAATTTACATTCCAAATTATAAAATGATATCTATTTTACAAAATTCCAAACATATATGTTTAATTAATTAATTTTATAATTAATTTCTCTTGTCACAACAAATAGCGTGTTTTTAAGAAACAATATATATCAAAAGATTGACAATTGGTTAGGTCTAATTTCAAAGTGAAATTAATTATAATGAACACCATTGGATAAAATGGTAAAATTATATTCTAATTATACTTTAAAACCACTCAAATTCATAATTTATCACCATTAATTATTTTGATTAAAAAAGTTGTTTTTAATTAAAATTTAGTAATTTTCACTATTCATCAAAATATTAAAGTTATTCAAAAAGTATCAAAATTTAACCATAGTCTAATTTCAATACTCTGAATCCAAAAATGAAGTCCATTTTGAAATATAAAATATATATAATTTCAAAAATTAGGTATTACTATTCATAACAGCCAGTTTTATTGGTTGTGGTGTGTGTTAGAACTCAAAGTTGCGTACAACACATGCTACTGTATTATTCAAAGGAAAGCGTACCGTGGAAGCTTGGGAAGTGTCATTTTAAATTTTATTTGATGTCCCTATTTAGTCAAAAAGATTAAAATATTGTATTTAAAAAGGGTTCACTATTAAAAGTTGGTAAAAGTGCAATACTGAAAATGAATTTGTTCTTACATTATGTCTAAGAAACTCATAATATGGATTCTAAAATTAGAAGGATTATATAAAGTTTAAAATTTAGTTTATACTATTAATAAACTCTTTTGAACGGCTTGTTTGGTAAGTCATGGTGTGCTTAAACTCGGTGTTGCATGTAGTGCAAGTTATTATATTATTTTGAAGAAATAAGACACTATGAAATCGTGGGGTGTTACATTCCCCCCTCCTTCAATAAATTGCGTCCTCGCAATTTGAAATTGTTTTTCGAAAATAAAAGGTTGAAAATAAAAAATATCTTTGTGGGGAAACCCACATCGGAAATTGGGTTACTAAAATTTAGACTTAATATGAGGAAAAAAGAAATGAAAGGGTCACCACCAAATTATGATCTAAATTAGGAGAACATTTGTGGCAATTAGAGAAATATAATTGGAGGAAAAACGTAAATATTTATAGGTAGTGATTGAGGTCATCAATCACAATCAAGTTTAAAATTGAGGTCCTTTAAATTCATCAATCTACGATGATTTAAAATACCATCGATTCAACAAAACATAAGGTATTAGGATAACACATTTTTGACGTTTCAAAATATCTTAGTTGAAATACCACATCGAAAAATGAATTAATGAGGGCTCTATTTAAAATAAAGAGTGGAAAGTATGATGATTACCAAAAATAACACATACTAGGGATCCATGTAGGAAAATATGGATATGGAAGAGAAATATAACCATCAATTATCTGATGGAGAGTGGTAGAGAACATGGTTATGGAAAGGCCAACAATCCCAAAGCCATAAATTAGTGATGATTTAAGGTACCATCTAGGACAACATTTTTGTTCTAAGTTCCTTTTATTAATGTTGAGGAATTTATTTATGAGATTGGATAAGATCATAAGGAGATATAATTACTTTATAATTAGAGTTTTATCCATTAATAAATTTCTACCACAAACTCATCTTCCACTCGTAAAAAAAATTTTATTTATACTATTCGTACAAGGTTCCAAAATTAACGAATTCATAATTCATCTACCAGATCTTTTAAAAAAAACTACATTATTTAATCCAGGACATCTCGTGGGCCAGTGGTAGGTGATACACCCTTGTCGCCCTTCGGTTGCGGGTTCAAGTCTCGCAGCCTTGCCGGTCGCGACAAGTTGCCGCCCGACCTCAGGGTTGTCCTTTTATGGAAATCAAAAATTAATCTCAAACTAGAATTTATCCAAAATACTTCTATCCAAACTCACAGTCCAATATTTATAAGGAAGGTAAACTTAATGTAGATCCTTTTTACCCTGTAATAGCATATGAATACCTTCATTATGTAATCTTTTAAAACACCGAAACTTCCTGAATTACCATAATACTTATTGATTACATTCATGCTCCCTTATTCCATATAGAATGCTGGATATACTTCATCAATCCAAAAATGTTTTAAACCCCAATAATGATGGAATATACAAATCATTAATCAGCTTAAAGGTAGTTAAGAATATCCAATATAATTTATCCAAATCAATCATGTATTATTCTAAAATCACTACCTCAATATCAGAACCATATAATGGTTTATCTTTCTCTCAACCATATATTTTCCAAAAATTTAACCTGCTATTGAGTCACTTTCTTTGTTCCACACAATCTCAAGTCCTTAATGAAATAGTACTGTAGTTCAATCCTTATATACTCCATAATTATTATAACAAGTACATTGTTGATACAACACTCAAATTACATAATAAACATACGAACTCTAATCATTCCTCTTTATATGTGGTAGTATCATAACTTGATTATTATCCAATAGCATCATTTGCGACATAGTCTGATGACTGGGACATAGGTTCGCGTAGTGTCCAAACACTTTGAAAATGAAGCATTGTACATTTGAAACCATTTTCTTACCCTTGCAGTCACGTACTTTGTGCCCTTTTCCTCCACACTTATAACAAACTCCTATTCATTTCAGACAAGTTCCAGGGTGTTTCTTCCCACAGTTGTCACATATGGGAAGATTCTTATTTTCCCTCTTCCCTTTATCCATCGTTCTCTCTTCTATACTTTTCTTCTCTTGCTTCCCTTCAAAGCCATATGACTCAGTAAAATCTTTACTTATCATATCAACACATGATATTATTTCTTCATAAGATGATAATACATGGGAGATTATTTCTCTTATAAATTCTGGCTTAAGACCATGAAAGATATGATCCTTCTTTCTCTTTGGATCATGTGCATTGCTGGAGTTCTCATTCCTTCTACTGGGCGCCATTTCTAAACAATGGCATACACTAGATTAGTTTATGAATAACAATACCTAATCCCAAACTTGTAAGACACATAACATAAATTAAATATTTTATGGATATAATCCATAATCATAAAAATTTCTCCTTTGAGTGAGTAAATCCACATAAACCCTTCATAATGGTTTGTAAAGAAAATGATAATTATCCTAAGCATATCCCACGGGAGTGTCGTAACCAAGAGTAAAGCAAGGCCTGTTGTCGTGCACCAGTTCCCGTTCGAGTCTAGATCAAAGCAGTGTTTTTGGGTATTACCCCGAGGTACATCTGTGCCAGAGCTGCCTCTACTTGCTCGTATCCAGACAGGGATGTATTGCTCAGAAAACTCACAAAATCTCTACAATACTAAAATTGTAGGAAGTTATTCTATAATAATCCTCAAATTTCATCTTAAATCTATGTGATCTAATCAGAGTTTATCTAAATCTAGCTTCCAAGGATTGTACTAATCTTCCTCTGATACCAACTGTAACGCCCCGACCCTAGTTACCCAGAGTCGGTGAATTATTACATAACATTGGCATGATCACAAGAAAGATCAAATCTCGAAAGACCGATTGGTTTAGTAGCCTTGGAAACACTAGATATATTCATAAGTCTTACATTACATAATAAAGTGAAAAAATACTACAACAACATATTCTCTCTATATTCCACACTCATATCCCCACATAATATCTCTGCAGGTCATTCATAATTTACTTCTTCACTTACTGGGAAAAATAAAACATAGAAAAGGGGTGAGCTCAAATGCCCAGTAAGGATAACAATATAGCGGAAACTTTCATAAATAAGAATAAACATTTAAGGCAATGTATAACTAAAACAAAAGCCTTTTAAACTTGAACTTCAACATAGTATGGAAAAAGTAAAACGAAATAATTCCATTTACTTATTCACATGGATATTCTACTAATCAAATAATCACATGTTATATCAATAACCACTTTCATAATGATGGAATGCATAATTCCAGACTATCCTAACCACATAGCCAAGGCCTCATGCCAAGAATACAAATAAGATTTTGTCAAGGCCTTGTGCCAATACACTAGTTTGTCTCATGAGACCTACCGATGCATCGAGGAGCTTTAGCGGGCTCCACCCGTCACATATTAAGTCCAATGCATTCCCATATGAAAAGGTTTAAACATAACATAAACAATCATATTAAAACCAGCATAGGAAATGTCAATACTTTCACCATAAACCAGGAATGGTATAAAAATAGTACATTCATAGTCAAACATATCAAAAACCTTCAATACAATATAGAAGTTTTGTATCATAATAAATCAACTTCAAATAAGCGTAAAATCCATCAAAGGATGTTGACATAGATGAAATCAAAATTCTTTTTAGAGAAATATCTCTTTCTATTTTTGAAATCATTTAAGAGTCATATATTTATAAAATTAAACATTTTCTTTGAAAATATTCTTATAATCTTCTAAGGGAAGCTTCGACGATTTTATAACGGTGGAAAATAGCCGCACCCGCCGTATAAGTTAAAAAAACATTCTTACCTTAATTTTGACGAAAAGGTTAAAAATCACATTGTTTGGAAAAAGACGAAAAGATTCCTTTATAAAAATCTTATAAAAAGTCAAACAAGGGTATAAATGACATTAACCTGTATTCTTTTAAATAGTAAAAATGTTTTGAAATACATTTTTAGGAAACATGGATGTGGATGATAAAGAGATCCAAGTAGATTATTACGTATAAACAACCTTGGATAATGAAGAGATTGTAAAATAACCCTTACCTTGTACTTTTCCTTGGTTGGGGTAGTTTAACCTCCTGTATAATATTGAAATAATTTTTATTAAATTATACAAGAATCATATATATTAATATAATATCATATATGATCTTTTAACAATGATTTGTTAATAATATCTTTGAATTATCGTCGCTTCAGATGTTAACTTACTCGTTTTCTTTTATATGTTATGTTGCATAAGCCATGTTTGTTATGGATAGGTTTTATCTTATTAATATCCTCAATGATATCAAGTCCTTTAACATCATTTTTAAATAATCAAATGATAATTATACTTTAATGGATACGATGGAGAATTAATCTCATCGCGTTCGTGGAGACGGTAGTCCGTACGTACGCACGAGCGACAATATCATTCTTTTGATATTAAAATAATATATAAATGGATGGTATATCATATATACAGAATCATTAACATGTTATATTTATTATTTACATCAGTTACATATCATTATTATACCCATCCCCATAATAATATATTGAAAAACAATTACACCACGACGTGGAGACGGTAAGCCGTACATACGCACGTATGGTGACATATTATTCAAAGGGTTGATAGAATACTGAATATGGTTGTACCATATTTATAATAATATCACAGTATATATAAGATACTGGAGTTATTATTTTATAATGGTAATAACAAAGAAATAATAAGTGGATGAAGAAAGGAACTTGAAAAGGGGTGGTGAAAACATTACCTCTTCTTCGGGTTCTTCCTTTTGATTTGATCAAAAGGGCTCCTTAGGTTGGCATTCTGATCAAACTAATGCCTCTAGGTTGTAGTGAGGGAAGTTGGGTGAATATTTAGGCAGAGTTTGGCCGAGCCAAAAGGCTTTGAAGGTGTGAAGAAATGAGAAGGAGGAGTTCCCTTTTATAAGAGGAGTGAGGGGCACCTTTGGAAAAGCTAGAAATAGTAATTTATAATAAATTCATATTCGGTTTCTAATGGCTCTGAAGTTGATTATTTATATTTTATGGTGGGTATAGGTCGAAAACCACTCATCCAATAGAATTTAGATAGGTTTGGGTCATCATATTAAACTTATCTTTATGTATTAACTCTAAGTTAATTAGTTTCATTTTTACAATGTCTCTTTGTATTTTTATATTATATGGTTAATAAACTTACTATATACATCCAAGAGAACCCAAAGTTGTCCATTAATGATAAACCTATCATTATATAAGTATTTTGGCCGAACCATAGATTTTTAGGAATTTTATATCAATTAATAATATAATATTTGTTTTAAAAAACTCTTTTATATCAATTTTGACACTATTCAATAATTGATTTCTGTGAAACTCATAACAGAATGATTACTTCAACCAAAGTTAATTAACTCAATCCTAAAATGTCATATTATCCTAGAAATTTATTTTAATTCATTAAAAGTCTCAAATTATATTTATTTGGGAATTTATAATATTAATTATTTTAATTTGTCACAATTATGGTAATTACTACATCATCATTGTGTCATAAATAAATTAATTTATTTAAAGTCTAAAGATTATAAATAAAATATCATTAGGTTGGAAATCTTATTATATTTCTAATTAATATTTAAAATCGAATTTATCTTATGTATAACCCTATATTAAAGTTTTTTAGTAAATACATATTGATTTTAACTCTTTTAACTCTTCTTTGAATTAAATAATAATAAATGTTCTAATCTAATCCAAGTGGACCTAAATGATAATATTTTATTCCTAAGGTTGTTTTTGGTCGAGATACAATTGTACAATAGAATTAGGACATGTGTTAGGGTAATATTAATATCATTTTTACCCTTAATTACCCTATTTACTTTTAACCGTGGTAAATAAAAGTAAAAAGTTACTATTCACCAAAAATTATTTTCTTCTTATTGAACCAAATTTTACTTCATGATATTATCAGTGTCTCTCGGATTTTCGAAATTCCATTCACAGAAGCGGTAAAATTATGTTTTATGAAAAATTCACTTTTTTTAACTACCACTTAGTAGTTTCACTATTCATCAAAAATTGAAGTTTTTCAGAAAAATGCCAAAATTCCACCGTAAGATATAATTGATATTCCAAATTCAAAAATGATATATATTTTACAAAATTAAAAACATATAAGATGAATTAATTAATTTTATAATTAATTCCCGCTGTCACAACAAATAGCGTGTTTTTAAGAAACAATATATATCAAAATATTGACAATTGTTTAGGTCCAATTTCGAAGTGAAATTAATAATAATGAACAACATTGGATAAAATGGTAAAATTATATTCTAACTATACTTTAAAACCACTCAAATTCATAATTTATCACCATTAATTATTTTGATTAAAAAAGTTGTTTTTAGTTAAAATTTAGAAATTTTCACTATTCATCAAAATATTAAAGTTATCCAAAAAGTACCAAAATTTCACCTTAGGCTAAATTCAATACTCTGAATCCAAAAATGAAGTCCATTTTTAAATATAAAATATATATAATTTCAAAAAGTAGGTATTACTATTCATAATGGATCGTTTGATTGGTTGTGGTGTGTGTTAGAACTCGAAGTTGCGTACAAGACATGCTACTGTATTATTCAAAGGAAAGCGTACCATGGAAGCTTTGGATGTTTCATTTTAAATTTTTTTGATGTCCCTATTTAGTCAAAAATTTTAAAATATTGTATTTAAAAAGGGTTCACTATTAAAAGTTGGTAAAATTGCAATACTGAAAATGAATTTGTTCTTACATTATGTCTAAGAAACTCATAATATGGATTCAAAAATTATAAGGATTATATAAAGTTTAAAATTTAGTTAATACTATTCATAACCTCTTTTGAACGGCTTGTTTGGTAAGTCATGGTGTGCTTGAACTCGGTGTTGCATGTAGTGCAAGTTATTGTATTATTTTGAAGAAATAACACACTATGAAATCTTGGGGTGTTACAATCCAAGTGTAGAGGATATCAATAGAAGGTAGTAATAAATAAAAAAAATTTATAATCACAAAATAACCCATCAAATAATATTGGTATTTAGAAATACCCTCTCTTAAAAATACCTATAAAACTGATCAACCATCCATGATCAATAGCTCGTAATGAAATAAATACTCCATCTCTTATGTTTTTATTTATCTAGACATAATCATCATCCTATAAAAATGATTGACGTAAGATCCACTCTCGAAATATGTAAAAAAACTTTTTTTAAAAGTCATGACAACATTGGGTTCATAATTTTACATTGGAAGGGTGACAAGAAGTGAAATAATAGACATTGAAATAAAATATTTTTTACACATTAAATAATGGATTAACCTATTCTATAACTCCATTGCATATAAACCCTTAATAAATATGAATGGGATAACACATCCAAAAATAAAACAATTTCAAAATAAAACCTTGTATTTATTTTCTTAAATAATCATATTCATTTCTCATTTTCTTCAGTAATAAAAACCTATGATTAGTAGTTATTCTATAGCTGTTAAATAACCACGAAGAATGCATGAATAATAATTCCATGTTCAATAGTTTTCATGTAATATTTGTATTTATGATCACATTACTGATTAATTATTTAAATATTCAAAGTTTGGATAAATAAAATTAAACAACTCTCTAGAATGAAAGTTATTTTCTGTGGAGGAAGTCTTCACAAAACTATGATAACACATGATCTATCTACTATCATGAGGAATCTATAGCATATCATAAACCAATGAGATAAAAATACTGATTGGATTCATTTGGATTCATTATTATAATAACAGTTTACATAAATTACACCACTTTACACAGAAAAAAATAAGGATAATTACCCAAATTTACAAAAAATAAGATAATTCACGAATCCTTACCTCAGATTTTTTTGTAATTCGAGATGAAAGAACCTATGAAAAAGAAAGAATCATTGAATTACTCTAATGTGATGAACTCATGATCCCCTATATTGATCTGTCAATGCATGTAAAATAAAATATAAATTGATGCTCTTTGATATATATGGGAATCCAAATTACATTTTAGGGATAGAGAGAAAAATAGACTATAAAATCAATCATAGTATGGAAAAATCACCTCAGTTGACAAACTGATGATTATTATTAGATGAGGGAAAGTTCTAGAAAACGTGGAGTAATGTATTTGATAGATCTCATTATGTACCATTATGTTTAAAGCATATGGGAAAAAATATTTATATTTCTATGCCATATATTTATATATAAATAATGGAATTCAATAAAAACATTGTTTAACATTTAGTTCACTACATTGTGGTTAATGATTTAATCAATACTACGTAATATTAAAATAGGGTACACTTCTATGAAACTCTATCCACACACAATTCACGATACATGTTGATGTAGGGGATATATAATCCATATATTATACAAAATCATGTGTAATAATTGTGTGCCTCTAATAAAACATGGCTCAATTGACCAAATATAATATGGAAAATGAATCCTAATCCCTTAGGCTTCAAAGTGAAACCTATTCCAATGTCTCTAATAGCCATAAATAAAAAAATATAGTAAATAATCCATCACAAATATCAAATATTCATTGTTCATGTCTACATAAAAATTGAACCATGAAAATAACACCATACCAAAATGTATAATCTCCAGTCACAACTCTTCTCATCAAGAAAACAATAATACATTGAACTATTTCCCAGAATCTATTATTACCTTATATTTCTACAAACACCCCAAACCACAATAGAAAAAAATCCTGAATAAATAATCACCTACATAAAATTTCAATGAGATTGTTTTCATCCTTAAAAAACAAAAAAATATATGAAGTAAATGGATGGAACAAAACAACCACACCATGAGATATCTCTCAAGAATCTCCCTAAAGAAAAGAAACTAACACATATGTTGTCAAAGGGGAATAAAATTTCAAATCCATACATCATATCATTAAAAAATAACATTTCATACATAACCTCTCATCTAATAGAAATCATTTAACATATTTAGATATCGTTAATGAATGAGAAAATCCCACACATATATAGTCTATTTCGAGCCACTATGTTTCTAAATGACCTGAACCAAGAAAATATCATTATCCTGGAACACCTTTTCATAAATTTCTAGGATTTCAACTTTCATCTTTACAATTTTTACATTATCATTAACTTATAAATCCCTCTTATCAATGAAATTAAAATAATCATCAAGATACTAACAATATCAAGAAATATTAAATTCATTAAAAATATTTATAATCGATAGATGGAGGTGGTAATTAATAAAATATTTCTCCATTATGGGAAAATCAATTGAATGGATTAGCAATTTAAGGTGAATATTTACTCCCACAATCAAACATTGACTAATCATGTTGTGTATATATATTAAATAACACATTATCTTTAATGTCTACTAGAAAAAGTAGAAATATACATAGAACTCTATTCACAGTTAGAGATTTTCAAAGATATTACTTGAGATAGAAACATTTAATTAATTCCCCAAACTATAGATTGTTAATAGCGATGTGAATTAATTTTTCCATGGTAATATATATTAAAATTTTTTTATTTAACCACGGATTAAAAATAACATTGGAATAATGAACAAAACGAAAATGATATACTATTCATCCCACCTTCGGTTTATATATCACAACAACCTCATGTGACCCCTAGTCCATCCCTCCTAGAATCACATTATCCCACCTCTGTCATCTCAATTAAATAAAATTTTGTTAATCTATATTTTTTGTAATTATTTTACCATCCCTTTCACCACACATTTTATTTCATTATTTTCCATTCCATTTATACATTATTTTATTACTTCCACTATTTGGTGCATCACCTAAACTATTCCCATTCTGTATGTTGTCTATACATGAGTACTACTGCTGATCCAAAATCTTCTTCAACAAGGAACTATACAGTCCAAACCATAAACATTATATAAACCCTTATCCATCAATTACTCTCACTCAATAATACCCCTTCATCAATGTGTGTGTTAGAGTATTATCCCCATTTTTTGTAGTATAAAAATTTGTTCAACCATCACATGAATTATCTATTCTATAATATTAATCCAATTTTCTATAATTATTTATTTATTCTATTTTCTTCCTTATATGTAATTATGTCTTATTATCAAGGATGTAGTAAATTTTTATAATGTTTGGTGTAAGTTTACACAATTTATATTTGATTTACACATATAATAATTAAATTAAAAAAAACAAAATAAATAATTTTCATAATAAATAATAAATATAGTTCATAATAAGTGGATTAAGGTTTAGGGAATCTTCAAATGTTTTGAAAACATATCATCCTATTTTCTTCCAACTACTATCTTTGTTTACTATTATTTATTTCAAAAATAAATTTGTATCACATTTATTAAAAATTTAAAAAAAATAATTTAATTATCTTATACTTTTTTAATAGAAATCATATTTAAAAAACATCTATTTGGTTAAAGTAAAACTTAAGGTTGGTGTAATGCGATGAATTTTACTTTCATTAATAAAAATATTTATCAAATTATACTTATAATGTTTTGTGTCGATCCATGTTTTGGTAATGTTACCATGGATCTAACCATACCATGAATCCATTTAAAATATTTTTAGGACTTACTACCAATTTCATGGTGGCTATGCCAACAAAAGGGAAACACGGTAGAATGACCTACTTCACCATACTGAAAGTGGATGCACATGAGAGCTATTGTGGATATGATTCTACAATGTGGTATGATGAAATATTACTTATTGGTTTCAACTAAGGGATACTACACTGTATAATTTAATATTATAGTATATTTGAAGAGTGGCAATGCTATGATGTCTTGGACCATGCCACATTTCCACATTCTATGTTATTTTTAGTTATGTAGGAAAAAGGTCTACTCTTTAAGGGTTATGGTGTTAATTACTCAATAATGGAATTGATGAGGAACATTCAATTTTTCAATTCAATGGGGGATTTACTTGAAACATCCTGAGGGGATTTCACATTCCATACATATATGGTGGTTCCTTATTTATAACTCTATAATCAATTTATTTGACTGACATCTAAATATCTATAGTTATACTGATAAGTATTTTATTATAATTTTTATATTCCATAATACATAATCGATGAGATATTTTTGAGTTATTTGGGGACACACTTACAATGTAAAGGCCCTCCTTTTCACCATGATATATTTTCTACTGCACCTCCATGCCACAACAACTGCATTGTGGTGTGAAGGACCCCATGTTTTCCAAGAGATCTTTATCTCTATTCTCGGTCAGATCTTATGGATCCCATTTGAAAATTACAGACCTGATCTAATTTTGGTTGATCATATTTGTGTCTTTATTCAACATTGAAATAATCCATAACCCAAGACATGTAGTTTTGGGAATGGTTCAAAGAGTCTATAATGGGTGTTTGTACTATGGTTGTTGTGTGAGCGTGGTGTGGGTGATGAAATTTATGATAGGCCTTGATGCTAGCCTTGAAAAATATTATTTAGGCTATTCCTTACCATGTTTGGATCACTTTTTAAAATTTTAACATATTAACTATATTGTTTAATTTTTTTTGATGGTTCTTTCTTGTGATCACATGTTGGTGTGTGTGTATCCCATGTCACCTATTGTGATATTTATGCCCATAAAAGATACATATGTTGTAATCAACATGTCTAATTTTTATAAAATGTAATTCTATGTGTTTTTTATTGGTCATAATGATGTCTTATTCATTACTTTATTCTAATTAGGCATGTGTGTTACCATGCCTTGGAGGTTATTAGTCATACATGAGAGAGGTAGACTATTGTGAAAAAATTATGACATGGAGGGGGAGTGTCCTAAATTGTGATATTAGAAACGAGGTAAATGAGTATAAGGTGGTGGAATGTTGGATCCAAGGTTTTTTTGAATAATACATCATAGAATCCATTATTATTCTTGTTTCAATGACCACAATCTATCCTGGTTGATCCGGGTACTATATATTATCTATTAGATGATGTCATGAGACTTATATGTATTTAGGGATCGATGATAATTTTTCCCTTTTCATATAACACTATAATGATGTCACATATAGGTTGGTTTTGTAACATGAAATTTTTCCATTAACATAAAGCATGGAGGAGATATAGGTGAAACCAGTGGTTTGGTGTTCATTTTTAGCACGCAACCACTTAGTTTTAGATTATGTGAATATATTGTTAAAAATTTATTGCTTGATATGCAATACACATGTTATACCAGAGAACACCAGGTTAATGTTTTATTTTCTGGTGACCAACAAAGTTTTATAATGACACCTTACATGGGAATTTTAGTGACCTTTTACAGTTTATGAGGGATCTAATGAAGTGAAAGGGACATGTGGTGAATATTTGTGTATTGGAGGATAAATTATGTGTTATATCAGGCCATACTCTATAGGACCCCAAATATGTTTTATTTATCATTCAAAATTCAATAATCATTATAGTTTTTCCATTTAGTAAGATGTTTTTATATGATATATATTTCATTTATTTTATTTCTACATGTTTACGTTAATTACTAAATATATTTATGTTATAATTTTTTTATGATATGAATTGTTACTATGGTTATAATGTATCCACTGATAGACTCATAAAGTCATTACTTGTAGGAAGCCTCTTCCAAATTGGAAGGTGTGCATTAGGCCACACAACACCAATATTGTCAGCGTGGTTTTGGTAAGGGTATTAAAAAGTATAATTAGGGCCCCATGACTTGTAAATACCTCTAAATTTCAATTCCATTGTTTTGAATATGATATAGATGAGAATGTATGATTAGGACTCAAAAATGGGAAATATAATATACCATGTGTTGTACTTTATAGTTGAACTCGGAGTTATCATAATCTGCAAGAAGTTATTTTCTGTTGTTATAATTGAATAAATTAAACATTTATAGTGCACAAGCAGTTTATTTTTGATAGTTATTTCTTTCTCATGCATCATGAATAAGAATCTAGGTAATCCTTTTATATATACATGCTTTTTAGAAGGATATTCGATCGTTAATTTAATTCCTTGATCAATCAATCTGTTATTAATTTTCTCTCTATGTGTTAGAGATCTATGTGTCCTTGTTATTTCGATATACCTTTTTTGGAATTAATTATTTGAGATGATCATGAAATTGTTCTACTTTACCTATATGATTACTTTTATTAATGTGAATCGATGGAGACTATGGATATTTCATGGTGGGGTATAACATTGGACATGTGTATAATCTTTGGAGAACATTTTGTGATTCAATTGACTGATTAGGGTTTATTGAAATGAATCATTTTAATTTTCATACTTTTTCCATCCTATTAAAAAGGTTATATTTTTATGTAATAATTAGTAGTACATGGGATTTCATTCATAATAATCCAACAAGGGATATGTTTTTAGAATTTCCATTGGATGTGTATATAAATTCAATTGATCTTTCTCCGGCACTTGTTGTGTTATTTAGGAATTACAGCCTCTTTAACCCTATGTATTTCAAATAACACATCTACTAGGAAATGAATTTTAGAAATATTGACAAAAATATTCAATATAACTAATCATAGACATTATTCTAACATCCATGGAACCGAAGGACCTTGGAATGTTGAGGGGTGGGTTGAAATCATTATTGAAATCATAGAACAAGAATAAAATCTAATGGGTTTTAATATTCAGATGATATTGAGTGTGTGACAAGTGTGCTATAAATTTTGATACCCTCGTATAGTTTTCTTCCAATAATGATAATTGTGGTTAAGGTTAAAAAGGAAAATTTATTGAATTATGACTTTGTCAGACCAATTACAACATCATGGTGTGGTGTTATTTTTTCCAAAAATTTGGATGGTAGTCCTTGAATCAATGTCAATTACAAAAGTTTAAATTAGTTTAAGATGAATAACAAGTATCCTTTACCTGGGATCCATTACCATTTATACTAATTATGGGTATCTAAATGGAAATCCCATATTGATCACTATTTGGGATATCACCTGTTCTGATTTGGAGAGAATAACATTCTAAATATGGTATTTTATAATTGGTTTTGTCTTTATGAGTACATGATGATGTATTAATGTCTAAATAATGTAGTATAAGTGTACATGGTGTAAATCCCCAGCTGTAAACATTACATAATCATGAATTATGCCAATAATTCATATTCATTATATTTCCAGGATTAGAGATTTAGGGAATTAAGTCATAAATTATACATTACAACATTAATATTACAAGTAGACACCTCTACTCACTATATTTTTTTTCCATAAAACATAAACACTTAAATATTGAAAATGTCGGTTTACATGATTTAGACAACATGGATTTTCTTTAATTACATCCTTGACCATATTCATCTGTTATTCATGTGAATAAAGCATTTCAAAACTTATGACAACCATAAAAAGATAAGTAAGGGATATATAAAAAAGGAAAATAGTTTGTTTTTCAGAAAAAACATGTAAACCAATAATACATAATCCTAATGTATAACCTTTTACCTTAATGAACTAGAAAAAACATTTCACTAAATATAAATTCATTGATTACCCTTTTGTAACAAAAATATTTCCATAAAGACTGTAGAATACAATGAATAACATATAAAGATAACATGGGTCACAAAAATACAAAAATGGAATGACCATATGGTCAACATGCACACATATCACTTAGTGGAATAGGCATACAACAAACTTCCAGACATAACTTATTGAATGTAATAATTTAACCTCTCGTCCAGGGTTTATCATGGAACCACTCATCATTTAGTTTATCACGTAACCACACATCATTGGATTATCGTGTAACTGATCTTCAAATTTCCATGTACAATTAAATAATCATAACACATAAAACAATAATAATGGAAAAATATCATTTCTACATAACAATCAAAATATATCATTCGGAGATATTGATATAATCAGTTCATTTAAGACAATCAAAAGGATGACATTTGAATCAAAGCGTCTCATACCACTCTGATACATTTGAAAGGAATTTACACGTTAAAACAATCATGTATATATATATAAATCCATAAAAACTTTTTGAAAATATTTACATTGCTGATATATATTTTGAAGAATAAATTTTTATGACATTTAAAATGGTGTTTTAGATAATGAGTCCCTTAGCTCTTGGGAAAAACTTGAATAAAAATAATTGTGTAATAAAATCCAAAGGGACATTAGATTTAAATATAAAATTCTTATTCATGATATAAAGATTAAAAAGGTATGTATAAACACATTATAGGAAAACTTGTTTGCATGAAAAGAAGATATCCCTTAATGAAAGTTGAATTAGATGAGGACCCTTATAAAAATATGGTAGCCTAACAACATCACTTTAAAATTCATAAAATGAGTTGATGGGAGAAAAAATGTTCTCTCATCAGATGAAAAAAATTGATATAAATAAGGATATATAATAACATATCCCAACATGAAAAAAATTAAATAAAAATACACAACATAAAATAAGTAATTGAATAAAAGAGGAGTGTGAAAAGTTCCCTTACAATGTTCATTTTGTTAATGAAGAAGATTAATTATGTTCTTTCAGTATAAATAATTCATTTCCAACATAATAATAGCATGACATAGTCAGGAAGTTGAAGATCAACCAGAAGAATGAATAATGTGTTAAGATTATCCCTTTCCTCGAGTCTGATTCGTCAAGTGTGTTCATTGTTCTTCCTAAATAATAAATATAACATAATTTAAAATTTCACATGAAAATTTATATTGTTTATTATTCCTTTTAAAACACTTATTATCAAATTATAATATTATATAATTATGTATGTTCATATCATACGTTTTGTCGATATTTAGTACTTGATTAAAAAATAATCTCGTTCTAATTACAAATTATCAATGTGGTAGAAAGTCCATTATCTCCATAATCATATTCATGATTTATATATCATATATATATATATATATTATATGTACTTATATCCTGTATATATGTATTTATAATACTGCATAACCATCAGAGATTGTAAATGAAATTCATCGTTCATGGAGACGGTAAGTCGTACGTACACATGAACACTATGTTCATTTCTTTTTCATATTTAATATAATTAAAACTAAATGATACATATATATATTATAATAAAATTATAATATCATATTTTCTATATGTTACATAAGTTTATTAATTACATCTTTTATATATTCTATGTATGGAATTAACGAGTCAAATCACTTTGAGGGGTCGGTAGTCTGCACTTCCTCAAATAAAATAATAATATTTACATATCATGAAAAGCATAAAGGTATGTTATTAAATAAAAATTACAGTATCATAGAGAAAATATAAATATATTTCATATATAATTATTTTTCCATCATAATGTCCACCTTGAGAAGTGGTAGGGGAAAATAAAATAAACATCGTTTTTTGAGGGAGTAGTTCGTCTTCCAGAGCTACAATACAGTATAAACCTATTAGATAGAGTTATGTGTGATTTTAGGTAAAATATAATAATAATAAAAACATCCTCATATACTGAATATATAGTTTTTTTATAAAATAATGGAACAATGATATGTTAGTTCCTTATGGAAGGAAAATAAATAGAAGAAGCTTTAGAGAAGACATTACCGAAAATCCGGTAATTCCTTTTGATTAAGGAAAGAGGTCATCTTGTATTGACATCTACCCGGGGTAAGGATTCATAGAAGAACATAGGGATTCTGGGAGATTATTTTAGAAGTGGTTTTTTTTGAGGAAAGGGATATTGAGAGGTGTGAGTATGGGATAGAAGTGGTGGCCTTTTTTAAGATGCAGGAGGGGCACATTAGGATTATCTGGAAATATTATTTTATTATAAATTAAATTTTGATTTCAAAAGGTCCAAATCTCATTTTAATTTAATATAAGATGGGGATTGTAATAAATCCTCTCAAACAATTGGTTTCATAGAGTTTTTGGTTTCAAATGTATCCTTATCATTTAGCTTTAACCATTAGTTAACTGATTTAACAATTACCATGTCTTACTGTACATTCATACTTTATAGTTAATGTAGTTATAATAAAATGTCAATAAAACTTCAAGTCATTAATTAATGACATTTAAAAAATTATCTTAGTCATTTGGCTGAATATTATACTTTTAAAACAATTATATCTTTTAGTTAAATATTAATTTTTTTAAAACACAATTTTTTCAATTTCTTTTCAATTCATATAATGATATAATAAAAAATCCATAAAAACATAATTACTTCAAGACAAATTCATTAATAAAAATATAAAATTTCATAGTCATCTTAAAAATTCTTTTATGGAATATACTGTTTCAAAATAAATTTATTTTAATATTTATAATCTCATTTATTTAAAACATTATTTAATAAGGTTACCATTAGATCACTATTATGTCATAAATAAATTTATTTATTTGCTGTCAAAAATTTATAAATAAAATACCATGATTTAGGAATTTTATTATAATTATAATTATTATTTATATGTAATGAGATCACTTATATAGCACTATTTAATAAGATTTAGTAAAAGATATATGATTATGTTATATTTTTTAAAACATTAAATTAAAAATTAATTTAATGAAATTTTCACACAGTAGTGGCCCCATGTAGTCCTAAAATAGTCCCAAGGATGACAATTGTATGAAATATATCATTAAATTGGTTTAAGACATGTTTTTGGGTAACTAAATATTTTGAAAATATTTTTTACCCTTATATACTGAATTTACCCTTCAACGATGTTAAATACAATATTTACAGATGTCACTATCCATAATGTCTGAAAATAAAAGTTACGTATTTAGAAAATTTGGACCATCTAATTACAAATATGGAATTTATTTTTCTAAATTTAATGCACATAGATTATAGTAACTAATTTAAAATTAATTTCCATTGTCAAATCCAAAAAGCATGTTTTTATGATGTAAAAAATATCAAAATATTGTCATGCGTATTTGACCAATTTCAATGTGAAATTACATCAAAAAATAAAATAAAATTAATTTATTATAATATAATAAAATTTAACTTTAAAATAAATTAAATGTACAATCGAAATATATAAATAATTTAGATTAAATTGTAGTTTTGAATTAAAAGGTAGTATTCTTCACTATTCATTAAATAATGAACATTAGCAGAAAATGACCAAAATTTCATTCAAAGTTAAATTTGATGTTCTATTTCTATATAAGTAGTTTATTGTTTTCAAATTTAACTTATATAGGTGTAAAAACTGGATTTAAAAGGGGTTCTCTATCAAAATGCTGGAAAACAACATTTTTAGAAAAATACATCTTTTATACCAAAAATGAATTTATTTTTATATCATATCTAGAAAACATATAAAGCTGAATTTTAAACAATAAATTTAGTATTTATAATATATTTTTTATCATATAAAAATACATAAATTATGATATGAAAACACAATTCTTCTCTTGTAAATAGTTTTTCCTAAAAACACGTCCATTATATTCAGTTGGTTATTTTTTCAATTTCTAATAAACATGGTAATCAATGAATTTCCATTTAAACATGCCAAACCATATTTAAAAATTAAGTTGATACTATTAATTCCTTCCATTCCCACATATAGGCATTAAATACCATTTAAAATAATGATAATATTATTGTATTATTTTTCAGTATAACTTAATGTTGTGTGCATTGTAAGATTTCAGAGAAGCCCGTTGTATCATGTTGAGTACAGTATTAGAAAAAGTGTCCCCTTTAACAAAAAATTAATATCATATTGATAAGTATTATTAGAAACAAAATTTATTATTTTATAAATATCTTGGTTTTTACATCTTTCCCCCCTTTTGGAAATTGCGTCCTCGCTATTTTTAAATTAAGCTAAAAAACATAATTTGATGTCCCACATTGGAAAAAGCATCAAGAAATATATCACATCAAACTAAAGAATGATAAGGAAAAAAGTTAATCTAGATAACAAATAATCAAGTTCCATGTATGAAAAAAAATTACATGGAAGAGAAACTAAGTGTCAGTTTTTGATGGAAGGAGATAGAAAACTTAATCAAGTAAATGTCAACCACCAGAAACCCACAAACATTTTATGGGTTCAACAGTCATTGATTTCATAGAAGGAAAAGTAAATGAACAACGTTTTTGTTTTAATATCCATTTAAAAATGTTGAAAAATTTATTTATGAGATTGACTATGAACATAAGGAAACATACGTACTTTTCCTGTAAACAGTCATCCTTTACAAAATTTCTTCCACAGAGTTATCTTTTCTCCAGGCGATGTGTATTCAAGATGACTTAGTCACATAAATAGTGCCAGAATCATCTTCTAGAGAATAATATAGTCCAAAAATGATGAACTATAAATTTACCATATCATTTGATATTAACCAAAATTAAAATGTCTAGTATAAGATCTGATAATCCAGAAAAAGGATAATCAATTTTAAAAATAAATACTACTCTTAATCTCCAAAATTATTAAAACAGAACCCAAATTTCAACATAGACTATTTAATACACAATACCCAAAACTCATAAGAAATTTATTTCCACTATGAATCATAACTTTTATCTTCAAATAACATAAACTACTCTTAATGTCACAGAATGGAAATTAATTAACCTAATCACATAATCTCATTGATAGGGTAGTCATTTCCAAAGTTAACCTGAATCCATAAATGTCCATCAAAAAAAATTAATTCTTATAAAATAAAATTCAACCATTAATCCACAAATTAAATCCCATAGTATTATATTTTCCATAGGCATATAGTTCCCCCAATGTGAAAACATCTTCCAAAATAACCTTTATAACATAATCAAAAAATAATATTATTATACTATAGATATCCATTTGATAAAACTTAAGTTCACAAAATCGACTTATTCATGATCCATTAAATCATTTAACTAAATATAATATGTCATACTATCTAGGGACTTCACATAGTCTAGTGGTAGGAAATTCATCCTTATCGCCCTTCGATTGTGGGATTGATTCCCATGGCCTTTCCAGACACGATGAGTTATCACCCATCTTGTGGGTTTTCCGTTTTCTAAAAACATTCATTTTTATTAATTTCTAAAATATATGGTTGTTTCTTCAAAAATAAACATGACCTATTTTTTCCCTAGATTTTATCTATTACATTTCATATTTCTTCCCAACATTTAATAACCATTTATCAACTCAAAAAACAAAATATCATTTGAACCCATACGGTATCCATTATCTCCACACACAAAAAGATAATTATTTTCATAATAACATTTTCACAAATCATACATAAGTTTAGAAATAATAGAAAAAGTCATCCAATTTAATACCATCATCCAATATGCCTTAATACATTTATGCATTTCATCAACCTAAAATCTACCTTAACTCATGAATCCCTTGTATGAATACTTCTTACACATTCAACATTATTCATGATCCATTAACGATTTTTTATATCATATTCAATAATACATATTTCCTACAAAAAAATCATCAAATCATAAGATTCAATAATTTCAAAACATCAACTACGAAATAATTCATACCATTCATTGGTCATTGTTAGTTTCGTCATCATTAATTAAGCCCGAATTTTTTTATTGGTAAACATATATTTGTACGGTCCTACCGATCCCGATACCAAACATTTTTTGTATGACATAAATTTTCATAATGGACATGCAAAACACATTTAAAACATTCAATTGATCCTTCAAAAATGACTTCATTACATTTCCGGGAGTCACCTGGACACATCCCTTTTTCATGGCAGGTTATTGCATTATGAACTTTATTTTCACATCTAAAACATCTTCATGTCCATTTGAATCATTTTTTAGGCGTTACATTAAACATCCATGACACATAGTATTTTAATATGCACACTTTTATGATTATTACCTGAGCATCCATAGGGATTCGTTTCTATCATATATGAGGCCATAGAAAATCAGCATGATTTAGGTGGTCAATCATGAATCTAGATAGATTGTTGTTAATAACCTCAAGAGATCTCATTTTAGATCCAATTTCAATCGATAACTCATTCAAAAAACCACCATAGTTTCCTTCACATCCATTGTTACTTTTTTCATACTAGTCCAATCCATTTTCTCAAACCAAAAATGTCAGTGTATGTATATCAGTAAAATGATCTTATCAATCTTTTGAGGAGGGTAAATAGTAAGATATACTTATTCATGATAAATTAAAGAATTCTATTTAACTATAAATTAATATGTCAATTTTCAAATATGGTATCAATTATTTTTATGCCACTTATTCTTAAATAACACCCCAAACTATAATATTATCTAAACCAACCACTAATACCAACGGTAAGGCCCCAACCAAAAAAATTACATAATTTAATTTATGTCAATAATTCACATTGTGGATCTTTTCATGTTTAAAGATTTGTAGAATTAGGTCATAACATATACAAAACAACTTTTATATTAAAACTATATACTTCTAATCACTATCCATTTTTCATGTAAAACAAAAACTATTAAAAAAAACATTTATAGTTATATTTTTAAGACAGCATGACATTTACATAAACCCTTCCTTGAACCTATTCATATTTATGTGTTGTGAAAAATTTTTTAAAACATAGGATGAGCATAAAATTCCCAATAAGGGATACATAAAGAAGGAAAACTATGTGTATTTCAAAAAAAATTGTAAACCATGAATAATTTTTCATAATGTCATAATTTTCACCTTAAAGAATTAGGAAAAATAATTCCTTGAATATAAGCTCATTTATTACACATTTTGTAACCATAATATTATAATAAATCCCATAGAAAAAAACATATATAATATAATGGTAAATTGAGACATAAATATACTTAAATGAAATAACTATACAGTCGACATCCACACATTCCACTAAATGTAAGATCCATATAGCTATCTTCCATACCCAATTCATTGGATGTTATAATGTTACCACCCTTCCTAGGTTTATCATGGAACCACCTATCATTTGGTTTATCACGTAACCACCCATCGTTGGATTATCATGTAACCACTATGAAAATTTCTACGTACCATTACATAATAATAAAACATAAAATAATCATAATGGAAAAATAAAAATTCCACATTGTAATAATAAGATATCATTTCAATATATTGATATAATCAGTTTATTTAAAACATTTAAAAACATGTGTTTTAAATCCAATTGTCTCATACAACATTGAAACCATTCAAATTAATTTACACTTTATAAAAACATATCTATATAAATAAATCCTTAAAACCATTTTGAAAACACTAACATTAATTAGAATGTTTTTGAATAAAAAATATTTAATTAGTTTAAAATTATGTTTTAGATAAAGTGTCCCTTACTACTTGAGAAACACATGAATATAAATAATTATGAAATAAAATCAAAAGGAATATAAGATATCATGATAATATAATAATTCAATATATAAAGAGTAAAAGGTTTGTATGTATACATTATAGGATAATATGTGTTCAAGACAACATGATATGCACCAATGAAAGGAGATTTAGATGAAGTCCTCTATGAAAATTCAGCAGCCTAACGACATCACATTAAAATTCAGAAAATTAGTTGGTGGGAGAAAAAACTGATCTCATCACTTTAACATAAAATTTACATAAATAAGGATAAATAATAACATATCCCAACATAATAAAATGTAAATTAAAAGACATAACATGAACGAAGTCTTTGACTAAAATAGAATGGTGAAAGGTTCCCTTACAATGTACATTTTTTTAATAAAGTAGATTGATTATATGTATTCACCATAAATCCACATAAATAATGTATAAATACATTCTATGATATAAAAATTACTTTATCACATAATCAGATCCTGACATAGTCATGATGTAGAAGATCAACCTGTTGAATGGAAATTTGGTTAATATGTTCTGTTACCTTCAGTTTGATTCATCACGTATGATCCTTGTTCTTCCTAAATAATACATATAAGTTAATTTAAACATTCACAGGAACATTTTTCAATATTATTATAACATTTTTTTCACTTATTTCCATGGTATAAGAATAACATAATTATTTATATTCATATCAGACATTTTTGGCGATATTCGGTACTTAAGTTAACAATCTACTAGTTATAATTACCAATTGTCAATGTGGTGAAAAAACCGTTTCTCAATAATCAAATTCATGATTTAAGTATCATATATAACTTGTATATATGTATTTATATACATATATTGGTATATATAATAATTCATAAACATTGGAAATAAGAAATAAAATGCACCATTCATGGAGACGGTAAGCCTTTCGTTCACATGGATGCTACTTTAAATTCATTTTCATATTTATTGGAATTTAAACTAAATGATATATGGGGATATTATAATTATAGTATAATATAATATTTTATATGTGATACATATGTTTATTAATTCTATCCTTTATAAGTTCCATGTATGTCATTATCGATTCATTTAATTTAGAGTGGATGATAGTCCAAACTTCCTCAAATTAAATTTTAATATTAACACATCCTCAAAATCATAAACGTATGGTTGTAAATGAAAATTACAGTATATTATTGAAAATATAAATATATTTCATATATAAATATTGTCCAGTAATAATGTAAACCATGAGAGGTGGTATGGGAAAATTGAACAATCATCATTCCGTGAGTCAATAGTTCACCGTCCACAGAAATAGTATGTTCTGAATCAATTAAATGAAGTTGTGAGTGAGTAACAGTATAATGATTATCACAAAAAAATCCTAGTATAAAAAAATTACTTTTTTTTCATAAATTAATTAAATAATGAATGTTATGGGGTTGGAGAAGGAAAATAAATGGAAGAAGCTTGAGAGAAGACATTTCCTCAAATAGCGTAACACCTTTTAATTAATGCTAACACACCTTCTCAAATTGCCTTATTCCAAAGGTAAAACATCTAGGAATAATAGTTGGATGTTGGGAGATTATTAGTGTAGAGTATGGATGAGAAAATGAGTCTGGAGTGGTGTGAATAAGGGTTAGAGGTGTCGACCTTTTATAAAGGGGGGGGGGGCACTTTAGGACTATCTTGACCGGTTTTTTTATTATAAACATCATATCATATTCAAAAGCACCAAAACTCATTTTTTTAAGTTAAGAATATTATTTTATGATATCTACTCAACCAATAGGATTTAAATATGTTTTTCTTTCAAATAAAACCATAGAATTTAGCTTAAGCCATTAGTTAACTAATTTTACTCTTGTCATGTTTCTTATATATTCAAACTATATGGTAAATATAGTTACCATAAAATTCCAATAGAACATAAATTTGTTCATTACTGACATTATAAATATTATCTAAGTCATTTTTCATAATTTAAAATTTTTTATGACAATTATATCTTTTAATAAAAATGTATTTGTTTTAAAAACAAATTTATATCAATTTTTTTACTATTCATATCATAACTTTCTAAAATATCTATAATGATTGGATTATTTTGAAAATCCTTCATTAATTAAAATATAGAATGTCCTTATCATCTCTTAAATTTTTGTATGGAAAAAAAGGTTCAAAATAAATTTATTTTAATATTTATAATCAAATTTATTTAAACTTTTCATTGATAAGGTAATCACTACATGTCATTGTGTCATAAATAAATTTACATAATTGATGTCTAAAAAATATAAATAAAATATCATGATTTAGGAAATAATTTTTTCATTATAATTACAATTTATTGTTAAATTTATCACTTTTATATCCCTGTAGAAATTGTTTTTTAGTAAAAGATATATCTTTATGAAACATTTTCCTTATCATTAGATTAAACGCAAATAAATGACTTTTTCGCAAACAAGTGGCCCCATGGGGTCTTAAAATCAACACAATTCTTCCCATGGCTAGATATCACTTATCCAATAGAGTTATAAAATGTGTTATGGTAATTTAATATTATTATAATATTAATCATTACATTTATTTACCAGATTAGCCTTTTAAAAATAGTAAATAAAATATTTACTAATGATACTATTCATAATGTTTTAAATTTAAAGTTAGATATTTAAAAAATATAGACCTCCTGATTCTAAATATGGAATCCATTTTTCAAAATTCAACATACAGATGTTACAAAAATTATTTTCAAATTAATTCTTGTTTTTAGAATTAGAATACATGTTTTTAAGAATTAAAAAACTACCAAAACATTGGCATGAGTTTATGAAAATATTCAATGTGAAATTACTCCCAATTTCCAAAATTTGATAAAATGAAAAAATATAAACCAAATTTCACCTTAAAAAAATTAAAATTACAATCTAAATATATAAAAAAATTAGATTAAATGACCATTTTGAATTAAAATGTAGTATTTTTAAATATTCATTAAAATTGAACTTTAGCACAAAAATAAAAAAACATCATCCAATGTAAATTTTTATTTTTACATTTTAATGGTATTTTTTTATATAAAAAATATAAAGGTGTGAAAATGAGATCTAAAAAGGGTTCTCCATCAAAAGACAGTAAAAGATCATTTTTCAAAAAATAGATATTTAATCAGAATAAATTGAATTTATTCTTATATAATATATTGAAAACATATAACATGAACTGAAAACATTTCATTGAATATATATCATATATTTTGTATCATATAAAAATACATAAATAGTGATATTAGAATACAATTATTATATTTAAAATAGGTTTTCATGAAACAACATCCACTATAAGTCAATGTTATTTTCAATGTATGATTTCGGAGAAACTCGTTGTTGTGTGTCGAGTATGCTATCAGAAAAAGCATCCCCTTTATATTAAAAATATTATCTTGTTTATAAGTATTGATTGAAATCAAAATATATTATTCTATTAATACATGTGTCGTTAGAGATGGATGTCATGAAAAACTATTCAACACATAAATGGAATCATTCATAATGTTGTTCACTAAAGTCATTCCATCTACTCACAAACACTAGAGCGTCATAATTAAAACCTAGATATAGACTTTAATATGCATTATGAACATTATATTTATACTATGCTATCAAATATTGACCATTGGATTCAAGAGGTGAAGTTTCATGGACATGTTTTGTATGATAGAAGTATATAAATGGACACAGAGATTACGATGACCATTATATCAAAGACACAACCTCATTACATGTTTGATAGCACAAGTTTTACGGGCATAGTAAAAAGTATCTATATTTTACCTTGGACTTCACCAATGTTTCATCACCCATGAATTAATTGATTAATAATAGGGTTAATTTTAGTTTTCATGTTAGTGTGAAGGTGGATTCCTTGAACAAAATTGAATTTTGATGATAGCTATAATATCCCAACTATCTTATTTTAGGATTGGTTATGTTGTGTACTATAATTAACCTATCATTGGTTAATGGTATGTGATTTTACAAATATATAAGGTAGTTGTCTTTGGAAGATTTTAGCTTAATGTATTTAACCTATACGTGATCTTGAGAATAAATTGTTTTATTATGCTTCGATGTAAGGAGGAAACAATCTCCTTGGTGATATATTTTAATTTTTATATAGACCACAAGATCATTCTCTATGGCTTCCGATAGAGGCTCTCTATTGTTAATCATCAAATGTATGATTTTTAGATTTCATATGAGCCTTTTAAGGATAATGTTAATATATATATATTCCTTTCTTTACAATGAAGGAATAAACTAATCTTGGGGGGAATCCATTGGGTGAATAGTATCACAGGAAAGAACATGAAGGATGAGTAGAGGATGGTTTCCTTTGAGCATCAGGGATCTAAAAATGTGAACCCTTTGGGGGAAAACCATATTTAAATAGTGTGTGAAAACTATAATGGAGTTAGATCTGGAGTGTGTTGTGATGTGAAAATACTTGGCTGGTGGTTACCCCATATCTGTATAGTCAATCGGTGACAATGATGTGATATTTTTACATTGGTTAGTAGTAGTCCCTACAGAAAACATATAATAACAGATGATATATTCAGATACCTCTATTTGGAATGGGTATCTTGGAGAAACAAATATGTATTATGGCTTTTGGAGGAATTTATTATGTCTATTTATGAAAAGAGTCACTGAAGTGTTCATCTTTCAATGCCTTACCTCTAGAGGGACCATGTCAAGAAACATTGTCTTCGTGGGTTTCTCCAACCACATCTAGAGCCTATATAAAAGTTGGAGGTCATAATAATGGACTTTGGGATGTGGTTACAATTTAAAATGATGATTTTAGTTCCATCTTGTTGAATTTGTATTGTAATATTAATGTTTCCCTCTTTTATTGATCTAGGAGTCATGCTCAATGGATTAGATTTGAATTATATATAACTATGTTATCATACACATACATGGAGAACCCTTTATCTTTTCTTTTTATAAAGACCCCAATTATATTTTTTGGGTTTTATATATCTTTGAGTACAATTTTTTTACTCAATTTAGGATGATCATGGCATGCCATCCCCTGATATAGTAATAACATGATAAGAATATAAATATATTAAAGGATATGATTAGAGATTCCATCATGGATGTAGATGATTTTTTGGATGATCACATAGACTTGGTTTCCACATATAAAATAAAATTAACCATATTCAACTAAATTTGAACCGTTTGAGACTCTTCATTTGTGGCCATTTCATTCATCATTCAACATGAAGGAGGTTGGTGAGGCAGTGGTTATGCGCCCATATTTGATTCCAAAGACATATAAGAGGGTTAAAGTAATTTATAAGATGTTGTACATCACTCATTGAAGGAATATATCTTATTCTAATATGTGTATCAAAAAATATAAATTCATTTTTTGTGATTAATTATACTTGAGAGTTACTCCTCTATTAAGGGATAGATTTATGGTTATAAGAAGGGAAATCTAAAACCACTTTTTTAGACCCTTTGAGATCACTCAGTGGATAGGTAAAAAGGTATACCATCATGACCTTCCATATTAGTAAATAGGAATGTATTATTTGATTCATGATTCATAGAATTATGGGTACATAGTTGACCATGCATATTCAATCAAGTGTAAAGATGGTGAGTTAGGGACTTATTCATCTTATGAGGAGTTGCTGGTGCATATTATAGACGAAATAGAGGAATTAAACTAATGGAAGATATTAAAAGATTTTTTGTTTAGAGGAATCAGGGTAAGATACTGGATGATTCATCAGAGCATGAGGATAATTTATGAGAATAACAACTTAAATATTTTTATAATTATCTATAGTTATTATTCTTCAGGATGAGTACACATAAGAAAAGAGTCTTGAAAATCTGGTCATTTTGTTTTCCTTAAATAAAACCCTTGTTCTCTTCTCCTTAATTTTTTTTTGATCAATTTTGTGTAAAGTCCAGATAGATTTTAAAAGCCTATAAAAGATTAATTATGTTTTAGGATTAAATATTTTAATTTTTTTTGGTTGTCGCACCATAAGATAAACAAATACAGTAAAAATAGCTAATTGAACCGTAGTGAAAATTGAAATATCTAACTGATGTTGTGGATATAAGTCCCCAAAAAAGTATGAATATATTTCTTAAAGTGTATTTGATAAAGGGGGACTCTTCTATAGCCATCCAAATTGAATTCTTCCCTATGAGGGGCTTCAACATCGTGACATTAAACATGTCATAATGCAAAATTCTGTTTCAGTTTTATTAAACATGATTTTTTTGTATGGTCTTTAACATATTTCATTTTAATTTTTCATATTTGAATTTAATACGATCTTTTTGATTTAGGAACAATGTGTGGAATTAATGGGGGTATAGGTATTTTTCACATGTATTAAACATAAAATGGTTCCCTATTAATACTACTATATTCACATCATTTGATAGTTATCATGATCTTTTAATGGATGAAGTGAAATATCCTTATCAAATTCATGACCCTATATTTTTTTTGGTTTTTATTTTTTGATCTATATTGCACCATATTGTTTCATCATTTAATATTAATGGTGCTCCCTTTCACTAGGTTTATTTTCCCTTTCATTTTAAGCCACATCGATTACCATGCCACATAGAGCCCCTGATTTTGAAGAGCTTTTATTATACAATATTGTACCAACCATGCATATGAATTCTAATTTATAATGAACTGTGGTATATTTTTTTAAATTCCCTTTATCATCATATCTTTTATTCCACTCTATAAAACCCATGACATTTTGGTTAACATTGGTTCTCAGAGTTATTGGTGGTGGTCATATTCCTTTATGTTTTTTGGATTGTTTCACTAAAGAATTTTTTATAGACCTTGATATTGACATTGAAAACAATGAGTTATGATGTTCATTACCACCTTAGTCTTATGTTTAAACATGACTCCAAAAAAATTAGATTTTTTTTGTATTTTCTTGACCATGGTTCATTGTGATACCAAGTTGGGGTATTTGTGAGACACATTGTGATAATTTATCCATGGAGTGATACTAAATTAGAATTTTCTTTAATTTATTGGGTTGCCATGTTTTTTATGTGTAATTTTATATAAAGATGATGTTATGATATACATTCCCATGTGCTCACCAATATATGTGTTATAATGCCTTGGTTTCTACTACTTGTACTTGAGACATGTTGAGTATTATGAAATATTATCCCTTATAGGGGAGTAAAATAAATTGTGATGGTCGAAATTATGGACCAAGCCATAAGAAGGTGGTATGAGGTAGACATGGTGTCTTATTCATATTAACCATGATATAACCTTTATTTTCTTGTGTTTCAGGCACCATAAGGTATCATGGTCATTGTGAGTGCTACAAATTCTCGACTAGTGGATAATGGGTGACATAGTTCTCTTGAACGGTTGATGGTGTTGGGTTTCATGTCTACATGAATTAGATAGTGCTTCCACTATCGACTTGTTCTACTATAATTAGATGAGTATCTAAATCATGTACACCCATGGGTTTTTATTGCCTTGGTTAGATAAAAACCACACTATTATGTATTTTTTATTCATGTTGTCAAACATTTATTTATTATTATAGAATAAAAATGTTATAATTGATGAAATCATGATATAGATGCATTGTTGGTGTCCTTCTGAGTCTTGTACTCGGCCTAATAATGTAATTTATTGCACTTAAAGATTTTATAGGGGAAATAGAAATTCAAAAGGGCCCCATATAGGATAAATTAGTATAAGTGGATGAAGCTATTGTTGGACTTAGTTGGAATCTAAATGACATCCAATATCTTTGATTTTTTATCATCGTTTATTATAGTTGAATGTTTTTCCATCTTAAGAACATTTTTATTTAACACCAATGAAATTTATTAAATTTCCACACGCTTAATAACATTATATATTATATTTATATTATTTTATTAATTATCATATGATCTAATACTGAGGCTATAGTATCCATAATGACAGACTCAAACCATCAATTATAGTCATCAACATCTTGTATATCGAATTATCCAAATGATTTCACATAACACCTGCCATGGAACTTGTGGTTTGGGTCTAGAGTTTACTAAATGAGTTTATTAGTAATATGAAATTATTTTAAAATAATCTTACTAGGTAATAGGATTAAAATTTATTTATTTCAATTAATTACACATTTCTAATAATTTCCCAAAATTCCCTGAAAAGATGTCATCAACTATATCTGTTAAATTTCTGGTTTTAAATTAATGAAGGATCCACAAAAAATAATCAGATGATAATGGTCTTTAAAAAACATTTGATATGTGGATTTATATATTCATTATTGATCATACTATATAGATTTTAGTTTTTCACACTAAAGATAATTTTTTTATCTCATAGAATATACTATATGGTTGATTTTCATGATAATGTAGGCTATACACAATATAAAAAACCGTCATACAGAAGATAAATTAAAATGTTCTACGATAAAAATTGTCTTTCACATTATTTATATGGTAGTTTCCAAAAAAAATATTCTATATATTAAATAATGGTGAAAAAGTTTGTCTAAAAACATGATAATTTCACCACTATATGCTTGTTTGATAACATACATTGTTATTGGAATGAATCATAATGTTAAAAATCAATTGTTTTAAACAGTAGGATGGCACCATTCTTTTACATTGACATGTTTTAGTTGGAATTATGTTATTATATGACATAAAAAAAATGGTATATATGAATATAAATCATTATTTATTTTGATAGACATGGATAATGTTGGATAATAATAATTTATGGACATATTTGATTCATATTTATCATTATTTGGTAAAATTAAAGGAAATATGCACTAATAATGTAATAAAAAATTACGAATGGGTTAATATTTATGTATAAAGTGTTGAGTTTTGAATTAATATTAAATAATGAAAAAATAATAATGGTGGAAAATAGGATTGGAATTCATAACGAAAACCTCTAGGGAATATCAATATGGCATGATCAATATATATGGTTTAATTGAATTAGAGTTCTACTAATCATTGTGGGTGATAATGGGAAGGAGAAAAAGATATGGTGTAATCAAGATAGAATGTGATAAATGATTATGGAGTGTATGAATATATATATATATATATATAATAGAAAAAAATTAAAATAATAATTATTGAGTATTCATGAATGATGACTTACATTCATTAATATTTAATTTTTTATTATCTACCTATAAACTAAATCCAGAGGGAATTTGAATAATGAGATATTTTAAAAAATGTATATATGTTATGTGGATGGAATTAATTATTTTTACTATAGATCAATTGTTTGAATATATTATATGAAATTGGTGGAATACATTCACTTGAAGGTGAATGATGTGTTGTTTCATAATCACATAGTATGAAATGAAATCATGTATAATATTAATCATTTTGATAATCCTAAATAAATATTTTATGAACCGCATGAAATTGTTCAATTTAAAATTTATATTCTATGATATGTTATATTGTGGGCCTCACATATATTATATTTATAATATTATTAAAAAATCATTCAATAAATATGTCAAAAATAATAAAATACCACATGACATGATTTGGGACATGAATCCCAATCTAGGATCATAGTCGTTGATGAAGAATTATATTGTGAATAATTTATCTACAACCATAAATATCATTTCATTATCAATAAAAAAAATTATATACATATTATAATTCATATTTATAGATAGATTACTTTTATATTGATGATTTATGATTGAAATAGAAATCATTCACAATGTAATATGATTTGTTCTATATCCACAATAAAATATGACACAATTATCTATTTATATGCTAAAATAATGTCATGTAGTGTGATAATACCAACCATTTTAAATTGTGTCAATTAATATAATTTTTAGTTAATAAAGAAAATTAATATGGAATAAGATCAGATATATCATGACTATATTCGCTTTCTAAAAAATAATAATATTTCCCATAGTATCACTCAGACAAGAAATAGTCATACGCTTAAAAAATTATTATTATCATATTTTGGGTCTCATAGTGCATAATAAAATATTAGTAATTTTTTTTAAAACATTATATGTTATGTATAAGAAAATCACTATACATTATGAGTATAAAAAGTCATAAAAACCAGTCACTAATACTTTAATCAATTATGCAACTCTAATAATGTTTTTGTGGGGCTAATGTATTTTATTGCTAAACAATTAAACATTGATAATGATTTTTAAATGAACTATTCATGATAAAATCAGTCACTATACCTTACTACAATTAACCTCATGCATTTTTATTGAAATTTCAATGACTAGTGACTAACACCATTATTCAACACACCATATTGTATATTTTTTCCTCCGAATATTCATATTACATAAATAATAAATACAATATTGTAATATTTCAAATTCATTAATATGAAGATAAATAAAAAAAATTATTTATAATTAAAATACCCTTATAGGGATCCCATTTCTCAATAAAAATAACAATTTTATTTGAGAAAAATATAAATTATTTATTTATTAAGTAGAAAAATATTGAAAAAATTATATATTCTATCTCCTTGGATGGTAATTATTTTCTCCGATGGGAAAAAATCTATATACAAAAAATCCTTGAATATATATCGATCCATACAATCAATTTCGAATTCTATATTCCATCTACAAAAATGAAAAGAATCATTTGAAACATTATTATAAATAGGGATAATATATGTTAATAAATCATTTGTGACATAATAGTGAGTAAATATAGTGTTCTGTATACTAACAAATTAGAATATTTCAACATTACTTACTTATAAATAATATATTAAAAAATAATATATATTTTTGAAATTGATTTAAATAATTTTAAAAAATAAATTCACAAATTCATATTTTATAACCATATACTAATAAAAACTAATGATTATTTATAGATTATTTACTATAAAATAAAACTTAACAACATATAATATAAAAGAATAAATTATGTTTTGGATAGTGGTTATCCTTTTTTATAAACATGATATTGATTAGTAGTTTTATCTTGTGAATATATACATATCACAATATGTATCATTAATAATTATTCATTTAATGTATATTTATTTTTATTAAAATATGTTCGATGTAAAATGTTTGTCAAATCACTAATGAATTTCATATGGAGTAAATAATTTTTTAGACATTCTATTCCATAATTATATAGATAGTTGATTGATTTATTTCACATGTTTTATGTATGATGGTTATCAAGGGATAAACCATGATAAATCCAGTTAACATATTAATAAAAAATGCTGACAATACAAGTCATAATTTCACAAGTGAAAAATATATCCTGGAATGATTGACATTGATTCATCTAAAATGATTGGTATGTGAATTTTTTTACTGATTTCCATTGGTTTATAAAGACCCATCCTCCTGTTGAATACATCTTAAGGAAATGAATAATATATAAAATTCATCCAATTATCAGAATAATTATTTTTAAAAAGTTATAAAGTTGGTGAATGTTGTTAATACCCTAGTATAACATGCATGGAGATAAAAAAGAAAACATGTGTTTTTATTGTGACAATGTCATGCGATTAAATGTTTATATTATCCCATACTTTTATGGAATATATCATTAAATTTATAAATGAATTTCCATATTTTGATTCATATAATAAAGAATATGATTATATTTTATTAATGTTGGATGGGTGATTTTTATTTTAATTTATTAAGATCCAAGATTACAATAATGATTTTTCTCTACTCTATAAGGAATATTCATAGATGAGTATGTCAAAAGTACTGAGGTACATAATGGTGAAAAGAAAAAATTATTAACATGACCCCCATACCATAGAATGTGATGTGATACATTCCCATTTTTTATATACTTCAAATAAATTTGAATTAGAAAAAATGAAATGAAATGAAATATGTTATGGAGTGAAGATATTTGAAATAAGTATAATTATGAAATAATGAATCTTATAGATTATTTATCATGGAAAAAGATTGATGGCTTACATCGGATTTTTTGATCTAATGCATGATATTATTGATTGAGATTATCATATGATAGTTTCAAAGATTTCATAGAATACATATTTTATAAATTACATGGATTGTTTTCATTAGAATTTGTTAAATTTACTCATGGATTTTTATGATGAATCCATTTTCTATATTGAGGAATAGGATTTATAAAACCAGTGATCCTAGATATTATATTAACATAGAAATTTAAAATAATATATTTTTACACTGTTCATTATTTCATCAATGTAAAAGTGTATGATTCATTTAGAAAGGGGAACATTATTTTCTATGCATAATTTTTATTAATGATAAATTATATCCCTAGAAAAATGATGATTTCTAGTTGAAGAAAAATGGGAAATTATCCTTCCTTATCTATAGTGAAAATAGAAGTTCAAGAGATTATATTTCTGGTGAGCATTTAGCTATTTTGGGAATCAAGGAAATATATCAATAAATGACCAATATAATTTAAAAAATTATTGTTCTTTACTTTAATATTGAATGATAATATGGTTCAAATTATTTTATTGGAATGATTATATTGAATTTTAGAATGTTAATGAATATTAAATCTAGTTCCATCATGAATTAAAAAATGAATAGTTCATTATATGATTTCATAAAGTGGTCAATGGATTTATTATATTATTGATTTGAAAAATTAATAACATGAAAAATTATTTGGAATTGTTTCATGGATATTTTAAGAAATTGGGGGGTGTAAATTGAAATTTTCAATCACATCATGATTTAATATATTAGGGTATAACACCATGGAATCATCATTATTTAAATATACTAAATCAATGTAAATTTATAGATTCCAAAATTTAAAGGATATATTCAGAGAATGAATCAATCCCTTAATGTTTTGGAATGATTTAATGTTATAGTTGTTATGAAATTAAACATTCTAAAAGTGGATAATCAAAATGATATGGATGTTAAATCTATTAAAACCCCCCAAAAAACTATTTCAATATTGGATGATTCACATTCACATTTTTTTTTACCATCACAAAATGATAGAGTTGTTTAAATTAGGTTAGGTCATTTTTGTCAAGGAAATTGGTCCAAAATACTTGGAATAAGTGAATTTTATAAACATTATTGAGATTTATCGATTATTCTTTGTGATTAAATAATATTTTTCATCCATAATATTTCTCATGTATTGTATATCATAGAAGTATTCATCCAAGTAATGATTTTTAATGTGGTTATGTTTAGAATATCTATATTTATTCAATTAGAAGAATGATTTCTATATTGGAATATTAAATGATAAGTAAATATCATCATAATGGCACTGTAGTGAGGTTTTATTAAATAATTTAACGTGTGGATTTCTATTCACCACAAATGGATATATACTTTTTAATTCTAATAGACTAATGAGAATTGATGATGAGAAATATGTTTCAATTGAACATGTATTTTTATTATCTTTCCAAAGAAGTAGAATAACTGGATAATAGTTCATGGGTACTTGGAATATTGAAGAGTGGTAAATTGATCTTCATATAGTATTATTCATTTTTGGTGTGATTGGAGATTAGATAATATATTTATTCTAATTTGTTTTATATTTTCATTCATTATTTTTTTCATAGAATATAAAAATTTATATAATTCATATTAATAGATAACATTTAGAAATATTAAGAATATTACGTCATTATTTATCTATTAAAAAGAAGGAACCAGTATAAAAAAAGTCCTACATTGTTAATGAAAAAGGTTATAGATTTTTTTACATAAGATAATTATATGTATCTATTTAATATTATATGTTGGTATCATTTTTAATCTAATTTTTTCAATTAGAGGAGTATCAATTGATTTATAGAAATCAAGATTTAGTAGAAATATTGTTTTATGTGATTGTAAGGAAATATTTATTAATGGTTATAAATACATTATAAATAGTTTTTCAATAAACATGGAGATTCATCATTAATGTGACATGGTAAATATAGAAAAAAATTATTATAATAGTTTATAATAAAAAAATTGATCATAAATAATATCATATTTTGGGGTTCTTTGGAAAAAAATTATATGATTACTATAATTATGGACATGTCACAAAGATGTAATGAGATTTTTATGATGTAATGAAAAAACATGGAATGATTATTGATATAAAATTTCAGTAATTGATATAAAATTACTACATAATAATTATTAACATTATATTCATAAAAAAGAGAGAAAATTTATTTGAATAAATATACTATTAAAATTAAAATTTGATGTAATTGTTCATTTGATTCCATAGAAAATTTTTAACAATGTAATGCATAAAAATAATTCTTCTGATAGAATTTGATGTATTTATTCAAATCTGTAATTTTATGGAATATAATATTTATTGTTACAATATATTTTGAATCATAAATTTTAACTTAGAGCACATTATGTTGTCACATTTTATATATATACATCATATATTACTTATGTGGTAGGTATTTATCTAAAATATTATACATGGTAAAAAATTATATTGGGTTTTTATATTGAATACATTTCATATGATCTTACATTTTTATAACTGAATAAGAAAATGTAATGAAATTATTATTTTTATTTTTAAATATCGTCGAATTAAAATTTATTTTCTGTCTTCTTTTGATTTTATGTCATGTAATAAAACTAATTAACTTTTTAATTTTAGATATTTATCATATTGTTATAATTTCAATTTCTATGTTAGTTTTCTTATTTATGAAGATGGCAGAAAGAGAAAAATGAATAAAAAACAAAAAGAAAATAGAGATTTAGGAGTTTCTTCTATACTGACCAATATAAGTTCATTTTATTCCTTTATATTATTCTATTTCATATTATAAGTCTTTATATATAAAATTTTATTTTATCCTCTATGTTAGTTAGGGGAAAAACAATTAGTATAAATTTATCTTATATTATAGTTTCTATGTATACGGTGGGGTTATTAGTATGAGAGAATCTAGTGTTTACCCTACAACCATGTAACTAAATTGATAAGGATTTCATCTAATTTACCCTCCCACCATCCACATAATTTACTAAGAGGTCAATATATTATTATGAAGTATTTTAATTTTATATACATAAATTATCCATATTAATTATTGCTCACAGAAACACCTGATTATAGTGATCAGAACCATGTACCTCTTTGTTACCCATTCCCATAATCCATTGAATAAGGAACATCCCCAATATATATCCCACCACCATATCCATATCAAATATTTTCTATAAATATATATAAATAAGTTTTTACATTATATTAATAAATTTCTATCATGAATTGTAAGGAATAAATTTTCTATATATCCCCCCCACCAATAGAGGAAACTCACTCTCTTCCCCCTCCACCTCCTACTAGCGGGGAACTAAATGGTAAAAATATTGAACCTTCTAATATGTGATTATTCATTACATATAGCGATTAATGATAAATTGAAGAACATTATTTTCCATTATCAATTGAAATTTTTTAATTACTATTTACCTCTTATAAAAGAAGATGATGTTTCACAAAAATTAGATAGTTGTTGAATTAAAAAATAGATATTATGTTTCAATAAAATAGAGACAATTCATTCATGTGGATAAATGGTTAGTAATTTCTATAATTTATGGGTATAACATCATTTTATGGATCATAATAGTGGATATTTTGTGTATTATTACAAGAGGGGTGTGAATTAATGATTAATAATATTAAAATATAAAAATACAGAATACCTATTTAAGTAAAAAGATCAGTCTCTACTATCATTCAAAGATAAGAGAGTAATAATTATAATAACATATTGTAAAATTATATCAATGAATATTTCATTTTTTTCATATATACAACAGAAAAATAAGTCATTAAAATAATTTTAAAAATAACAATTCTATTATAATATGCACTGTTGAGTAAATACATGTTAAAACATAAAGTACAATAGTTAGTAAATGTAAGAATAAATTACATGGTATGTTAAAATAATTCACTCAATTATCATCATGATTAATGGATGTTATACACCCAAACTAAAGTTATTCAGAATTTTATTCTTACTATAATGACTATAGGTCCTAGCCATGAATTATCTTTATTAGATGTTGAAAGAACAAACATTTAGGCCCCTACAATTCCTCGATATGATGATTGCATTCTATATTCCAAGCCTCATAATCAATCAATATATTAGATTATTTTAACTATTTTACATCCTTGAAATCCCCTATCCATTATAACGATCAAACACACAATGAAAAATAAAATGTTCAAAAAGAAATAACCTCGACAAGGGGTCCATTGAACTAAAACTCACTAATGTAATATAAGTTCTAAGAACAAGTAGTTATTTCTATGAAATACCTAGATTAAATGAGTTGTGAAAATTTTTATCATCACCAAACACTTCAAACGACACAATCCTTATAGGAAATGATCCAATGGTCATATTTGTACAATTATTGCAATGGCTTGAACACCCATATACAAATTAACTTCTTAGGTCACTTTTGTTTAGAACCATTATAATTATATTAATTATTTCTTATGATATAAAAAATTCTTCATATTCCAATTATAAAAATAAAATAGTATAATTCATATCCATATCATTTTTCAATATAATAATCATTATAAAGATTAGTCTGATGTTTCAATACCCTTATGTATCTGATGGTTATGAATATTTCCTATACAATAGGAAAGTTGGAATTCTGAATAATGGTCAAAATATAGGTCAGCACAATTAATATAACACATAATTTTTGTGATGGATAAAATTTTTTAATGATCATTTTATATTCATATTAATTTATAGGTACTTCAAGGTATGGTAAAATTTAATGTATTCTAAAAAATAATAAAACACATGAGACAAAAATAAATAGTGATCATAATTTTAAGAGGATTTTGGGGCTTCCAATAATGTAGGAATTAAAATGTGATAACTAAAACTTAAATCTCCATAGTATCATTATTTTTTGGAAATCATAGAATACGAATTCATAACAAACATGGAAAACATAAATCCCCATAATTATTTTAAAAAAATTGATGATATTCATTATAATTACCCATATGTTTATAACACTTTTTTAATATGATAGAGATCATTATACCATATATCCATATATGAATAGTTTTCCTCCTAAAAGAAATCTTCTACCTCATAATATTGTTTCTCCCATTTTTTATGTCTCCCTATAATATCTCCCCAATTGTGATTTTCAAAATGAATTAGAACAAAACAATAGATTCCTAAAATGTTAGAAGACATAACAATAGAAAACATATCTATGACCAATATAATGATACATGAAATAATAAAAAGAAAAAATAACCAAAATTAATAGATTCCATTCATCTTATTAGTATTGGATGAAAATAAAATCACATTCATGAACCCTTCAAATATTTTATAAAAATACATTGCAAGTGGATTATAAAATGATTTCATTCATCATTCATCAACATCATGAAGAATGTATTTATATTATTTAAATCAGATCAATCCTATAATGCTTCACGATTCATTCTTCTATGACATATTTCATCTAGAGATGAGGCCTCAGCAATTTGACCACCCCAGAAAAATTATTATTCTAATACATCATAATGATGAATTCATTTTTACATACTCTAAATAAGCTCATATCCAACTCCAAATCATGAATAATTTCATTAAAAACCTATATATGTTATATCCAATCATCAGTTGTATCTCTATATTTATTTATGAACTTCACTCAATTAGATACATTAGATGAATTTTTTAATGAAATATATTATTTATAAAGAAATATTCATTACTTAATGAATTTGATTATCATGTTCCTTAATATCACCATCCAATTGATTGTACCACATAACCATATTATTATATGATCTACTATACATCTGAGATTATTCTTTAAAAAATTTCAACTATTCCCCAATTACGATTAATGATTTAGATATACCTTTTAATGAATTTTATTCTTCATTCAATGTATATTGAATGTACTTTAATCCTACATAATTATTAGGGAAATACAAAATAGTGACTTTTAATCTTTTCAAATATTGTAAAATAATATAAAAACATTTTTTCAAATTGTTTCCTACAGATATGATGAATGTGAATATAGTATTGGATGTTTTGGTCTTGAGAATTCTGAATCTGAGTTTAAAAATTCATCGGCTTTCTCTTTTCATTACATTAAAAACAAATTATCAAAATAAACAACTAAAATTTCCAAATTTGTATCCGACTAAGTATCATCATAAATGTTCTTTTGAAATTTTTGAATATCATATTAACTAATTGATGATGATTCTTCTCCCTCACTTGATGAATATTTACCCTCTTGAATCCCTTATATTTTTGTATCCATTTCAGACTGTGAGGGCAAACATATAATGATGATGATGATGATTCTGACAAATTATTTAAATTTATATATTTATTTGATTTAGTTTTTTTATCATAAGTTCTGTATTATTCATATTCTTCCCCCATTTAAATTATTAATTTTTTATGCTATTATTCATATCATGAATATTTTTCTTTCAATTTTATGTTATTATTCAAAATCAGAGAAAAACTGACATTGTTTTTCCAAGAGATCTTTTTCAAATCAATTGAGATATCAATTCAATATCTACTTTGGGGACATATTCATCATGTAAATCTTTCTCTTTTCCCATAATTGAGGGATATTTTACAAATTATGAAATAACATAGTTTAAATCTTCTTCATTCCAGACATCATGAATGAATTGATAAGTATGATAAAATTTTAGCTACCAATTCTAGAACACCATTAATTTTTTTTATTCAATACTTAATATATTAGGCTTCTTGAAACCTCAATCTCTATTTAATTTTCCCTTATAATTGTATTATTATATATGATATAAAAATTATAAAATAATTTAATTTTTATGATAAATACAAAACTAGGTATCCCATGATTTCTCTTAATCCTTTTGTGAAATAAATTTTTCAAAAACAAATTATTTCATATTCTATTTTTTTCATTGGTGGGTAAGATTAATCCATTATATTTTTTATAACATACTTAACACATTTTAATGTTTTATCCTCTAATGCTTCTCCATCACCCTTTTCAAAAATCGTTTTTCAAAATGAATGAAAATTCTATTTCCATATTAAAATAATATTTTCACAAATAAACAATATCATATGTCCCATTGGATACATATGGTTCTCAACATTGAAATTATTTATAAAATTCCCAAGTATGATATTTATAAATGATGAAAACAGTATAATATTTGAAATTATTAAGGGATTCATGAGGGATTCAACCATAATGAAAACAAACATTACAGTGTTTATTTCTTAAATATTAGTAAATAAATCCAAAAAATAATATATAATACAGTAGTAGTGTCTCTATAACACATCATAGGTATTAAATATCCATTCTTCCAAAAGGTTAAAAATTTATTGTCTGGTGATTGATGCGATAAATTACATATTTCTAATAATAATTAGAAAATGAATCTTATTTTTTCATGCATTTATATAATCCATGAATATGTTATTGTTTGTTTGAGGGTAAGAGGGTATCTAAATTAGTAGGTACACCAAACAAATCTCTAGCTACATTATAATAAAGGTGGTATTTATAATCAAAAAAGGGAAATAAAGTAGATCATAATATGCTTCATTAATAATCTGAAATTAATTATAGAACTCTCACACAATTTAAGGATAACATAAGACCAAATCAAATTTTGGTTATATATATATATATATTCATTCATCATTGAAAATTGATGATTCGTTTGAAAGAATAATCATACATATCAAACCATGATTGAAATTTTTTTCACTGAATAGTTACATTTTCATGTAATCTTATTTGGATTTCACTATATTGAGACATGATCCAGAGATCAAACAGATGTAAAAACAATTCAAATAGAGAATTTGAAGAGTGGAAATATTTTGTAGAGAAATATCTAGAAATGAATGTTGGAAAGGTTTTGTCCTTCACTTATATAAGCACAGAGAGATGATGATACATATTAAAAACACTTAAAACTGTTGATATTAAATTTATAACTAATTTAAAAGATAATATTTAATCAATGAAATTATTAAAAGTTTATTTGAACACATAATATTTTAACAACCTCTCATTTAATAGATAATCATTCCAATTATAAGTAGTTTTCATATTTTTTTAAAAATGAAATTAAAATAAAATAATAAGTAATTGAGAACACAATAAACTAACGTAATGTATTTATGAAAAAAAATAGTAGAATAAAATATACCATTCAGAGTAGATCGTTTCATCAGTATTTCAAACCCATTATTCTTGGTTTTTTAACAAAAAATAATAAGGTTGATTTATAAAAAATGATTACAATAATTATAATTATATCAACTGATAATTAAAGTTTAATAATTACAATTTTTTATGATATTTTTATAATTAAAAAATATTATAAATCTTTTATAATAAAAAATATTATGATGAAAAAATAATTGCCAAAGAAAATTATTTGGGCCATTAATTATTCTAAAAAATATTGATTCCAATTATTTTTTAATCATTTTTTAGTGTGAAACATTCATTATGATAAAATAAATTTATAATAATATAAAACATTAATAGGAAAAATATTTCATATACTATAATAATTTGCACCCCATATGAAATGGTGTTAATTAATATTATGAGATATATATACATGAATTTTATATGAATGATCACAAAATATTGAACATTTTCATCTTCTCTTTAATATATTCAAATCTACCAAAACAATGGGTTTTAGTAAAAATATTATAAAGTTTCTCTTTAATTCGATGCATTTTAAAATTATATATTCTATATGTGCATGATATCAATCTAGGGGAAGTCTAATATATATGTTATTATAATGAAAATGATGTGATGGGTTTTTATGTGATAAATTGGATGTTGTATTGTCCGAATGTATATTAGTTTTAGTAAATCTCAGGACATAGTCAATGAGTTGGTGTTTCATCCACAACATCTAAGCATTAAAACTTCTATCAACCACATATTAGACTTTAGTAGAGGAATGTACTCTTAAATTTTTTTATTAAATAAAAAAATAGAAAAAAATTCCTATGAAATGAAATTTTTACAATATAAATTTTCAATCCATTTGACATCGAAAAAAGTCAACAGACTAAAAATATTCAATTCAAAATCATTTATAGAAGAATAAAACAATCCTAGATCCATTTTAAACTTAATATATCAAAATATTCATTTAGAATAACTTAGGTGTGATTATTTTGGATTGGCCTTCTATCTAGTACATTTGAATACTAATAATACAAAATCCAGTCAGCTAGGTATTATGGAAATTATGTTACCAATCATACCTCAAAATTAAAGGAGAGTACTAATACAATTAGTCTATTCATAGCCAAATTTATTAAGTAAATGTATTATATATATATATATATATTTTCAAAATTTTATTACAGTTTTTTGTTTATGATGGCCTAGAAAATATGCAAACTCACCCATTATTCTCATTTTAATCATTGAAGTCATGAGATGAAAAATGTAAATTGTTATAAATTTATGAGTTAAAACAACTAAAATTAAATAAACCTATTTTTTTAATATCATTAATTTTTTATTTACTTCATTAATAAAAATATTTGTAACTGCAACTCCCGTAACAAAATTTTGTTGTAAAAAACCCAATTATACTATAATACAATCCTTTGAGGTATTGTATAGGTCCAAAATGTTTCATTTTAATTTTATTTAAAAAATATAGGTTTTTTTATATTTAAAACATGGGGATGTTGAATATAAACATCTTACTGAACATATCTATTATGGAAATCAGATTTCACATCCATATGAAATGGATTGAAATTAATGAATGTTGAGAGAGATATAAGTATTAAAATATATTCAATTATTTCTACATTATCATATGTTTCATCGTAATAAATTTCTTCATGCTTGTTATAATACATAGAAACATGTTTATATTTATTAATAACCATTTTTTCATTTTCATCACATTTATTAAATATATACCATTTCTCTCAAATTAAAAAAATATTCTTCAGGTAAATCAAATAAAGTATAGAATAATTTAAATTTAAACTATTTGATTTCATCCTATATGTCGATTATTCCATCATCAAAACCTAATGCCTAATAAATTTATCTGGTTTGAATTCGTATAAGAATTATAGATGATGTAACACCCAAAGATTTTATGATAAGTATTATTTTTAATTTATTTGATGTCTTGTGTTGTATGCTACACCAAGCTTATCTTGTGCTATAACCAATACTGTATTAACTTACAGTTAACACAACACTATAATTGGATCATGGTATACAAAATTTCATTTTCCTTTGATAGAAGTTATTCTATTCTACATTGAGTGTATATATATATATATTCAATGTATAAATGAAATATGGTTGGATTCTATTATACACAACAACAAATGAATCTTTCACTACAGACAATCCTAACTTGGCTTTCTTTACACGCAATCACGACCTTCCATTATAGCGTGGGTTGTACGCAATACTGAGATTCCCTAAACAACGATATATTATTAAAATATTATATAAACCGGTTGTTATGAATAGTAATACCCACTTTTTGAATTTTTTTAAATTTAATCATTAAAAATGGACTTCATCCTTGGATTAGGAATATCGAAATTATCCAAGGGTGTATTTTTGATATTTTTCAAAAAACATTCAATTTTTGATGAATAGTGAAAACACTGGGTTACTATTTGAAAAGCGACATATTATTTGAATAATTATTTATTTCATTTAAATTTATTTTAGGTAAAAATTGATATTTAATACCTATATATGTTCAATGTAATTCATTGGAGTCATTTTATAATAATTTTAGATATATAAAAATTTTATTGAACTTTTCACCGTCTTTTACCCATCTCCTATGAGAATTTGAAAATTTACATAAAACATAATTTAACCATTTCTAAGAGTGGAATATCCAAATTCCGAGAGAGACATTTAATATCATGGAGTAATATGTGGTTCAATAAGATAAAAATAATTTTTGGTGATTAGTAGATTTTATCTTTTATTTACCACGGATAAAAGTAAATATGGTAATTAAGGGTAAAAATGATATTATTATTATACTAACACATGTCTTAATTCGTTTGGACAAATGGAATTCTACAAAAAAATACCATAGGACTGAAATATGGCCCTTTAGGTCCACTTGGATTAGATTAGGACATTTATTAATATTTTATTTAAAGAAGAGTTAAAAGAGTTTAAATCCAAGATTAATAACTAAAACATTTTTAATATAGGATTATTCATAAGCTAAATTAGACTATATATTTTCATTATAATGTTAAAAAAAATTCATACATAAAGGTTTTTTATTTATAATTTTCTAATTTAATTTATCTATGACACAATGATGATGCAATAATTACATTATTAATGAAATATTAACATAATTAATATTATAAATACCCTAAATAAATGTAATTGAAGGCTTGTTATGAGTTCCACTAATTTTATAGGTTAAGATGACATGTTAGTATTGATTTATTTAACGTTTTTCGAACTGATCATGCTATTATGAGTTTTAAAAAAATAAATTACCAAATAGTGTCAAAATTGACATAAAATTGTTTTTAAAACAAATATTATATTATTAATTGTTATTCTATTCCTAAATAACTAATGTTCAGCCAAATGACATAGATAAGGATATATATATATTAATAATGAACCACCTGGGGTTTGTTTGGCTTGTTATAGTATGTTTATTAACCATATAGTCTATGAAAACAAGAAGACACATAAAAAGTTAAATTATTTAACTTATATATAAATATAAATGTTAAGGTTAAAATAGTAACCTAACCTTGTCTAAAACCTATTGGTTGAGAGGATTTCGACCCATACCAGCTTTTTCTTCGGAATAAGTTACTTTGGATCCGTTATAAAACGAATATTACTTTATTATAAAATATTATTTTAAGTGTTTTTCCTAAAGTGCCCCTCTCCTCCCTAATAAAAGGGAACCTCCTCCCTCTTCTCTTTACAAAATTTTTAGCTTTAATGCTTCTCCATACCCTACCTATTTCAATTATAATCTTTTCTAGAAACATTATAGATGATCTGGTCTCCTAAAAATAACAACTCTAGTGCCTTAAGAGGAAGCTCAAAAGAGTTGTGTCGAAGAAGAGGTAATCTCTTCTACCGATTCATTCAAGTTTTCTTTCTTCTCAACATATTCTTCTTTAGTTGTTTCATTATAAATTAATAAAATCATTATAAATAATATAATTATATTTTATTATAAATATTAAAAAACCCCATTTCACCTTCTATTCATCCTCTGGAAAACTAAATCACCACGCGTGCGTACGTACGAAATACCGTCTCCACGCCGTGGTGTAATCTGTTTTTACACCACCACCATACTTGGATGGGTATAAGTGTGTAATGAATAACTATATATAGTTATTATTACATCATACTAATTCTGAGATATTATATCATCCAATAAAATTAAACTCAATAAGTATGTGAACGATATCATCGCCCATGCGTTCGTATGGATTACTGTCTCCATGACGCGATGAGATTAATTCTCCATGATAACCATTCAAGAATGATTATAAATAATATATATTGAATAATAATGAAATATAATACATGATAAATCTACTGGATTTATGTATATTTATATGTCATCTACTTACTTCCATTCAAGTCAATAAGGAAAGTAAAACAGTGTTCATGCGTACGTATGGCATACCGTCTCCATGAACGATGTATTTCATTTCATTTATATATCTATTATATATATATATATATACTGAATATATTTGATATATAAATCATGATTTAAATTCTGGAAGTAAGTAAATCATGATATAAGTTATAATAATATCAATAACAACAAGTACAAACACGTATGATAAATAAAACGATTATACCCAAAACGCCGCTTTAACATGGAATTTACAAAAGAACGGCTAATATAAAGTCATAAGTGAACCATATGTGATATCATAATAATCAATATGATTCTGTAATTTGTCAATGAAATTATTTAAATAATTATACAGGAGGTTCAGATACCTACGAAGCATATCAGACCTAAGGTAAGGGATAACTATTCCAATCTAATTTTTATCCGAGATTGTTTATTCGTAAGTAATTACTAGGGTTATATTTATCATGCATGTCCCTATTTTCTAAAAAGGTTTTCTTGTATTTTTAAAGTCCATTTTACCCATTTTTTACTTTTACTACATTTTATGTAAGGAATCATTCTTTTTTTACGTTACGAGGTACTTTGTTGACTTTTCTGTCCAAAGTACGAGACGAATGTTTTTTAACTTATACAGAATGAACGGATTTATACGGTTTAATAATGCCTTATTTTCATGAATTTTACTCTACAAAATTTAATGAATATTTTCAACAAAATCCTTTTCATTTAAAATTATAGGGTATTTTGTGAATAGAAAATTCTTTTGAAGAAAAAAGGATATTTTCTTTAAGAATTCATTTCAACTGTTTTATCCAAACCATTTTCCATATAAGATATCATTATTTCATATTTGTTTGTTTCAAGTATAATGTCTCTATGATTTACACGGTTTATATTTTCGTATGATAAAATGATATCCATTTTTTATATGGATTATTTATGATAGGATGACATTTATAAAACCCATTTTAATCTTTGGGTAATGATGAATGAATTATGTTCCTATTGTGGCACACTTAAGAATGATATAATTATTAAATTGGTGGGACCTATATCTCCCTACAATGAATTGGGTAAAGATTTTTATCTAATGAGATAGACATGGCTGGAATGGTAAGGTAATCTGGTTCAGTGATACAGGACTGGAACCATGAGTGAACTCGATTCATAAAGGGACTTTGTCCACTAAGATGGTCTCGGTAGTAATGGCTTGGCTACTATTGAAATCATATAATGTTCTTAATGGGTTTCCACAATTAAATGTTTTATTCCCAAGATATTTTATCATTATTGATGTTCCATTATGATCTATGCCTTACATACTGCCATGTTTTATGTCATTGCTCAAGATTTTGAGGTTTAAATATTAAGTTTCTGTTTTTTAGTTCAAATGTCTATGGTTTGTTTTATTTTCACCATACATACCTTTACTGATAATTTGAGATCACCCTTTTTATGTTTTCTTTTCCCCATGATATAAAGAATGGTTTTATGTAATAAAACAAAAGTAGAAGATCATTATTGGATATGTTGAAGATCTTTCACCATGATTAGAAGATTATGTTCTGAGTTTCCAGAGACACTAAACTATTACGGTCCTTGTGTGTTATTTTTTGTTATGTAATAAGTATTATGAAAAAGTAATGTAATTTCCTTGTACGTAAAGCATTGGGTATCTACAGTTGGTATCAGAGGAATGGTTCAGTTAACCTTTGGAAACTAGGATGTGAAAACTTTAGTGAAATCCCTAGATATATTTCTATGGTATGTATAGGGATGTCCCTAAGGTTAAGTATAAGTATATGATATTGTCATAGAATTATGGTAATGATATTAGAATTAAACCTGAGATGTTATATATTTAAGGTACTCCACCTTGATTATTATTTTGGCCTCTCACACTATTCTTTTTTAGTTTTAAAAAATGGCTGGATACAGGAAGATTCACGATAATTGAGGATATGATGGACAATGGAATGATATTCTTCATGAGAAACCAAATGAAATTGGATCTGGAAGTCCACATATCATTATTATGCCTAATCAGCAATCTCATAATATGTTCAATATTCTCAAATTTGGTAAGTGTTTCGACTCAACTAATAAAGAAAAAGATGGAGTTTCATGATGATCATAGAGGAAAGAATGTTCAATTTCCCTCATGTAATTCATGTGGGAAGAGGCATCTAGGAGAATGTTTCAAAAGAACTGAAAGATGCTTTGGGTGTGGAATAGAAGGACACATAGCCAGTAATGGTAAAGGAAAAGGATCATTTAACACCATGGATAAGGATAATGGTATTTCTAGGACACCATACAGTGGTTAAATGTTTTAAATGTGGAATGTACGGGCATTATGAAAACCAAAGACCTAAGGGAAAATATCATAAAGAAAATCTGCATGGTCATATGGGTAGTATTTATGTAGATGATGATGAAGAGACTAAAAATGATATATGAGATGAAAGAAATGATGAAGCTCAATCAGTGGTTTAAGAAGGTAGTGGAATGATTGTATGTTTATCAAGAATAATGTATGGTACTATGGAACAAAGAAAAATCTAAGGATTGTTACACTGTTGTCTTCCCATGAGTTTTTGAAAGTATAAGATTAATGGTACCGGTAACCACTATAGGTTATTCAAATATTTTTGGAACGTAGATGATATGTGCATAATGAAAAGATAAAGAGATAATGAGATGGTTTATAGTATTAATAATCTCATGACTAGCATAAGGAAAAAGTTGTATCATGGATTGAGTATATCGAAATTTTGGGAATTTTGTATGTGGAAAGTGTTAACTTTTTACATCCCTCATTTTTTCACTAAGGTTCTATGGTAATTAATGTTTCAAAAGAAGACATGATTAAGGTATTCATATGTTTGGAATGTGACCAACAATATATATATTATGATATATGGGGGATAAATGATTGTATTCACGTGCTTGTTATGTGACCTTTCAAATAATCATTTTCTTTATACTATGAGCTTGGAACGAAGTATTTTGGATAAGCCTAAAGATTGGAATGAATTAAGTTAGACATAAGATAGTATTTTTTAAGGACATAACCTTTTCTTAATATTATTTCTCGATTTTATAATAGTGTTGTTTTAGAAAATGGGACATCCTGCAGGACAGGTGACAACCCGTCGCGTTGGACAAGGTTGTGGGATTCGAACCCATAATCAATGTCTGACGGGACTTTATCACCTACCTCATGCCTAAAGGAATTCTCTGGTTAGTATAAACTTGTTTTATTTTATAATGTTGTATGATAGATGAAGTATAAGTCTATTTTTGGAACCACATATGATTAATCTCACCATAGATGGACTTATGTATATAAAACTTGATAACCTTATGTCTGAGACAGATGGAATGACCTATCATTATATAGCATGATATGCTAACAATTTGAAAAAGCCAAATTCAACTTCATTTCTTTAAGAGGTGAAGTAGAAATTGGTCAAGGCATGTGCAATGGTAAGACTGTGCCAAAATCAAGTAAGTATTACTTTTAATTCCAAAATTAATCAACATTTGGGGAATGATCTTGAAAAACAAAAATGTTTTCCTAGTTCCCTCATATCTGTTGAATTAGACGGTACCTTAGATCATAAAAAATTTATGTCTTTGTGATTGTTGTCTTTCTCATATCCATTCCCTCTACCACCCTTCATAAGAAGTTTATGGTTATATTTCTCTTCCATATCCATATTTTCACCTATGTTCTCTAATGTGGAAACATAGTGATGAGTTAATTTGGGTTACCGTTACCTTTCATATATTAGTTCTTAAAATTATGTGTTTGTATTACTTTTTTCGATGTGGGTTTCATTGAAAGAATCTTTCATGTAGTAAATGATTTCTAACCCCGATGAATTTTAAGGGCGAAATTCATTTTAAGGGCGGTAGAATGTAACACCCCGAGATTTTATGAGAAGTATTCATTTTAATTTATTTGATGTCTTGTGTTGTATGCTACACCAATATTATCTTGTGTTATACGCAACACCGTATTTGCATGCAGTATACACAACACTATTCTTAGATCGTGTTACACAAAATTTCATGTTCGTTTGATAGAAGTTATTCTACGCAAAATTTCGTTTATATATAAATATATTCAATTTATAAATGAAATATGGTTGGATTCTATTATACACAACAAAAATTTAATCTTGCACTACACACAACCCTGACTTGGCTTTCTTTACACACAATCACGACATTCCATGATAGTGTGTGTTGTATTAAATACTGAGTTTAACTAAACGACAATATGGTATTAAAATATTATATAAACTAGCCGTTATGAATAGTAAAACCCACTTTTTGAAATTTTATAAATTTAATCTTTCATAATGGACTTCATTTTTGGATTCAGAATATCGAAATTATCCTAGGGTGAATTTTTGGAATTTTTCTAAAAACATTCAATTCTTAATGAATAGTGAAAATAGTGGGTTACTATTTAAAAACCGACTTTTTATTTAAAGAATTATTTATTTTATTTAAATTCATTTTAGGTCAAAATTGATACATAATACCTATATATTTTCAATGTAATTTATTTGAGTCATTTTATAATAATTTTATAAATACATAAATTTTATTGAACTTTTCACCGTCTTTTACCCACCTCCTAGGAGAATATAAAAATTTACATAAAACTTAATTTTAAAATTTATGTGAGCGAATTTCAAAAATATGAGACACACGGTTAATATCAAGGTATAAAATTCGGTTCAATAAGATAAAAATAATTTTTGGTGAATAGTAAATTTTTACTTTTATTTACCACGGTTAAAAGTAAATAGGGTAATTAAGGTTAATAATGATATTATTATTCCCCTAACACATGTCCTAATTCTATTGGAGAAGTGTAATTAGACCAAAAACAAAATTAGGAATAATATATGACCCTTTAGGTCCACTTGGATTAGATTAGTACATTTATTATTATTTTATTTAAAGAAAAGTTAAAAGAGTTAAAATCAATGTTTAATAACTAAAACCTTTTTAATATAGGGTTATACGTAAGCTAAATTCAACTATAAATATTCATTTTAATGATAAAAATATTTCATACATAATTTATGTTTATTTATAATTTTTTAATTTAATTTATTTATGACACAATGATGATGCAGTAATTACCTTATTAATGAAATATTAACATAATTGATATTATTAATACCCAAATAAATGTAATCTGAGACTTTTTATGAGTTACACTAATTTAATAGGATAATATGACATGTTAGTATTGATTTAATTAACATTTTTCGAACTAATCATGCTGTTATGATTTTTTAAAAAAATAATTACCATACAGTGTCAAAATTGACATAAAATTGTTTTTAAAACAAATATTATATAAATAATTGTTATTCTATTCCTAAAAATATAATGTTAGTCCAAATGAATTATATAAGGATATTTATATTAATAATATACCACATGGGGTTCTTTTTCCTTTTTATAGTATGTTTATTAACCATATAGTGTAAGAAAAAAAGAAGGCATAGTAAAAGTTACATTATTTTACATAGAGTTAAATCTAAATGATAAGGTTAAAATTGTAACCTAAACCTATCTAAAACCTATTTGTTGACAGTATTTCGACCCATCCCCACTTTTTCTTTGAAATAAGTCACTTTGGAGCCATTATAAACCAAATATGACTTCATTATAAAATAATATTTTGTGTTTTTTTTCTAAAGTTCCCCTCTCCTCCCTTTTAAAAGGGAACCTCCTCTCTCTTCTCTTTAAAAAATTTTGATCTTTAAAGCTCGGCCAACCCCTGATCATTTCCCTTATCAACTTTCCTAGAAAAATTATAGATGTTCTGTTCTCCTCAAAAGACCCACTCTAGTGCGTTAAGAGGAAGCTTAAAAGAGGTGCATTGAAGAAGAGGTAATCTCTTCTCCCGATTCATTCATGTTTTCTTTCATATTAAAATTCTTCTTATTTAGTTGTTTCATTATAAATTAATAACATAAGTATCAATAATATACTTATATGTTATTATAAATATGAAACAACCCCATTTAACCTTCTGTCCATCCTACGAAAAACGAAATCACTGCGCGTGCGTACGTACGGAATACCGTCTCCACGCCGTGGTGTAATCTTTTTTTCCACCACCACCATAATTGGATAGGTATAATGGTGTAATGATAACTATATATAGTTATTATAACATCATACTTATCCTGAGATATTATATCATCCACTCCAATTCAATTCAATAATTATGGGAACAATATCATCGCTCATGCGTATGTACGGATTACCGTCTCCGTGACGTGATGAGATTTATTCTCCATGTTAACCATTCAAGAATTATCATAATGTATATATAATGAACAATAATGAAATATATTACATGATAAAGCTACTCTATTTCTTTTTATATATATATGTCATCAAGTTACTTCCATTCAAGTCAATAAGGAAAGGATTACATCGTTCGAGCATACGTACGGCCTACCATCTCCATGACCGGTGTATTTCATTTCATTTATCTATATATTATATATATATACTGAATATATATGATATATAAACAATTATTTAAATTCTGGAAGTACGTAAATCATGATATATGTAATAATAATATCCAGAACAACATGTCCAAACACGTATGAAAAATAAAACGATTTTACCCAAAACGCTTCTTTAACATGGAATATATAAAATAACGGGTATTATAAAGTCATAAGTGAACCATATATGATATCATAACAATGAATATTATTCTTTAATAAGTGAATGAAAATATTTAAATCATTATACAGGAGGTTTGGATACGTACGAAGCATATCGGACATAATGTAAGGGATAACATTTCGAATATCGTTTTTATCCGAGATTGTTTATTCGTAAGTATTTACATGGGTTATATGTATCATCCATGTCCCTATTTTCTAAAAATCGTTTCATGTATGTTTAAAGTCTTTTTGTACCCATTTTTACTTTTACTACATTGTATGTAAGGAATCTTTCTTTTGTTTATGTTACGAGGTACTTTTTTGACTTTTCTGGTAGAAGTATGTGAAGAATGTTTTTTAACTTATACGACATCAATGGATATTTACAGTTTCTTAACGACTTATTTTCATGAAGCTTACTCTACAATATTTAATGATTATTTTCAACAAAATCCTTTTCTTTTAAAATATCATGGCATTTTGTGAAAAAAATATGATTTTGAAGAGGAAAGGATATTTTCCTCAAGAATTCATTTCAAATGTTTTATAAAAACAATTTTCCATATAAGATGGAATTATTTCATATGTGTATGTTTCTAGTATAATGTCTCTATGAGTTACATGGTTTCACTTTTTGTAGGATGAAATTATATCCTTTTTTATATGGATTATGTTATGATGGGATGATGTTTATGAAAACCATTTTATTCTTTGGGTAATGTTGAATGAATTATGTTCATGTTGTGGAACTCGTAATAATGATTTAATTATGAGATGGGAGAGACCTATATCTCCCTCCAATACATTGGATAAAGATTTATACCTCATAAGATAGACATGGCTGGAACGATAAGTTATTCCAGTTTAGTGATACAAGATTAGAATGAGGAGTGAACTTGATTCCGAAAGGGACTTTGTCCACTACGATTGTCTTAGCAGTAATGCCTTGGATACTATGGAAATCATATCATGTGCTTAATGGTTTTCCACAATTAAACGTTTTATTTCCATGCTATTTTATCATGATTTATGTTCCATTATGATCTATTTCTTACGTACTTCCATGGTTTATGTCATTGCTCAAGATTTTGATGTTTAAATATTATTTTCATGTTTTTAATTTCAAAAGTACATGGTTTTTTTTCCAAATATACCCTTACCGAGCCTTTGAGACCACCCTTTATATGTTTTATTTTCCCCAGGATATAAATAAAAATTTTAGGTAAGAAAACAATAGGGGAAGATCATTATGGGATATGTTGAAGATATTTCACCATGATTAAGAGATTCTGTTCTGAGTTTCCAAAGACACTAAACTATTACGGTCCTTGTATGTTTTTTTTTGTTTTTTATTAGGTATTCTACAAAAGTAATGTAATTCCCATGTATGTCAAGCTATGGGTCTCTAAAGATGATAAATTTCATTTATTATATATATACTTGTCATTACGAGTAGAACTACATAACCAATGATAAATTTTCTAGGTTGATTCCAAATAAATAACTAACTTCATGGGTTTTCACAATTATTTTCTTTAATAGTAGGTTGCAAATATTCATGAGGGAAATCTCTTGAAACATATTGTGAGGATGTTTTCTTAGAAAAATAAAATTATACAATTGGTAGAAAATAAATTTTAGAAAAAATATTTGAGGATGTAGGTTGATGTCATTTAAAAACAAATGGGTCACTTTGATCAAAATTAACATGCAATATTCCCTCAAAAGTAAAATATTTATTATTTAAAAAATTATATTCGTAACTAGTGGTGGAATTACATAAATATATTACATAATTAGGATTTGGAGTATTCTTATGTAAATTATCATTAGATTTTTTGAAAAATACATTGTGAGAAAACACATATAAGAACAAAATATTTGGTTTTCCTCCGATTTGAAACTTAAAAGAGTTTAATTAATAAAATGCCTAAAAAACTAAATTTATAATATAGAAAACCATACACACAACTTCAATCCCATATTTTTAAGAAAATTAGTATACCATAATCTTGGTTCTATTTTTTTCATGAAGAATTATATTTCATCAATCTACTACATCATTGTTCAGGGGTGATTAGTGTGATAAAAATTTATGTCAAAGAAATTTCATAGTAAAAAATAATCACAATAATAATTATCAAATTCTCTACCATGATCTTGGTGAATATTTATCATGGATAGGTAATTTTTATTTTAATCCTTTTCTATAATTGTTTTACAATAAGTGAAGTTTTATAATTTCTTTGTAAAAAAATTAATCAATGTGTATATAATGTAATCATTAACTATTACATTAAAAACGTATTATCCTCCAATACAACAATTTTCTTAGTAAAAAATATTTTGATGTGTAGTAACAGTGAAGAATAAGAAGAAGTTCCATTACAAATTTATTTAAAACATTATTTATGAAACTTATTATATTGACATGGATCACATAAATTTGTATTATAAAGCCTAGCTTCTGGTAGATCATTGACATTTATTTTCTCAATAATCAAATCTATTTTAATTAGGATACAATGTCATAAAAATATATGAAATAACCAATATTTATCTTCTATTTAAATAATATGGGATATTTCTTCGATCCAAGTGTATTCTAGGTTTAGTCCAAAAATATTTGCATTCCAATTGGTTGAAAGAATAAATCTATCATCTATACTATTCATAATACATTTATCATTCCTAAATTTCACAGAGTAGGATTCTTCACACAACTGAGTTATTATTTTAATATTGTTCATAAGTCCTAGAAAATATAAATCCATTGAAATTAATGTTTTTCTGAGAGGTATAATGGTTAAAAAATCAATGACTCCTCCTTAATAATAACTCGAGAAGGTTACTTTTCCACCATTCATACTGATAATCTTCTTATTGAAATATCAATTTCTAGGAATATTTCGCGAGTGACTACTATCTATGTAAATAATATTTTTAATTTTGTTACTATCATTTATTTTGTAAATATAAAAAATTATTTTTTCAGAAACCGTACAATCTTTGGTCGGACATTATCATAAAATAGAATTGTAGGTAACCAAATTTTTCTACATTTATTAGTTTGGTAAAATTTAATTTCATTATAAAAATATGAATTTTTAAAAAATAAATATCCCCAGAATTTTATAAAAATAGTTTTTCTTCAATTTACCACCACATTTAGAATATGTGAAAAATGGGGAAATTCTAGGAAAAAAATACTATTATTATTTTTATTATTTTTAAAACCAATTTTAATATTATTTACAAGAGGTAAAATTTGTGTATACAATTTTTCCAATATTTCTTTTGTAGTGGTAAACATAAATAAAATTTTCATAAAATAATAAATTTATGATTTTATTTTAATAACTATGTTTTAATCCTCATTTTTGGTTGTTTAAGAAATACATTTTACATGAAAAACATTATTATTAAATGTTCACCAATAAATTTCTTTAGAAATTATTTATTCTATATAATTTTCATTACAGATATATATAAAGAGATACTTTTTTTCATTAGTTAAGAGAGTTATTAATAAATATTCATTAACATGTTTTTCTTTGGCACTATAAAGTTCAATAATTACTTTTCAATTTTCATTCTCATTTAATTTCACAAATTTGGATATCTCTTAATAACTAGGTTATGTATTATCCTCATTGTCTGACGAATATGCTACATCTGATGATGTGGAATAATTATATTCATGATTTTTTTCATTCATTGACATATATGTATATGATTCAATAGTTTGTAACTTATATATTAGACATTGATTTAACATATGAAAATTAATAAAACAAATGATCCTCTGTTTGGAAAATTCATCATCTAATGATTTTTCAAAAAAATATCCACAAGTAGAAATAAATGTGTGAGAAACATAATGAATTTTCATTCCTTTAGACTTATAATACATCATGTGATTTTTTGATTAAATTTATTTTGTTCCAATATTTTCTATTTAAAATAGGATAATCATGTCTAATATGACAGTACTTCATTAATTCATATTTCAATACTATATTTATATTCCAATATCTCAAACAATTCAATTAAACTATCCTATAGTTTTCACATTTAATATCCCCAACATCATCATTCATCTCTTGGTTTCATTTTTTATTTCTCTTTCCATTCCATATTTCATTGTATTATAAGACTCGTTTGATGATACTATATAAATGGTACATTTGTAATGCATTTCCCACTCCAGCTGGTAGATGGATGCCTCAAAAATAAATCATTTCGGCACAAATAATTATCCAACTAGAACACCATGAAATTTATTCTAAAAAATACTATTCAATCATTACCACCCTCACATAGAAACATGATAATATTTCATGATATAGACTAAAAAATATGGATAGCTCCATGATTCCAAAAAAGGTTAATTTTAGAGAAAATAAATTTTATTATCTATTCTGGTTGACGAATTCATTTTGGTTCGGTTTATGTTATAAAAACCCTATAATCATTTGAAAAGAATTATCTAATAAGAACTATATAGCATTTATTCAATTTTCAATAATTTCCGAGGAATATATGTAATTAATATCACAAGGAAAAATAATTTTTTACATTATCCTGAACATATTTACATTGTTTAAAAAATTTCATGATCTTCAATAATTATTTGAAGAAACAATAATCATCGAAATCAAATAGCACAATATTTCTATAATATTATATGGAATTACTAACGTAAAATAAGCTCTTAAATTCATTTTTAATCATATATGTTTTATTCCATTCAGATAATCCAACACTTACCCAAATAAACACAAGAAGATAATACTATATTTTGAAACAGAAAAAGTTATTTGAAAAATTTCATTTCATAAAATGTCTATAATTATTCATGAAAAAACAATACCACACAATTACGCCTCTTCTCACCTGTTCTAAAATCAATCCATTATTAGCTATACAAACCCCACCATGGATCCACTATCATACACAAATAGAAACATAGAAGAATTGATCGAATCCACCACCAATATAATGGAATGTCAGAACTGTACAAAGAAGAAATGATAAATAAGAAGAAACTCACATCAGATAATAATCAGATGACCTCTTCAATTTAGGGAATTAGTTCTATAAAATTCGGTATAATGTATCCTTATATGTCCCTTGGTATTCAATGGGTATTTTAGATAAGATTAAATATGTGTATTTTAATAGAACATATGAATTTATACTGGTTGATCTTTTAGAATAACATTCCATAATACTCTAAGATATAAAGTAATGAATATGGTCTTCACGAAGATGTTGTTATAAGGTAAGTGGATACATAACATGGGACCTTAGTCCAACCTCCTCATGTATCCATGTAGAATTAAACACAATATATTACCTAGATGAAAAAAACCAAATGTATGAATGTTCTACATGTTTTACACCACATAACACCTATATCCAATATGAATGAAAAAAGGAATCATAATAATCAGTTTCCCACATTTTATCTTATCCCCAAAATATAATTACAATAATATTTTGAGATACCCGATAATACGATAATAAAAAACACCATTCATTACGTTTCATAAATACACCATAAAACATTTTTCAGAACTACACTTTATTATATCCAATTAGATTTTACTAAAAACAGAATCTTCTATATAGAATTTCAGGTCCAAACCCCTTCCAATTTTCTATCCTTTGTCGAGGCACCTCGAATATCCAAAAATTGAAATGATGGTCTTTGGAGAAACTAGATCCTTATATGATGAATCCCATTGAAATGTTCCAAAATGGCACTCTCCATAGAATCCACCAAAACTATGTGAATGAGAGATTTGGACCCTATTCATCCATAAATAAACAATGCACCTCTTGATAAGATATATTCCTTAAATAAAGTGCTAAAATGCCATAACAAAAAAATAAATGAATTATTAAAAATTAAGTATTTTAAATTTTTTGATAAATTAAATAATAATAACTCATATAAATTAATAAATTTTAAAATTAGAATATTAAAAAACCTATTAAAATTATAATATTACTTTTTTGTAGAAAATACGAACCATTTCTAATACACCATTTATTAAGTTTTTATTTTTTTATTTCACATATAATTAAATTAAAAAAATCACCACAAAATAATTTATGTTAATAACCATCTTTTAAACAATTATATTTAAAAAATACAATGAATATAGCCAGTGTTTTTTCCTTCAAATAAGGAAAAAAAGCAAAACATATTAAAAATATTTTAAAACTATATTGAATTTTAAAAAATAATATAATATATAATTTATGAAAAATAATGATAAGATAAATATTATTCATTCTAATATTAGAAAAAACCACTTAAAAGGTGATATTTCTAACAAATTTTATGTTCTCCACTGAGATAAAAACAATAATATTTTTTTACACATTCAATATAAGATCAAATAATAAAAACATAAGAGGAAAATAAAAAAATAAATCTCCAAATAGTTTTGTTCTTTGTTTATTACAAATAACTCTAACACATATCATGATGTAAATTTTTTTGAATTGGATAATCAATCCATCGATTCCATTTATAATAATATAAAATTTTACATTATTTTTGATATATTTTAAATTTTGTCAAAAATTAGTTTTTTATTGAATGATCAATTTTTCACTAAAACACATATTATTAGTACCTGTTTTGATTTTAAATATGTTTTTTCAATGATATAAAATATTTTATAAACATATTTTTTGTGGTTCAAAAAATTATAATAACATTTATCCCAATCAATTTCTATTTTATACATAAATATAATTTTTATATTGAAAAATTATATTCATTTCCACAAATATTTCAATTACAACACTAAATACATTTTAATATTTCTAAAATGCTCCCCAAAATTCAGAGACTCTTAATGAGAAGAATGTTATGCTAGATGCCTACATGTTGAGAGGTCAGGAGAAACATTGGTGAGATATCATGGTTCAATCCAAAATAGCATAAGTGATGTTATATAAAAATTTTTAGAAACATTTTCTAGATATTTTCTCTATAGAGACTTTGAGGCAAGAACATGAAATAGATTTTATTAGTTTTAAAAAATTGTAAATTTGAGTAATGGATTATGATAGTATTTTCAATGATCTGTTATTCTTTGTTTTAACATTGGTAGGATATGATTCGGCTGGGGTGATTCATTTCCATGATGGGTTGAGATATGATATTGGGTTTCAGGTGAGTACCATATGGTTGAAACGATTTATAGAGGTAATAGAATGGGCCCTTATCACTACTGGAAACATCGAGTGAGCCTCTGTTGGTGAAATGTGTTGCTAGGTGGATGGGCATGTAGTGATCCTTCTGAGGGAAAGATACATCATTTTTTAAAGTTTCCATCACATTGTAAGTGTACATTGTACATATTAGAGTGGGTAAACCTTTTACGGTAAAAATCATGTGTTTTTTATCTGTGATTATAGTCGGGGCACATGTGAGATTTGTTTTCCTAACACCTAGTTTAGTGCTGAGTGTGGGCGTGATGGGGAAAATGAAATGGTGATATTGGAATTCTAGGAGGATAGAAATGGATTATTGTTTGAGTTGGGTACCTAATTTATGAAGGGGGCCATCCACCCCGTATAAGTTAGGTAGTTAGATTTTGATGGATAATATTAGCTGAAGTGGTAGACGTGGAACTCTGGGTAGAGAGCATCCATATTAGTAGGGTATTATAATACATGTCACTTAAACCGGAGTAGAGGGTAGATGTCCATGTCATCTATATGTACTTTAGTTTGTAACAAGAGGTTTTGAGGCAGGACCATCCACAGTTGAATGTATGATTCATGTATCCTCTACCCATTCTTGTGTCGTATTCTATCGTGGTACCACACACTCCTTTATTTTTTTAGTTTATGGTTTTATGGGTTTTGAAGTGGATCATGGGTGTGGTATTATCTTCATAGATCGTATTATATGGGTATGAGTCAAAAGTTTTGTATATTTAATTTTTTTTTTCACGATGTTTGTGGGAACCATTTTATGAGGTACTTGTTCATCTTCTAGATGGTATGTTTTGATCTAATTCAAGGTATGGGTTAGATGAGGACATATCAGGATTTCATTGACTATTATGATCATAGTGTTTGTTTCATGTCTCTTGATGGAGACGTTTATGTCAATCATGGTGAATGGGGTGTTTTAGTGGGCCATGTATTACCAATATTTAGTTGTTAGGTGAACTCACAACCAATGTGTATTTCCTTGTGCATTATTATGAAGAGGTGGAGAAGATTTCATTTCAACATATTGTTGATATGTTTTAGGATGTGATTCTTTGGAATTTCTTAGGGCTACTGCCTCATAGGGATGTGGTGTTCATAATAGAATTTATTAATGTGGTGGAACAAGTCTCCATTCCACTATACTGAATTGAACTAGTAAAACACCATGAACCTAATGTTCATTTAAAGGAGTTAGAGAAAAGGGGTTCATTTTTCCATGTACTTCTCCTTGGATATCTCCTGTGTTATTTTCCATGAAGGTTGAAAAAAATTAATAGGTTTATATAAAATAAAGAAGGTTTAATCATATGATAGTTATGAAATTATACCATCTCCCCTAAATTAGTGAAATGTTTGACTATATGAGAGGTTCACCCTTGTTTTACTAAATTTATTTGTGATCATGGTATCATCATATTAGGGTGATACCTTTTGAAATGCAGATGAATTCTTTTTGGAGAAGGAACAATTTTTATGTGTTTTGGGTGATTTTGTTGGGTTGATGAATGCAATGGTTTGGTTCTTGTATTTAATGAAATGAATATCTCATCCATAATTGGACAAGTTCATAGTTTTATTATTTTATGATATATTGGTGTACTCTAAAACAAACGACGATCATGAAAAACTTCTTGAAAACATATTTGGTATACTGAGAGAGCATAGGCTATATTCCAAGCTATCCAAATTCCAATTATAAATTGATACACTTCATTTATTGTGTAAAATTATCTCCAAGGTAGGTCTGTCAGTGGATCTAGAGAAATTGCATGTTGTTTTTTCTTCAGAGTATCCCAATTGTGTTTCTGCTGTTAAAAGTTCTATTGGATTGGCTGATTATTACAAAATTTTCATCAAATATTTATCTTTTTTGGGAGTGCAACGTTCATGGTTAGACAATAAGGTTGTTAAGTACAAATGATCTGAGGAATGTAAGAATTATTTTCAAGAGATAGGAATTGGTTCACATCTGCATTGATCCTGATATTACCCAATCCATGTAAGATGAAAACCATGTTCTATGATGCATATAGTGATGGACATGGGGCAGGGTAGATGAATGAATATTGGTGTGTAGTGTATGGATCAAGGATATTGATGAATAATGAATGATATTACCTAACTAATGATTTTTAGTTGGTCTAAGTGGTGTAATTTTTTGATGTTTTGAAGGAACTAATTATTGAGAGTATGATTCATTTTGTTTTCCAATCACTACTCTCTTATGTGCGTCTTATTTCTGTATTATTTGAATAATCGATATGGAAGATGGGTTGAATACATGTAGACGTTTTACACCATGTTGGTTTGAACTATGAGAAAAGGAAATAATATTAAGGATTCATAGAGTGAGAAGATTTGAAATTAGGAGGCTCATGAATACATCTCTGAGTGGAGAATGATGGGCCAATTTTATTAGATACACCTAGAGGTGTTGGATGTTCATGGTAAGATAAATCTCACATCCTTCAATTTTGATTCTACTATTTTAAACCTGGTTAAGGAGAGTCAACATGAGGATTATGAGTGTTTGGATTTGATGTAAAATCGATGATGTGTGAAGTCATGGTCTTGTTGGTATGTTGCTATTGATGGGGTTGTTCATGTTCCTGTCTGTGATATGGTTCCAATGGTTTTTCAAGAAGAGTTTATGTGTGAGTCCCATGATTAAAAAAGGGTAGTGAAACGTAGTTTGAGTAAGATGTGCCATTATATTCGTAGAAACTTTCGGTGGCTAGGGAAGAAGAATGATTTTGTGGGTTTAGTGGTGTGATGCCTCACCTCATAGTAGGTGAAAGTCTAGAATCAACAACCAGGTAATTTGTCACATTCTTTTCAAATTTAAAAATAGAAATGGGATGATGTAATGATTTATTTATTGGTATTTATTCTAAGGATACCTCATAATAATGAAAAATATAGGGTTTTGTGGATAGGCTATGCAATGTGACTCATTTTTTTTCTGATTTAGGAAAACATCACAGTTGAATAGTAGAGTGAGTTGTTTGTTCACGAGTTAGTGGAGTTTAATGGGGAACTGAGGACTGTAGTGTCAAAATGGTATTCATGTTTCATGTCATGCTTTTAGTAGGGAATACAAAAGGTCCTGGGTAGCCAAGTGTTTTTGAGTAAATATTTTCATCTGTAAGATGACATACTATTATAGCATATAGTTCGGGTTTTTAGGGAATGTTGAAATATTGTGTCCTTGATTTTTGGTGTTTTGTGGTAAAAAGACATACCACATGGAGATTTTTTCAACCAAAATATCATTGTTTCTATGATTCAAATGAATAAATTTGAAGTGCTCAATTGAAGGCCATGTAAATATCAAATGTGATGGTTAGAAGTATGGGAGTACAAGATATTGGGACTAGGTATCATTTAGGAGATATCAATAAATGTCCATTTGATTAAAAAATGTTTAGAAATAGCTCAATTTATGTAGAATTAATATGTAGTTCAGTGACATTGAGCCCTTGAGATTATGGTTGGTTATAGTTTTCTTCTGTGGGTGTCTCCATGCTTGCCTCACAATCTGATTATGTAGTGGGGCTTATTGGTCTCTAAGTGCATGGGATCATTTATGGTTGTGAAGAGGATTTGGTAGGTGTATTACCAATTGGATATTCCAAAATGGAATAGCGGGATACATAATGTTTTTAATTCTCCACAACTTCATAAGTATCATCAGATTCCATCACATGAGGTTAATGTCGATGATGCTATGCTTGAGACTGATGTGGCTATTTAGAAGCATCTAGTTCATATTTGGGTCACAATAAGAAGGTTGTTCTAGGAACCGTGGTGAATTTCGATCAGGTTCTATTGAATCATGGGAATGTTCAGGGAGAACCATGGGAGGGGGGTCCGATCTATAGTCATAGTGGCCCAATCTCTTCGCTTTGAAATCCTAGTGATTCTTGGTAATGCAGCTCGAGATGATGCATTATAATGCAATGGTGCTGTAACATCCCAAAATTCATGGCGGTATTCACATGATTAATTTTGGTTTACATATATTGTTTTTTGTTATCATGGGTTCCACGAATGTCTAAGGGGCCTCGGGGGTGTTTCTTGGGTTTAGAATACAAAATAATTAGAAAATTGGTCCAACATATGAATGGTACTTGGTTTGAACATATCTTGTGCAGTGTTAATCAACCTATAAATGGTTGAGGCCAAATATTTCCATTTAGGATAGTGGAATATTACACAGTTAGAATACAATCTGTAAAACATATTGGTATTCCCAAGTGACCATGTAGCCTAATATTCCCTAAATAGTGTCATGTGAACTATTATCAGTCGATTTGTAAATCCACGTGAGTGAATCATTCACCCATGTAATAGTTGGAACAACTATAAAATGTCATACTCAGGGATTTATGTTCTAACAAATGAGAATCCAATATTTAACCTATTACAACCATAGAGATGAACCCTATACACCAATTATTCCAATATGATAAAATCATTCTATTTTAATCAATTTAATGTTCCATTGGTTTCAGATCAAAGATCCATTCAAATCTAATTCCACACTTTCTTCTCTTTTGGGTTTAGGGTTTTCATATTTCACTTATATCCCTACGAATATATAAAACCCACTTTTATGGGAAGATCTATTTTTAGTCTTCAAATAAATGATTTTATCAGGATTTATGCCTATGATTCAATGTTTTTTCATCAATGGGTTCTAGGAAGGTGGAATATAAGTTATTTCTCATTGTTCTATATGGTTATTTTCAATCAAGGTTTGGTTCTTGTTCCAAAATTATTCCTTTAATTGTGTCTTTGTTGGATTTGATAAAATTGGTCTCTAAATGAAAAATAGAACACTTCATTATCCTCATGGGAGGAATTGAGGATGACTTGACCAATTTAGGGTCAACCATGGGGTGCACCAATGTTCCATCACAAGGTTATTTGATGTGTTAGGTGTGAAATCTACTTATTATTAAGTAGATATCATGTTAATAACTATAAATTGATTATGTGATGAAAATTATTATTAAATGGATATTTTTTCCTAGATGTGGGTAATGTCAAAGGGGTTTGATGTCATCATATAAAAATGGGGATATGGATATAAAGGTTTTGTGCTTAGTGAGTGGTGTTTGTAACCAAAATTCTGAATTGGGATAATACATGGGAATCACCAAAATTGTTAAATTAATTAACACATGAAAAAAGACATATATATTAATTGGTATAATATAGAGGGAATTAGTGAATATTCATTGTTATTTAATCATAAGAGATGATACATCAGATTAAATGGATATGTAATATTAATGGCAAATGTAATAATATATTATTTAATATTGTTAATTCCCATGTTGGTAGGTATGGATTTCGATTGATATTGAATTTTTTTATGTTTTTTGTGGAATGGTTTACATGTGGTGAATAAAATTATAATCATGTAGTTATCTCTTAGTATAGTGGGGTATGAACATGAGGATCTACGCCAATGGGTCGAGATAGACTGAGGCTCTAAACTCGACCCTAAATTTGAAGGACTAGGGAATAGGATGGAGTTATTTTCCCATAATGGTTTCATTCGATAAAAACATTTGGACCGAGGATTCATGTAGAGTTTGTAGTATATGGGATGATTTTATTATCCCCTGTGAGATTGGGAACACATTTTATTTTCCTCGATGCATTTAAATGGATGAATAGGCCTATCCCATTGATAATTGAATGAATGTAGATTAAGTAACAATGATGATATAATTATTGAAATTTGGGAATAATGCAAAAAAAATACTTCTGTGAATCTAGTTAGCTAATGGAACTCATATTTTTGTATTTTCTTTTTCCACACATAGAACATACATACACTATATATTGAATTGATATTTTCTAGGAACCTTTGGTTGTGTCCTATTGAGTTTTACTCAATCACAACATGGTCATCCATTGGGTACCAGAGAAAACAACATGCTTTAATTATAGTATAAGGGAATGTGACCTATGACACAAATTTGGTTTGATAATGATACATTAATGGATGAGGTTTAGACATTTAGTCAAATATGTTTTGGGGATTTCTCTATTCAGCTATATTTTGGATTTTTTTCCACATTATCACTGTTTAGAATGACATTCCATATTTATTGTTAGATGTATTTTATAACCAGATTGGGTGATGGTAGTTAGATATTTTTTTTATTGATTTAACTTTTCTCTATTATTTATTCTTTTTAACTTTTATGGGTTACTCAATTAATAGTTTATTGTCTCCACACGTGACTAATCTAAACCCTCACAACTAGTCAGTATCCTATTCCATTTAGGGAGGGGTGGCATAGGTCATGTTGTAAATCTGACTAAGAATATGTTTATTGGGTTCTAGGATGAGGATGTTACAATTTTATTTTAATGATTCAATGTATTTTGGTACTGTCTTGGATATAGTCCAATTTCTAATAATAAGAGATTGGGAACTATCAGTGGCATTTTTGGGTGATGTCCATTTCTGTTAATTATGTCATTAATTTTCTTACATATCCGCAGAATGTAGTTTATTTATTTCCTCTTCTCCCATGTCATAAAATTTTACCAGTTCTATTATAACCTTCTCCTTACTGATTCTGACCCCATTTTTTATAGGATAGAATTTCAACATTCTTTTCTTCAACATTCTTCTATCCCAAAAATCCATGTGACTCTGTCATTTTATTGTTTTTTGTAACTGGATGATTTAATATGTTTTTTTAGTTATACATTATATTTAATATATATTTTAGTATAATTAAATGATGTATCATAGTAGTTATTATACTATTTGGTTTCTAATTTGGAATGTCTCTACTATGTCAATGAAATCTATTTTTTTCATAGTTCCATCAAGAGTCATGAATCAATAAAACCAGAAGTAACTATCCATGAGTAATGAACAATTAAATCTATAATAAATTTATTTGAAGTTAGTTATGTGATAAATTTAACATAGAAATGTATTTAATTTGGAAATTTTTTCAACATATTTTAGATGAACCAAAAAATTTCAACAATTGATCTTTTATTTATTACTTAAGTTTCCTTCATATATCTTATCCAAATTACATAATGTAATAAAACATTCATAACTGATTTAAAAAAGAATTATATTAATCAAATAATATTTCTTAGGAGTAGAAAACAAGGTCTATAGTTACGATTCATAGTTGTGTTCTTGATGACTATTGAGTTAATAAATAAATATCCCTTTTTGATTTATTCCCCATACGTACCACATTAATGAGTTCAATAACCAGTTGTACTATCAAGAATGGTATTTTATTTCCATATACACCATGCAATATATACATTACCAAAATTTCAAGACGTTATCATGTACATAGACATACCCCTTTTACTTATACCTTGGGAATTCACTAGGGTCCTTCTATACTAATCACATGAATATTAACTAAACCATCAAAAAGTGTTATCTAATCCTTTGAAATAATAAACACCATTAAATTATAATCCCTTGATGTCATTTAAATCTGATATTTTTTCTTTAATGAAATTAGCATAATCTAATGTGTAATATAAAAAATCTCTAATAATAATAATACTATCATAGAAACATGAATATAAACTCTATCTAACATATAAAAATATTTCATTAAAATAATTTCATTATACCTTCTAGATTTATAAATTTTAAAAATAAACACATAAAATTCACTTTAATAACTCATTTTATTAGTATGAATTATACATTTACCAAATATACTAAAAATATCATTATTTAAATAAAGTCTCCAATATCTCCCACTAAATAAATTTATAAGGATCACTGAAAAAAATTTCTACCCTTCATATCTAAATAAACTCGGAAAATGAAAACCTAAAAAATGGGTTCGCTATGATTATAATAATGGGTAAAAATAAGTGATAAAAATTAAATATTTGTAGTGATTATAAGATGATCATACTGGTATAATATTGTTAAAAAAGTTTCTTTTACAAATAATGAATTAATTATGCACTATGTAATAAGAATTGGAATAACATTTTTACCTGAAAGATTAAATAAAAATGTTCCATGAGAGCATAACATTAGTATTATAATAATAATAAATATATGGAATATAATGAAAATATTGTTCCAAACATCAGTGCGGTGAAATATTACATCCATCTTCCACACTATCAGTTCACGAGATTAACATGAATTAAAATGTACTCATGAATACTTATCTCATGAGATATAATTTTTTATCTAATTCATTGGAGGGGGATATATGAGCCCACACCTTATTCCTACATATAAAAATGTTCCACTTGTAAAACATTCACTTATTATAAAATAAATAACCCATGTAAATAATATTGGTTTTATTAAACATTCAATTAATTTTTCATATTCTGTAGAGCATAATGATCCGATTTGGAAAAAATGGGTTTCATTCAACACGTTATAAAGAATCCTTACAAATAAAATGGGATTAATATTGTCTATAAATGGTTTCAGACAAAAAAGTCTTCCATAATTCCATATTCAATAATAACATGAGAAACCCTTGCAAATTTAATGTGAATCAAGTGACATCATGTAATATTATAGGTAAATACAATTATATCATAAAATTAATGAGTATTTTATTTTCACAGTATAGATATAGTATATAAGATTCAGAATATAATTTCCACAGTAATGTTTCTTATATAACATTTTTGAACAGTATTATATCATAGGAGGAAATGTTCAGAATTTTTAGTTATAAAACATCGGATTATAAATATTATTTATACACAATGGATGCTTAAGAAATAAAAAGATTCCAGTGGACTATTCCACCAAAATATAAGGATATAAAATTATCCATATAGATAGTTGATTTAGAATATATCATTTTATGGATATTAAGAATCATGTATAAGATTTTTTATAGAATACAAATGGGCTTAAATATACCATATAAGGTGTTTTAGAAAAATGTCATTTGGAAAAATAATTATCAATGGATTATTGAATTTTTTTAATAAAATATATTATATAACATTGAGATATATAATATCTTCTAGAATCCCTGAAATTTCAGTAATAATGTTTAATATTAAATAATAATGGTGGATATAATATGTGATCAAATATAAGGAATTAAAAATATTTTCTTATCACACATTGATCTGATTAATCCTTTTGAAATTTTATAAAAATAATGTAGAATAATTTAAGTTAAATTCAATCAGTATAAAATTAACATAGTAAATTTTTGAGGAATAGAAAATGGAATTTCTAAATCCATCTAATGCTTATAGTAAATTAAAAATGGAATTTTTCAACCGAGAAGATCAAATTGGAATAGATTCTATAACAAAAAACACATTTGGTAAATATATGTGTTAATGGAAAAAATATTTTCTTGGGAAATATAGCACCCTGTGAATTTCCAAATAGAATTATGGGTTATTTTATAATGAAAAAATGAATATGTGGACAATCAATCACAAAAAAAATCATTACATGAAAATTAGATAGGCAATGAAGTTCTTCTGGTCATGGAAACTATTTAATCAAAACAAATTTTAATCTTCGGTAACATTTTAATAGAATGTAATTTAATATATAACATGATATAGATCCTAAATACCATTTAATATGGTGAAATAAAATCATTTGGAGCTGACACACTATGTTTACGTATTCATGGTCCATAAAATGAATTGGGATTCAAGGGATGAAAATGTAATAAATAAAATCTATACAATGTTTCCCAGATTAGTTAAATGAAGTCAGAGCACATGAATGAAAAATATAATAGTAGTAATAACCTTTTTTAGAAAAAATTTCATATAAACATTTATTTTAATTACATATAATTACTATCCTAATGTATATTATTTATATATAATCAGTTTTAGATATTGGGTGTATGTAATCTTGATCATTTTGATCTAGTTTCATAATAATGATGTTTTTATTCATGATTCTACCAAATTACATAATTCAAATAACATTAATATATTTTTAATTAATGTTTAATACTTATTTATAATGTTTTAGTTTCAATAAATGGGTGTTATAGTTCCAATACTTATAGTCGAATTTGGTTATGAGAAAACATTATTTATTTGGTTTGAACAGAGGATGTATCTCAAATAATGAGATATATTATTATATTTACATCACAAAGGGAAAAACTTATTTACTAATTTATGTCATATATTTACATATATTTAATTATAAGAGTCATATATAATATAAAATTGTAGGATTTTCTATATTGGTGGAAATTAGACCTACGTTAATATATTACAATTAATAGATGATTATAAAGGGTTTTTTTAGAAATTACATATCTATTAATTATTAGAGTGATATATCAAAATTAGAAAAAATTACTTGATAAATATAAATTATTTTAATTTTATTCATTATTTGATGAACTCGTTATTTTCACATAGAATTCCCTTTTTGATGGTTGAATTATCCTAAAATTTTTATTTCTTGTACCTCTAGTAAGTTTCCAATATTTCTTCCAATACCAATATAATTCCTTTAAAACATATTTTTACAATGAAATTATTCTACTATTCTACCATGTATGGTATTTATGTTAGAAAAACTGAAATTGATAATTTCATTGAGTTAGAATTCTACCCGTATATATGGATGATTATTTCATTTTCCATAAAATAGGGAAAATTTTTAACATAGTTTGACAACTAAAAATATATAATTTATCATAAATATATTATTTATTTATTTAATTAACTATTTAGGCATCCCTTGACAGAAGGAGAAAGAAAATGAATCATGTTTCATTTTTATAGAGGTAGTCTACAACATGCATGAATAACATTGTAATTTTTCATAAAGGAAAATGGAAAAGGTAGTAAATAATTTTACCATAATTATATTAACATGAATGTATTCTAGTGATACTATTATAAATATTTTGAGATGGTGAAACGTAATTTTAGGATGAGGACATTCCCATAAATAAGTATAAATGAAAATAAAGTTGTATTATATTTGAAACATACATAATATATTATCCCCTTTTCTAATTGTGTTCATCCTTTAATGAATGGACTTTTGAGATATACAAAGGTTATTGAATGTGTCTATTAATTTCGAGGAGATGGTTGTTTAGAGTTTCAAAAAAACTATGTGCGCCTCGGTGTGAGGTGAAGTTATAAATGGTGTGCTCTATTTATAGGTGAAAAGGAATGTCATTTTTATATAAAAACTATTTTTTTAAATAATAGTATAACAACCTCAAGGATTAGGGAACCTAAAATGAGAAATAATAGAGCGAGGAAGAGGAAATGTTAGTTTAGGCCTCAACTACCCATTCCCTCTGATGTTTAAAAAAAATTCCACTCATTTCCATTATTTATTTAATGTTTTCATTTTAGATTATTCATTCATGAATATTTGCTACATTAGGAAAAATATCCTTTAGGAATAATAATAAAAATTCCATTATTAAATTAATATTATCTACTAATTCCGAATTCAAAATAAATTTTACATTAATCATTTTTTAAAAGGGGTATCTTAATATATGAATATTTAATTTGTAATGTATTGAAATATAATATTAAGTAAAATATAACTTTTATCAATTTCAAATATGTGTAACATTCTATTACATCTTATCCGGAACTTACGTAGTCTATTATTTATTCCCTTTTTGGTTTTGATATATTTCAGGACCTATGCGGATGGATAGTGTTTTTTGGAGGAAATGACATAATGTTAGGGGATATTTGGTTTTAATAATTAATGATGTCTACATATAAAAGAGACAATTTTTGTGGGATTTATCATGGGGTCCAAAAATATATAGATTTGGTAAATGATTTTTCTATAGAACCTATACTTCAAACTACTAGCTAGACATATTCAAATTATGAACTTGTTTCATGATGTGATTTTTTAAAGGACGATATCATGAGTTTCATATAGAGCATGAAGGAAATACAATTTTTATATCATTTATTTCTTGAATTGGATAATTTGGAGTAATTCAAATTGAGGATAATTATTTTTCAGTTTATCATTAATATCATGGATTTATTATATTAAAGAGTTTCATGAAAGGAATTATTGATGTTAAATTGGTTTTAATCATGTTTCAAAAAATAAATTTTATCCTATTAAATGTGCAGGACTCCCTCTGAAACCCCATTCATATATTTGGAGATTATTGGAGAACTCCCCCTTCTGGATCTCTCTATTTATTGTTTGGTCTCAATGATGGATTTATCTCTTTTCCTTAGTAATTATTATACAAGTTTCATCACTTCCTTTTTTCATCTTATTAGTTGGATACATTATTGGATCCTGATATGATTTTTTTTAGTTTCTTATTGATCCATGTTGTTTTCCTTCATACCTTTTCTTTTAAAGGCCAATACTCTTGTTTCCAGTGTCTATTGTTGATTGTAACATTCAATGTTTCATTCTTTAGGATAGTGTATCATTGCAATTTGTTCAATTGATTTAATTTACTTACATTTTTGTGAATTCAATTGATTTTTTCATTGAAATTTACTTATTTAAAATTTAATGGTATTATTTTTGTAACTATTACATGTTATATTTGGGTTTTCATTAAAACAAGTCATACACCATGAATTAGAATAAATACATTATAGTGTAGTTGTGGTTTTGAATTTTTTTTTTGAAATACATTGAACATTGGGTAACTATGGGTGAATGATGAGTTTAATTGTCACACTTTATGTTTTTAATTCTAAAAGTTGATTTATTTAAATTTAGTATGTTAAATTCCACTAATGGTGAAATTTGTGGGATATATCATTGAACGTGATTGTAATTATCTTTTATTTATTGTACTTAAAATAATAGTTTAGAGCCATCATGCTATGCTATTTTATTTATTGACAATTTATAACATAATGTTATATTTTATGGTCATTGTGTGCATTCTTATCTTATAGTGTATTAAAGAATTGTTACCTCCTTTCATATCATATTCTTGTAATTTTTACTGTGGAATGTTTTATAATATTAAATGAATTTTTAGAAAATGGTTCAATTTTTGAAAATTCATTGTGAACTATATTTTTTTAAACCATAACTAATAAATTCATGATATTAGAACAAATATAGATTCATTATTTGTGTCCTACTTGTATATTTAGTCAATACCTAAAATTTTTCCTTTTGTTGGTTGCAAAGGTTTTTTATTTTCAAGGACTGGAGTGAAAGGAATGGGATTATTTTTCTTGTTGGTTTCTTTAGTTTTCATCATCTTCATAGTGGGATAGTTTGTTGGTGATAGATTTTCCCATTGGGATTTTTTTCGACTCACCAATTTGTATCTTTCCACTTGGTATTGTTTTTAGGACTTTTTTAGTTTCATTGTTATGTTCAATTTGTTTTATTTTTTTTTCTATTCATTTACATTTTTTAGGATATTATGAGACATGTTACATCTTCTTCTTATTAACTCTACCATGTGGAACACCATATTTATTGACTAGTCCAACTAACCAGTGTTTTTTGTTAAAAATGATATCAACATGACTAACTGACATGATTTATAGTAAATAATCCATTGTATATATTACTATATTGGATGACCTAAATATAGAAAATTAGAATTTAGATAATAAGGGTGGAAAAATTCATGAACAACTCACTTATGTGGATAAATCAATGTTTCCTTGGGTGGTAGAGGATTTATTCCAATATTGAGACTTGGTCATAATGGTCAATTGAATAAAGTGGAATTGAGGTTTATTTATATGATACAATTACATTCTTATGGTTTCAACCCTTAGAATAAAGTTATAATTCCTTTAATTTCATGTTATAATAATTCATAGATATATATAGATATGGTTGGTCATATGATTTTGGAATGTACTATGAATTTATTTTTTTATGGGATGTGATTATTAGAAAATTACTCAAATAATAATTCCTACAAATCTGAGTGAGGAAGATGTCATACATGTTATATAGGAAAATTATCTGTTGACCCTTTGTTTTGTATAGGTGTATTTTGAAATATTCAAAATATTAGTATAATAGGTGTTACAAATATTATATGACTTGAATATCAAAACTCCAAATATACTAAGCAACATCCACTAGTCTATTTTGGTGATAATGGACACTATAAATCTAAAAAACGGCTTTAGTGGATTGATATGTTCTTTCGTATTCTGAAGAATACTAAGGTCTCTATGGTGTTTTTTCCAATACAAGAATGTGGGAACAAGAACCATATGGTGGGGCTCTGTTGTGCATGGTATGTTACAAAAGTATCTCACCTAACTATCACTCATGTATATATTCAACCCATAGTTTCATCCTAAGAATTTACCCAACATATTTTTATTCCTAGATATAGGGGATCATACTATTCTAGAGTATTCAACATATTTTTCTCAATTGGTGAATTGAGCATCCGTACTAGTAACTAATGATTACAAGAAGGATCAATGTTTTTATTGGGGAATGTGTGAGATAATTTGTCAATTTTTATTCTATGTTGCCTTCTGTACTTTATGGAAGTAGTCAATAAAATAATGGATATAGGAATATTGTAAGGAATTCAATCCCAAGACAATTCAAATTAGGCTACTCGAGTGAAAATAGGTGGATAAAAAATTTATAGTACAATTCATACATATATTCCTTTTATATTTTTTAGAATATTAATTTGTGTCACCTGATTAAAAAGTCATGGTGTTAATTAGATGATTCATAATTAGTTTATGTAGTGATTTGGTTTCCACTATGTATTAAATGTGATTTAGTATTCTTTATTTTTAATTTTCAAGAAACGTTTTAGGGGGATCATAAGGAGTATAAATTTATTTATAACATTATGAATAATCCATTTTCAAGGTACATAAGATTTGTTCAATGATTGAGTTAAGAGTTACAAGTTGACAGTAGTGGTTTTGGAGAAAATGTTGTTCATGGAAACTGTATTTTTATTTTTCATTGTATTCCCAATTTTTAAGTATGTAATTGAATTCATGAATTGAGACTCTATTTGTTTATTCAATGGTCTAGATTTTTGGATCATATCTCCTATCAGACTAGTAATGTATAATGATGTTAATTCAGCCAATTTGATTTTTTTAATACCATAGAAGTTAATATCCAAACCATTTCTAATTTGAAGTGGGATTCGAGGGAATAAACTCTCATATGCACCAAACCATGTGTGGTACCAATAAATTTTGCGATCATGACATATTTGTATTATTTCATTGGTTAATAGATATGATGGAAATTAGAGAGATAAACAATTGATTATTTCTATGGTATGTATGGATAGAATATCATTTGTAATTATAAAGTGTTTTATGAAAGGGAATTAATCTAGACCATAGGGTTATAGGGACCCCTATGATTATAAAAAATGAATTTTCTTTACCAAAAACAAAAGGTGATATGGATAATCATCTATGTTAGTGACCTTGATAAGGATCACAAATCATTATTAATTTTTATATTTATTTATTTTTTGAAAATTGGAATTAGGATGAAATGTAATCATATAATGTTATGCATAACATATTTGAGTTATATAGATTACATAATAGTTTTCTCAATTTATATATGTGGCTCTGGGATATAATTATCATCATCTTAACCTAGATGATGTTTAAAAAATTGATCCAAAAATTTATTAAATTTTTGAAATGGATGGTGAGTAGAATTTGTGAAATAAATAACAAGAGTTTTAATACCATGTCTGAAGTAAGTATAAATGATAAACTTTGGATTAAAAAAATTATTTGATGAAGAACAAATATTTTTTATTTTTTTTATTTGCGATAAAGGGAATCAATGAAATACATTTTTTACCATACTGTAAATGGAATATTTGTTTTGTGGATATTTATTCCTTATAGATCGCATGTAGATACGTTTTTTCATCAAAAAATCCCAAAACACATAACTGATATTTATATAACATTATTTAGGTAGAATAAATGGGTTTTTAAATAATCCAATTGAATTTTATCCCTAAATAATTACGTTCATAAATATTTTTCATATTAAACATGAGAACATAATATTTATTATGAAACCCATGAGAAGAGAATTTTCAATCAAAGTTGGTCATTAAAAAAATTTAATTTTTATATTATTGGTTACCTAGAGAATGGGAGAGAGGTGGTATAATATAACTAATAAGGAGTTTATACTTTGGTATCTACCATAATAGAAATTTCCAACTGGTGATATGTGAAGAATAAATAAACAACATGAATCTATAATTAAATAAATATTAGGAATTCTAGGATGTTAAATTAAAAAATGTATAATAATAATAAATTATATCATATAGAATTCATGTATGTTGTTGAATATCAAAACATGATATCAAGGATATGTTTCATAACACAATACTTATATGGGATCAGATATACAATAAAAACACGTTTATATGTCTCATGGGAACAATTGATACATCGAGTAGAAATATTGTTTCTGGCCCCACTGGACGCATATTCTAGACTAATTCATTCCCAATAATATTCAATAATTCATTTTGTAAAATTATTCTATGTATTTAATTGATAAATAATTCATGGATATCAATATAATGAAAATTAACAGAAACATTATTCCCCATTTAATTTAACAATGTGGAAGTTGAGGAAAACATCCCATAATATATATATATATATAAGAAATAGGGTATCATTATAGTATTAAAAAATACACTTATCCCTAAAATATTATCGAGAATTTATATTCAATGTGATGGGTTATACATTTCAATATAGAAATTGGGTATAATATTCATCATTTGTTGATGTCAAATGATATTCTATGCAAAATCATTCACCATTTTGTATAAATAATAAGTTAATATTGAAAAGCGTATCCACTGGGAGTGTGAAGCTATATATATAGTCATAGGCCCACTAATAAATAATACATGTCCTAATTGGGTGAACTCACAACTAACCCATTTTTGGGTGATTAGCTAATATGAATCTATTTCATAGCTGCATCTACATTCTTGTATCAAGTAAATTATATAATTTGAAGGAATATTCTTAAAGATTTATTTTTCATAAAGTAGGATGATTTTTAAACCATTAAAACTATTGTTTTTTTAATTTATTTGTAACCCTTAAATCAATATAATATAAGGTAGGTATAAAAATTTAGACTTGTACATCCATTGAAATTCAAGAGGAAAGTTGTTAAAATTCTATCATAACAATGTATGCACCAACAATGGAAATAAATGGTGATTATATCTAGGGTCCCAATAAATGAAAATTGATACAAAAACATATGGATTGGGTATATACTCAATAAAAATACGGATATAAATAGATTAATTTGTCATTGAAATAATTGAAATAATAATAGTTTCATGATATAACATCTTAAATATGGGGGATATACCCCCACATAATGGAAATTAGGGTTGTAACAAAAAACAAGTCACAGAGAGTGTAATTTTAGTCAAAAAACACCATCTCCTTTTAATTAAATCTAAAATACTAATTTTAAAACATATATCATAATCATATAATTCAAAATCACTTAATTTCAAACCTTCCACATATATATTTTCAATTATAATCATTATATATAGTCAATCATGATATAAATTTTGGTGTGTATAACTTAATATTTCTCTACATACAGTGTTTATGGTTTGATCCTTTGTAGTAGTTTCATAATATAATTATCCATATTGGTTCTTATTAAAATTTTAATCATTAATATTTCATGACATTTAATTTTATGGATTATTTATAATAAATTATAGGCATTACAATTTATTACATTTTTATTATAGTCTTCACATAGGAATTTCGAGTTGATAAAAATATAATTTTAGAAATTTTTGAAAATCATATAGTGTTTTAATAATTAGTTAATTAATTTAAAATTTATAAAATATAGAACCTAAAAAAATAAATATATTAATGAAAATATAATATTTCATCAGAAATAATGTTCGTATTGTCATTCATTATATAAGTTCATAGTATTGTTTACGTAGGTGGAAACACCGTCTCCAAATAACTATACACGGATTTAATTATTGATTTTAAGATGATTTCGTTATAATCCCATTATAGAAGAAGAACAATGACATTTGTTTCTATTTGTTTTTATTATATATTATAATTTCAAAGATATATAATATGAAGTAATGGATATGAAAATATAACATAATTTGAATAAAATGTTATTTCTCTTAGTGTGACTGTTTAAGAAGGTAAATTTTATAATGTTGGAATATTGATTATATAATTAAAATGTAAATAAATTTTTCTTACACAAATATTAATATTGTAATAAATATCATAGTTATCTTATATAATAAATTTTAATTCTTTCCGTGAATTTCAGTAATAAAATAAATGGAATACTCTATTCCATGGAGGTAGTAGTATGCGCTTACACATAGATGATGAATTCATATTCCTCATAATGAAAGAAAGTAGAAATTATTTTATTAAATTTAAATAATATTCATATTAAATATATTATAGGTTTTTTTATTAATATCCCATTTCAGACCATCATTCTAAGACAATGTAGGGAAATAAAACACGCATCTTCATGGAGTTGGTAGTAGTTATATAAGCTATAAACATACTTTGTTTTTCCTGATGAAAAGTGGAATGGTAGTCCAAAATTAATACCTTGACATAAATAATATATATTATATAACTAAATTTGATTTTTTCAAATACGTATTGGAATATTATAATAGAATATTTATGATATAATGGAATAATGTTGAGTAAAAAGTACTACTCACATTGATAATCATTGGATTTCCTTAGATAATCACTAGAAAACTGAAGGATTATGATAATATAATATAACCATAAGATAATAAGTACTATATAATTAAATGATATATGAAAATATTTTGTGTGATGTATCAATGTGGGATCCACTAAATCAGTCCCCCTATCTTTTCAGTCACATAACCTCAAGTGAACCTCCTCGTATAATAGAAGATGATGACTATAAGTGAGGGTGATATAATAGTATAGTGGGTAGACTATTCAATTATGATCAAATTAGAGTATCATTATTTCAAAAATAAATCAATTGAAGAAGCTTTTAATCTTTGGATAAATAGAAAAAGGAAAAAACATACTATAAATTCAAGAATAAAACATATACAATCATTCTTGTCCGTGTCTTTCTAAATTAAATAAGTGTTTTTCATATATGAGTTATATAAATAATTTATAAAAATAAGATGATACACTTAAAATATAAATCCATGAGATTCCTAATCATTATCATATTCATGTCCACTTAAGAACCCTAGTATAAATGTAACTGAAAAACAATAATACATGAACATAAACATGCAACCATGAGGTCCGTTCAGGTTCCAAATGGATTCTTGAAAAGGATGTGAGGTTTATTTAGTAGGACACCACCAATGGTATCAAATGAAATCCAATCAGTGTATATAATATATCAACCTTCCAGTATAATAAATAAAGTCGTATATAATAAATCTAAATGAGTTAGAACGGGTTCCTCCAGGATGCCAGACAAACCATACCCTCATCATCCAAATGCATAATTTCACTGAACATAATATCTCATGAATTTATATTCATATATGAAAACTCTAATATCCTTATAGATATACCTACACCAACGAGGACCTTCGTCTTAGTTACCAGGAATCCAAATAAAATAATATTATAAAATGATATATATGTTAAATAAGGTACATAATGTTATATTGATAATAATAATGGTAGAGACGAGGTGTGACCATGATTTCATTAATATGAGAGTGTTGATTATAATAATTGTGATAACCCATGAAATATAGCTATTGGGGTTTCAGTGTAATTTAGATGGTGAATCATTGGACTTCCATCCTAAAACTTTTTGACCGATTATTGAACATCACATTGTTAGTAATCTCGAGGTAATCATGATTTGGAACCCAATGTTGTAAACCATACAACATTTGTTCATGGACATCAAGATGAATCCCAAAATTTATACCAAGGAATTATTATTTCTAGATATAAAAATAGTGATTTGTTGAATCATCACACTAAAAAAATCATCTTAGACTAACTATAACTCCCATATAACTTATATGATAGCTACTATAATGAATGTATCCATCCATGGTAGTACATTATCGCAATTTACATGTGATGCATAATTACACATCCAAACATCCACATAACAATATTACAGACTAATGTATCTACATTTTATTTCTTGGATATTGAGTCAAACAATCAACTGGTGTTATTGAGTCTGGAACAGCATTTATACGTGGTAATCCCTATGTCACTTAATAAATACATTCATTTACAAATAAACATGCTCCTAGAAATAAACCCTGAAAGAGTCTGTATAACAAAAAAGAAGGAAAGTTTAATAAATTTTACAATAAAACTACATCTAACTCATTGTACCCTACACATTTTAAATATAACGGGCACAATCATAACTAAATCTAGAACACACATAGAGGTTGTCAATTATTAGATATGTGACCCAAGTCACTCCCATTACATCTATGTAAATGTTTCTGGTATTGTTCCAACAAACAAATCTTTTCCTCACATTAAATATAATAGTCAAATATCCTCTAATTGAAATCATTATAAAGATATTGAATATAACATTCATCCCTTATACATTTATCGACAACAATTCCATCACTACAAATGAATTTCTTGATTGTTAAAAAACCCCTACCCAAAAAGTCATATCCAAGCACTCTTGGACCCCCAAATTTATTAATAAAAAGAAAAACTGCAGAGACAAACAAGAGAGACCAAGAGCGAGATTACATGTTAGAATAGTCATAATCACCACATTCATAACTGGTCAGATCATTAGTATCAGCCGACTCCCATTGTAATTGAGGCTCATATTGTATGAGAATCTTGATATATTCCTTCTTTCGTGCCAATTGCTTCATGGATAACTTCCTCTTATACTTCTTGGAACTTGACCTAGTGGTCACCGTCATCGGAACTGCAGAGTAATATTTCATTGGTTTTCTTGAAACTAGGGTAGTCATGAAACCCTCACTGTCAGAGATTCTTTTCTTTTCTCCTCGAACAATGTCACTGTAGGAGACATTGTTTGTATCCTTATCAGTTTCCATACCCTCATCATGAGTGTCCCCCACTTGCAGGGGATTGACTCCCCAATTCCCGGAGTGTTGGCCTCGACCCTTTATGTTCCTTCATCAGAGATGTTCCTCCATTTAGAAGAAGAAAAAGGTTGCTTTTGGACATTCTGCTATGTAGTATCATTCTCCGTCAAAGCGGGCACATGACTCATATTCTCATAAGTAATAACCTCCTGAGCTCTACAGGGTTCACTATAAGATATTGTCATAGTAGCATCAATAATCAAATCTTTTCCATTCCATATATTCAGTGCCTCAAGAAATGTTTACTTCATAGAAGGGTCATTTTCTTTTGTGACATGCTTTGTTGAGGACGAATACTTCAAGTTATCCTTATGACGGCAAATATTGGAGGGGTGTCCTTGAATCCCACAATCCTTACAAGTGATGTTTTTATGACACAACTCCAAAGAGTGCCCCACAACCATGCATTTAGTGCAGAAGAGAGGTTTGTTTTCATATTCAAAATTAAAAAAAAATTGGATCAGAGGGAACAGAAAGTGTTTCCATGTCAATGAGAGTTGAGCTAAGATCAACTTCCACCAACATTCTAGAGAAGTAACCAAAACTAACATTTGTCGTTTCCTTATCAAGACGGATGGGTGTTCCAATTGCAGTTCAAATATCATGCAAGATCTCTGGGTGCCAAAGAACCCAATTAATCCCATGACATATTGTTTCATTATGTGTCCCATTGAAAACTAACCATTAAAAATTTCTCATTCTTCCAAACACTAACATAGCTCAAAATCACTACATCTATAGACACTTACACTCCCATAGTGTTAATCTAGCATCTGGATTCAATCCCAACCCATAATCTGGTATTATATCAAGCATCCTCTCATGGTATATATCCAGAATATAACAACCTCATAAGCGATGAAGGACAATGTTAACCATTCCTTGGTGTAATTTAGTATCATTTCTACCTCTACAAGTAATTACATACTTTTACAAGATGTATTAAAAATAAACAACTTATAATTGTTCATATAATAACATTAATGAAAATTGGTCATAATCCCATGGAATACACTCCATAGACCAATCGACATGATTTATGTTTTTTTCCAACACAAATAATCCGAGCATTGTCATAAAAAGAATAATAAATAGTCCTCTTAAATCACTCAAGATAAATTTATTCTATATATACTCAAGTATTTTTTTTATACATGCTAATTATAAACATTGTATCACCACATAATAAAAAATTAAATGTATTGGTAGTGTTAGAACACCTAATCCCTTTTTCAATGTCATCTTATGAAATGGGTAAACTTTATTTCCTCTAATTCCTATGTAACTCTAATCTGGAGATTACCCATGAACACAATAGAACTTCTCAATTAAATAATTATTCACACTAAACTCCTACAATTTGTTGCAGTATCATACAAACATGATGTGTACCATATGCATGTATTATCTCTACCCCAAGATTGTATCAACAATATGAAACAAAATTTGATTATATATATCACAAAATCAGTCCAATTAATTCTAGTATTTTATATCCCTATGAAAAGATTCATCCCATAGTCTTACTCTCACATATGACAGTTATTTCCATTGATGATCGTCTAAGTAGCTCATAATATTAGAATATTTAGGTTCACATGACCTAAATGTGGGAAACCATGTACTACACATGTCTATCTAGATAAATGATATAAATACGTGAAATTGTTCGCTCATAATGTCTCTAATTTATACAATACCAACCATCCAACCAAGGAGTTAGTTTACAATGTTTGATTCCTTCTATAGATAGTTGAAACTAGAGAAAAAACTCCTATATATTAATAGAAACATCATTTACTATAAATAGTTTACCTGAGCATGAACTAGCTCAATAGTATAACCCCTAATTATAAACAAGGAATCAACCATTAATCTTGATTCACTATTAAAAAATTCTATCATGTATGATATAAATCATTTAGGTTGTAGTGATAAGAGAAGTAGCATATAAGAAAAACCAATGATTCAATTCCAATGAAGCCATATTTGTAATATTATAATTAACACTGGCACTCGGGATCTCACAAAAATATGTATATAAGGATTCATTTAATATATTGAACAAATTCACAATTTAAATTTTGAACATTTCAATTGATTGCTTTAATGAACATCACTTACAAGTTATGAAGGGAAACTGTTAGTGGTATATTAGTTTGTTAATTATAAAAACCACATATTCATATAATATCTATCATCCTTTTAAGAAGTAATATTTTCTGGATGAACGCCTACAAGAATGTATGAAATTTTACTTATATATTTCTTTTAACAATTTGTATGTATCCATTATGATTATCATGTCTTTCTCCATTAATGAAAATATAAATACTATGCTATAGAGGAAATATTCATTTACTTAATTTTTACCATATTAATTAACATAATAATCATAATAATAATTAAAAAATAGATACATGCACTATTGTCATTTTTAAATAATTTGTTTATTAATATTCCACTATAAACATATACATAACCCAAATAAGTGGACGCAGAAGCATCAAATAACTATTTCCATATAGCATTAGTATCCCCCCCAAAGGGTTTATAAACTAAGGAATATAAAAAATAAGTTGACATATAAGGGTCCCACTCATTCATTCATGCTATAAAGACACCTCTCATTGGTATAACATTTAAACAACATGCCTAAACTCACCTACTATGTTTATTTGCGCATTTATGAAATGACTCATATGGGTCTTTATGCCAAAATTGTGTTGGTACTGGTATTTAAAAATGAAAATAGTATTTATATGATGATCCATTTTTTTTAATATTTTAGTTAAATTAACTACTATTACCAATATATAATAGAGATTTAATTTATAAGATATAATTGGTGTTCAGGTATCTACAACTAGTTTTTACTTTTTTTCAAAATATAGAAAGTTCATATTTAATGGAATTATTATATGGGTCACACTTTCTAATTTATAAAGGCCCATAAACCATATAAGCTATAATTAGAAAATAGTTAATGAAAAACATAAATATCTCACCACATGTGATCAATTGACCCTAGATCAAAGATGTAAAGATATGATAGAAAATGATCCATCATAAAGATGTATTGGGAAACCACATTAAGGATGATGATGACACTTTAATAACCGTTTTTTTTCACCATTATATTAATGATTTATATTATATGGAAGAAATGAATATACAACAACAAAATAGGAACTCACTAAATTATTTTTATATCATAATAGAGTGCCAACTAATCCCCCAAATATGTTTTACATTTTGGCATGATGCTATGTCACACAAAATATATTCATTATGTATCAAGAATTCAATAAATTCAACCTAAAAGGCATTATAACATGATGACATGTGAATTTCAACTTTCTTTTATTTTTCTTGTAACAATATTTCCTTTCCATATTAGTCTAATTGTAAAATTTCATATAAATGAAAAATCTGTAAGCAATGAAAAGTATATCATTCAATCAATATGATATTATAATCAATCATAATAAATAAAATCATGGACCATAATCCCTACCCTGGACACATGGTAATTTCATACTATGTGGGATGATCAGTCCAAAATAGGGCTATTTACCAATAGTTGACATGATTGTAGTGTCAAATATAAGAAATCATAATTTTAATATAGTGAAAATTAAATCGTTGATTCCACTATGTAATGTCCCTACCAAGGTGGCACTAATATAGTTCACTGAGCTAGTTGGTAACATTGACTCAAAAACTCCTCCCCTTTCACTAGAGGTTTATTAGTGGCATCGAACCTCTAAATTTGGGATGGTGGGGGATTATTACAAAATGATCATACTGTCACAATGGAATATCATCCATAAATATAATGGTGAAGTATTATATGTTATGTTAAATAAAAAATGTCATAAAAACTATAAAACATTCCAATTCCAAATACAAAACCACACATGTTCATGACAGGCTACAATATGCATGTAGTATCCATAAATTAGATAATAAACTAAAAATACATAAATAACAGAAAAACCTAAAAGGATATCTCCATGAAAATATAATGATCAATGTTAGTCCTATGCTCCTAGGATACCATATATAAATGTCACAACACAATCAAAATCAATTAATCTGAACCTGAAACCATATGCTCTTCCTAGTTACCAAACATGGAATTAAATAGAGTATTACATAAAATCAGTATGCCACCATAAACTATGTATAATTTATTCTATTCAGTTTGTAAAAAATATTAGTTTAAAAGTATAATAAATAATGTAGTAAATAATCAATGTAAATGAGTCGGGTCAGGTTCCTCAGGGAAAACCGACCAACCATACCTACTTTGGCCTAAGCTGTAATGTCTCTAAATACTACCACCAAGTATACATTTTCCACCATTTATATATTTGAATATGTGGAAACAATGATATCCTAAAAGATATTACATCACAAGAGAGTAACTAAGGATTATGTCTTAGGAATTCACAAATAATAATATTATTATCACAGTAATATTTTAAAAAAGGGGTTCTATGTGATAATGGTAATAGTAAAAAGAGACACAATGTGTATCAAATTCATCCTTTGCCTATGAGGACTGATCCATGTCATAGTGAACACTTGTTAAAAATGCATATAGGGGTATGAGTGTAATCGAATCCATGAATACATGGAATTACACCATATTAGATACTAACTAATTCCATGGATCAGATTCAAAGTAATCTCATGATAATAATGATTTGGAGAAAACATAGGTATCCAATGGCTTCGTTGGATTGGGAAAATAAATTTAAATATAAAGATATATTCCTTGTAGTTTAAAATTAGAAATATATTACTAGTAAATCATCTATAATTCACTAAGTGATTCTTGTAAAAATAAGATGATGAAATAATTCTAGGGTGGGTATCTCCCTAGGCAATACCATTAATGAAACATGGTGGTGACTTATGAGTGCTTGTGGAATTACGTTAGGGATCCCAGGAAATATCATGTCTTACACCCACATTTATATGGAATGGGGTCCTTATCAAGAGGTTCAATACATTTGGTAAGTAATTATTGGTCATAGGAAGATATTTTTTCCATTTTTTGACTTTATGATTAGAGAAGCATAGTGACAAGACAACACCATTCAGATTTCATCTAAAAAATTTCCATTTAGTTTATAATCTACGATGAGGCCCTTGAAATTCACTATCCTATAATATAAATCATCCTGATACATTCAATTATCTTATTCTATTTTGGATTGATAAGACCACGCAGATCATATGTGGTATCGTTAGAAAATAGAGGTATGATCATTATTTTCTGTATTTTAATTAAATTTAATTGATAAAATTGTACAATGAAAAAATATCAAGAATAATGTATTATGTTATGGACTTGTATGTTTATCAAAACCATTTAATTCTTCTTGGAATTTATTACTATTCTCAATAATTTAAATGACATAGTAAAATTTTCCTTTAATCACATGGAATGAAGGACTCAGATATCATGTGAGTGAACACTTTTTAAGTGGTGGTTCTATTTGTGGTCGTTAACCACCATTAATGTAAATGGGATAAGGATATCAGAATTGTGGACTCAAAGTCTAATTAAATAGATTTTTCATTTTTTGAGAAATTCATGAGAATTAATATATAAGGTACAATGAAAATAAAATATAAAAAACACAACATAATGTTAGTTGAATATCTACCACCTCATTCATGGATAAAATGATTCATTAATTTATTATATAGATTTGATTCAAGTTGGATTGTTAGGCATTGAAATAATAGACATATTTACTTTAAATAGGTGGAATTATATTTAATGAAGTCAGATCCAACTATTACACCCTATGATTTTTTATGAAATATATATTTAATAAATATTGATCATTTAATAACATCCATATCACTCTACACTATGTAAAGAATATGAAACACACAACACCGACTTATCTTTTTTACACGCAATACAGAGTTTATACAAAAAATAATTTTTAATGTAATAATTTAAATAAGAAATTTATAAAGAAGTTATTAGAATGGATAAAATGACCAAGTTTAATTGAATTATAAAATTATGGTTTAAAAATTTATTTATAATTTATTTAAGAAGTAATTATAAATGAATATTAAACTTTCTTAAAATGAAATGCATTTTTTTAAAATCTATTTAATTATGCACATGTCTATTTTATACCAATAAATTAACAAAAAATTATTTTTATTAAATTAATGAATTATAAAATATATATTTAATGTAATTTTTATCATTCTTCTAATTATTATCATGAATTTATTTATGTTAAAATCCAACAATATGCATAAAGGAAGTATTTTCTCAAGAGACGGTTTTCCTGCATGTTGATGGAACACATGTTAAAAATATAGTTTTTGAAAAATGTATATATTCTTTTTGGAAAAATAATCAATTTATTTAAAATTGGGATATGAAATTTAATATTGAGATAACTTTTATTAAATTTCTTGTGTAGTATCATAATTTTGATGAACATTGAAATATAGATTGTTTTTAATAATGGTATTTTCTTTTATATAGTATTTATAAGGTAATTTATTTAAATATTTATAAAAATTTAAATATTTAAATTAAATTTTAATTACTAAGTTTATGGTTGTTGAAAAGGATTTTATACATTATTTTATTATAGAAACATTTAATTTTGTAAAAGGATATTTTAAAAACCGTTTTTCAAGTAATTTGACCATTTTTATTTTAAATTAAATTCGTAAACTTATGTAATTTTATGGAAAATTTGATTACAAATTTGGATTCATAATATCAACATTTAGTACATTGGTCCATTTTATTTTTGAACAATATCGATCATAACTATGGTTATCTTTTTTAACCTATTAAAGGGTAAAATGACTAGTTTTGGATAATAATAAAGTTATAAGGACTAAAAATGATTCTTAAACATGATAAAAATTAATCAAATGAATAAAAACAGAGCATTAACAAATAATTATCAACAATAATTCATTTAAAAGATACATTTCTATGAAAATTACTTTTGTAATAATTAAATCAAATAACTAATCTATATGATATTTTCTTTTTCATTATTTTCCCTTATGAGTTTACAAGGGGAAATCTTTTTGTTATGAATGAATATAAATTAAAATTATTAACATGTAAAAAAATTATGATTAGAATTTTTTTTTCATTTTGAGCTACATGGATAATGTTTTTTTAATTAAAATATTTTATTTAATAAATATATAATGATGTATTATTCACGTATTAAATCATATATATTTTTTAATATAAGGTTTTTAGAAAGTAATATTTGACTAAAAATATTATTAATAAATATAATATATTTATCTTCATCATCGTAAATTATTCTTAGTGTTTATATATGATAGATATAAATTTAAATCTAATGCAATACTGATGTTGTGCATATGAATGAAATAGAAAAATAAATGAATTTTTTAAGGACCATTAAATGACCCCAAAACGTGGATTAATATTTTTAGTTTTTTATATCTCATAAATTTATGTCAAAATATCTAATTAATGACTATTTTGATACTCATGGATCTGAATAATACCCTTATAATATTTTGTTTGAATGGAAGTCCTGTCTTTCATACAATAAATTTTAATTAGTATACAATTTTAATATGTGGGTTTACATAATTTTTCATTGAAAATAAATTTTCATTGGAAATATAATAAATTAATGTTCTTCATAATTTTTTTTTAATTTTTATACAAAAAATAATTACATTAATGGTCATCACGATGATGATGGATTAATTTTTTAGTTAATGAATAAATCAAATTAATAGAAATAAAAACCATAAAATAAATAAAAATTGAGAAAATTAATATATACAACAAATTCTATCAATTATATTTAATTACTAGATATTTAATAACCCATTTTTTATAATTTAACATGTTATCATGATACATTAAAAAACCAATGAAATTTATAATATCGAGTTGAAACTATTGATAATTTATCATGATGATGTTTCATTAAATTATTTTAAAATCATAAAACATTCATGAAAAATAAAATTTAATTATTATATAGATTACAATTATCTAAATTGATTATTTATTTTCTAATTTACATCAAAGAAATTAAATTTACATACAATTAATATTGAAAAAATCATTAGCTTTGTTAAAATTAAAATAAATAAACTAAGGGATAATAAAATGATATGGTTTAAATTAATACCAAAACATGTATGAATTATATTATATGATGATATTAAAAAATTATATCATATAATATTTTAATATATGATATTTTTATGATATTTTTAATGTTGGTGATTTTATTATAAATTATTATTTTAGAAATTCTAATGGTTCCCTTGAGATCAATTATAAAAGGGAACCTCCTCCATCATCTCATTTCACCGCAATTAATAATATATCTCAAGAAACATCTACCAAATTATATTCTAAATGACATTAACCACATTATAGAGTTTATTTTATTTCAAAAGGACCAACTTTAGGGCCCATTAGAGGACATTTAAATTATCGTTTCAAAGAGGATGTCATCGCTCTAACTGATCACACTTTTCTCAAATCTTCTATTCCTCCCCTAAATTGATGATATATATATCATAAAATAATAAAATCAGAATCCCATATAATATTTAATATTATTATGGATATCAAAACACCATTATAAAATCCCATCCCCATCAAAAAAGAAGTGATTGTATCGCACGAGCGTATGTACGACTTATTGTCTCCACGTAGTGAACCAATTCCTTTTCCATGACAATATTTTATGAGTGGGAATTATTATGGATTTTATATTTATATATTATGTTTATTACACAATTACGCAAATTTATTAACATTATCAAATCTTTCTTTTTATAGTTCAATACTTTTGGAAAGGATATTGTTTCTCATGCGTGCATATAGCTTAGCATCTCTATGATACGATGTGATTAATTTTTCATATAATATTTTCATTCCTGGTAATATGGATTAATTTTTTTAATATTATATATATATATAATAAAAATTATTCTATAATGATATTGTATCATAATATTTTAACATGACAAGAAAATGAAAGCAGTTTTCATTGGTACGTATGACCTACCGACTAAATGAATGGTTTATTTTATTTTCTACCTATATATTTTATGAATCACCAAAAATATAATATATATATATATATCACGGTTATGATTATTATTTTTAGTAAATAATTATCTATATAATATAAACAATGATTGAAAGTCAAAACATATATGAAAAAAGCGGTTATGACCAGAAACATATAATTATCATGGATTCATTAATAAGTGAGTATTATAAAGTCAACAGTAAATAATATATGATAATAAATCTATTATTATTATTATATATTTTATTTTTAATAAAAATATATTTATTATAGATGCATTTTTAATACATTAAATGGAATTCAAGACATCAGATGACAAATTTCTGTCTCATTTTTATTTCTAGGGGAGGCATGCCATATAAACTACATGTTTTTTCTATGAGGTGTTTATAATAAAAATAAATATATTTTATGAGTATTAATCATAAAATTTATTATTATTTACATATCCATTTTATTATCTCTCCTTCAAGAGTTTTTGTTCAAAATTTTCCAAATCGGTTGGGTGATTTTGTGTCAATTTTCGTTCATTGAGACACATGATATATAATGCACCTATATTATTTTATGAGGTGAATATACACCCCTTTGGCATGTTGTGTCATGAATCTAATAATTTTCATGTAATTATAAGTGTCATGTAATGTTATTCTATTTTCATAAATAATATCTAGTTCTTCAATAACATTATGTATAAATATCATAGAATACCTTAATGGATAGTATATACACCACGCAAAAGAAATAGATGGTGAAAATAAATTTCATATAACCGAAAATTAAAGTGAGACAGATATCCATTTAATATGGAGTAACTTTAGAATCATAAACCACATTAAATAATTACATAAATTGAATACTTAGACATCATTAAATAAAATAAATTAATGACATAACATGTTTTAGGTAAAACACATAAACCACATAAAATAATATTTTTGTGAATATGGAATGTATATCTCAGAAACAAAAAGTGAGATTTAATACCATTACCTTAAGTGTAGATAAATTCAAAACATGTTAAAACCTATTCTATAATAAATATAAATTTTTTATATATTTATCCTAGAATCAGAGTCATAAATATTTATATCATATTTAATTTACATGTGACTTAATATTACTCGTTTATTAACAATTCCATGTTAATGTTATGATTCAGATAATTTAATTTTTTAGTTTCATTCATGTTTTGAATATTTATACATGGTCCTCTTAAATATATCATTATTTCATCATCTATATAATGATAATCTTGATATAAATATCATATATATATATAGCTATTCAATATATATTTATTTGTAGTTATTCAAAATGTTATACATAGAAAAAACAAATTCATCATTCATGGAGACATTATTCAGTACATATGTATGAATGCTATTTTTATTTTAATTATGGATTAAGAAAAAAGAATATATATGAAAAAACCATTATATAGTCCATTCCCCATCATACATAAAAATGAATGTATCAATCGTGTGTACAGATAGCTTGTCGTCTCCATATAGTGATACAATTCATTTTTTATCACCATATTTTATGAGTGAGAATTATTTTAGTTTCAGTATTTATATATGATTTTTATAATATAATTATACTTAAGGAATTGGAATATTATTTATACCATTTTTTCCTCCATATAATATTTTTTAATGTGATAATTTCACTTCTACGTATGTATGGATTAACATAAACACAATGCTATGTGATTCATTATTCACTAATATTTCAAAAGGATTATAATAAAGATAAATTTTATCTATGTATATATATATATAAGTTATATATTAAAAAATGAATTTTATTGATAATATATAATATAATTACATTTATTTTAACCCAATACTAAAATGAAAACATTATTCATGCTTACGTATGACCTACCGTCTCCATGAATATTGTATTTTATTTTCTATATCTAAATTTTTTGAATCACAATGACGACATATATAAATTATATATATATATATATATAATGTTTATATCATTATTACCTTTCATGAGATTATGAAACCATGATCTATGTTAGAGTACCATGGATAAAATGTCTAAACACGAACAAAAAACAAAGAAGATATAACCTGAAGCATGTCGTTAATAAAGAAATGTTACCTTTGTTAAAATCAAAATCAATTAACTAAGGGTTAATTAAAATGATATTGTTGAATTTAATACCAAATAAAAACTATAATTTCTTTTTTGATTATATTAAAACCTTATACAATATAATATTATAATATATGAAATTCATTGTGGTATTGTTAATAAGATTAAATTTATTATAGAATACTATTTTTTGAAATTACCAAGGTACCCCTACAATAATTATAAATGGGATCTCCTTTTGTTTTTTCATAAAAAATCATGTATCAATAATCATTGCCCATTCCATGCACATTTCCCTTCTGAACACGTCGAAAAACATTCTAGAGATGTTATTGATCTCGAAAGACAAACTCTAATGTCCTTAACATAAATCTTAAAGGAACCTCGCCAAAGACAATGCGATTGTATTTACTAACAACATAAATATTTGTTTATTATTAGGCTTTGTATTCCTATGATTTATCCATTATAATTTAAATAATTAAGTATCATTTATATTATGAGATGATGTTATTATTATGTAACTACTATATTCATCTTTCTATTCACTATACAATAAATGAAATCACTATGCATGCGCAAGTATGACCTACCATCTCCACGTTATCGTGTAATATGTTTTTCATCACCCCTTTACATGGATGGATATAATGATGGAAATAATATATATATATGAATAAAATTATTTGATATTGATTCTCGAAATAAACATACACCTTCCTGATCTATACCATTTCACCAATAACGGAATGATATCATTTCTCATGCATACGTATGACCTACCATCACCACAACATGATGTGATTCATTATTCATGATTTCCATTAAATAATGATTATATAAAATAAAACAATGTATATATATGATATATTTTACATTAATATAACTATTTAAAATATGGAAATATATACTATGCACAAGAATTTGTACTTATTTGAAAAACATGCATAAGAAAATAATGCAATTAACACCTGATAGCATAATAACAATGGATTATTATTTACCAACATTTCATAATATGATCATATGTGATATCATAAACATGAATATGTTCCTCTAATAACATTACAATCTTTATTAATCAATTATACATGATTTTCAAATACGTAAGATGGAAATAAATCCTAATGCAAGGGTTAATTTGACAATCTCATTATTTTTCTAGATGTTTTACACATAATTATTTTTTAGGGTATAATTTCCTTCAAAATTCATGTTTCATAAAAAAATTGAACTAGTTTTACTATTATTATTCACATTTTAATGTCATTTTTACAATATTTTAAAATTTTAATAATGTTTTTTAAAGTAATCTTTTATTTCAATTTCAGAATGAAATACTTTTTAAATTTTATAGAAAAAGTCTGAGAAAAATGTTTTTTAACATATATGGAATGAAATTTTTTTATCAAATTCATCATGACTTAATGCCATTGATTAATCCATTAAAAGCATACAAAACTATTTTCAATGAAAATTTGTTCTTTGGAAATTTTAATATATTTTATGAAAATAAAATGTTTTCAAAGAAAAAATTATATATTCGATATTATTTAATTTAAAGTAATATCTAAAAATTATTTTCCCTCTTTAATAACATTATTTAATTTTACTAATTTTTTTATGGGTATATTTTTTAAGAAAACTATATGTATTATTCAAATGGTTGGTTTTTTATGATGGAATGATATTTATGGAACCCATTTCTTTTCCATGGGTTATGTTTTGATAGAATGGTATTTATGAATAACATTTTTTACATGGGTTATGATATGATAAATGGTTTCTAATCTTGTGTCAAATTATTGTACGGTTTTATTTACGTGAATGGGTGGGAATAATAACTCCCACAAATGCATTAGTTAAATATTTATATCTACTAATATTGATAGGACTGAAACTATTTATGATCTCGATTCAGTACTAGTGGGATATAATGGGAAATAATCTCGGTTAAGTAACACATAGGTGGAACAAGGATAGAACTCTATTCAGTAATGAACATTATCCACAATGCTGGTCCTCTAAATGAGAGTTTATAATATGAAATTTTTTATCTATGGTTATGTGTATTCCAAAATTCCATCTTCAATGACTATGTTATTATTTTATGATTTTTATTGTAGAATTCACCAGACTCAAGTCTATGATCATTGATATGCATGGTTTAATTTACAAATTTTTTGTTCATATTCATTTACCCTAATGATTAGGTTATTATTCATATATCTTTTTTACCCTTATAGAGCTTAAAAGATCCCCCTTTATTATTATTATTTCCCCCAAGTTATAAAGAAGTGTATTTAGTATGATGTGTCAAAAATGGTTTTATTAAAGATGGAATAAGTAAATGTTGATGTATATTTTTTATTATCCATTTATTACATTTCCATGTTTCCATAGACATGAAACTAACTTGGTCTTTGGTAGTGTTTTTTTATATTCATAAAATATTATGTAATATGCATGTACATCAATCTTGGGTCACAACATTTGGTATCCGAGTAGGATTTAGAAAAAAATTTATATTAATATGATTTAATGATATGTTATCATAAGTGTTTAATTTTCAATAAAGGGTATCTATGATAATTAGTTCATAGAATTAGAAACTCCTTTTGAGGTTTTACGATATGAAATTTTAAGGTGACTAATGATTTTCATGGAGTCATTATTTTTTTAATTGATTTATTTTTTACGTAATAAATGGTTATTATATTTTTGATGTAAGATGAATGAAATGAGATATCCTTTGTAGTTAATCCATTTCCTTAGTTGTAATAATGTTAATATATTTTTTGGGATTTTTATCACATTTATTGAATTTTATAAGGTTATTGTTTTTCAAAAAATACACCACGTAGGATGGATGAAAACCTTTTACATATAGAAAGGCTGTATGAATATAATAAAAAATGATGGGAGAAAAGGGTGTATCTCATACCACTGGCCTTAGTGAAGCACTGGTTAATATTGAATTTTATTTCAATATAAATAATTTTGGTGATTAATTTTATAATCATTTGGGTAATAATTTTTCTTCACGTATATAACAATTGGATTTAAATTTATTTGGTGTTAAGTGATTAATTTTTATTTTGAATGATGTTCACTATTTTGAGAACCTTATATGCTTATGGTAAACCTAACACTATAAAATTTTATTTGAGTGGTAAAGGATGAATTATATTTTTAATGAATATATGATTTTATTTTGGATTTATGGTAATTTAGGTTGTTATCATGCTTCAAGAGAGAACATGATGAATGTATTCACATGATTAGTATGTGATAAAGAAGAGCTGTTTTAAGATATATTGGGGAACAATTTCAGCTGCTTTTTAGATATTTGCTGACGTTTTTTAAATATTTTTAGAAATTCATATTTTATAAGGGTAATAAGGTAAAACATTTATGAAATGATTTATGTTAAACATAAAATGGGAGTTTTGATATTTAATTATTATATAACTATATAAGGATTTATATGTATTGGGAATCCTTTGAAACCAATTTTTTATTATGATAAAGGAATATAGAATAATCTAATATTCTATTTATGGATCTCATGATTTGAAAATTTATATGGATTGAAAAAGTCACCATTTTTTCATACAGTATGAAATGAAGTGGAAATTTATAAAGGCACAATATACTTATGAGATTGTTCTTTTGAAATGTAATGAAATAATGTCGGTAGTTATTCTCATGAAATTTATTAAACTCTATAAAAAATATCATGAATGAAATGTTATCATGGAACCTTCTTCATTGATATATAAAATGGCCCCTCAAATAATCATATATATTTGAATTTTTCCATGTTAACTCTATCTTTACCATGTTCTACATCACCCTCCACAAAAACATGATATTTATATTTATTTCCCATGAAAAATTCTTCAAATTCCACCTATGTTTTACCATTTGGAGCCCTAGTTATTAGTTAAATAGTGTAACCATTTTTTTCAACTATAAATTTTTAATGGGAGTTTTACAATTCATTTATAGGATTTTTTTTCTACAAATAAAACATTCAAGTATTAGATATTAGTTAAGCCAGATGAATTTCAGGAGATAAATTAATTTTAAGGGGTAAAATGTTATCCCACAAGATTTTTATTCTGAAATATATTTCCAAATAATCTGATTTATTTAATTTTTAACATAGAACACTAAACCATGATATGTTAATGTGACATGAAATAATGACTTATGGTGTATTACACGCATCACTGAGTTTCTACGAAGCTTAATTTTTTCAAAATAATTATTTAAATAATAAAATTATAAACTAGCTATTAGAATAAAGAATATGAAAATGATTAAAAAAATATCAAATTTTGGTCTATATATGTATATAAAATTCACTGATAAATTATTTATAAATGAGTGTAAAACGTTTTTTAAAATAAAATGAAATGTTTTATGAAAAAATATTTTAATATGCATAATATTGTTTTATACCAAAAAATAAACAAATAACTATTTTGGAATAAATTATTTAATTATATGTTATATATTTAATCTAATATTTATTATTCATATTATTCTATTTCAAAATAGGATATATGAAAAAAATATAATTTTATTAAAAAATTATTTTTCTAAAAAAGATATTTTCTTCTTTATGATGGTGTAGTATTTAAAAACATGTTATTTGAATCTTTTATATATTTTATTAGACAAAATAGAAAGAAAATGTAGATGTAGGATATCAAAATTTAGTGTTGAACAAGTTTTTGGTAAATTTTGAAATGTTTCATGTTTTGTTGAATAATGAAATACAAATTTTTAATAAAAAATTTATTTTATATGAATATATTGACAATGGATTTTTTTAATAGTTATTAAATTTTAAAAAGTAAATTTATATTTAAAATAATATACATATGGTATTTGAAAAAAAAATTTACATGATTTTATTATAGAAACATTTTTTGGATTAAAATGAAATATTTTCGCAAAACAATTTCCGTGGAAATTTTTTAGTTTTCTTTAAAATTAAATTCTGTCAATTCTATGTTTTTAAATTTGGAAAGAGAATTCAAAAACTGTGTTCATAATTTCAAAATTTATTAAATAGTTCACTTTTTAGCTAATATTAATTTTCACAACGGTAAAGTTTGTAACCATAATAATGTGTAAAAATAGGAATTTAGATTAAAAGTAAAATTATAATGACAATTAAATGAGTCAAAACCAATATCAATTTTTATTTTATGTTGATACATGGTCCCTTGACACATCAGATTAAAATTTTGACATCAAATATACACTTCTCTATTAAAAATGCTTATAAAATATTGAAATCAAAGAAAGACACAAAATGTTATATCCTTTGTCTTTTTTCCCTAATAATTCCTCATGGGGAAAATTTATTTTATTACTGAATAGAAATTAATCGTTTTATCTTAAGAAACATATTCTAATGAAACTAATGTATTTTTTATTTTGTGCGCTACATAGTTGAAATTATGATATTTAAAATATTTTATTTAAAAAATTTAAAGAATTCACATTAATGTTTCCATTAATATATCAATTTTAAAATTATGTTAACAGAAACAAAAATTAGAATAAATATATTATTATGAAATAAAAATATTATTATGAAGTACAAAAATATTATTATGTAATATCTCTTTTATTCATTATTATAGGCATAATTCTATTTTATCACCTACAAAATAATTCATCACCTTTGATTTTACTTACTAGGTTGACTGTGTATTGAGAAATCATAGTCCCATCGAAGTTCAAACCATCTTATTTTCCTAATGTTGAGCTCATTTTGATATAATATACAATTTATAATATTGTGGTATGAATATAAATCACATATGTCAACGTAGTGTTAGTGTATCCATATTTTAAAACATTATCACAACATCCACCTCCAGGGAATGAGTTTCCTTGTCCTATTCATGGACATTAAATTTTATTACTTCATATGAAACAATCATATCATTTTTTATAAGGACACAACCAAGTCCTTTAATCAATGGATCACTAAATATTAAAAATGTCTCATTACCCACATGTATTTTAAATACATTTCCATTAATCAATATCCTCTTCACCACGAAAAAACATTCCCCACATTCCACTAATAGGGTAATTTTTTCCTCATTACTTGTTATCATGGTTAAAAGGTTGTAAAAACAAGGGATATATTGAAAACCCCATTCATTTTTATAATAATAATCATGTAAAATAGTAGACCATGGATAAGCTCTCAGACTATTCCATTATTTTAATGAATTTTTAATTTTTGGGTAAGTATATTATCATTCCATCGAGATTATATGGTCTAGTAAATTAACATTATAATGCCAAATTTCAGAACTGTTATGTTAACAAATCAATTCCTTTTTAATATGTTCAGTAGATGTTAGAGATAAAATACATCCATATTATCCTGAATAATGTTTTAGAAATATTTAGTTCTTATAGGAGGACAACTAATAGTTTTGGGGATTTATGGAGATGATATGTTGATTCTAGATTTGTTTACCATGTGATTATGATTCTATGTCATTGTATGATAGTTGATGGACTAAAATGGTTGTTTTTGTATTTTATAAGAGAAGTAAAAATGGGGTGATTAATAACAATAAAATGAGGTTCTTATTTTTAATATAAGAGGTTTAGATTCGATAAATATAACCCTAAAACTCTAAATGCAATCATAATGATAATGATGTTAATTGATCCAATAAAATAGTATCAAGAATATTGGTTTCTAATTTAGACTTAAAATTAGATCCATTGATGATGTGAATGACACATTTAATCCCAAAATAAATGTTTTGAAATATTCTGATAAATTTATGATAAGCCATAGTTTTTACCCATACCCATTGATTTTATCAAAACTATATGAAGAAAGATGTGTTTCTTCATCATGTTTTAAATCATGGTGGATATATATTGATCCACACCATCACATGTGGGATCTGTGGTGGTTTGTGATGAGTTTTTTCATAATTTTCTTAATTTTTATTCTATATTTGGTTTATTTATCACATAATTTATCTATCAAATCCAATTTTTTGATATAATTCATTTCTGTTGAGTCCTTATATTGTTTTAGATGAATTTATTGTGTGGATACCTTTTATATCTATATTTTTATTAGGATATAATTCATTTGGGACCCCCATATTTTTACATTATTGTTTTTTAATCAATGCATATTTTTAGGTAATTTATTATTTAATTAACCAAAATCTATTTGAAATCCAAAAGTTATCATTAATTATCTATTTTTTTAAGTGTTGAATTAACCCTAATAATTTTTAAATTTTTAATGATTTATTTTCATCTAGTTTTATAGATCACATCTATTTTAACAATGATATAAATGTAGATATTATTTTACTTCTTATTGGTATTAATTGTTTTGTTATGTATAGAACACTTTATATTCTTGGTTTATATTATTTTTTGATGAAAATGGATAAATATTATAATGTTGGTAATTTTTTCATCCTAAAATCCAAAAAGGCATGTTTAGATTCATATAATTTTATATAATTCATATGAATTTTATGGGTACGATTAAATAATATTTTGTATTCATAATTTATTTATTGAAGTATACATGATTTTTTAAATAATTATTACATAATCATGTAGCCGTTTATTGATAGTATGTTAGGATTCTTGTGATAATAACCTATGATTAATAAATTAGTTAATATGAGTTGGTAATTAACTCGTTATTTTATAAATATAGATTCATCGTTCCAAACATTAAATTTTTTACGATGTGTTAAATCCACTATTTATTGAATAGATTAAATATTTATTTTTTAATTTATATCATATGTGATTTCCCTTGATGTGATCCTTCTGATGTGATGTATTGTGATCTTGGGCTGGATGATGGTTTGGGAAGTCATGGGTAGGGAGGACTTGGTTATTGGAGAAGTAATTGCATGAGAATGGATGATGCATGGTCTAATTAATAATGGTTACAAGGATGGAACCATGATTAATTAAAGGGGTCAATGTTAGGTTTTCCCTGTCTAATCATGAAATATTTGATGCTTGATTTTTATTGAATAATATTTATAGATTGATAGTTTGGTTCGTGGTTTTTTTATTCTATTCCCAACTTATTAATGTACATGATTGTGTTTTTATTGTTATGAATATAATTAATAATAGGGTTAATTTAATTTATGGAATGATAATTGCTAATAAATGTTTCATGTCACGGGGTTTATGTCTTAATGGAATGGTGATAATATTTTATAAGAATTTTGGAGCTAGTTGATTTATTCCTAACGGTCATGAACGTAGGATAATAATTAATATAAGGATGAATTTTTTACCATTAAATAATTTATCATGTTTTTATTTTAATTATATTGATATATATAATTGAATGAATTAAATGAAATACTTCTTGAAATTAATATGTATTTATTTGATATATTGTCCTTAATTGTGGATGTTAAGTGGTCATGATTTGATTAAAATAATTGCGATTATGTTCAGGAAATTTATTATAGTATGGTTGTGAGATATATATATATATATATCCTATAAAAAATATATTTTCATACAATACCCTAACAATATCGGTAGGGAGGCTGAAAAAATTGGCATTAGGAGGGATATTACCCCCATCATCCAAGATGGTGATCATTTAAAATTTAAATATCCAATCTTGCACCATTCTCTTCCAATGTTAGAAATTTTTTATCTAATGCTTAGAGATTATCATTTCTATATATATATGTGTGTGTGTTTGTGTATATACATGTATGTAATGCATTTTAGTAATTTCACACAAATTTATTTCCTGATTTAGTATCATAAGGATTATTGTAGGTGTAATATCCTCACATAATTCATTGTATGGTGTGTTTATAATGTAATAAATTTTTTTTTTTTTTTTAAATATATATTTAGTATATTTGAGTATGTTAATTATGATTTTGAGGACATGGGTTGTGTTAATGAAAAATTTGAGAACAACAACTACCGAATCGCTAATACAATGCCACCAGAATGTCGTTAGAGATCCACCAGAAAGTATGTGGTGTTGTTTATTTGTTAGAACAATTGTATAATCCACTTGAAAATTAGTGGAAAATGAAGAAAGACTTGAGTTATATTAGTCCCATTGGTCATCCGGTGAATCCCACTAGTTGTTTAGTGTTCCAAATATAATTTTGAAAAAATGAACATTGTGTGTTTTAATTAAACACAATTTTCCATGATGTTTAACACTCATTTCCAACCCATACACCCAAATTTGAATTATATACATTACTTATTAAAAATAGTTCTATCTCATTCATGTCCCATTAGTTCAAAATGATTGTGGTCGATCTAGAGGTTCGAGAATAGTGAGCTATTCATTTATTTTTCCCAAATAATCCATCTTATATTTGATTTATGCATTGATATATAATTTATCTACTATTTATATATTGATCAGATAAAAAATTCTACCATTATTCATTGATATGTAAAAGATCATTCATACTAAAAAAGTTTCTTTATCAGAATGATATCTACAGATAAAAATGAAGGTTCAATGTGTATGTTTTTGGGAATCATCTTTTTAGTCCTCCCTATGATGGAAGATTTGTGATAAAAATTAAATAATTATCATTAATTTTTTAGATTGGTAGAGGTACCGACATGTGAATGACAACCCCAATTTATTTGAGTTATAAATATAATTAGAGGTGACTTTTTAGGAAATTATTATTAAATTTAACAACATTAGACTCTCTTATAAACAAAAGTTTTCCCATGGATGGATTAATGATGGATCATTGGTTATATCCTATAGTTGAGGATTTCTTATATAATCAATGTGGGATTGCAAATTTGTACCTAAATCCTAATTATAATTAGTAAATCGGTGTTATCTTCTTCTATATAGATTAGAATTTGGTATGTAGGTAGAATCTATAATATATGTGATTCAAAAACCACACTATATTGTAATCCTATTAAATGACAATTATAAACTATTTTCTTGACAGATTATAACATTAGATTGTAATCTAGGGTGTGTGTTTTAATTTTATAAGGGTGTGTCACATAGTTATATACTTTATCCTTGATGAAAATTAATGTTAGTCATCAGTAAAATTGTGGTAGTATGTTCCTTACCATTTGGGGTTCTTGTTCACTCCAGATTCCATGGAATTGTTAATGTGACTATATATCATATTTATCTTGATTGATTAGTGTAGCATGTGGGTGCTTTTGTACCCCATGAAAATATTTACAATGCTTTATTCTAATATTATTCATTATTCTTATTTGAATATGTGGATATTAATTACTAGTACAATTTGATGATATAATTTTGCTAATGATGACATGTTATGCTTGTATTGTATTCTCTTCCTTGTTAGGTTTTAATGATGCATTAAGTGATATTTTCAATTATTCTTTATATATATAAACTATCATGAAATTTTTATCCATTTGAGGTTGAGTGTTCTTAAATGAAAATGACATTGATGAGGAAATTGATTATAGGTTAGGGGTATGAAAATTCCTCTTATATATCATGTGATTTCCTCAATGCATAGTGGATACCTAGAATCATGTTTACTTGATTTTGAGTATATTCCAGGTAGCCCAATAACTATATTCCCATTTGATGATGAGTAGAATTATTTAATTGAATATTTGGGAGTGTTCCTTAGCATATTTACATTATGAATTGATGATTTTAAGATGCATGTTTTATGGCCTTCTGGCTAGTTCTTCATTGCGTCATACATTGATTATTATCATACCATCAAACAAATCAAGCATGTATAGGTGTGGATCATTTTTGTATGGTTAACATTGAGATTATTTCATATAATTTGATGTATTATCAGTTAGAAATTTATTGGTTATTCCCAATACTTGAAATATATTTTCACAATTTTTATGGTGCATTTGTGATGTCCTAATGCATTTTATTACTAACTCGATTCACTTTCTTATCGATTCACATAAAAAAATCATGTATAGTGGTCGTGGAATGGGAATGGGGGTTGTAGATGTTATAAAAGAACTATACAATGGGCCTTATATAGGTGTTCCTATTAACTCTATAGGGTAATTGTGATTCTATACTTGTTTAGGTTGGTGTATCTTTACATGTTGTTCTAATTCATGATTATCTTATGTATTTGTGAATTCCATTTGGTTGTTCATTGAGATTTATTGATATAACATTACAATGGATGTTTTGGGGAAAATTAATAAGTTATTTAAATGTATTGTGTTTAGAATTTTTTTTCACTCAACATGTACTTCATTATACATATTAAAGTATGGTTTTGGTATTGACATTTATTTTTAAAGATATTGACCATTGGGTAGCCTTATGTGAATAGGAATATAATTTTCACTCATTGTCTATGTAATTCCAAAAAATGCCACATTATTATACTTAATAAAAATAATGGTTATGTCGGTTGGATATATGGTATCCCTTTATTATTGTTTTTTTATTTCTCGACATATACCCAAAAGTTACAGCCCAAATGTTATTTTTTTATTTAATGAATGTTTTTCAAATGATGATGATTTTCATGGTCATTGAACACCTTATTATATAATGGTGTATTAATGGATTATTACCACTATTTATTTCACATTTTTATATATGTTTGATGCAGAATTTTTTATGGAAATTAAATGATTTTTTTAAAAAAATGTATACATCATGAAAATTATTTGTGAACTCGATTAATTTCAATTCAAGAACGACTTTAATAATTATATTAAAAATATATTGAATAATTGGTGGCAAACTATAAGTATTTTTTGTTAAAAACGTACATTTTCCTTTGGGTGGTTGTAAATGAGTTTTTGAAGGACTCAAGTAATGGTTAGGGGATTATGATGCATGTTGGGTTCTCTTGTATTCATTTCCTTTGTACATGTATGGTTTGATGGTGACACATTTTCTCACAAGTTATTTCATAGACGCCTCAGGTTAATATATCCAGTTTTTTAATTTTTCATTGATTTTTATGAGTCATGGTTATGTTCTATTGTTTCTTATTTATACCCTATTGGGTTTCCTTCATTGGTGTATTATGAAACATGTTTCTGTATTTTTGTAACTAGTCTTCCATATGGAATAACATCTTAGATTACAAGTCTAATTGAACCAGATTTGTTTTTTGGAAAATTTTATCAATGTCATTACCAAGCGTGATTTATTGTGAAAAAACATTTTAATGGATTAGTGTATAACTAGAACACAATTTCTACAATTATAATTTAGATAGTAAGTGGAGAATGAAGCATAACCATCTCACTCCCATAATTAAATATATTTTTCCATAGGTGGAAAAAGATTTATTCTAGTATTGAGACTTTGAAGTAATGGTTATTTGAATATACTATAATTGGGGATTATTTAAATGAACCAATAAAATTCATAAGGTTTCATTCATTAGAAAAAATTTCTAATTCTAGTAATTTCTTATTATTTTATTGAATGGATATGGATACCATATTTTTTTCCCCTGATTGTTGAATATACTCATGAATTGTTGGTTTATGTTTGTTGATTAAATGATAAATCTTCTAGGAATATATCTTCAAAATATATGTGAGGATGTTAGGATATTCCTTATGAAAATCATCTGAAGAACCTTTCTTTGTTAGAGGTTAAATATAAAATATTCAACCACTTTGTCAATTATATATCCAAAAATAAATGAGACGAGGATAAAAACAAAAAATTTACTATGTAACGTCCAAAATTCTTCTATAGTTATAGAAGACCCCATCAAACATGAGAATGGGTTGATTTGAATGTTATATTCCTAAACTTTCTGAGGAATCCTAAGGTCTCTATGTAGTTTTTTCATTATAATTTTTGAGGGAACAATAAATATATGAAGGGGCTCTATTATTCATGGTATCATACATAAGGATCTCAACAAGGTATCGTTATTTAAAATATTCAACTATTAGTTTTATCTTATGATTTTACCCTAGGATTTTAAATACATAGAGTATGGTGAGAAAACTGTTCTGGAGTATTCAACCCATTGTTCCCAATTAGAGAATTTACCATAAATGATAATAAATAACGATTACCTAAAGGCCTTTTGGTTTTATTTATGGATGTGGGAATATATTTGTAGATTTATTGTTCTTTATTTCCATATTGCATTTTGGGATCTCGTAAATAGATATGGGAAGGAGGAATGATGGATGAAATTCAAACCCAAGACAATTCACATTATGTTACGGCAGTAATAACATGTGGGGAATTGTATGTAATGTAACATTCCTACATATATGCCATTTATATTTTTTATTATATTGTAGTATGTTACCTGGTTAGAACTACATGGTGATGTTTGGATGTTGTTTACCAAGTTTAGGTATGGATTTTTTTTCTCTGTGTATTCACGAGGCTTAAGAATGCTTTGTTTTCATTTTAAATATTGTTTTCAAAGGATTTTTCATGAGTATAATAATTTTACACCCTTATGTATATATATCTTTTCATGTAAATAATATATGTTCGATGATTGAGTTATGAGTTACAATATCATAGTAGTGGTTTGGGAGCAATTATTGTTCATGGTCATTTAATTTTCAATAATCATGGTAATTTCATTTGTTTCTATTTATAGTAAAATGAATTCATGAACTAAGAATATCTATTTATTTATATTTTTTTTATTTTTGGATCTTATATATTATCTTAGTATTTAAATTTCTATATGGTAATTCACCCAATTTGTTTATTTTTAATCACATAAAATTTAATCTCCAAAGAATTTCTCGTATATAGTGGGATTTGAGGGAATGAAATACTATATCCAAAATCCCATTTGATGTACCAAAAACTATGGGGGTTATGACACATTATTATTAGACATTTGAATAAGATACATAATGAAAATTATAGATAGAATCTATTGATAATTTATATCATTGGAATCAATTCAATATCATTTGAATGTATATAGTGATATATAAAATGGATATAAGCTAGAAATTAGTGTTATGGGTCCCTCTAAGATTTGAAAAAATAATAATTTTAGTTGAGGAATAATTATTATTGATGTGATGGATATTCTATGTTTGTTACCTGGAAAAGGATCTTGAATCAATATAATTTTTTATTTTTATTTATTTTTATACAATGGTAATTACGATAAACCATATTAAATGTATATTATATATGCAGTATTTTTTGACATGTATTGAATAATTTTTTTCTCCATTTTAATGTGTGGATCTGAGTTAAAATTATCATCATATTGACAATGATGTCATTAGAAACAATGGGCTAGAAAATCAATACAATTTTTAAATTGATGGTGATTAAAATTGAAAAATTAAACAACAACTATTTTAGTACCATATTCAATATATATATGACAACACCAACTTGGATTAAACCATTAAAATTTTAATATAGGGTTAGATATTTTATTTTTTATTGATTCATGAAAACTGGGATAAATTAAATATATTTTCTATTATCACAGTGTAATGGTATATTTATTTTTGTGTATTTCTATTCCTAGTAGATCACATGGAGTAAAGGTGTTACATCCCAAACTCCAAAAATCCATAAGCAATAGTTAAAAAAACATTATTGATATTAAATTACCCTTTTCCCAAATAATACAATTACATAGTATTGATCGAGAGATGGGTGAATAAATAATATTCCTATTAATCATGAAAACAAAATATATAGTTTAAAAAACATGATAAATTAAATCTTATCCATGTAGATCATTTAATATTATTGAATTTTCTCTTCGGTTTACCTAGAGAATGTGAAACAAAATAATGGTAAGATAGTATGTTTATTATGTAGTATCAGAATTTATAATCAACCATAAAATTAGTTTCCCACAAGTGATATGGAATGAATAAATTGAAGATATGAATCCATAATTAACTAAAATCGATGGAATTAAAAAAAATAAATTAAAATATGGATTAAAATAATAATTGATATCATACAGAATTAATGAATATTGTGGGACATCAAAATAGGATTTCATGGACATGTTTAATATCACTATATTGATATGGGGTGAAGTGTACACAAAAATCCATGTTTATATGTCTCATGATACCAATTGATGCATAGAGTGGAAAAATTGTTTCAGTACCCACATGCCTCATTTTTTAGTCCAATACATTATCTATAAGAGTAAAATAGTGTGGGGGAAAAGTCCATAAATGTGTCCTCTTGAGAATGATACCCTGGAGATGTTTGTGAATCCAGAAATGGTTCATGGGGACATGATGAAGGCATGATTATTCATATTATGGAAGAAGTGAATGGTGTCGGTAAGAGAAAATTCAGTTCGTAGACTACCATAGAAAAATGTAATGCTGATGGAGTGTAGATCGAGGTAGTTGGATCCGTAGGTGGTAGAGGATATTCTAATTCAATGATTTGGTAAATAATTGATTAAACGTTTCTGTTGATTTAATTTCTTATATTAGCAGTGTAAATCACACCTATTATAGAGATATTGAATAGAATTAGAAAAAATCTCTTTACTGTGTGAATTAGATATTGTTTTAAGGATGTTCGCAAGGGAGAATTCAATGGAGGATGATATGGCTTACGCAAAAAAATTCCAACAAATATTTTTGTAGGAAACTTTATACTGCAATGGATGTGGTATGTGTAGGATGAAGGAGAGATAACAAGATGGTTTATGATGGATTTTTGAGAATAGAGAATAGTTCATGGTAGATGGTGATTCACATAGGAGGTTCGCAGAGTCAGTACGTGGAGGATGTACATGATATCGAAGGCAGAGGATGTTTGTGGATGAAGGGAGTTTCTCGTAAGTGGAATAGGTATGAAGATGAGATGATTCATGTACCATACCTAGTACACATTACACAGTGCAAAAAAGATGTTCATGATTTGCATTAATTTTTTTCAAATGCTTCAAATCTGTTTGCGGAAATTTTTTTCGATACCTAGTAGTTCCCGAAATGGTGGATTTCTAATAAGGGTGAAAAAGGAACATACATATAGAATCTACCAAAAGTTGAGGATTTAATAATTAATTATAATTAATGGACATGAATATCTAAAAAAAAAATTCGACCTACACTTCTATTATATGTGAGGGGATTCCTTTCCAAGTGCATCATGTAATGTAACAGGGAGACGGTGACCAATTCCACTTATAGAGAGTCAGGTAAAGAGGAATAAGGAGTGATCCTGGGGATTATATTGAGAATACCCTAAATACTGTAACGTTAGTGATCCTGGGTCTAGGTGATCTATCCTGAACATTGTACTCATTATTGGTAGTAATCCTTAGTGAATTTGGTAAGTCAGCACATCGTCATTTTATGCTCTATATATATAGGCCAGTGAGTGTGAAAAAATTTAAAATTATTGCGTATTGTTCATGATTTCGTATATGTTTATATATTTCTATGGGATAAAGAGAGAATTGACTTTTTTAGACAAATAAACAAGATCCTAAGGGGGTATGGTTTTAATCTTTCATACCTTGATTCCCCCCCCCCCACCCCCACTTAGGGTATGCGACCTAGTAGACCTAACAATTTGTATCTGGTAAAACATTTGAATGTCTATGTTTATCTCTAAGAAGATGAAATTATGGTAGTTAATCATAATGGAAATATAATCAGTCACATAAATAATTATCATCTATGGAAGAATCTGTTGTAGCACTACTTCCTATCATTTGGGATGGAAGTATTAATAGCAGCTATGAATTGAATATTTGCTGAAAGGATTAGTGGTGTTTTATCGGAATATGAAAGGAGGGATTTTCATTTGGATGATTAAAAGATCAACACTTTAGTGGTATCACTATAAAATGTAATTTATTTTATGGTTTTGTCATATAAAAAATCACATGCATTATTGAAAAAATTGCCCAACATTTATGAGGGTTACCCATATGTATGAGAAGAAAATAGTAAGGTTCTGTGGAACAAATATGAGGATCTCATAATGAACCCCAATGAGACTGATGATGCATAATTCAATAGTATAATGGTTATTATATTATACAATAATGGTCTTATAGAATTCATTCTAGATGTAATGATTGTGAAACATATATTGAAGAAAATTCCACTATGGTTCAATTCTAAAGATTTAGTATTTGATGGTAATGACTCAAAATAGATGACACTTGATAACCTAAATAGTACCCTTGTAGCATATAAATTGAGAAATGATTATAATGATGTAGTGGAAAAGTGTACCTCTATAGAAGTGGAATTCAAGGCCATGAAGAATCTCTCTGCTTAATATAGTTTTGAGGAGGAGAAATGGGATAATGTCTTGTCATTTCTATCCTCAAATATGAAAGGGGGAAAAAGAATTTCATAGTAAAAAATTTATTTGCAAGATTTCATTGTAGAAATATCAATCATAATTCACCAAAATATCCAAAAATGTTTGATGATGACAAATTAGATAATGATGAAATTACCCAAATCAAGTATTCGTCAAATGATAAGGATAGGAGAAGTGCTATGAGAATGTTATTGAAAAAGAATAATCTACTTTCAAATGATGATCGTTGTTTAGAATAATATAATTTAGAGGAGTTGGAAGTCTGCATGGATCACATAGTAGTTGAATTTATAAAAGTTTTCATAAATTCATTAACAAAAGAAGTAACTGGCAATGAAAAAGGGGAAATTGAAGGAAGTGTATATATTTAGTCTAAATAAGAGTATTCCATGGAAAAGGTGGATACATTGAGATCCAAAACTCAAAAAGAAAACAATGTTGATCATGATACCATACTTTGTATGCATCAAGAACAAGAATATATTTCTTAGCTCAATGTTAAAATTTAAATGATGAGGTCATCAATTCCATAAAGCTCATAAAATATGGTTGATTACAAACTCAAAAATTAAATAAAAGAAAAATGATATCGATAATCTGACTAAAAATAGAAAATATCATATCAGACGTTTCAATGAACTAGATAGGATGTCATCGGTCAGTGAGAAACAATTAATGATGAGGATAATAAATTTACTCTCCGTTAATCATTATGAAATAACGTCATGCAGAAAACAAAGAATATGATTTTTGAGTAGTGTGGTCCAATAGAATAGAATAAATAATCAACTCAAAATGATAAGGATGGTACGAGGCTTTATCTAAAATAGAAAGTGATTCTGGTTTAAGTTAGAACACGAGAACCCCCTTCAAGATCAATAATTGATTTGGGTATTATGAAGAAGAAGAAGATTCATATAACCCAAGGAACAACTAGTGGTTCATCATTTCCACATAGCAATATACCTCTTATTATATTCTATATCTATTGTAAGATGGGAGACTCCCAAACGTATATTCCATAAAAAAGAGGTAACAAATGAAACAAGTACTACATAGGTGGTCATAAAAAACTCAAAAGAATTAGTTATCATGTGATTGTATTTGCTTCAAGTGTAAAGGTCTCAGACATATGGAATGATATTGCACATGAACAATACATATGAATTTGTCGAGGGTGACTATATTTGTCCATAATAAACTGCCAAATGTACCATCAAGAGAGATGAAAATTCCAAATTTATTTTTATCTATACAAGATGAAGTCAGTATATCATATATTATGCTATATCATGATTATTATTCTATGTTGGGTATGACATCAAAGACAAGGGTCAAAAGAAAAGGTTTAAATGAGCACTAGTAACAGACAATTGTGTTCGAGGAATCAGATCATACTGGGATATGGATCTTTGATAACAGATGCAACTCACATAAAATGGGAAATAAACATCTATGGAAAAGAATATGGTATGATAAAAAAGGTATCATATTATTTGGTAATGATGAGGGCGTGAAAATTATTGTTCCACGAAATTTCATCTAAGGAGGAAAATATATGAGACGATCAGAATTCTTGGTTGTTGAAGGGATTCATTAGAACATGTTAAGTGTTAGTAAATTGTGTGACATAGGGAATACAATTTTTTTTAAAGAATTTATATATCACCACAACAATGGATGGTGTTATTGTATTTCATGGAAAGTATAACTAAAAAAATCTATACCATGTAAGTGGTGAAGAAGATATGTGCTTTCTATCCATGGATGAAGAAAACATGTAATTGCATGAGCGTCTTGGACACATAATCCAAGCTTCTTTCGATGATCTGGTAAAGTATGATACTACTAAAAATTTACCATGATTATCACATTATCGAACTCATATGTGTGATTCCTTCTCGCATGGGAAGATAATTATAAAGACTTATAGATGAAAGGATCAAAAATCAACATTATTTCTTTAGTTCTTTCATGTTGATGTGTGTGGGGATATTTCACCAATGGATATTGATGGGATGAAGGATTATGTGATATTCATTTATGACTATTTCAGAATGGAATGTAATTTAATAATAACCCACAAATATGAAGTTTTTAGTTGCATTAAAAGATATCAATGGGAATTTTAGAAGATTATTGGTCAGAAAATCTATATGATTCAGATAGATAATGGAATGGAGCTCTCAATTAGATATGTGGAGGATTATCTTTAGAAACATGGGATAAGGAATTAAATTTCATCAGTATGAACTTCATAGCATAATTGAGTAGTTGAGAGAAGAAATCAGATTGTCAACAACATCACAAGGACAATGATAACTGAGAAAGGCCTTCTAGAGAAATTTTGTAATGAAGCAGTGATGACAACAGTCTACACATAAAATACAAATTTAATTTTTCTAAAAGAGGAAAAGACTTATAATTTTTATGGGATTGATGGAATACATCATTGAATTATGCTCGGGTCTTCAAAAGAAAATGTTTCACTCTTAATAAGGATAAAAACAAGATGTTTTAATGCTATGAGGATGAAGGGATATTTTCTGCTATTAAAAGAAAATAAAAGATTGTAAATGCATTAATAATCATCTTAGAAAGATTATCAAATGTTCTGAGGTGACTATAGTAGAGATTTAACAAAATTATCAGTAAATACATGTCCAGTCTCAGGAGGATAGTGATGAAGAGATAAGTAGATCAAGAGATTCTCCAGTTCCATAGATAGATTATGAAGAAGGCTCAGATGATGAATATGATGATATCAAATCAGGTTCTGTACAGAGAAAATCAGAAGAGATGAAATTGATAAACAAAAAAAAGTTGGAGAACATGATGTTCTAGTGAAAACAAGGAGGATGAAGTCTCTACAACAAGGATCATAATTAACAGAAGTACAAACCAAAAGATTTGATGAAGCAGATAGATATGAGAATTCAGTTGAGGAAATGAATGAAGTGATTGACTATATTGAGAATAACTAGACATTAGAGATTAATTCAAGACTAACAAACAATAATTTCATCTGAATAAATAGGTATTTTTTCACAAAATGAATAAATATGGTGTTGTTATTTGAATAAAAGAACAAATAGGGTTCAAAGGGTACTCCCAAATAGAGGGTATTTATTTTTATGTTCCATTTTCAACATTTGCGAAGATAAATTCATTCAGATATTTCTTGGCTATAGCAGTGCAAACAAATATTATGGTTATCGTAAGGGATTTCAAGTAATCATTTCTGAATAGAGTTCTGGAAGATGAATATTACCATGATAAAGTAGTTGGTTTTCTTATTCATTAATATTAGAATAGTATTTTTTAGATAAAGAAGTATTTATATCATTTGAAGAATGTAGAAAAAGGTTGGTATTCAAGGATTGATCAGTTTTTGAAGAAGCTCGATTTATAGTGTGGTAGAGTAGATTAAAATTTTCAATTCTATCATTAATGTAGTAAAAGAATAATTGTGTGCATTTATGTCGATGGAATAATATTTTGTGGATCAAATGAAGCATAGTTCAGAAGGTTTTCTGAACTGGTGAAAAGCATGCTTTAAATTTCAATGATTGGTGAACTAACCTTTTTTACTTAACTTACAAGTGACGCAATGAACGGATGAAACTTTTATTTATCAATATAAATATTCCAAGTAGGATTTTATTATATTTTTAATGGATAATTAAAAATTTATTAAGACATCAGTTGAAACCTAATAGAAACATTCAAGGGTTGATAAAGGAAAGGCTGTTAATATCATGGAATATAAGAAAACCATTGGTAGTCTGCTGTACCTGACAGCGACAAGGCCTGATATTGTGTTTTACATGTGACAAACATTGATGTATCAATGAAATCCCAAGGATACCCACATGAGTGCAGTGAAAAGAATAAAACAGTGTATAAAGGGCACAATGCATTTTGGTGTAATGTATAATGAAATTCTGAGGTTCAATTATTGGGATATACATATGCATATTGGACCGGTTCAGTAGAAGAATGGAAATTCTCATGTTCAATTCTCGGTTAAGAAAAAAAGATTACATTTTATTGAGTACCACTTTAGTTGAATATATTGTGGATACTCAAGAATTACCATTATTATTTTGGTTTTATTAGTAACTTGATGATATGGGAGTTAAAGTGAAGTCTCTAATTGGAATATATTTTGAAAATTCAACTTCTACAAAAATAAAAAAAATATAGTTAATCACTCACGGAAAAAGATCATTTCAATCAAATATCATTTTATCAAGGATAACGTGATGCAAGGTCCTGTAAATTTGGAGCATGTTCCAATTATACAACAATATATATATTCTTATGAAGGCCTTACCCAAAAAAGAGTTCTAAATTAATCGATTGTACCTAAGAGTCAGGTTGAATTCCTGTACAAGATAAATTGTGGATGTGGGCCCCATCTCCCAAAGTTATTATGTGTTTTTCCATAATGTACCCATTTGTGTTCATTACCCTATTGCAAAAAACCTTGAAGTTCCATTTGGGTTTTTTGAAAAAGGGCGATAAAGAATGACTAATCAAGAGGGGGAAATGTCATGGTGAAATATTTTAAGTTGAGTAGTGGGATTAGGGGAGCTAAAGCTAAGCTGAAGCTCTTTGGTGCAGAAGTAACTTTGGGGGAGAGTTAAATCTGATGATGATAGAAGTGATATATCCAAGATTACAAAACTTAAAAAATGATGTTCACGATGAAAGAAGATGGATTTTCCAGAGATGGTTCAAAAAATGAAGTGATTACTTGATTATCGTTTCATTATACTCGGGTTCCTCAGGAATAGTAGGGCTTTTCTGGGATTATATTATATTCTGAGTAAATCATTGATCCTTACCTTAATGGTATGAAGTGAATGCTTATTGAGGAAGGATGGTGTCTTAATGAGGTATCAGTATGCGAAGTATTGTTTTGAGAAGATTTTTCAACAAACCAATATGGGTAGATTATTGGGGTAAAATCGTTCAATGTGTCCTCTCAGTATGTTTTGGGTGTGATTGGGTTTTTTTTGAAAAATACATGTTACCGCAAATGAATTGATATTCTTAATCTATGTGTGGATGTGATGATATAGGTTCATTATGAAAATCAACTGAACAAAATTACTTCGGTAGAGGTGAAATAAGAACTATTCAAAACAATTGTCACATATGTGTCCAAAATATATATGAGAAGGGGATCAAAACTAAAACTTTAATAAGGATGATCTAACATTCATCTTTGGTGAAAAAGGAAACCATCAAACTAATGCATTGATTGAATTTATTGAAATATTCTTTGACATTATAAATAATCATAAGTACTCTAAGGTGTTTTTTCATTATATATGTTTGAGGGGAAAAGAATGATATAGTGGGGATATATTTTTGAATTAATCTTAAAAAATAATCCCACCTAGGTCTCATTCGTGAAAATAATAAACCAATATATTTATCCAGAGATGTTACCCTAGGATTTTATATCCTTAGAGTAAGTCAGAATACCATTCTGGAGTATTCAACCCATTTTCCGCAGTTTGTGATTGTAACATAAATGATATTAACTAATGATTACCTAAAGGAATAAAAATCATTTGTGGATGGGGGATGATATTTGTTCAATGATGATTCTTTTCTTCCTTATATCATTTTGGGATCTTGTCAATAGGTGTGGGAAGGAGGAATGATGGAAGGCATCCAAACACAAGACAATTCACATTAGTTTGTTGGAGTGATAACATATGGGTAATTGGATGTTATGACCATTCCATCATATATTCCTTTGATATTGTGTATCATGTTTTAGTATTTTTCTTAGTTACAATGTTTTGGTGAGGTTTTGAATATGTTCACTTAGTTTTGGTAAGGATTTTGGTTCCTATCTGTATCCACAGGGCTTCGGAATGCTTCATTTTCATTTTCAATATACATTTCTAAGGGATTTTTCATGAGAACACATTTTTTCACAACCATATGTACAATTAAATTTCAAGTAAATAAAGTTGTTCGATGAATGAATTAAGTTGTACAAGGTCACAATAGTTTTTTTGGAGCAATTTTTGTTCATGGTAATTGACTATACATTATTCATGGAATTTTCATTTGTTTCTATTTGTCGAAAAATATAACCATGATTTTATAATCTATATTTATTTATGTGGTGGTTCTGATTGGTGGATCTTATATATTATAACAGTATTTAAATACATTGACAGTAATTTATATAATTATTTTATTGTTAATAAAATAGAATATAATCTCCAAACCATTGATAGTTTATAGTGGGCTTTGAGGGAAGGAGATCCCATATCCAAAAAACACATTTATGGTAAAAATAATGTATGGGAGTTACGGCACATTATTATTAGATATTTGTTTAAGGGACATAATGATAATTAGATATAAAATCTTTTGAGAATATATTTGGTTGGTATTAATTCAATATCATTTTAATTTATTTAGTAATGTAAAAATGGAGATAAGATATATATTACTGTTATAGTTCCCATTTTATTTGAAATAATTAATTTTAGTTGAAGAATCATAATTTGTGATTTTTTGAATCTTCTATGTTATTGAACAAGATAAGGATCATGAATCCAAAAAAATTATAGTTTTTTTTGAGATTTAGGGAATGGGAAATAAAATAAACTGAAGAAATTGAATACAATGACTCTATATTTTCTGACTAGGTATTTCCTAATAGTTTTCTCAATATCAACCTTTATATCCTAGTTAACCTTATCATTATTTTGAAATTGATGATATTAATAAAATGTTCCAGAAAATTAGTACACATTTTAAAATGATGGTAATGAAAATTTTAAAAAAAAATCAACAAGAGTTTTAGTACCATAACCTGTATAATAATGAAATCTACAATTTGGAGTAAAAAATTATAACATTTATATATGAGTTAGATATTCTATTTTTTATTGATTCAATCAAAAATTTAACAATGAAATATATCTTCTATTAGTATAGTGTAATGGGATGTATGTTTGTGTGGATTTTATTACTCATAGATCTCATGGTGATAAGGTGTTACATCTCAAAATCCTAAAATCCAAAACAAATACATATACTACATTATTCATATTTAATTCACATTTTCCAATATAATTAAAATCTTTATTAGTATTGGAGAAATTTATTCATAATGATTTTTCCCATTAAAACTAAAAATATAATATACATTATAAAAAACAGTGATAATATTATTTTATGTCTTAGTATATCATTGAATATTTTAGAATTTTTTTCATCAGGTTACCTAAATAATGTTATTAAATATAATGGTTAGATAATATGGTTATTATATAACAAAAAACCTTGGATGCAACCAAAAAACTAATATCCCATAAGTTTTATGGATAGAATGAATTGAAAACATGAATCCATAATCAACTATAACTGAGGTAATTCTATTGAAATGAATTACAATATGGATAAAATTAAGGATTGATCTTAAAAATATTGAAAGAATATTTTGGTACATCATAACATGATGTCAAGGCCATGATTCATGACACTATACTGACATTGGGTGAGGGGTACACGAAAACAATGATTATATAAATCAAGAGACAAATTGACGCATCACGTATAAAAATTGTTCCAACACCAACATGCCACATTTTTTTGTCTAATTCACACCCAATAATATTAAATATTTTTTGGAAAATATCCCAAAATGTGTTCCCTGGGTATATTTTGCGTGTGATTGTGTTTGTTTTGTAATCTAGATGACCACAAATGAGTATATTTGGTGTTTCCCAAAGGCATTTTTTATGGTGGCACAGTTTCCCTGTATTTTCCAAATTTATGGGCCTCGTAATTGTGAATATGTGTCTAGTAAGGTATGTTTTTATTCATAAGAATGGATAGTGTGATGAATGGTGAACAAAATCCGAAAAGGAAGAGAAATGTGGAGCCTCAGACAAGGACCATGCATTTTGTTTGGGGAGGGTACACGACCACATACCAGGAATTGAGAATGTTATGAATGAGCTCTTTGCAAAACCAGATATGGTTCTTTGAGACATTAAAAAGGCATGATGGCTTGTGGTATGGTGGAAGAGAATGGTGTTGCGTAGAATAAAATGCATTCTATGGACTACAATGTAAAAATGGTATGTATCAGGAGTGCAGTTCATGGAAGGATGATCCGTAGGCAGTAGAGGCTATACCGAATCAATGATTTGGTAAATCTTATATTAGAGGATTTTATGGATATCTATGCCAATATATGAAGTGATAATTCCCCTGATTAATTATACTTTTATTATCATTATTGTTAATCTCATTACTCAACGAATTCACAAAATTCTAATGGTTGTTCGCAAGGGAGAATTCTATAAAGGCTGAACTGGTTCGCATGAAAGAAATTCGACGAATGGTTTTTGTAGGAATCTGCATCCTGCAATGGACCGGGTATTTTGGGGAAGAAGGCAGGATCTGCATGTGGTTTATGATGGATTTTTTCAAAAAGATAAAAGTTCACAGATAGATGGTGATTTGCAGAGGTGTTTCACGAAGTCGGTATGTGTAGGTGGTACACGATAGCGAAGGTGGAGGCAGTCTATAGATGAAGGGAGGATTGTGAAGGTAGAAGAGGTACACAAAGGATGTGATCCACATACCATACCTAGAACAAAATATGCTATCAAAAATATTGGTTCATGATTTTCATAGAAAAGCATTCAAAATATTCAAATCATTTTGAAAAAGTATTTTTCAGTAAAAATCAGTACATAAAAATGTGGATTTAATGTATGGGTGAAAAAGGAATGTCATTAAAGTATATACCTAAAGATATAGATTCTGGATTCCTGAAAATGAGGGAACCTACATTCCATTTTACTATGTTTGACCTACAATACTATAAACTATAAGTGTATTCTTTCAAGTAGTTGTGAGGAAGGGAAGAGGAAAATGATGACCATTTCAATAGGAAATGGGTGAGAGAATGATGCATAGGGAGTGACCATTTGGAATGCTGTGGGTAGATGTTAAATTTTTAAAATTAAGTTATCCTTAGAATATAAGATCAATTTCGAATATTTTAGTCTTTATTGGTAGTGATCTTAGTGAATTTAGTAAATCAGCACAACGTCGTAGTATGCTATTTGGATGTTTCCTAATGCGGTTGATCCAAGTAAAAAATAAAGTTTCTTATGCATTATTTCAAATATATTTATATATTTCTATGGGGATAAGAGAGAATTGAATTCTTTTACAATGAAACAATATCTGATGGGGAAAAAGTTTTAATTTGTCATACCATAATTCACCCCTCCCCCCTCTTAGGGTATTTGACCTAGTGGACCTGAAAATTGGTATCAGATCGAAAATATGAATGATAGTGTTTCTCTCTCAGAAAAAAAAATGTAGGTGGTTAATCATATTGTAATTATGATCATCATTAGAAATAACATTCAATTATGGAATAATTACATGAATCAGTACTTCTAATCATTTGGGATGGATTTCCTCATAGTTTCTATGCATGGAATATCTGCTCACATCAATTGTGTTTCTTTATCAGATTATAAAGTTAGGTAATCGAATTGCATGCAAAAGGGATATATTATTTATGGGGTTCCTTAAAAATTCAATTTATACTTAGGTGGTTTCATATAAAACATCACATGCTATGTCGGAAAATTATTAATCATTTATGATGTTGACATAATAGTCTGAGATGTGAAGTTGAATTTTCTATAGAATAAGTATTAGGATCTCATAATGAAACACAATGATATTTTTGATGCATTGTTGGAGATGGTAAATGTTATTATGGAAGAAAATAGGGGTCTTGGAGAATTCATTGAAGGTGTAAAATTTGTGAATCATATATTCAGGAAACATCCTCCACGGTTCAATCCAAAAGTTTTAGTATTAGATGAGAATGACAGGCAAGATATTACACTAGAAAACCTACAATTTACCCCTGTAGAAAATTATATGAGAAGTGATGATAATGAAGTTGTGGTAAAGGGGAATTATAATTATTTATAATTCAAGGCCACAAAGAATATCTCTGTTGAAAATAGTTTGGAGGATTAATAGTAGGATAATGACATGTCATTTCTCTCCTCAAATATAAAATGGGGAAAGAGAAGTTCAGTGGTCAAATTCTATTTTCTTTCTTTCGATGTGGAATAATCAGTCATTTTGTAGTAAAATTTCATATAATGTTTGATAATAAAAATGAATATAATGAGGACATTTACCAATATAAGTATTTATCAAATGTGAATGGTACGAGAAGTATTAATAGAAACATCTTCAAAAAGAAGAATCTACATTCAAAAGGAGATGAATGTTCATAAGTGTATAAGGTAGAAGTGTTGGAGGACTTCAATGACCACAATGTATATTATTTTGTGGTAGTCTTTAGAAACCCATTAATAAGATTATAAATTGAAAATGAAGAAGGAGAAATTGAAGGTAGAGTTATTCGTTAGGTGGAAATAGAAGTTTCCCTAGAATATATTGATATTTTGAGAGCCAAAATAAAGGAATTCAAAAAAGTGTTTTCGAGATGAAAAACTCTATCTGCTATAACAGGAAGAATAGTATTTTGATCGTAATATAGAAATTAAAAATATGAGGTTAGAAATGCCCGAAATCTCACAAAAGCTGGATGTGTACAAACACTAAATCGACGAATAGAAAATAAAAAAATGAATATTTCACAGAAACATGAAATGATCAAATAAAATAAATGAATGAACTAGAATATAATGTTTTCAATCTATGATGAATAGTTAATGAATATGATAAATAGTTAAATCATGTTTCATCCTAAGGATAGAAGATCATACAAGCAACACAGAAGATGAGTTTTGATAAGTGAGGTCCCTAAGAATAGAAGAAACAATAAACTATGAATGATATGGTTGGTATGCGGATTAATCTAAAATAGAAAGTTGTTGTGGTAAAATTCATAGGACAAGAAACCAGTCAATGATTGAAAATTGATTTGGGTAAAAAGAAGAATAAGAAGATTTGGAGAATCCCAAGGTACAACTAGTGGTGCATTGTTTCAACACAATAATGCACCTCACATATGATGCCATTGATTTAGTATGATGGCACACTCCAAAACAGTATCTCCCATAGAAATGAGGTTCCAAATATAAGAAGAACAATATAGGTTGTCATTCAGAACCCAAAAATCTACTTCAACATTTGTTGACCTTTGTTTCATGTGTTTAGGACTCAAACATATGGAAAGATCATTCAAATCAACAATGTAGGTGAATACGCCGAGGTAAACTAAATTTGTTCATAAGAAGCAGTATAATGTATCAGTAAGAGAGATAAAAATTTAAAATAGATTTGTAGATCTACACATTGAATATGGATCATCATATACTGAGGAAGATCAAGATTATTATTTTGTGTTTGGAATGAAGTCAATGAAGTAGGTCAAAAAGAAAAGGGTTGAGAAAGAATTGGTTGAACCAATTTCTTTAAAAGAATCATATCATACTAGGATATGGATAATTAATAGTTGATGCACCTCTGATATGATAGGAAATAAATATCTAGTTACCAGTATCATGTATGATAATCATTGTATCATAATATTTGGTACTGATGAGGTCTTGTAAAATATTGGTTCACGAAAAGCCATGTTTGGAGGAAATGACACGGGATGAGAAGATATAATTATTATTGAAGGGATTAGTAACAACTTGTTATTTTTCAGTCATTTTATAGACTTATGTCATGCCATATGATTTTACAAAAAATTATTTATGATACATAAAAGGATATTTCTATTGAAATGAAAGTAAATCATAAAAAAGGGAGTCTCTACATAATTAGTGGAGAAGAAGATATGTGCATTCTATCTAAGGATGAAGAAAAATAGTTATGGAAAAAGTGTCTTGGAAATTTATGACATGCGTCCTTGGAATATCTGGTGAAGTATAATGCTACTTGAAATCTTCCAAGATTATCCTGTGGACATACTCATATATGTGATGACTTCAAGTAAAGGAAGAACAATCAAAAGACATATATATAATGGAGAAAAAGTCAACAAGGATTCTTGATTTTATTCATATTGATGTGTGTGGTAAAATTTCATGAAGGTCTATTTATTAGAGTAGATATTATGTTCTCTTCATTGATTACAATAGCTGGATGCAATGGGTATCAATAGTCACCCACAAATCTGATGTGTCTAGATGCACTAAACGATATCAATGGGAATGTGAGAATATTCTTGGTTAAAAAATATAGAATATTCGGAGGGATAATAGAATGGAGTTCACAAATATAAACGTGGAGGATTAACCCGATAAATATGGGATAAGACTTCATATTTCATTTGTAAGAACTCCATAGAAGAATGTAGTAGATGGGAGAAGAAATTAGTCTTCCAACAACATGGCAAGAATAATTCTCATTGATAAATACCTTTTGGAGAAATTTTGGAATTAAGAAAAGATTACTGCATTCTACACATCAGATATAACTTTTCTTTGTCCAATAGCGTTGAAAACCACTTGAGTGTTATGGAATGGAAAAAATCATTCATTGATGTAATTTTGAGTGTTTAGAAGTAAATTTTTTATTCAAAATAAGGATAAACACATGGAGTTTGAATCATATGGGGACGAATGGATTTGTAATGCCCCGACCCCAGTTACCCAGAGTTGGTGAAATATTACATAACATTGGCATGATCACAAAAGATCACGTCTCGAAAGACTGATTAGTTTAGTAGGATTAGAAATACCATATACATTCATTAGACTTAAATTACATTATAAAATTAAAAAATACAACATCATAGTCCCCATAGTCGACACTCATTTCCCCTCAGTCTATCCATATAGGTCAGTCATAAAATACTTCTTCACATCCTGGTAAAAATAAAACATAGAAAGGGGTGAGCCTAGATGCTCAGAAAGGATAAAAATTTAGTGGAAGATTTTATAAGTAAGCATAACCATTTAAGGAAATGTATAAATAAAACAAGATAATTTAAACATGAACTTCAACATAAAATTCAAGAAAAAAAAATGGAATAATTCTATTTACTTATTCACACGGATATTATACTAGTCGAATAATCACATGCAATATCAGTAACCACTTTCATCATGATAGAATGCATAATTACATACTATCATAACCACATAGTCAAGGCCTTGTGCCATGACTATAAATAAAATTTTGTCAAGGCCTTGTGCCAAGACACTATTTTGTCTCATGAGACCTACCGACGCATCGAGGAGCTATAGCAGGCTCCACCCATCACTTACTAAGTCCAATGCATTCCTTATATAAACATGTTTAAACATAACATAAACATTCCTATTAAAACTAGCATAGAAAATGTCAAACAATTCTCCATAAACAATGAATGGTAAAAAAATAACACATCCATAGTCAAACATATCACAAAACCTTCAATACATTATGGAAGTTTTGTATCATAACAAATCAACTTCAAATAAACTTAAAATTTATCAAAGGATGTTGACATAGATGAAATAAAAACTATTTGAGAGAAATATCTATTTTTTTAAAACCATTAAAAATCACATTATTATAAATGGAAAATTTTACATTGAAAATATTCTTGTAAGATTTTCAGGGAAGCTTTGACGATTTCATAATGGTGGAAAATAGTCCCACCCACCGTATAAGTTAAAAAATACTTTCTTACATTAATCCTGTTGAAAAGGTTATAAATGACCTTGTTTGGAAAACGACTGAAAGATTCATTTATAAACATATTATAAGAAGTAAAATGTGGTTATAAATTACTTTAAACCATATTATATGAAATAGTAATAATGTTTTGAAATTCATTTTTATGAAACATGGATGTGGATCAGAAAGAGGTCCCTGTAGATAATTACGTATAAACAACCTCAGATAATGAAGAGATTGGGAAATAAACACTTACCTTTTACTTTTCCTTGGTTGAGGGTAGATTAACCTCCTGTATAATGGTGAAATAATTGTTATTAAATTATTGAAGAACTATATAGATAAATATGATATCATATATGATCTTTTAATATTGTTTTGTGAATAATATATTAGTATTATTGTCGTTTCAGGTGTTCACTTACTCGTTTTCTTTTATCAGTTTTGTTACATAAGACATGTTTGTTATCCATGTTCTGTATCTTATTAATATATAGAATGAGATTAAGTCATTAAACATTATTTTTAACAATCAAATGAATAATATTCTTGATTAGATATGATGGGGAATGAATCTCATCGCGTTGGTGGAGACGTTAGACCATACGTACACACGTACGACAATATCATTCATTTGATATTAAAATAATATATAGTTGGATATTTTATCATATATACAAAATCATTATCATGTTATATTTATTATTTACATCAATTACACATCATTATCTTACCCATCCTAATAATAATGTATTGAATAACAATAACACCACGACGTGGAGACGGTAGGTCGTACGTATGCACGTATGGTGACATGTCATTAAAAGGATGGATAGAATACTTAATATGGATGTACCATCACATTATATATAAGATTATAGAGTTATTATTTTATAATAGAAATAACCAGGAAAGAAGAAGTGGAAGAAGAAAGGAACTTGAAAGAGGGTGGGGAAAACATTTCCTCTTATTCTGGTTCCTCCTTTTGATTTGATCAAAAGGTTTCCTTAGGCAAGCTTTCTGATAAAACTACTTCTACTAGGTTGAATTTAGGAAAATTAATATAATATTTGATAAGGGTTTTTCTGAGCCAAAAGGCTTTGAAGGTGTGGATTAGAGAGAAGGGGGAGTGCCATTTTATAAGAGGGTTGTGGGGAACCTTTGGAAAAGCTAAAAATATTATTTTATAATAAATTCATATTCAATTTCTAATTGCTACAAAGTGGATTATTTAATGTTTAAGGTGGGTATAGGTCAAACAAAACTAAACCAATAGATTTTAGACCGGTTTGTGTCACTATATTAACTTTATCATTTTGATTTAAATCTTAGTTAAATAGTTTGACATTTACCATGTCTCATTGTATTATATTATATAGTAAATAAAATACTATATACTTCCAAGATACCAAAAAGAGGTACATTATTGATGTAAATACCATTATATAAGTCATTTGGCCAAACCGTATATTTTTAGGAATTTAATATAAATTAATAATATAATATTATTTTTAAAAACTATTTTTTGTCAATTTTGACAGTATTGGGTATTTTGTTTTTTCTAAATTCATAACATCATTATTACTTTAAAAAAAATCATCTATCCAACCCTAATATAACATTTTAACCTATAAAATTATTTTAATTCATAAAACTTCTCAAATTAAATTTATTGGGATATTTATAATATCAAATAATTTAATATTTCTTTAATTAGGTAATTAATGCATCACCATTGTGTCATAAATAAATTAAAATATTTAAATCTAAAAATGATAAATAAAATACCATTATTTATTAAATATTTTTACCTTTCTAGTTAATATTTATAATCGAATTTATCTTATGTATAACCCTATATTAAAATTGTTTTAGTTATTAAACATTGATTTTAACTCTTTTAACTATTCTTTGAATTAAATAATAATAAATGTCTTAATCTAATCCACGTGGACAAAATAAGTTCATATTTTATTCCTAAGGTTTTTTTGGTCGAATTATAATTATCCAATATAATTATTACATGTGTTTGGGTAATAATAATATCATTTGTACCCTTAAATACCATATTTACTTTTAAGCGTGGTAAATAAAAGTAAAAAGTTATTATTCACCAAAAATTATTTTTATCTTATTGAACCACATTTTACTCCTTGATATTAACTGTGTGTCTTGGATTTTCAAAAATACACTCATATAAGCATCAAAATAATGTTTTATGTGAATTTGCAAATTCTCCAAGGAGATGGGTAAAAGACAGTGGAAAGTTCAATAAAATTTTTATATATCTAAAATTATTGTAAACTGAATCAAATGAATTACATTGAACTTATATAGTTATTATTTATCTATTTTAAACTAAAATAAATTTAAATAAAATAAATAATTTTTTAAATAATAATTCGGTTTTAAACTATAACCAAATGTTTTTCACTATTCATTAAAAATTGAATGTTTTCAGAAAAATAAGAAAATATCACCCTATGCTAATTTCGAAATTCTTAATCCAAAAATGAAGTCCATTTTGATAGATAAAATTTATAAAATTTCAAAAAGTGGGTATTACTATTCATTATGGTATGTTTTATTGTTCCTGGTGTGTTAGAATCATGAAGTTGTATACAATGCAATCTATTTCATTATTCAAAGGGAAACGTAACGTGGAAGCTTGGGGTGTTACATTCTCCCGTCCATAAAATAATTTTTTCCTAGAAATTTCTATATTAATACCGCATGAAATGACTGGGGTGGTACTTTATCATAAGTTCCTCGGGTTCACACATTGCATCTTCCATCTTATGGTTTTTCCATATAACTTTTACCAAATGTGTCATCCGGTTTCTGAACACTTGTTCTCTAGTATCAAGAATCCTAACGGGCTCTTCACAATAAGATAGATCGGTTTCCAATTCTACTTCCTCATAGTTGAGTACATGCACTGGGTCAGGCATGTATTTTCTCAATAGTGATACGTGGAACTCATCGTGAATTTTGGATATATTTGGTGGCATTTCCAAATGATAAGTTACAGTCGCAATTCGTTCTAAAATTTTGAATGGTCCTATATACCTAGGACTCAATATACATTTCATATTGAAACATATAACTACCTTCCATGGAGATAACTTCAAGAAAACATGATATCCTACCTGAAATTCCAAATCCTTCCTTTGAATATCGGCATAGCTCTTCTGCCTACTTTGAGCTACTTTGAAGTGGTTTTGGATTACCTTCACCTTTTCCATCGTTTCCTCCACTAGTTCTGGGCCTACGAGTTGTATTTTACCATCATCATCACAACAGGTTGGTGTGCGACATCTCTTTCCATATAATACATCATATGGTTCCATCTGAATACTTGAATGAAAGCAATTGTTATAGGAAAAATTCTAACAGAGGTAATTATTGATCCCACATACCCTGAATGTCAATTGAGCATGATCTAAACATGTCTTCTAAGGTTTGAATAGTCCGTTCTGATTGTCTATCTGTATAAGGGTGGTAGGTAGTGCTTAAATGATGTTCTAAATCCAAGTCCTTATGAAGACACATCTAGAATCTTGATGTAAAATGTGGATCATGATCAGAAAAAATTGATAGGGGTACTCCATGAAGTCTCACAACTTCATTAATATATATCCTTCCTAGACGTTCAAGTGGTAGATCTTTTCTTGTATCAATAAAATGTGCTGACTTGGAAAGATGATAAACAATGACCCATATTGAATCCTTACTTCTAGGAGTCTTTAGTTTCTCCATGACAAAGTCCATCATGATATTATCCCATTTCCAATTAGGTATGGGAAGAGGTTTCATCACTCCTCTAGGCTGTTTCCTTCCAGAATTCACTTTTTGACAAACCAAACATCATGACCGAAAATAAGAAATATCTCTCTTCATGTTGTCCCACCAAAAATGTTCACTCAAATATCTATACATTTTGGTGCTTCTAGGGTGTTAATTTTGAAATTGTAACTATGAGCATCATCCAACAATTCCCTTTTTAGATCAGGTATATCTAGAACACAAAGTCTCTTCCCAAAATTCAAAATTCCATCTTCATATGCATAGTCATTCAATATACCATCATTAACTACTTTATTCATCGTTTGAAACTCTTCATCATCAGTCTGATAACTCTTTATCCATTCTAATAATTATGGTTTAGTAACCATTTGAAAAAGTATTGATGTTTCACCTTCTATGGTTATTCCCATATTCATATTCACTAGATCCATGTATATAGTATCCTTTTCAACTCTCATCTTGTTCAAAATTTCATGATCTTTCCTACTCAAAGCATCTACCAACTTATATTCCTTCCACGGGTGGTAGTGTATGGTGCAATCATAATCCTTGAGTAGTTTGAGCCATCGACATTGCCTCATGTTAAGTTCTTTCTATGAGAAAATATACTTTAAACACTTGTTATCAGTATATATCTCACATTTTCACCATAGAGATAATGTCTCCAAGTTATCAATGAAAAGACTACAGTATCTAACTCATGATCATGAGTAGGATTGTTTTGGTCATCAATTTTTATCTATCGTGATGCATAAGCAATAACCATATCATTCCTTATAATGGAACAACCATGTCCTTTCTTTAAAGAAACACTTAAATAACAAACCCATCATTCCCTGATGATAGAGTCAATATAGGTGCATTGAATAATATTCTCTTCAGTTCTTTGAAACATTGTTCACACTCTATTGTCCAAAAGAAATTAACCCCTTTACGTGTGAGCTTTGTTAATGGGTTATCCAACCAAGAAAAATTCATGAAGAAACATTGATAATAACCTGCTAAACCAATAAAACTGCATAACTCAGTTATACTCATAAGTACTAGTCATTCTTAAATTTCTCTTGTCATAGAAGGATCAACGAACATTTTATCTTTAGAGACAATATGTCCACAAAAATAAATCTCCTAAATCCAAAATTCACACATGCTAATCTTTCCATATAATTCATGTCTTCTAAGAGTCTTCAGGATAATGCGCAAGTGACTTTAATGATCTTAATAGATTTTAGAGTATACCAAGATATCATCAATAAATACTACTATAAAATCATCAAGGTATTCCATGAAAACTCTGTTCATTATATCCATGAATACAGAGGGTTCATTAGTCAATCCAAAACGCCTTACTATAAAATCGTAATACCTGTACCGGGTTCGAAATGCTGTCTTCAGAATGTCTTCCTTCTCCACACACAACTGAAGGTATCCAGATCGATGTTCAATCTTTGAAATGTACTGAGATCCATTAATTTAGTCAAATAAATCATCAATTCAAGGTAGGGGATTCTTGTTCTTTATTGTTATAGCATTGATTTCTCTGTAGTCGATACATAACAGCATAGATCCATATTTCTTCTTAACAAAAATTATAGGGGCTCCCCATGGAGAAACACAAGGGAGAATAAATCTTTTATTACTCAGTTCCTCTAGTTGTTTCTTTAGTTTAACTACCTCCCCAGTGGCCATTAGATAAGGGGTCTTTGATATAGGCCTTGAACCAGGAATTAAATCAATGCAAAACTCAATTTCTCATTCTGGAGGATGTTCAGGTAAATCTTCTGGAAACATAACAACATATTATCTCACAATAGGAACATCCTCTATTTGAACATTCCTCCCCTCACCCACAATCATTTCATTCTCTTCCTCCCCAATAATTTAATTTAGTAGAGTAACTGGGGGTGGATCTAGATAAAAATTAGGTGGTGACAATTCGGCTCTAAAGATAATGTGTTCTTTATCATCATCATCAAGAATCATAACCTCCTTCTTCATACAATAAATCTTCACGCCATGGTCCGAAATAAAATCCATACTGAGGATTATATCAATTTCAATCATGGGAATGATGATGAGATTGGTAGATAAAGAACATTTATGTTCTCTAAGGGGGACTGATTCAAAAAACATTGATGAAATGATACTTCCATTATGATTTTGGACTGAAAACTCCCTTGTTAAATCAAATTGTAAATATATAATTTTCATAGAAAACTAGGAATATATAAAACTATGAGATGATCCACAATCATATAAAGCGTTTTCTATACATGATGAAACCATTAAATTACCTACCACCATGACTTTCGGAGCTTCTACCTTAGCAGTAGTGATAGGATTAGCTTGGCCTTGATCCCATGGCCTTTTCTGAGGTAATTTTCCCTAACTCTTAGGACATTCGTTTTCATAATTTCCTATCTCCCTAAAATTGTAGCATTGAACAACGGTAGCTTCTTTCTTCCCATTGAAATCACGAGGTTGGTAGCCTTTTTCACTAAACTTGTAATAGACTCCCATTCCCTTCAAGAATGTGATGGGGTGTTTCTTCCAACATTTACTGCAGGATAGATATTGAAATTTCCCTTCTACCCCTTACTTCCATTTACAGAGTGATCAACAGTTCTCTTCTTCTCTTTCTTTTCTTTAAAGTCGTAAGACATAGAGAAATCATTTTCTATATTGATAGCGCATGAGACAATATCTTCGTACGCCGAGAAGGATTGTGATACTAATTCTCGAAGGAGAAACGGTTTTAACCCATCAAATAAACGATGAATATTTCTTCTTGGGTTACATATATAATCCGCATCATGCATCCCTAACTTTGTAATGTATGCCTCATACTTTACGACATTTTCTTCCTCCTTTTGCCTCAGACTTAGAAACTTCCTTTCCATATATGCTGGATGGTCACAAGGAAAGTATTTTTCTAAGAAAATATCTTTAAAATCCCTCTATTCCATATTTGATAATTCATAATCTTCCTTCATGTTTTGAATCAATGACCACCATTGATCAGGATCTCTAGTGAGGTGGTAAACTGCCATGACAACTTTTTCCCTTTCACTACTCCCCAAGGCGTGGAATATTTTCTCTAAGGAACTTTTCCATTTCTCAGCTACCAATGAATTTGTAATCCAATTGAATTTTGGTGGTTGTTACCTCATGATGTGATCTAACATTGATCCTCCATGTTGTGGATCAGGGTGCTCAATACGGGTAACATTATTATTCATAGCCTGAATGAGTTGTCCCAGTATGGTGATTAGCTGATCAGAACCAGTTGCGTCACCAAATCCACTATAATTATCTTGATATAGAGGGAAATCCCTCAATGGAGTGCGTCCATTGATACGGTTTCCATTCCTTCCACTAGGCGCCATTTCTTAGTAATGGCATACAATAGATTAGTTTATGAATCACAATACATAAATCCAAACATGTAAAATAGTTAACATAAATTGAACAGTTTATGGATATAATCAATAATTATAATAAAAAATTTCTTTGAGAAAGTATATATTCGTAAACTCTTCATAATGGTTTGTAAAGAAAATGATAATTATTCTATGAATATCCCCTCATAGTGTTGTAACCAGGAGTGCAGCAAGGCCCATTGTCATATACCAGTCCCCGTTTGAGTCTAGCTCAAAGCAGTGATTTTGAGTTTTACCCATTGGTACATCTTTGCCAGATCAACCTCTTCCCACTCGTATCCAGACATGTATGTATTAAAGGAAAACTCACAAAATCTCTACAATACCAATATTCTAGTATGTTCTTCTATAATAATGTTAAAAGTCTATCTTACGTAAATGTGCTCTAATTAGAGTTTATCTAAATCTGGCTTCCAAGGTTTGTACTACAATTTCTAAGATACCAAATATAATGCCCTGACCCCAGTTACCCAGATTCAGTGCATTATTTAAAAACATTGGCTTGATCACAAAATATCATGTCTCAAAATTATGATTTGTTCAGTAGACTTGGAAACACCAGATACATTCATAAGTATTACATTATAGGATAAAATGGAAATCTACAACCACATAGTCTCCATATTCCACACTCATGTCCCTTCAGACTATCCCTACAGGCCAGTCATAAAATACTTCTTCACTTCTTGGGAAAAATAAAACATAGAAAGGGGTGAGCTCAAATTCTTAGTAAGGATAACAATATAGCCAAAAAATTTATAATTAATCATAAAAATTTTAGGAAATGTATAAATAAAACAGAAGCCTTTTAAACAAGAACTTCAACATAACTTGGCAAAAAATAAAATGAAATCATGTCATATACTTATTCACATTGATATTCCAGTAGTCTAATAATTGCATGCATTAAGAATAACAACTTTCATAATGATGGAATGCATAATTCTAGACAATCATAACCATATAGTCAAGCCCTTGTAACAAGAATACAAATAAGGTTTTTTCAAGGCCATGTGCCAAGACACTAGTTTGTCTCATGAGACCTACTGATGCATCGAGGAGCTATTGCGGGCTCCACCCGTCACATAATAAGTCCAATGCATTTATCATATGAACAGGTTTAAACATAACATAAGTATTCGTATTAAAACTAGCTTATGAAATGTCAATACATTCTCCATATACCACGAATGGTATAAAAATTACACATCCACATTCAAGAAAATCACTAATCCTTCAATACATTATTGAAGATTTTTATTATAATAAATCATCGTCAAATAAACCTAAAATTCATCCAATGAAGATGAAATAGATGAAATCGAAACTATTTGAGAGAAATATCTCTTTTTTTTTTGTAAAAAATTAAAATTCATATAATTATAAAAGGAAACAATTACTATGAAAATATTCTTATAAGATTGTAAGTTAATCTTTGACGATTTTATAATGGCGGAAAATAGCTGCACCCACCGTATAAGTTTAAAAATACATTCTTAACATAATCCTGTCGAAAAGGATAAAAATAAACTTGTTTGGAAAAAGACGAAAGTATTCTTTTATAAACATATTATAAAAATTAAAACAATGTTATAAAGTACTTTATACCATATTCTATAAAATAGTAATAATGTTTTGAAATAAATTTTTAAGAAATATGGATGTGGATGATAAAGAGGTCCCAGAAGATAAATACATATAAACAAACTCGGATAATGAAGAGATTGTGAAAAAAGCCAGTAACTTATACATTTTCTTGGATGAGGGTAGGTTAACCTCCAGTATAATGGTGAAATTATTTTTATTAAATTATTAAATAATCATATACATAAATCTGATATCAGATATGATCCATTAATATTACCTTGTTAATAATATTTTCATATTATCGTCTTTTCGGGTGATCACCTACTCATTTTCTTTTATAGGATTTGTTATATAAGCCATGTTTATTATTCATAGGTTGTTTCATATACATATCCAGAATGATATTAAGTATTTAAACATTATTTTTAACCATCAAATGAAAATTATTCTTTAATGGGTACGATGGGGAATGAATCTCATCAGGTTCGTGGAGACGGTAGTCCGTACGTACGCACGAGTGACAATATCATTATTTTGACATTAAAATAATATATAATTGGATGGTATATCAAATATACAGAATCATTATCATGTTATATTTATTATTTACATCAATTACATATCATTATCATAACCATTCAAATAATAATGTATTGAATAACAATTACAGCATGACGTGGAGACGGTAGGCCGCATGTACGCACGTATGGTGACATGTCATTAAAAGGATGGATATAATTATGAATATTGTTGTAACATCACAGTATATAGAATATAATGGAGTTATTATTTTAGAATGGAAATTATAAAGAAGGAAGAAGTGTAAGAAGAAAGGGACTTGAAAGAGGGTGGTGAAATCATTACCTCTTCTTCGGGTTCTTCATATTTATTTGATCAAAAGGGATCTTTAGGTTGGCTTTATGATCAAACTAATGCCTCTAGGATTAAGTGAGTTAATTTGGGAGAATATTTGGGTAGGGGATGGTAGATCCAAAAGGCATTGAGGGTGTGAATTAGAGAGAAGGGTGGAGTGCACTTTTATAAGAGGGGTGAAGGGAACCTTAGGAAAAGCTAGAAAAATTATTTTTTAATAAATTAATATTAGGTTTATAATGGATACAATGTGGATTATTTAAAGGTTCTGGTGGGGATAGGTCGAAAACAACTGACCAAATAGGTTTATGCTGGTTTGGGTCACTATATTAACTTTATATTTTTGTTTTAACTCTTAGTTAAATAGTTTGACATTTACGATGTCTCTTTGTTTTTTTATATTATATAGTTAATAAACATACTATATACTTCCAAAAGACCCCCAAGTTGTCCATTAATGATACACCTATCATTATATGATATCTTTATCCGAACCGTAGATTTTTAGGAAGAGAATATCAATTAATAATATAATATTTGTTTTAAAAATTATATTATGTCAATTTGACACTATTTGTTAATTTTTTTTCGAAATTCATAAAACCATTTTTACTTATAAAAAAATTCATATAACCAACCCTAATATGTCATATGAACCGATAAAATAATTTTTATGCATAAAAAGTCTCAAATTAAATTTATTTGGATATTTATAATATCAATTATTTTAGTATTTCATTAATTTGGTAATTACTGTATCACCTTTGGGTCATAAATAAATTACATTATTTAATTTCTAAAAATTATAATTAAAATACCATTATGTATGAAATCTTTTTGGCTTTCTAATTAATATTTATAATCTAATTTATCTTATGTATAACCCTATATTAAAAATGTTTTAGTTATTAAACTAGGATTTTAACTCTCTTAACTCTTCTTTTAATTAAATAATAATAAATGTCTTAATCTAATCCATGTGGACCAAAGTGGTTCATATTTTATTCCTAAGGTTGGTTTTGGTCGAATTATACATTTTGAATAGAATTAGGACATGTGTTAGGGTAATAATAATATCATTTTCCCCTTAATTACCCTAATTACTTTTACCGGGGTAAATAAAAGTTAAAAAGATACTATTCACCAAAAATTATTTTTATCTTATTGACCAACATTTTACACCATGGTATTAACTGTGTCTCTTGTAGTTTCTAAATTCCACTCCTAGAAGTGGTAAAACTAAGTTTTATTTGAATTTTAAAATTCTCCAAGAAGATGGGTAAAAGACGATGAAAAGTTCAATATGATTTTTATATATCTAAAATTATTATAAACTGACTTCAATGAATTACATTGAACATATATAGGTATTATGTATCTATTTTGACCTAAAATAAATTTAAATAATATAAATAATTTCTTAAATAAAAATTTGGTTTTAAACTATGACTTAGTGTTTTTCACTATTCATAAAAAATGGAAGGTTTTTAGAAAAATACTAAAATTTTACCCTAGGATAATTTTGATATTCCGAATCAAAAAATGAAGTCCATTTTGAAAGATAAAATTTAGAAAATTTTAAAAAGTGGGTATTACTATTCGTAATGTCTAGTTTGTTTGGTCAATGTGTGTTAGAATCTCGAAGATGCGTACAATTCAAGATATTGCATTATTCAAAGGGAACCGAACCATGGAAGTTTGGGGTGTTACATTATTTCTCTTGGATACTCAAAGAAAATAAAATCTTATAAATGTATCAATAATAATCTAGGAATGATATTAGAATGTAATGATGTGACTACAGGGGAGAATGAATAGACTCTTTAGAAAAAAAATAGCCAGTCTCAAAATGATTGTTATGAAGAGATAAGAAGATAAAGAAAAGATTGAGTTCTAGATATAGTTTCAAAAGAAAGCATAGATGATGAATGTGATGATATTAAATCAGTGTCTACATAGAGGTAATAACGAAGGGCTAAAATTTATCAAATGAAAATTATTGGTGATCCGAAAGATATGGTGAAGATAAATAAGGATGGAGTATCTATATAAATAATAGTACATAACACAAGTGGAGCCTAAATTTATTGATGAAGCATCTGAAGATGAGAATAGGGTTCAGGCAATGAATAATTTGTTTAAACAAATTGAGATGAATCAGACATGAGATATTGTTTTGTGACCATTCAACAAAAAGGTCATCAGAAAAAATGGATATATCACAACAAAATGAATGAAGATGGTGTTGTGATATGAATCTAAGCATGAATGGTGTGAAAAAGGTAATAAAAGTTATAGGGTATTCTAGTTTATGATAAATTTTCACCTGTTTCAAGGCATGAGACAATCAGATTTTTATTGGACATGGTAGCGCAAATATTGTTTATGGTTTTCTAGATGAATTCCATGTTATCATTTATAAATAATATTCTGGAGGAAGAAGTTTTCATTGAGAAAACATATGGTTCTCCCATTCATGAAGATGGTAATAGAGTATGTCGACTGGAGAATGTTTTGTATGGTTTGAAACAAACACCAAGAGCTTGGTAATCAATCCTTGAACATTTTCGAAAGAAGATCAGTTTCTAGGGGGTAGAGTTGATTATAATCAATATTTCAACCATGGAAGAAGTCAGAGTATATTGGTGTTGGTTTTTTTAATGATAATCATTGGTGGATCAGATAAAGCACAATGATGATAGTTTTTGGAATTCATGAAAAGCCTTCTTAAAATGTTTATGATTGATGAAGAGAATTTTTTATGTCGATTACTGGTGATGAAATAATGGAACTTCCATTTTATTTATCATTTTAAATATGTCAAGGATTTCTAAATTATGATTGTAATGGATAATTCCAAATAGATATAAGATTCTGGTTTCTACCATATTAAAACAATAAAGGGATGATGAATTAAAGGTATTTAATATCTTAGAATACTGAAAATCATTTGAAGTATATTTTACTGGACATCGACAAGTCATGTTATTATATTTTCCACATTCCAATTAATGCGGCATCAAAGAAATACCAAGGAGAGCCACATGATTACAGTAAAAATAAGAATTTTTTATTTTATGGGCACATCATATTTTGGTTTAATATACAATGAAAAATCATAGGTAGAGGTAATAGGTTATACAGATGATGATTGAGCCGGTTTAGTAGATGACAGGAAATCAAAATTAAGAGGAGCCTTTTATAATTGATGCTTTGGTGTTTCGTTGGCAATTAAGAAACAATATTGCATTCCATTGATCACAACAGAAGGTGAATATATTGCGGATACTCAAGCTTGCACATTGTTACCATGGATTAACCAGTATCTGGATGATATGAGAGATAAATTGAAGCCTCCAATAGAAATCCATTGTGATAAATCTACTATTATAAATCTGAGAAACAATTCTAATCATCACTCACGGAAATTTTATATTGAAATACAATACCATGTTATCAAGGAGAATGTGGAGCAAGGGATTGTGAATTTGGTGTATGTTCCTATATAACAACAAGTTGAAGATATTCTTATGAAGGCCTTACAAACAAACCAATTGAATGACATCGACTTTATCTAGGAGTCAAGTCGACACATTGCACTTGAAAAATCATGAATATTTCTCCACCCTCCACAATGTATGATGTTTTTTTCCCTAATATACTGATATTTGATCTTTACCCAACTATAGAGAACCATTATTTTCCCTTCGGGTTCATATAAAAAGGGGGAGAAATTGTGATTATTCAAGGGGGGAAAGATATAGGGAGAAGATGTTAAGTGGAGCAGTGAGATAGGGGAGTTGAAGAAGAGTTAAAGGTGTCCGGAGGAGCATTAACATAGTGGGAGTGTTATATATGATGATGCTTGAAGTGATCAATCAATGATTACATATCATGAAAAATTATTTTCATGATGAAAGTGGTTGTGTATTGGAGAGATTGTGCCAAAATGATGTTATTAATTTATTTACTTTTCATTATACTCTAGTTTCTCATTCCATGTAGGGATCATGTGGTCTTAGAGTATGTGTTGAGTAGATCATTGATCATTATTTTAATTTCATGAAGCAAATGCTCATCATGGAATGATTGTGTATCAATGAGGATGTAGAATGAGATTAATTATTATGAGAAGAGTTTTCAACAAACCCAATGTGGGAGATTGTTTATAAAAAAATTCCCCAATGTGTCCTTTTGATATGTTTTTGGTGTGATAGTGTTTTTTGACTAATCATGTTGAACAAAAATGTATATATCCTCTATATATTTGTGATGATGTTAGGATAGAGGTTCCTTAGGGAAATCATTCTAATAACCTTTCTTTGGTAGAGGTTAAATATGAACTATTCAAAATCATTTTCAAATAGGCATTTAAACAATAGATGAGAAGGGGATCACAAATAAAAATTATCAAAGTAACATCAATGATTCTTATATGGTGAAAAAGGTCCCCCTCAAAATGATGAATGGATTTATTGGATTGAAAGATTCATTTAAATTCTAAAAAATCCTAAGGTCTAAATGGGGTTTTTTCTGTATATATGTTTGAGTGAATATGAATGAAATAGTGGGGAATTATTTTTCATGGTATCTTAGATAAGGATATCACCTATGTATCGTGTTTTAAAATATTCAACACAATGTATTATCCTGAGAAGTTACCCTAGGATTTTATATCTTTAGAGAAATGTTATAATACTATTTTGGTGTATTCAAACAATTTTTCTCGATTGGTTAATGTAGCATCAATACAAATAACAAATGAATACCTAACGTCCTGATCATTTTATTTGGGAATGTGGGATGATATTTAGTCAATGATGATTCTATTATTACATCTATCATTTTTTGATCTTGTCAATAGGGATGGGATGGAAGAATGATAGATGGAATTCAAACATAAAGAAAATCACATAATGTTGTTGGAGTGATAACTTGTGGTGAATTGGATTTAAATTACTATTCCAAATATATTTTTTTGGTATGTGGTTTTATACTGTATTTTGATACCTAGTTATAATATATTTCTATGGTTTGGATGTTTTTCACCAAGTATAGGTAAGTAATTGGTTTCTTATGTTTATTCACTAGGGTTCAAAATTCGTTAATTTCAATTTTAATATAGTTTTCTAAGAGATTTTTAATTAGTATGATAGTTTTCACATCCTTATATATAATCTACATTTCAAGTATATAATATATGTTTTATGATTGAGTAAAGTGTTTCAAAATCACAGTATTGGTTTTGGAGCAATTGTTGCTCATGGTCATTGACTTTTAATTATTCTTGGTATTTTCATTTGATTCCATTTGTTGTAAAATTAATTCAAGAATTGATATTCTATATTTTTTTATGTTTTGGTTCTAATTGGTGAATCTCATATATTATCATAATATTTTAATATATTGATGGTAATTCATCAAATTGTTTTTTTAAGCTCATATAATTTAATCACAAAACCATTGCTAATTTATAGTGGTCTTAGAGGGAACAAACTCCCATATCCAAAAAACCCATTTTGGTACCAACAATGATTTGGGTTTATGAAACATTGTTATTAAATTAATGGTTATGAGACATAATGGAAATTATTTATATAAATGATTGAGTATTTATTGGGTTGGTATCAACTCAATATCTTTTAAAAGTATTTAGTGGTGTAAAAATTGGAGATATGTTAGATATTATTGTTATAGTCCCCCATATGATTTGGAAAAATTAATTTTAGTTGAAGAATTGTAATTAATGATGTATTGAATATCCTATGTTGTTGACCTATATAGGGATCATGAATCAAGTTAATTCTTTTAGTTATTTTCATAGATTTGTAATTTGGATAAACCATAACCAATTAATATTATGTATTCCATGTACTATGACTATGTATCACCAAATTTGTTTCTCAATTCCAATGTTTGGCTCTGATTTATCATTACAATCATTTTTCATAGATGATATATGAAATAATGTGTCAGAAAATTAGTACAGATTTTAAACAGATGGTGATGAAAATTTTAGAAATAAACAACCACAGTTTTCACACCATATAATACAAAAGTAAGAAAATACCAATTTGGATTAAAACGTTTAAAATTTTATATAGGAGATAGATATTTTTTTGATTTTTAGAAAAAGGGATCAATGAAAAAAACATCCATTTGAATTGTGAAATGGGAGGTTATTTGTGTTGATTTCAATTCCTCATAGACTGCATGGAGTATATGTGTTACGTCCCAGACTCCAAAAATCCATTACCAATAATTATACATCATTATTAATATAGAATTCACAATTTCCCATATAATACAATTCTATAGTAGTATTGGATAAATTTATGCATTAATAATTTTCCCATTAGACATGAAAACATAATATAATGAATTAAAAACCATGAAGAATTCATTTTCAATCCAAGTATGTCTTTAAAAATTTTAGAATATTTTCCTTCCAGTTACCTATAGAGTGTGAAGATACATAATGGTGAGAAGATATGATTATGATGCATTATAAGGATTTGTAATCAACCATAAAATTTATATCCAAAAATGATATGGATGGAATAAATTGAAAATATGAATCCATAATCAACTGAAACTGAGGGAATTCTATTAAAATAAATTAAAATATATATAACAAAATCATTGATGTCAAACAGATTGATTGAATATTGTAGGAATTCAATAAAAAATTTCACGGAAATGTTTCATTAAACTACACTTATATGGGGTAAGGTGTACACTAAATACCATGTTTATATGTCTCAGGAGACTAATTGAAGCATCGATTGTGAAAACTATTTCAGTACCCACATGTATTATATTTTAGTCCAATGCATTATCTATAAGAGTTAATAAGTGTTGAGGAAAATCCCTCAAAGTGTCCTCTAGGTATTGTATGGGTGTGATGGTTTTTGTTGAAAAATAGAGATGATCAAAATTGTGTATGTTTGGTTTTTTATGAAGACATGTTTTTAAGGTGGCGCAGTCTCCCATTGTTTTTCAAATTTGATAGATTAAAAATTATGAATTTGTTGTTTCCAATGTAAGGAATTATTTATATGATTGGACATTATGAATAATGGTCAAAAAAATCTTCTATGGAAGTGAAACGTAGAGCCATGGACATGGACCGAGTATCATGTCTGATAAGGGAACGAGACCACAAACCAGGAAGTGGAAATGGTACGTGGGAGCTGTTTGCGAAACCGGAAATGGTTCATGGGGACATATAGAAGGATTTTTGGTCCACCGTATGTTGTACGATAATAGGTTGTGTAGGAGAAAATTTATTTCTAATACATCCATGGAAAAATGGTATGCGAATGGAGCGGATTTCGGGGTAAGAGTATTCGTATACGCTGGAGGCTATACAAGATCAATGATTTGTTAAATATTTGATTATCGATATTTTTGGATATTTTTCCTAAATAAGGAGCGCTAATCCCACCTCTTTAAGAGAGGTTTAATAAAAAAAGATAAAATCTCATTACTCCATGAAATAGGCCATATATGAAGGATATACGCAATGGATAATTAAAATAAAGATGAAGTGGTTTGAACAGAAGAAATTACCCCAATGGTTTTAGTGTGAAATATTTTCACGAAAAGGACGCGGTATACCGATGAAGAAGGCATGGTACACATGTGCTTTGTGAAGGATGATTGCAAACATAAAACTATTCGTGACAGAGGGTGACTTGTAGTGGAGGTTTGCGGAGTCAGTATATAGAGGTGGTACACGATAGTGAAGGCGGAGGCAGTCTCTAGATGAAGGGAGGTTCTCTAATATAGAATAGGTACACGAAGGAGATGATCCACATATCATAGCTGGTACACAGCACTTGGGGGAACAATGTTATTCTCAATTTTCATAAGGAATTTTTCAAAATGTTAAAATCGGTTTGTGAAAATAATTTCTGCTGTCTAGCAGTACCCATAATGGTGGATTTCATCTTAGGGTGAAAACGGAACTTACATAGATCATTAAAGTAATGTTATAGATGTAGAGATCCATAAAAATTAAGGGACAAACATTTCCATAAACATTGTTTGACCTATATATCTATAAAATTAGAGAGGATTTTTTTCCAAGAGAAGTGAGCAATGGAATTGGAAGACAAGGTCCCTTTACAATGGTAGAGATCAAGATAAAAGGCATAGGTAGTGACCCTTGTGAATGTAGTGACAAAAACCAATGTATTGTAATGTAATTTATATTGGGAGTAAAATATCTATCATGAACTTTGTACTAATTATTGGTAGTCAGCCTTAGTGAATTTTGTATATTAACACATCGTCGTTGTATATTCCTTGAATGTATCCCAGTTAGGGGGAACGAAGTAAAAAATGTTCTGTTTTATGCATGATTTCATATATGTTCAAATATTTCTATGGGAGGAAGAGAGAATTTAGTATTGTTTAAACAATAAAAGATCTGAAGGGGAAGAAGACATAATGTGTCATACCCTAATTCCCCCCTTAGGATATTCGACCTAGTAGACCTAAAAATAATTTATTTTTTCCAATATGTATGGAATTTTTAGATATATAATTAATGGATATAAATCCAATCTAAACTAATAATAATAAATAATTCTCTATTTAATATAATAATGTGGATATCTAGGAAAAGATATAATAATAAACATAGAAGATATGGGTAGTCATTTCATAAATATGAAGTACCCTTGTCACTAAAATATACCAAACGAGTTATATTCTATATGATGGGTTATAAATTTTAATATAGTACTAGGTTTTTATAGTTGTCATTGGAAGGATTCTAATTAAATGGTTGGAAAAATCATTCATCATAGTTTATAAATTGAAATTGAATATTAAAAAGAATATCAACTAGGAGTGTCGAGTTGTATGTATAATAATTTTACCACTCATAAGACATGAATGTTTGCATTAAGTCAATTCACAACTTAGCATTTTTTGGGTGTGTAACCAAGGTGCATATAGGTTACAACTACATCCACATCCTAATATTTGGGGAATGATTTAATTTTATAGAAACTACATATACATTTATTTCTCATCCAATTGGAATTATATTTTCATCATTGAAATGAATGTTTTTAAAAAATATTTATATCTATTAAATCAAAAGAATATTATGGGCGTATAAAAATAAATTCATTTAATTCCATTTAAATTTATGATAATGATGTTAAAATTAATTCCTAAAAATTTATGAATAATATAAAAAGAAATAATTGTTGATTTTAACATGATTCAATAAAAATAATAATTGATACAAAAAACAACAACATAAGGATTGAGTAAAAACTCAACATAAACCGAATGAAATAGAGTGATTCATGTTGACCATAAAATACTAAAAATAAAAAATTTGTGCTATAATATCTAAACTATTCAGTTTATAGAAAAAATAATAGAAATTAGCTTTATTATAAAAATCATTTCACAAAGAGTGTAATTTGAGATAGAAAACCATGACATATTTTTTTGAAATCTACCAACATAATTTTAAAAATATTTCTCATAATCATATCAATTATAATAACATAAGTTCAAACATTACTAATATATATTTTAAGTTTCACTCTTTATATTTAGTCAGTTTCTATAAAATAATAGTTTTGTTTTCCTTCCTATTTTCCCACAGAGGGTTTTTATAGTTTGAACATTTTCATTAATTTTATAATAGACGTATCTATATTGATTATTATAAAAAATTTAATAATTAATATGTCCTATAATTTAATTTTATAGATGATTTATGATAAATTTTGAATCTTTTAATTAGTTCCTTTATTGTTGTAGTCCACATTCATGATAATCTAATTGATAAAAATTATGTTGTTTCAATTTTTACACTCAAAGGGTGTTTTCATTATTATTATATTAACTAATAATTTAAAATATCTTGGGTGAATTATTATTTTCATGGAAATATACTATTTGTCCATGAATTCTGTTAACATAGTATGTCATGATATAATTTCGCAGTTCTGTTTATGTTGGTGGCTACACAGACTTAAAAATGAAGATAGCCAAATTTAATGATTTATTATGATATGATTTTATAATAATATCATTATATAAGAAGAAGAATAATTATATTATATATTGATTATTATATATATATAATATAATTTTAATGATATATATGATTATTTAATAGATATTAAAAGGTATCCTAATTTGAATAAACTGATTCTACTCTTAATGTGACTATTTAAGATGGTAAATTTTATAATGATAGAATATTGTCTACATCCTTAATATGTTAATTTATTTTCCATTAAAAAATATTAATGGTGATTTAAATATGAAAATTATCTTATATAATAATTTTAAATTCTTTCTATGAATTTCAGTAATGAAATAAATGGAATAATTAATTTCATGGAGACAGTAGTATGTGCATACACCTGGGCGATGAATTCGTATTCCTCATAATGTAAGAAAGTAGAAACATTTTTAATTATATATAAATCATAAAAATGTTAAATATCATAAATTGTTTATAATATCCCATTTCATATCATCCATGTGATATAGTGAGGGAAAATTAAACACATATCCTCTTGGAGCTGGTAGTCGGCACATAAGCATGAATCACATAATTGTTTTTGTTGAATAAAATGGTAACAATTGTCAATAATTAACACCTTACCATAAATAATATATAATATAACTAATATTTAGGTTTCCAAATATCAATTTGAGAATTTTTGTAGAAAATTTATGATATAATTGAATGATGTTGAGTAAAAATGAATACCCATGTTGACAATCATGGGATTTCCATAGAGGATCTCTTAAAAAGTTAGGGATTATTCTAGAATAATATAACCAAATGATAATGAAATTAATTTAAAATTACATGTGAAGAGAATAATTTTGTGGTAATGTCGTGATGTGAGATCCACTAACATGGTTACCCTAGCCGATCAGTCAGATTCCATCAAGTGCACCTGCATGAATGTGAGAAGATTTTTACTAGTAGTGAGGGTCTTATGATGGTATGATGGGAAGAGTATACCCTCATGATCATATAATAACATTAGTATTTCAATAATAAATAAATATATGAGGCATTTTATCTTGGGAGAAATAGGAAAACGTATTAGAAATTGGAAAACTAGCCAATACAAAATAATCAACCATTCAGGTCTTTATGATAATATAGAATGTAAGTAGTAGTCATAAATTATGTAAAAAAAATGATAAAAAATGAAATATAAAAAACTCAAAATATACCACTATGATAATCCTATTATTCATCCTATTCATGTTTTTCCTAATCACCCGCATTCATATATAACTAAAATTAATAATAATCCACGAACATAAACATTCAATCATGAGGTCTATCCTAGTTCCAAACAACTTCCCCAACAGGGTTTGAGAAAAACTTATTAGGCCACTATAAATGGTGTCGAATGAAATCCAGTTTGTGTATATGATGTATCGGTGTATGAGTATAACAAATAATGTAGTTAATAACATGTGTAAACTAGTCTGCTCAGGTTCCTCAAGGATACATGGCCGACCATATGTGCTTCATCCAAATCCAAAATTTATTTGAACATGTATATCATGCATATATATTCATATACACAAACACTGATATCTCCATAGATATACCTACACAAGTGCCTACCCATGGAAGAGTGCCAAGGTATCTATATAAAATAATATTATGATATGATTTATATTTTAAATATTTTTCATCATGTTACTAGGACAAAAGAAATGATATACTTGAGGTGTGACCAGGGCATCCATGTAAATAGAATATCAATCCAAATCCTAGTGAAAAATCATAATATCAAGGAAGTGGTGTTTGAGTGTAATTCGGATGATGAGTCCTTGTAATTTCAATATAGACATTCTAACTGATTCTAATGATCTCTTCATATGTAGTATCGAGATAAACATGATTTGGATACCAATGAGGTAATTGATAGCAACAAATGTTCGGGGACCCCATAAAGAATCCATGAAGTTAAGGAAATATCCTTATAATTTATGGATATAATATTTGTGATTCATTGGATCATCACAGTAAAAAATCATCTTATACTAACTGTATGTACATTTTCACATCATGATCATATAGAATTGAATATAATTCCCATCCATAGTAGTCTATTCATATAATCTTACAAGTGACACATTAGTATACATCAAAAACATCCATGTAATTAGATTACTGAATATTTGCATCTATATTATATCTCTTAGAGATTGCATCAAACAATCATTTTGTGTCATTGTGTATAAGAAGGAAATTATAAATTGGAATCCAATTTTCAATTTGGAAGAATAACCCTTTACAAATAACTATGCTCTTATAGATGAACTCTAAATGAATCCTCATATCATAAAAGAGTGATTTAAGTTTATCTTATAATATAACTGATTCTAACTCAGTGTACAGTAGTCATTGTCTATATAAGGGGAGTGATCATTAATAAATCGAGAACATGCTTTGATGGTGTCAATGATTACCTATATGACCAGTGTCACTCCATTCAAATATATAAAAACATGTTTGGAATGGTTTCCAAAAATCAATACACACCAACACATAGAATATAATCATCATACAACCTCTATCAGAATTCATTAGAAAGGTCTTCCCTATAAATTTTGATACCTCATCATTTGCAGACCACAACTCCCCCACTATCAAGGAAGTCCATGATTGTTTCATAAATCCTAATGTATGATATTCCAGACACACTATGTAATAAAGGGTTAAATATAAAACAAACCATTTCATTATCACTGTACCGTTCATGAACATATATACTTCTAAATAATTACTTCCATTGATATTTATGCTGCCAGAGTATAAATCTAGAATCCACACTCAATCCCCACCCGTTATCAGTTTTTACATCAGTAATCCTCTTAAGAAAAATATCTTGAATATAATAGTAATATAGTCCCTCAAATTCACTGATAACCATTACATGGTTCTATTATATAGTTTTTCTCCCTCTACATATAATTACACACTTTTCTATGGTCAATGAAATATTACCCACCTTATATTTCAAAATATCATCACATTTCCTAAAACAGGACATCATCTCATGACACACACCACATCAACAACTGAACACATTTTATACATTTGGATAACATACATCATCTGAGAATTATCCTAAAATGTAGGAAACCCCATCATCATAAATTAAACCAGATAAAATTTTCTCAAGAAAAATTTATGACTTCTTCTTGATCAATTCTCTGAAATATCATTGGGTCAATAATATAATACAGAACAAAATTTATTGGTAGTGTAAAAATAGCTAATCCATTTTGAAATTTTATCCCAAGTATTGGCTAAACTTGAATTAATCTAATTCCTAGGTAACTATACTATAGTAATTTCCCATGAACATGGTGTAACTTCTCAAGAAATTAATGATTCACACCAAACTTATATAGTTTGTTGCATCATATTATAAACACAATGGTTACCACATGCATCTACATATACTACACTAAGATTTTAACAACACTATGACACATCAGTTAATAATATTCATAGGCACATAATCCCTATGAATTTTAGTATCTAATATCCCCTAGAAAAGATTCATCTTAGAGTCTTAATATCCCACTTGATAATTAATCTGGATTATGATCATCTAATAATCTCATCACAGAAGAATAAGAATGCTCACATGATCTACTAAGTGGTCGACCATGAAATAGGCATGCCTTACCAAATAAATCTAATAATTTCGTCATCCTCATGTTGTCATCTATTTTTAAATTTCTTCTTGACCACCCGTCCAACCTAGTAGCCATTTTAGAAAGTAATATTTCATCTCTTTTGAACTGAAACAGAACAAATACATCTTTTATATTAATATATGAATCATTTAGTAGAATTATTTTACATGAGAGGGAACTACTAAAATGAGATAATCCCTCTTTTATAATATTGTATCAACCATTAAAATCTAGACATTATTAAAAATAGTTCTATGATCTAACTCATATAATTTAGGTTATAGAGTTGAGATAAGAATAATATCAAAAACACCCAGTATTATATTCTATGGAATCAACATAGGAAAAAATATTAATTAAACTTTCACAAGGGATCAAAATATAAATTTATACAAAAGAATTCATTTAAGTAGTTGAAAAAATAACATTTTTAATTTTAATCATTTCAAAAGATTACATTAAGGAACATCAAGAACAAATAATGAAAAGAAACTATTAAATTTACTATTTATTTTTAATACTACAATAAAAATATGATTGTTATATCAAACATCCTTTTGGAATTATTATTTTTAAGTGAACATTAATAATAATTCTTGAAATTAATATTATATTTTATTTTGAACAGTTTTATGTATCCATAATGATCCTCATATCATGATCAGTTAATGAAATTTCAATTACAAACAATAGTTGAATAAACATTTTAGTTAATATTTTGATTTTAATTAAATCAATACTCATAATTATCATTCCAAAAAATAGATACATGGTCCATTATAATTATAAATGAAATTTGTTAATGAGATTCCACTATTCACTCATGCATAACCCATTATAGTGGATGATGATACATTACATAACCACTCCCATATAACATCAGTATACACCCAATGTTTTAAGTACAATGGAATATAAATAATAGAATGATCAATTATTGTCCCACTATTTCATTCACAGTTTATAACACCCCTAATGGGGTTATCGTTTATAGAACATGCCTCAATTGGCCAAGTAGTCCAATTTGGGAATTTAAGAATTTTGTAATATGGGTGATTATTCCAAAATTAGTTTGTTAATATTCTTTAAAAAGGAAACAATTATCTATAAGAATTTCCATTTCAGACATATATTAGTTAGTTAAATGAACTACCATTCCCAACATATAACAATAATTGCATTTATAAGTTACAATTTGCGTTCATGTAGATGTAAATTGCTTTATTACATTTCTATTCAAAATATATCAAGTTTTAATTTAATGGATATATTATATTGTCCACCCATCACAATTTAAAACGACCCATAAACCATATAAACATTTATTACATCCTATTTAATCCCAAACACAATTGTTTCAAACCATGTGACCAGTGGTCCATAGATCAAACATTTATAGATATTATAGAAAATAATCCAACCTAATTATTTAGGTTGATACTAAAACATTAAAAACGATTTGAATTTCACAATTATAATATAGCATTCAATCACATGGAATAAATTAAGATATAAAAATAGAACATGAAGTCATAGTCAAATGTTATAAAAAAGAGTGGTAAATAATAATAAAAACGTGCTTTTTAGGTATACATGTTACTATATCGAACAAGGAAAATCCAAGATGAATATGACAGTCTAGAAATGAAACAAAAAAGGAATTGTACATGAATGAAATGTGATTTTATAATTTCATATATGCTTTATTTAAAGAACAAATACATTCCACATAATTACAATTGTAAAATAAAATAAATATCATCAATTAATAAGAAATTAAAACTATATATTTCACTCAATGTAAAATTATAATTAATCATCATAGTGAATAGTATGAAAAATAATTCCTTCCTTGGAAACATGGTTTTTTCACCGTGTGTGGGATGATCACTCCATGGTAGGGCTATTTACTATGTGTCACCTTGTTCATATTATCCTATCTAAGAGCCCAAAATGTAATATTGAAAAAATGAAATCATTGATACCACTTTGTAATCTCTTGAACATTGTGGAAGTAAAATAGTTTCCTAATCTGATTGGTGGCATAGACCCATGCATGCCTCCCCTTACACTAGAGGTTTCTAAATAGATTCGTGGCTCTAAATTATGTATATGAGGAGATTATTTCACCATGATCACAATATCATATTGGAATATCATTAATAAATAAAAAGTGAAAATATGATATGCGAAGAGAGATATTGGAAGGTAATAAAAACTATTAAACAAGGGAATTCCAAATAAAAAACAATAAAGGTTCATGAGATGCAACAATACAAATCAAGTATACATATATCATGTAATTAAAAATGATACCAAAGGAATAAAAAACTTTACAAGGCTATATAGATGCAAATATAATGTTCTGAATCCATCCAATGTTCATAGGATATAATATAAAAATGTAACATCAGAAGAAAAATCCATTAACCTGAACCTACAACCAAGAGACCCTCATGGTTACTAAATTGTGTCTTGAATCGGGTGTGGAATATATATAGTTGGCCATGAAATACGTATCAACGAATCTGGTAAATTTATTCAATATATCGATTTATAGATATAATAAATAAAGAAGAAAATAATATATTTAAATGAGTTAGTTTGGGTTCTTCAAGGACACCGGACCATCCATACCTACTTCGGCCTAAACTGGAATGTCTCGGAACGTGTACTACCATGTATATTTGTTCATATTTGGATACAATAATATCCAAATAGATATACAATCAATAGATAGGATCTGATGATTAATTCATTATATTCCACAAAAAATAATATTATAATAACAATCATATTATAGAAAATGGATTTTAGGTTATAATGCCAATAGTAAAGAGATACCGAAGTTCTATCCAATTATTCCTTCAACTCAGAGCATTGATCCAATTTCTAGTGACCACAAATGAAATATGTATATATGGGTATGAGTGTAATCCAAATCTAGAATCCTTATTATTCCCTGATGATAGTGACTAACTGGGTCATGGGATTACACCCGAAGTAATATCACGAAGTGAATTATTTAGAGCCTAAAAATGTAATATATTGCTTCGTGTATCTGGGAAATAAATCAAAATACAAGGATATATTCCATGAAATTCAAAATTCAAAATATATAACCATTAAATCATTATAATACACTAATGAATTAATGGACAAATAAAAAAATGATGGAATAATTAGGTCTGAATTTACATTGGTAATTACATCATTGAATCAGGGTAGTGTATTTTGAGTGCATAATGACTTCCCTTAGGGATACAAGGGTATCTCATGTCTGACCCTCTGTTAAAAATGTAATAATGTCAATAATCAAGTCACACCTTATATTTAGTTAGTAATTATTCACCATGGGAATATTTCCATTCCGTAGATTAATTTTATAAGTAGGGAGGGAAAGGTTACATGACAATTCTATTCACATTTCCTCTATCGGTTATTCATTTCACTTATATAGAAAAAGGAGGCCTCAAAATTTCCCCTTTCCATAATATAAATCATTATGATACATTCCATTAATAAATTCTCTTTTTGAATGATATGGATGTGACCCTATAATGTATTATTATTAGTTAGGGGAGGTGTGAACATCATTTTTTGTATTTAATTGAATTAAATTGATATAATTAAAAAAGTCAGAAATTAAAGAGTAATTTATATTGTAATAGAGTAATATGTTTATTGAATCCATTTATTTCATTACATAATTTATAAATGTGATCTAAAACTTACATAACACACTAAAATGTTGGTTTAATCATAATTAATGAAGGAATCACATATCACGTCAGTGAACAAAATAGAATTGGTGGTTCAGGTTGAGGTGGATAGCCACCAACCATGTAAAATGGATAAGGATGTCATCATAGTTTACTATGTATTTAATATATAGCATTTTTCATTTTTTTTAAAATGCCCGGGATGTAAAATGTGAGGATTAATGAAAATAAAAAATAAATAACAAAAAATAAAGTGAATAAAATATGTATATCCTTAAGGATGTTAGAATTATTCTGTCATCTGACACAAGGATTTTATTTATATTGGATTGAGATAAAATGAAATATTAGACAAAAAAACTAAAAATGCGATTAATTATCTTTCATGAAAATAACTAACTATAACACCAAAATATCATTCTTTTAAAATATATTTTTAATTTTTCGTATTTTGTTAATAAAATGAATAGAATAGTACATTGTGTTAATATTACTCTTCATGAAATACTAACTTAGCTTGCGTTAACTGCAACACTGAGTTTCTGAAATTTTTTTAATCATTGTAATAATTTTATATAGAAAATAATTACCTAGCATTTATAATTTTGGTTATGAATAATTTTAACTAAATTAAGAAATTATTTTCTACAAATTTATATATAATTATTTTACCAGTTGAATATAAATAAATGTAAAACTTTTTGTAAAATGAAATTAATTTTTTTATGAAACTCAATTTAAATATGATAAAGTTTGTTCAGTAGAATTAAATAAACAAATAATAATTTATGATTATATTACTGAAATATACATAAAATATTAAAAATAATTTTGATCCTTAATACTTTTTATTTTCTAGAAATTATATCAGAGAAAATCCAATTTTATGTATAAAAGATCTAATTTCACAAAAAAAAGTTTTGTAGGTTTTTGATAGAGTACTTGTTAAAAATACTATTTCTCACCAATTTATAGATTATATTTAAAAACATGAACAAATTTATTTGAATCGGGATATCAAAATTTAAATTGGGAGAAAATTTGGTATCATCTGTGATAAGACATGTTACGTAGAATAGTGAAATACAAGTTTTTATTAAAGATTTTGTTTTATTTTAACTTATTTATATGGTGCAATTAATTTTTGAATTATTTATAAATCATAAATATTTAATATAAATTTAAAATATAACAATTAATATATTTATAAATTATATTATATTTAATTTTTTTATAAAAATGTTTTATGTTTTAATAGCACAATTTTTTTAAAAAATTACTTTTCAGGGAATTTTAGCAGTTTTATTTAAAAATAAAATTTTAATATTATTTATTTTGAATTTTGAAAAAATGGATCTGAAATTTAGATTTATATGGTTCATAATTGTTAAGTAGTTACCTTTAATTTTTTCAAATATGATTAGTATCTAAGGTAAATTTTGCTTCCAATGTAAAGATTAAAAAGAGGAGTTTATGTTAAAAAATTATATATACTATAAAAAGAATATAAAACATGCCAAAAATTTTATAGATTAAAAAAAGACCCTTTGAAAATAAATAATTAAATCTATTTATTTAATTAACACTTTTCCATGAAAATCACTTATATAATATTTAAATCAATGAAACAAACTAAATTTCATTTTCATTGTCTTTATTTTTCCATATGTATCCACATGGTTGTAAATTTATATTTTGAAAGAATTTGAATGAAAATTATTAATATAAATAACATATTTCCAAGATATAAATTAATTGCTAACATTCTATGATACTTGGACGAAATTATGATTTCTAAAATATATTATTTAATGAAAATTAAAAGATGCCACATTCAGGATTTCAATAAAATATAATATTTAATACTGGGTTACCCAAAAGGTATATTAGACAAAGAATATTCTTATAAATTTTTCAATATTTGTCTTCATCATAGTAATTTATTTTTAAGGTTAACATATGACAGATATAACTTTAATGCTTATGCAATGGTGAATACAATGCTTATCCATACAGAAGAAAAATAGATATTATTTTTTAATGAATATTATAAAACCCTTAAAAGACCCTAAAAAATGATATATAATTTTGGTGGCTTATATCATTCCCATTTTTTCTGATGGTCTATTTCATGACCATTTTTAGCTACAATGTTATGAATATGACCTTATAATATTTTATTTAAAAATAAGTCTAGTTGTTCACACAATAGTTCCTAGTTGGTGTACTATTTCAATTAATGATATTCTAGTAGGAAAATTTTATTATAAATATTCATTGTAAATATAATGAATTTATCTTCTTAAATGAAATTCTTTTTTATTTTTATGGAAAAATAATTACCTCAATTCTGTTCACAATGATGATTCATAATTATTTATTTAATTAATAAATCAAATTAATTATTTTAGAATGATAAAATAAATATAATTTTAGATAATTAATATAACATAAAATATTATTGAACACCTTAACCACATGGGGATAAAATAATATATTTTTTTCTATGTTATCATATAATCAAGATATTTTTTAAAATAAATGAAATGTATAATTTCAAATTTATATAATTCATATTTTATAAAAATAATGTTTTATTAAAATATATTGAAATCATAAAAAATATTTTAAATAATAATTATTATATAATTGTGTAAGATGTATTAAATATTATATTTACAGACTAATTGGAAACACAAATGTAAAATTTATACTCATATAATATTGAATAATTTATTACTTTAGTTAAAATTAAAATCTGTTAACTAAGATTTATTTAAAATCATATTTTTTAAATTAATACAAAAACAGGTATAAGATATATTAGTTTCTAATTTTAAAACATTATCTCATCTATTAATTTAATACATGATATTTTTATGTATTTTTTAATGATATTGAATTTATTATAAAATATTATTTTAGAAATTATTATGGTTCCCCCACATCAATTATTAAAGAGAGCATCCTCAATAATCTAGTTTCACCATAATGAATTTTCTATATTGACCATAATCATCCAAATTATCTTCTAAACTTCCCTAGAATCATTTTTGTGGTGCTAATATTCCCAAAGGACCAACTATAGAGTTATTTATAGGAGATCTAAAGATTACATTTCGAGGAAGATTTCATATCACTAATTGATCACTCTCCATTCATACTAATATATCCCACCCCTAAATCTATTATATATATATAATAAAATAAAAAATATTAGATACAAAAATATTATTCTTCTTTATTATCATAATGAACACATCATTGAACAACCCCTTTCCCATCAAACAAGAAGTGGTTGTATCGATCGTGCGTACGTACAACTTACCACCTCAATATAGTAATACAATTTGTTTTCTATCACTGTATTTTATGAGTTGGAATTATGATGTATTTAAAATCATTATATTATACTAATTAAATAATTATTCTTATTTAATGATATTATATTTTCTATCTTTTCAATATCTAATATTTTTGGAAATGATAACGTCCCTCGTGCTTAAGTATATCTTACCCTATCCAGGATGCGTTGTGATTATTTGATCATATATATTTTTCATTGATGGTAATAAGGATGGGTTTTATCAATATATGTGATATATATAACATAGAGATTATTTTTTAATGATAATTTATCATAATTGTTTAATATGATAAGAAAATTAAAATAGTGTTTATGGGTATTTACGGCTTACAAACTCTATGAAAGACATATATTATATTCTACCAATGACTTTTATGAATATCCAAAAATATATATAAATATTAAATATATATATATATATATGGTTATCATTATTTTGATTTTGATTTCATGATCTATGTATTTTGACCAAGTATAGAATGTCAAAACATTTTTTAAAAATTACGGTATTATGATCCAAAGAATAAATTTAACATGAATTTAATAATAAGTGAGTAATTTAATTTCCTAAGTAAATCATATATTGTATTAAATATATGAATATTATTCTATGTTATTTGTGTAATAAAAATATATTTAATATACATGAGGTTTTATCATATACAACTAATGTCATAACATCATATAAGGGATTTGTGTCTCATTATTACATCACTGGAATAGATTCCTTATATTCTACTTGTTTTGTATTTGCGATGTCCATACTATCCCTAAATATATTTTATGTGTCTTATCCTAAAAATGTATGGTTAATTAAATATCCATATTATGACCCAATTTCATTTGTTTTATGGTTCAAAATTTTCCTACTCAATAATTTAATTGTGTCACAATTTACCTTCTTTGTGACAGATGATATGTAATTCCTCTATACTATTTTACAATATGTATATAATTTAATTTTGAATTTTGTATCATGAATAAATATTTTTCATATTATTATATGTTTCAAGACATTTATTATTATTTTTATAAATATATGTTTCTTCAAAAAATATTAATGATAGACATCAAAGAATATATTTTTATGTAGTATACACACGATAAAAAATAATAGGTGGTGAACATGGAATGTATCTCATAGAAAATAAAAGTGAGGTGGAAATATCTTACTACATAAATAACTGGATAACCTCAAACAAGATAAAATAATAAAATCAATTAATTATTTTAATACCATTAAATAAATAAAATCAATTATATAACATTCATAGGTTTGTATATACCCAACACAAAAGAAGTGAGTGGTGAATATAGAATGTATCTCATGGAAATTAAAAGTGAGATAAAATTACCTTACCTTATGTCTTAACTTATTTGACATAGATTAGAACCACGTGTATAAAAAATAAAAACATATTTGGCATCTACCATAGATTAATAGACATACATAGATATATATATATCATATATGATATATATAGAACTTAATATTATATATTTTTTAATAATTTTGTGTTAATATAATGATTCTGGTAAAATCCTCTTTGTTTTTTGTTCATATATTGACTTTTTTCCCTATTAAATATTTAATGTATCATAATTACATCATCTACATAATGTAAATACTAAAATAAATATAATTTATATATACATATATATTCAGTATAAATGTATTCATAGTGATTTATAAAATTTATAGAATGTGAAAAATACACAATTCATTGAGATTGTAGACAGTTCATACGCATTAAGACTATTTTCATATTCATATCTGGTTAAGTGAAATTAATTTATATGGAAAAAAAATTATAAATCATATTCTCCCTAAAAAGTAATGTATTTATCATGTGTTTGTAGGGAATCATATCTCCACATAGCGATATAATTCATTTTCCATACATATATTTGATGAGTGAGAATATTATTGGGTTTGGTATTTATATATGATATTTATGATATAATTATACTTTTGAACTGATAATACAATTTCTATCATTTACCATCCATGTAATATTTTGGGAAATTGAAAATGTCACTCTTGCGTACGTATTGTTTACTATCTTCATGATGCAATGTGATTTGTTATTCACATATACTTCACATGGATGGTAATCAGGAATAATTTTTTGAATGTATACGTTATATAAGAAATAAAATTGATTCTTGAATTATAAAATAGAATTTAATAACCTTTATTTTAACCTGAAGAAAAATTATAACTAAATTCATGCATATATATGGCCAACCGTCTATATGAACGATGTATTCTACTTTCTATCTCTAACTTTTATGAATCATTGTGAATACATATATACTATATATATATATATGTGTGATATTTATAAAATTAATATCATTATTTATATGATTAAATCACAATAGAGGTATGAGTACCGAGGAGAACAAGTCCAAATATGAACAAATAATAAGGATGACATTACTCGAAGCATAACTTTAACACAGAATTATTACATTAAATAAAATTAAATTCGATTACCTAATGGTTAATTGAAATTATAAGGATTAAATTAATAAAAAAAGAACTAAATATATTTTCTTTGAATATTAAATACATATCTAATATCATATTAAATTATATGATATTTCAGTGGTATTTTGAATAATATTTATTTTATTATATATTAATATTTCTCAAAATTTCAAATGTTCGCCGACATTAATTAAAAAGGGAACCTCCTCCGTTATTTCCTAAAAAACAATTATCCTTCAATCTCTAGAATAACCTACACATTATCCTTCAAAAAACACAAATCCACATTATTGAAATGTTTTTATTATCAAAATACCACCTATAGTGTCCCTACGAAGAGATCTAGAATGAGCTATCCAGTGGAGAGGTATCCATCCTCACCGCATCCATCAACATTATTTCTTCTTCAACTTCTTCATCATTTGTCACTTATATTATTATTTAATCTATTCAGTATCACTTATAATCGGTAGTATTAATATAATTATGGAAAAACAATGTTCATCCTTCAATCCATACAATGAAAAACGAAATCACTATGCATGTGTACGTACGACCCACTGTCACCACTATATGGTGTAATCTGTTTTTATCACCACCTTACATGGATGGGTATAATGAACAAAATAATAAATATATATGAAGAATAAAACATGTTATTTTTTATATAATATATATATTCAATACCCATACATAATATTTCACCATTATAGGAATGATATTATCGCACGTGCGGACGTACGCCCTACCATTTCAGCAGCATTATGAAATTTATTCTTCTAATCATCCATTATGAGAGATTATATAAATTTATATAATGAAAAAATATGATGTATTTTTCATTAATATACTTCGTTATAAGAAGTATCTATGTCCCATGAACTAGAATTGAGACTTATAAATCCAATCATTCATTAAAAAATAATGTAGTTAACACCCGAGAGAAGAATATTAATGAAATACATTTAGCAATAAATTAATAATATGATCATATGTGGTATAATAATTCTTAATATGGTCATGGAATAATTTAATAACCTTATTTAATCAATTATACATGATTTTCAAAAAAGTAATAAGGATATGAGACATAAGGTAAGCATTAATTTCAAAATCTCATTATTTTCCAATATTGTTTATAAGTATTTATTTACCAAGTTATATTTATCTTCCATGTCTCTGTTTAACAAAAAAATCCTAAATATTTTTACTTTTCTTCTACAGTTTTTAAATTTGTTTTTATACTTGTATAAATTTTTACTAAATTGTTTTAAATGAATATTGTTTACATTTTCATAATGATGTACTTTAGGAGTTTTCTCAAAAATTTATGAGAACGATATTTTTCTATCTTATAAATCAGGAATATATTTTTATCTTTCATAACAGCATAATTATTTGAATACTCCCTTACAATCATACAATGTCATTTTCAAAAAAAATTAAATTTTAAAAATTTCATGACATTCAAAGAAATGAAAATGTTTTGAAAGAATAAACATATCTTCCTTAAGAATTTTTCTAATATGATATATCAAAATTATATTCCTTCTATGATAATAGACTCCAATGTTATATATGAATTAATTAGATTATTTTCTAAGGATTTTATATATATTATTTCTATTGGGTTTTTTTGACAACCCTGCTTTTTACTACAACTTAAACATGCTTTATTACATAAAACTTCACTTGATACAACAAATAAGATTGAGAGGTTTAGTGTCTTTGGGGCTTAGGATCATTACATAAAAACATAAAACATGAAATACAACATCTTTATTGAAAACATCCTTTACATGACCACTACATTCCCTCGTACTTAGCATTGCATGGGATAACCTGAGAACATGCATAAAAAAAGGGTGAGCTATAAAGCCCAGTAAGGGAGTACACATGGAATAACACGAGGAGTACAATACATCTTAGACAATAGACATATCAATAGATCATAAAAGAAACATGAACATAAAGGCATGATAAAGCATGATAATCATAACATGGAAATGTGGCAACAACACTTAACATGGATTTAGCATGAACCACGGCTCATTGCACATAAAGCAAGAGTAAACCCTCATTGCACATGAATCACGAGTAAACCCTCATTTAACTTGAATTAGAATGAATCAACACTCATTGCACATGACTTATCATGATACTATACTTTACCCAATGCATTGGAGCGCTATAAGGGCGCACGCTTCTTAAACATTTCATTTCATGGATAAGTGTGCCACATGGATCATAAAACATGGATTCATAAAACATAATCATTTATTCCACGATAAAGGAATGTGGAATTCAAACATGAATCTTTAAAATCAATAAGTAAATGTGCATAAAGGTGAATACCCTTGATGGAGAAATGGTCATGGTATTCACTACACAATGACATTGGCTTAGATAATCGGAGCGATTTCGGCAGCGTAACGGCGTGACATAATAATTCATAAAAAAAAGGATGATGAGAGAGAAAGTGGTTACTCTTCATATTTACATGTAATGGACAGTAAAAAGTTCATATAGAGTCATGTACCAAAAATTTAAAAGGAATTTAGATTCATGATACAAAAGTATTGCTTGAATGTAAAGGAACATAGAGAAGTTCCTTTAGGAATTTCGGCATAGTAACAGGTGTACATGGGAGGGATTTAATGAGACTGAAAGGGGTCTCCTATCATTCAAACAATAATAGGTAAGTATTGGGGAGGTGTGAAACCATACCCCAAAATTCATAATTGAAATTAAAAGGCTAATACAACTTAAATAAAATTGACAAAAATGAGAAAGGAAGAAAAAACCCTTACTTGGAAGTGTGCTTCCAATGGCTAGAGAGAGGCGTGTGAGAGGCTTCTTGGGAGCTTGGGGCACCTTGGGAGGATTCTAAAGAGAGTAGTGTAGAGGTTGGATGAACTCCAAAGGATTTTAGTGAGTAAGAAGTGGGAGATTGCGTGAGTTTATATAGGAAAGGTGAGAGAATACTTTATTATTTTGGTTTGGGACCACTTATATTAAATTAATCAAAACCCCAATACAACCCTTGATTTTTGCACCTGGATTCTGTAAAAGGAAAGAGGAAAATAATATTTTACCAGGGCAAGGTCTGAAATTATTAAAATAATAATTTTTCTTATGTGGAGGTGAGTCACACTCCCATGGAAATTAATTTAAAAAAGCAAAGTGTTGAATAAGTCTTGAGGGGTTCATTAATGCTTTGAAAAGTAAGTCAAACAAACCCATAATCACTTTATTTTAATGGTAAAACTTATATTGGCCGAAAATAAGGATTATAATATTTTAATACATCACCATTGGGTCATTATTATGAAATAAATAAAATTATATATTTAAGTAGTATTTAATTTTTACCAAAACATTTGACGGTCTCAGAAAATTATGAAAAATTCACAGTTGGATAATTTCAAAGTCCTGATTCTAGAACTGACAATTATTTTATCTAAAAAAATTAATAAATATGTTAATTTTCACTTTTAAAATAAAAACCAACATTTATTGAAAATTCACGGGTTTTGACAGAAATGGCCTTCAAACCTTATCAAAAAATTTAATTGCATTAATAAAATTATAAGATCATTTATATTTAATAAAAATTAATTTAATATTAAATAAATATTTTATTAAAATATTATTTAATTCAATAAACCCTTAATTTAATAAAATTGAATTCTTAATTAAATAATAACTAAAAACACATTTTTTTACTTTAAAAACTATTTACAATGAATAAAAATGACTAGAAATTATATTCATTATTATATACAAAAAAATAATGTACATGAACATAGTACTACTTATTTGTTACATAACCCCTTAAAACAGCTGCATATGACCTAAGGGTAAGGTGTGCGATGGTGACAGACTCTTGGGGTGGCTCGGATAGCATCGCTCGAGTGGTAATTTCAATCAACTTCCACTTTTCACGTAGACGGTCATGTTCGAGCTTGACATAATGAAGCTCGGCTTGGGCTTGTTCAAGGGAAAAGCCCAATGATGACACCTCTTTTCCGAGCTCCAACAAATGGGCTTCCTATGGGGAAATTCTACTGGATGAGGCCAACACATCCTTTGTCTGAGTAAAATTGGGTTCGTTAAAGCATTATATTTATACTAATCATGTGATCACTGTTCAACGGCTATATTAACAACTGTCACAATTCTTAACATAAAACCAATGAATTTGACATCTTATAAAAACATTTTTTTGTAAGGAGACATCTAACTGGATCAAGAGTGAGTTTACATTAATGAAACTTTGGGTCATTACAATATTCACCCCTTAAAAAAAATTTCCCTCGAAATTTTCCTTTTCCCACACTAAAACAAATGTGGGTAACTAAGCTTCATCATATCCTACGACTCCCATGTTGCTTCTTCAAACTTGTGGTTTCTCCAAAACACCATGACGAGGGGCATTGTCTTATTTCGTAAAACATTTTCTCTACGATCGTAGATCTTCACTGGTTTCTCCTCATAAGAAAGATCATCTTCCAATTGTACCACCTCGGAAGAGAGTACATGTGAAGGGTCCGGTATGTACTTCCTTACGAGGGATACATGAAAGACATCATGCACCTTGTCCATAGTAGGTGGAAGTTCTAGTCGATAGGCCACAACCCCAACACGATCAAGAATCTAGAAGGGGCTGATGTACCTTGGACTTAACATCCCTTTCTTTACAAACCTCATGACCTTCATCCACGGAGATATGCGTAAAAACCCCATGTCTCCAACTTTAAATTCAAGGCCACATCGATAATTATCTGCATAACTCTTCTGTCAACTCTGGGCTGCCTTGATATACTGCTGAATGGTTTTAACCTTCTCTACCATTTCTTCGACCATTTCTGGTCCAAGCAGCTTACATTCACCGACCTCATCCAAACATGCCGGTGTTCCTCACCTTTTCCCATACAGGTCTACATATGGTGCCATTTGGATGCTCGAGTGGAAACTGTTATTATAAGATAACTCAACCAGAGGAAGTTGTTGATCTCATCCTCCTTTAATGTCCATTGATAACGCACTCAACATATCCTCAAGTGTTTGGATAGTCCGTTCGGATTGGCCATCAATTTGAGGATGATAGGTCGTACTGAAGTTCAGTTCAGTATTCAGAGCATTTTGAAGACTCTTCCAAAAGTTAGAGGTGAATCTTGGATCTCAGTCATACATAATAGATAGTGGTACTCAATGAAACCTTACCAATTCCCTGATATATATATGTGCCAGTTGGTCCAAAGAGAAATCCTCTCGAATAGCAATGAAGTGTGCAGTCTTTGTAAGATGATCCACAACAACCCAGATTGCATTATTGCCATTGGATGTCCTCAGAAGTCTGGTGACAAAGTCCATGGTGATGTTCTCCCATTTCTATTCTGGTATGGGCAATAGTTGCATCATCCCCTTAGACTTATGCCTCTATGCCTTCACTTGCTGACACACCAGGAACTTTGATTATATTCAGCGATCTCCTTGTTCGTATTGTCCCACAAAATGTTATCTTGGAGATCTCGATACATATTTGTGCTCCCTGGGTGAATAGAGAAATTTGAACTATGTGCATCATCCAAAAGTTCCTTCTTCAGCTCCGGACATGATGGAACACATAGACTTTTCCCAAACCTCACAATTCCTTCTTCATTAAGATTAAATTCCGATGATTTCCCCTTTTTGATAGCTTCCACTACTCCTTGAATTCTCACATTATCCTTTTGAGCATCCTTTAACCTTTCCAAAAGATATGTTTGAGCAATCATTTGAGAAAGGATTGATGATGTTCCCTTAATTATGATTCCCACATCAATATTCATCAAGTCTAAGTAGATTGGATCCTTCTCAATTCTCATCATTGATAGAATCGCTGGATCCTTTTTACATAGGGCATCCGCCACTTTGTTCGCTTTTCCAGGGTGGTAATGTATTAAACAGTCATAATCCTTGATGATCTCTATCTAACTTCTATGGCGCATATTATGCTCTTTCTTTGTGAATATATATTTAAGACTATTTTGGTCAGTATATATCTCACATTTCTATCCATAGAGATAATGCCGCCAGATTATCAAGGCAAAGATCACATCTTCCAACTCTAGATCATGCGTTTGATAGTTTCGCTCATGGATTTTCAACTGCCTTAAGGCATAGCTTATCACTTTATCATTCTGCATCATCACACAGCCTAATCCCTTCTTTGAGGCATCACTAAATACCACAAAAATTTCCCCACTTGTGGGTAAAGTGAGCACGACCGTAGTGATAAGAATTCTTTTCAAATCCTTGAATCTTTCTTCGCATTCATAACTCCAATAAAACATTACTCCTTTTCTAGTTATCTTGGTAAGAGGGTTGGACAATCGTGAGAAATTTTTCACAAATCGTCAATAATATCCAACTAACCCCAAGAAGCTACGGATATCAGTTACTGATGTTGGCCTTGGCCATCACTCAATTGCATATGTTTTGGAGGGGTCCACAGATATCCCATTTCTTGTACTGATATGGTCCAAGAATGAGACCTCCTTCAATCATTACTCACACTTGTTATACTTTGCATAGAGCTTATCCTTGCGCAAATTCTCTAGTACAGTTCTTAAATGCTCCTCATGGTCCTCCTTGGTTTTGGAGTATATTAGAATATCATCTATAAAGACTACAACAAATTTGTCAAGGTAATCTCTATAGACTCTATTCATTAAGTCCCTGAAGATTTCTAGAGAATTGATGAGTCCGAAAGGCATTACTTTGAATTCATAGTGCCCGTACCTTGTACGAAAAGCAGTCTTGGGGACATCTTCCTTCTTCACCCTTACTTGATAATATCCCGACCGCAAGTCCACCATTGAGAAGTATTGTGCCCCACGCAACTGATCGAACAAGTCATGAATTCTTGGGAGAGGATACTTGTTCTTTATAGTGACTTTGTTAAGTTCACGATAATCGATTCAAATCCACATTGACCCATCCTTCTTCTATACGAAGAGGACTGCTACACCCCATGGTGAAGCACTTGGGCGTATAAACACATTATCCAGATTCTCCTGTAGTTGTTTCTTTAGCTCATGAAGCTCAACAACAACCATTCTATATGGAGTTTTGGTTATTGGTAATGCCCCAGGTATATGTTCAATTGCGAACTCAACATCTATTTTAGGAGGAAGACCAGGATGTTCCTCGAGAAGCACTTCAGCGAATTCCCTCACAATAGGCATTTCTTCAATAATGGTTTGTTCTTTGGACTCAATCATCTGATCCAGATACGCATGCTCGTGGGGCAGTAATATCCATGCTTGAGATGATGGAACTAAAGGAGATTCATCTTCCTCCTGACACTTGTAAAGAATCGGGGGTCGATTCTCCATATGGAGTGTGATTTCCTTCTCCTGGAAATTTATGTTGGATCTATATAGAGAATGCCAATCCATGCCATGAATTGCATCAAATTACACCAAAGGGTGTATGACGAGGTTCTCCGGGAAATTCAATCCACAGATTATAAATGGGGAGGACTTATATTCATGGGATGCAATGATTTCCTCATTTGCTGTACTCTCCGACATCATTACTTCCATGATTTGTAGTGGTGCTAGGATTGTTCTACTAAACTTTTGAGATATAAAAGAATTCGTATAACCTGAATCAAAAATCACGTTCTCTATTCTTGAATGAATAACTAGAGTACCTGTCACCACTTCATTTTCGGGGTTCACTTCGGCAGAAGTGATGGAAAAAGTTATTCCTTGTTATCTTGGAGGTTGGTGGTTGCCTCCGATAACCCTTGGATTAGGGCACTGATTTGCAAAATGACCCAGTTCTTTGCAGTTGTAGCATTGAACAACGCATTGAGGTTCGAACGGAGCGTTCCTTTCCTCTGTCGTAGCCGCCGGCCGTTTTTGCCGACAGTTAATAGCTAGGTGACCTTCTATTCCACACCAGAAGCATTTTCTTATCCCCTTAAGGAAATTTCTAGGGCGCTTCTTTCCGCACTCTTGGCAAGTGGGGTGCTGGAACTTCATAGCACCGTTGGATTTATCCATCGGACCACCAGCATAGAAGTACACCTTATGCTTCTTTCCCCCCATGATACCCCTGTGATTCTCTAATCTCCATTTTGACCTTGAGGGCACATCAGACAATTTTCCCATAGCTGTCAGAGTCACGGATCGCTAATGCTCTCCGTAAGCTAGGCTTCATCCCACCAAAGAAGCAGTCAATCTTGAATTTGGGGGTGACGACGAAGCCGGAAGAGTATCGTGCAAGCCTTGTGATGTTTTCCTCGTACGCTCCCATAGATTATTCATCTTTTTGATTGAGGGAATGGAATTTCCTTTACTTCTTAAGACGGAGGGTGCGCAGAAAATATTTATCGAATAACATCTTCTGAAATTCCTTCCATTCCAAAGCCTCGATCTCCTCCTCAGGCTTCATATTTTTGATCAATGTCCACCATTGATCAAATTCACCCTCTATATGATAAGCAGCTAGGAGAACCTTCTCTTGTTCAGAACATTGGAGTATGGAGAAGATCGTTTCAATGGAGTTGATCCATTGTTCAGTGATCGTGGGATCGGATGATCCTCTAAAAGTAGGAGGCATTTACCTCATGAAGCTATCGATAGTGACTTTTTCCCTCATAGGTGGGTTTGGACGTTCTTCTTGACCCGTGTTTCTATTAAAAACTTGAGTTAGCTGAGAGAGAAGCGTTAAAAAGTTCGCGATTCCCGCTCCCATTGGATTGGGCATCTCATTAGTACAGTCATCACACTGATCTTCACAACGGTTGTTAGCCTGAGTCCTCCAATTACCGACCATTGGGTGGAATAAAATCAATGTTAGGGGAAACACATAAAGGGTAATCCAATGAAAAAATTTGATTACATATAAATAAACATTCATTCCTTAACTCATGAGTCTATAGGCTTCAATCATGGATTTTCATGATCTACTTTCTAACAAATATTTATAGGGAATTTTTCTTAAATTCCCTTAATAAGGGTTCATACTAAGCATGTGAATTTATCAAAACATATCCCCCAGGAGTGTCGTAACCAAGAGTGCATCAAGGCCCATTGTCGTGCAGCAGTGCCCGTTTGAGTCTAGCTCAATGCGGTGTTTTCGGGTTTTACCCCTATGATACAATTGTGCCAGAGCCTCCTCTACATGCTCGTATTCAGACATGGATGAATTTGTTTGATAAACCACTTAATTAGTATTTACCAAAACATAGGGATTTTTTTATTATACTTAGTTTTGTATCTAAGGATTTAATAGGGTTACGTAATCCCAAAAATAACTAAACCTATCCGTTGATACCAACTATGACAACCCTGCTTTTTTATTACAACATAAACATGCTTTATTACATAAAACATCACTTGATAAAATAACGAAGATTGAGAGGTTTTGTGTCTTTGGGGATTAGGATCATTACATAAAAACTTAAAACATGAAATACAACATCTTTATTGAAAACTTCCTTTACATTAACACTACATTCCCTCGTACTTAGCATTGCATGGGATAACCTGAGGACATGCATAAGAAAAAGGTGAGCTATAAAGCCCAGTAAGGGAGTACACATGGAATAACATGAGGAGTAAAATACATGTTAGAAAATAGTCATATCAATAGAGAATAAAAGAAACATGAACATAAAGTTAGAATAAAGCATGATAATCATAACATGGAAATGTGGCAATAACACTTAACATTGATTTAGCATGAGCCAAGGATCATTGCACATAAAGCATGAGTAAACCCTCATTCCACATGAAGCACGAGTATTACCTTGTTTCACTTGAATTATCATGAGTCAACACTCATTTTACATGACGTATCATGATACTATACTTTACCCAATGCATTGGAGCGCTATAAGGGCACACCCTTCTTAAACATTTCATTTCATGCATAAGTGTTCCACATGGATCATAAATCATGGATTCATAAAACATAATCATTTATTCCACGATAAAGGAATGTGGAATTAAAACATGAAAATATAAAATCAATAAGTAAATGTCCATAAAGGTGAATACGCTTGATGGAGAAATGGGCATGGTATTCACTACACAATGACATTGGCTTAGAAAATCGGTGCGATTTCGGCTGCATAACGGTGTGACATAAGAATTAATAAAAAATGGTTTATGAGAGAGAAAGGGGTTACTCATCATATTTACATGTAATGGACATTAATTAGGTCATATAGATTCATGTCCCATAAATTGAAAAGGAATTTAGATTCATGATACAAAAGTATTTCTTGAATGTAAAAGAAGAGAGAGAAGATCCTTTCGTAATTTCGGCATAGTAACAGGTGTATATGGGAGGCATTTAATGAGAGAGAAAGGGGTATCCCATCATTAAAACAATAGGAGGGAAGTATGGGGGAGGTTTGAAACCATACCCCAAAATTCATAATTGAAATTAAAAGGGAAATACAACTTAATGAAAATTGACAAATAAGAGAAAGGAAAAAAACCCTTACTTGGAAGTGTACTTCCAAAGGCTAGAGAGAGGCTTGTGAGAGGATTCTTGGGAGCTTGGGGCACCTTGGGAGGATTATAGAGAGAGTAGGGCAGAGGTTGGGAGAAATAAATAGGATTTTAGTGAGGAGGAAGTGGGAGCTTGGGTGGGATTATATAGGAAAGGTGAGAGAATACTTTATTGTTTAGGTTTGGGACCCCTTATATTAAATTAATACAAACCACAAACCATCCCATGGTTTTTCCCATGGTTTCTGTAAAAGGAAAGAGGAAAAAAATATTTTACCAGGCCAAGGTCCGAAATTATTAAAATAATAAGGTTGCTTATGTGGAGGTGAGTCACACTCCCATGGAAAATAATTTAAAAAGACAAAGTGTTGAATAAGTCTTGAGTGGTTCATTAATGTTTTGAAAAGTAAGTCAAACAAACCCAAAATCACTTTATATTAATTGTAAAACATATATTGGCCGAAAATAAGGATTATAGAATTTTATTACATCACTATTGGGTCATTATGATGTCATAAAACACATTATATATTTAAACGGTATTTAATTTTTACCCAAAAAATTGACTGTCTCAGAAAATTATGAAAAATTCACCGTTGGATAATTTCGACGTCCTGATTCAAGAAATGAAATTTATTTTATCTAAAAAAATTTCTAAATATTTTAATTTTCACTTTTAAAATAAAAACCAACATTTATCGAAAATTCACGGGTTTTGACAGAAATGGCCTTCAAACCTTAACAAAAATTTTAATTGCATTAATAAAATTATAAGATCATTTATTTTTAATAAAAACTAATTTAATATTAATAATAATATTTCATTAAAATATTATTTAATTAAAAATTACCTTAATTTAATAAAATTGTATTCTTAATTTAATAATAACTAAACACACCATTTTTACATTAAAAATATATTCAATGTATCAAAAATGACTAGAAATTATATTCATTATTATATAAAAAAAATAATGTACATGAACATAGTACTACTTATTTGTTACAAAACAACTTAAAACAGCTGCATAAGACCTAAGGGTAAGGTGTGCGATGGTAACAGACTCTTGGGGTGGCTCGGACAGCATCGCTCGAGTGGTAATTTCAATCAACTTCCACTTTTCCCGCAGATAGTCACGTTCGAGCTTGACATAATGAAGCTCGGCTTGGGCTTGGTCAAGGGCGAAGCCCAAGGATGGAACCTCTTTTCCGAGCTCCGAAAAATGGGCTTCGTATGGGGAAATTCTACTGGATGAGGCCATCGCTTCCTTTGTCTAAGTAAAATTGGGTTCGTTAAAGGCTTATATTTATACTAATCATGTTATCAATGTTCAACAGCTATATTAACAACGGTCACAATTCATAACATAAAACCAAAGAAGTTGAAATCTTATAAAAACAATTTTTTATATAGATAAATTTAACTGGATCAAGAGGGATTTTCCATTAATGAAACTTTGGGTTGTTACAGTTTATGTTTATGATATGATATAATGGTGTTTATGAAACTCATTTCATTACCTGGGTTATGACATTAGTAATGATTTATGTTCCCATGGAACACATATGAATGGTTTTCATTATTTGACAGGTAGAACCTATATCATCCTATAATTCATTAGGTAATGATTTATAACTCATGAGTCAAATAGGACAGGAAACCGAAATGATCACCGTTTAGTAACACATGTGTTGAATGGGAAATAAACATGGTTCAGTAAAACTAGGCTGGAATTAGGAGAGAACATAGTTCATTGATGAAAATTTTCTACATTGATGGCCTGGTCCCTGTCAGTTTGGTAATATAGAAATTAATTTCATGGATTATGTGTTTTCCACAATTCCATGTTGAATTTCAATGTTACTATTTTATGATTTATGACTTGTCAATTTTATTGGCACATGGTTATGATATTTGACCAATATGGTATAATTTTCACATTTTATGATAATATTGTTTTAAACTCATATTATTTGTTAGATTCATATCTCATGTGGTTATCCTTTATGATCATATGATCTCACCCTTTCTTATTTTTATTTTCACATACATATGAAGATGGTTATTATATAATATGTGTAAACAGGGGTTTTATATATAATATAATAAGAAAGATATGATATAGATTTTTTATGAACCAGTTGTTTATGTTTCCATGTTTACAAAATCACTAAACTAATATGGCCTTAGGGTGTGTTTTTTGTATTCCAGAAATATGATGTCATATCCATGTACATTAATATTTTGTGTTACATTTGGCATTAAAGTTGGGTTTAGATAAATTTGAAGAATAGGACGTCTTAATGATATTTTAGTTTAAGTGTTATATATTTCATTAGTGGTATATAAGAGCATATGCTCATATTATTATAAACCTCTTTTGGGGTTTTGTGGTATGAAATTTTAACGTTCCTAATGATATTCATAGAGGAATTTATTTATTTATGTATTTATGTATTTATTTATTTTACTGTTTTAATAGTTATTACATTTTTGTATTCATGATGGATAGTATAATATAACCTTGGAGGTTAAAACATTTCATTAATATTGAATATGATAAAGTAATTTTTTGAAGATTTGTATCCAATTTTTTATATTTTATAATGATGTAGTTTCAGAAAAAGTACATCACGTAGGATGGATGGTTACTCGTCAGGTCCAATACGGCAAAATTTATTTATCACCCTTCCAAAGGGGGACAAGGGTACAATGGAGACCACTCACTTAGGTGAAGACCTTATTAGTATTGAATTTCATTTTATGTTAAAATATCTAATGGATAATGTTTAAATTTATTTGGATAACATAATATTTATCACATAGATAATCAAGGGATTATAAATTTATTTGGCTTTAATTGATTAACGTTATTTCATAAAATGTTCAATATTTTGGTAACTGAATATGGTTAAGGTAAACATAACACAATGTAATTTTATTTGATGAATGAAGGATGGATTATATTTAAAATTCATATAGGACTTTATTTTGGATTAATGGTAATTGAGGTTATTATCATGTTTCAATAGATTCTGTGCTGAATGTATTCAAGAGTTGGGTATGTGAAAAACATGATATAATTCATGATCTATGGGAGATCAATATTAGATATATTTTTATATATATAGTGACTAATAATATAAATTTTTTATCATCAACAATCAAAAGTGTTAAAATGTTAACCAATTATGAAATAATTTTTGATAAATGTAAATGCTTGTTTTCTATATTTATGTGTTATCTCACCATATGTGGATTTATTCATTTTAGATAACTTGTGACAACCATATTTTGTTCTCATAATGATAGATGAAATGACTTGTGATTCTATTTATAAATCTCATGATCTTGTAATACACAATGTTTTTCAATTATGACTTCATTTTATTGATTAATAGTTGAAGATAAAATCGATCACTACATTATGAATAGATGAGATTTTAATTTTGAAATGTAATGAAATCATGTAATTATTTCTTGCCATGAAATTTATTCAACAATAAGGAAAAGATATTGAAAACAATATGATTTTATCTGAGTACCCTCTGTTTTGAAAAATCAAATCATCCATTAAATCATTAAATATTTTTGGATGTATCATTTTTATCATTATCTTGACCATATTTCCAAAACTCTCCATCAGATCATTATAGTTAGATTTCTCATCAATGATTGTGTTTTCACATTCCATCTATGTTCTCCCATGTGGAAGTCTAGTAATGGCTTATATAGAAAAAAACTAATTTTTCTGATGATCCCATTTTAAGGGGAGTTTTTAAATTATTTTTTTATTACATGTGTTTCTATGGATGAAACATTCAAATGTTAAAAATTTTACCACCCATAAAAGTTTTTCTAGAGAAAATAATTCTTGGGGTGTTTGAATGTTACACTGATAGATTTGTTTATGAAATACATTTCTAAATAAAACTATTTCTTTTATAGATTTCATATAAATATACATCATGTTTTTTTATGCTATACACAACAATGTCATAGCCTGCATCACACGTAACACTGAGTTTCAATGAAACATCATTTAATTATTATAATTACAAAAAAACATTATAATCAAGCCGTCAGAATTATGGGTTTGAAAATGATTAAGTAAATTTTGAAATTATTTTTTACATGTGTATATATAATTCTTTGACACATTTATTATAAATTATTTTAATTTTTTTGAAAATAAAAGCTAATATTTTTATAAAGAAACTATTTAAATATGCACAATTTTGTATTAGACAAATATATAAAAAATAATAAATTTGGATTATAATAATAAATTACATATAATATATTCAATAAAATTTTAAATATTCATCTTTTATTTTCTAGACATGATTTATGAAGAAATCCAATATTATACATAAAATACATATTTTTATAAAAGTCTATTTTTCTACTATTTGTTAGAGAACTAGTTAAAAATATAGCGTTTGACAATTTTGTGGAATTTATTTGAAAAAAAACTTCTTATTTATAATATGTAAATAAAAATTTACACTGGGAAACCTTTTGGAAATTTTCTCAGAAGTATCAAGCATTAATGAATAGTGAAATACAACTATTTATAAAAATAATATATTAATTTAATGTATTTAAATGGAAAATTTTTATTTTGAATAATTTAGAAATTTTCATTAGTTAATTTAAATTTGAAATAGTAAAATTATGTTTTTCAAAGGATTTAAAATGTGAATTTTATATTAAAACATTTTATGCTTTAAAGGTCAATTTTTCAGGGCATTTTACAGGTTTCATTTTAAATTAAATGTTTAAAAATCTTTGTTATGGATTTTGGAAAATGGAAACAAAATTTTTATTCATTATTTCTAAAATTATTAAATAGGCACTCTTTTGCTAATATAAATAGTAACTATGGTAATTTTTTTTGCACCACGATAAAGGGTAAATGGGTAATTTTGGTTAAAAATTTAAACATCTTAGGTATTTATAGATTAATACATTTTCATGTCTATTAGTATTTTCGAAATTTTAATTAATATTTGTTTAAAGGTGACACTATGTATGATAGCATACCAGACTAGAAATAACGGTTTTCTTTGAAATCTTATGTAGCACACAAAACTAAGTTATGCCAAAAAAATATAAAACAATAATATTATTGTTTAAAATTTTAGTTAACCCCTAACTATGTTATTGGAGAGAATGAAAATTATTGGATATAATATAAATTTACATATATTTTAATTTTTTACATATATCCATTTAATTTTAAATGTGTAAAATGGGAATTAATATAATTTTAAGAATAAAATAATCAAATATTTTTAAAAGGAAATTTTACTTCCTTTTGATGGTGAACCCTTTTTAAATTTATTTTTTAACCCCGTTATATATTTTATTTGAAAACCTAAACTTATTCATTATAATTGGGAAAACAAAATTTACTTCAGTTAAATTTTCGACATTTTACTGATAAAATCCATATTTTTAGGAATATTAACAAATACATCAATTCAATTCAAAACTAACATTCCATCGAATTTTTATATATCGTTATATTTTATTTGTAATTGTTTATATAATTTAATTGGATTATTTTCCAATCATTTAAACCAATTATTTTAATTTGAAATGATTTTACTTTATAATTGGCATAAAAGACATGTCAATATTTTGATGATTTTTACTTCTTAAAATGTCTTTTTCTGGTTTTTGACAGTAGAAAATAATTTTAATTTAATTACTAAAATTTTATTTTTTTAATTAATAAAAATTTATTCCATAATTTTATTCATAACGTCCAATTTTTTTAAAAATTTACCATTTTATTTTTATATTCTGAACAGTGAATTCCGTAATTATTTTTATTTACCATGGTTTATTGGTTAATCTGGTAAATGAGGGAGAAAACTAAAATTATTAGAATATAAAACTATCCTAAAACGTTTCTTAATACTATTGGACCAGATATTTTAAACCATGATCTTCCTTCGGTTGAAAGGTTTTCATTTTAGATTCACTTGGGCGTGGAAATTACTTTTTATAATATTTAATTTAATGAAAAGAGAAATATTAATAAAACATGTATCTTTTACTTAATAAAATTTTATATATTGTCATATAACTGATCTATATGACTATAAGTAGTCCATAGAAAACTAAAAATATTTCCTACATCTTGTTATTTTATTTACAGTTTTTAGACATTATAAAAATAAATCTAGTTATGAAAGAATGATGACGCAATGATTACCTTTTTAATGAATTATTCAAATAAATGAATTTATAAATATTGAAATAAATTTAATATGAATCTTTTAATCACATACAATTTTTTTATGAAACTGATATATTATGGATGATTTTATCACTTTGTCGATGGAATTATGTTTTTTTAAATTTAATTGAAATCAATTAATAAATAGATTCAAACATGATATAAATTATTTTAAAAAAATATAATATTTTATTTACTGATATCACTGTAATAAAAATCTATGATTATATAAAATGAATTATATAATGATAAAAATTTCATTAATGATCCAGAATTGGTTATATTGGTATTTTATAATAACAATAGTAACCATATATTATGAAAATACAAGAAGACATTATAAGAGTTAATGTTTTTAACTAAGTGTTAAGTGAAAACAGAAGGATAATTTTGTGACCTAAACTCATCTAAAAAATATTGGTTTAGAGGATTTATAACAAAACCAATATTATCCACTAACTTTATCATTCTAGAACTATTTGAATTCAAAGAATAAATTTATAATAAAATAATATTTCAAGACATTCCTAAAGTCTCCCTCCTCCCTCTTATAAAAGGCCATACCCTCAACCCACTTACTCACACCTCTCAAGCCAATTCTCAAGTAAAAAATATTCTTAAATAATATACCAACATCATTAACTATCTTTTAGCATCAATTACATGGGAATATAGAAATATAGAAATCTATTTGACACAAATCAAACAAAGGTACCCAATTGAGAGGTAACGTCTTCTATCATGTTACATTCCTTTATTTTCCATATCCACTACCTATTCTCTTATTATTATATGATTACATAAAAAACCATTATCCTTGATAATATATTATTTTTTATGAGATGTTTTAAAACTACACTTACACACACCTCCATCTAATGGATACAAACATATTATTTCTATTTACAATGAACTGCTGCCTCACAAAATGATGATTGTTCAATTTTTTACAACCACATATCATGGTGGAAATTATGATTTAAATTCATTTATATATGATAAATATTATATTTATATTTTCTAAATTATTCTTTATATTTATTTTAAGACATACCATTATTCTTTCCATGTTGTGTAAATACGATAACTTTGTTTTATCAAGTGTGGACTACCTACCCCTCAATGTGTTGCGAATTGTTCCCACTATACATGAACATATAAATAATGGTTTTTTGAATCCAATGAGTCATACGTGACACAAATATAATAAAAATAATATTTAATTGTGTAATATGTTTTTTGTTTCAATGGAAGAGTTTTATATTCTTCAAGGTATCATTTTCCTTTACAATGAAATGAAAGTAGCATTCCTTCGTACGTATGACCTATAGTATCCATGAACTGTGAATTTCATTTATTATCCAAAAATATTGTGCATATTATAAATAGATATATATACTATATATCTATTATATTAAAATCATGAATAATATTCTATAGATGATGGAATTTTTTACAAAATGGACAATTTACATCAAAACAAGTTCATTTTCATCACAAGTACAGAATATCGACAAAAACTCTAATATGAAATACAATAAATATGTAATATTTATAAAATGTTAATATGTTATATAAATACAATAATAAACTTGAAAATTTTCTTAGGAAATTAGAAATTATCCTATGTTTATTATTCAAGAACACAATGATTGTATTTGATGAGTTGGACTCAAGGTAAAAGACTTCGCCTCAATCTCCATTAATTAAGGTATTTCTTGATAATATCCAATTTTATTCATTTATAATATGTATATAAAACTAAAATGAAATTAATATCCATATTTTATCTATATTTGTTTTCTTTATTAATTCATTGTGATTAATATTTAAATGTTCAAATTAGGATGGGACACCTTGAACATTTTAATATTTAATTATCAAATATTTTTCATCACGATATTAATTTGCGTATATTATTTATTAAGAAGTAAATGTTCTATAGATGACATTTTATTTCTATCTATAATTATATTTAATGTTTTAAAATGTAATATTTTTATACAATTAATTTTACTTTCTTTATAATTGGACAACATAAATGTAATTTTTTTAACATATACGAAGATAATGTCTTTTTTACGTCTCTAACTATTGTTTGATATTTGGATTCCTATATAATCCACAATATTTTTTAAATAATTCCCCTATTCATTTATTTTGGAATCATGGTATTAAAAATGGGAACTTAAATAAAAATGGTTTATTTATATGGAAATTTTTTTAATATGGGATTAGATGTGTTTTTCAAAAGGGGTTTGTGATGAATGTGTTTTTGAAATGGTACATGAGGATTATGTGAAATGGTTGAGACCGATACAGGTTATACAATGTGTGGAGCCCAATTATAGCTCATTAATGAGAACAAGAAAACATATACAATGTTTTGAACCCCATTATAACTCATGGGTGAGCCTATTATAACATATATTAAGGGATGAGCCCAATTTTCTCTCACGGGTGATCCCGATACAGCTTATATGAAGGGTCATCCCAATTAAAGATCGTCAATTTATAATTTGACCAAATGGTTATTAAAATTGAATGGGATTGGAATGGATTTATGAATATTATTCTCTATACAACATAATAGCTTTTAATTACTTGTTACTAGTATATGTTTTTTTAATTCCGTAAAATTTATGAGTGTTATTTGTGTGGAATCTTTTTGTTTATTTCTCTCAAAAATGTTTAATGAGTTACCATGTTTTAACTAGAATATTATTTTTCTTTCTTTTTGTGACCTTATTGATATTTTTATTCACAAACCATGTTTTCTATATATTTTCCACTTGGTATAAAGATGGATAAGAGAAAGTAATAAGTCAGTAATATTTTTATAATGAAATGATTTCTTATTTTTAAGGAGGTTTATTGTTGTGAAAAAACTAAGATATAGTAGAAGTGTCAAAATAGTAATATTTTATATTTTTTTATAGTTATGGCCTAATTCTCTAATACTCTATACCAAAAAATATCCACAATGTGAATTCATTGTATAACTCAGGATTATGTAATGTTTATGGCTTGGGCCTTATTTTTAGTATCAAAGTATGGTTTAGAAAACATTGGAGATTATGATGTTCTATTATGAGTTTTTTATATCATCATTGGTTTATAATTTAATGTTTGATTTTATGTTCAAAATATTAAAATCAAATTTTGAGGCTTATTTTATGAGATTTTATTGTAATTTATAGTATTTTTGGAGACATGTATTTTTGTGGTTGTTAGGGTTCAGTACTTGTGGGGATAAAAATTCAAATTTATAGTTTAACTATTCAGAATCAAACATGTTATATTTATTTTTGATGAATTTTTCTCATTTTGGGAGTGTTTTTAGAATTATATAGTTTAACAAGAATGACAACACAAAAGATGAGTGAAACCCCCTTGCATCAGGAAAAGCCTTGGGAATCGAACCACAAACTGAAGGGTTATATGTTTGCATCTACTACTGTTAGCTTATGTGAAGCCCCTTGTTAGTATAACATTTTATTTTTAGTTAAATAATTTTATGGATTAATAATAAGTCTATTTTAGAGATCTATTATTTACCAAATAGATATCCTTAGTATAGAAAAAATATATGTTGATTATGTGATATATATTATTTTTTATGGTGTTCAATGTTTTGGGAATGTTATATGATTATGGTAAGTAGAACACTATTGTATTTTTAATGTGTTATGGTTGAATTTTATTTTCAATGAATCTATGTTTTAATATTCGAGTTATAGAGATTCAGGTCATTTATATAAGTGACTAACCTATTTTTTAGAATATATGATTAGGGTAATTACTTTTTGGAATGATAATTTAAGATTGATTGATTTCATATGGAGGTACATGAAGAAATTAATCTTGGAAGACTATGAGATAAAATCCTTATTTATTTTGTGTTTCGATATTTTTTGGATTGTTTTGATGAATTTGATGTAAAATTGATTATTGATTGGTCTTGGTTGAACTTTCAGTATTGTTTTTTGAATTTTGTAGATTAAGAGTAGAATTTCATTTTATGATGTATTATTCTTTTTAGGGGATTATCTGATCTTTTTCTAACCATTTCAGTTCTGATTAATTTATGAAGAACGATGAAATATATAGTTCATCTTTTGTGGAATATTTTATTTTATATAAGATTATTCTTATGATTTAGGTTTGACCATATCTTCTTGAATACTCGTCGTTTGGATAAAAGAGGATTTTTTTGTACATATTTATTAAAGGATGAATCTCTACTCGACAAGTAAGTATGTTTCCTTGTGTTATTAGTCAATTTTATAAATAAATTTCTCAACTCCATGATAATGTTATTAAAACAAAAAAAATATCTGTTTACTTTTCCTACAGGGAAATAAAAGACTATTTAGTCTATCACAAGTTCATGGTTTCTTGGGTGATTACATTCTCTAAATCATTTATTCTATTACTATCTATCATAACGTGATGGTTAGTTTTTTCTTCCATATCAATATTTTCTTACATGAAATCCTAGTATGTGTTATCTCATGTGGCCTTTTCTAAATCTATTTCAGTCTTATAAAATGATATTTTTATTGTCTCTATTTCCAAATATTTTTTTAATGATGTTTCTGAGCATAATTTTTTAATATGTAGGACTCAATTTCCAAAAGTGGGGAATGATGTAACATCCCATATATTTATAGATTAATATATTTTCATATCTATTAATATTGATTAATTTAATATTAATTTTTGATTAAGGGGACACTATGTGATATACAATACCAAACAAGAAATAATGGGTATCTTTAAAGCCTTATGTTTCACATAATAATTAATTACACCAAAAAAATAATATAACATTGATATTATTATTTTAAATGGTAGTTGATGCCTTGTTGTTGTAAAATTAGGAATGAACATAATTTTGCATATTTTAATTTTACAATTTTTTAAATATTTTTTCATTTATCTAATCAATTTTAGATAATTAAAATGAGAATGAATCCAATATTAAGCATAAAATACTATAATATTTACAAAATGTTATATTACCACATTTGGATGGTCAAAAAAATTTAAATTTAGTTTTTGATAACATTATATTTTATATATGAAATAACAAAAATCTTATTTATAAAAGGGACATCAAAATTTAATTCATTTGAAAATTTGTTATTTTTTGGATAATATGCATATTTTTATCAATATTAGAAAATACTATATTTTAATTCAAAACTAAATTTTCATCAAAATTATTTATATAGTTATATTGTCCATTTTTTTTAAATAGTAATTAGATTATGGTATTATAATTTAATCCAATTATGTTTATTGGAAATATTTTCACAATTAAATTGGATATAAACCCATGTCAATAATTTGATAGTTTTTTACTTCTTAAAACCATGTTTTCTGGTTTAAAAAATATGAATTATTTTTAAATTTAATACTAAAATTTTTTTACTATAAATTTAGAAAAATAATTTAATGATTTGGAATCAGAGGGTCCAAAATTTATAAATATATACCTTTGATTTTTTAAAATTATAAATTGTAACAACAATAAATATTTTTATTTACTATGGTTAAAGGGTAAATTAAATAAATTGTGGTAAAAATAATATTATAATAACATAAAACCACACTAAGGCGTTTCCTAATCCTATTAGATGGGATATGATAAACCATGAGCATCTTTAGGCTGAATATTTGTCATTTGGGTGCATGTTGGGTTTGCAAATGACGATTTATAATATTGAATTTAAGAAAAAGTGAAATATAACATAAAAATGTATCTCTTATTAGATACATTTTAATTTGGGCTTATACAACTGACCTCTATGTCTATAAAAAAGACATTAATAATATAATTATATTTCCTATGTCATTTTATTTTATTTATATTTTTTATACATTATATAAATAAATTTATTTATGAAACAATGATGATTTAGTGACTACCTTATTAATGAATTATTCAAATAAATGAATTTATAGATAATAAAATAAATTAAATTTGAATATTCTGATTCCATAAATAATTTTTATTGATCAAATTAACTTATGAAGGTTTATTTAATTCATTTTTTCAAACAAATTAAGTTTTTATGACTTTCACAAAAATCAATTACAAAATAATGTAAAAATTGTCCTAAATGAGTTGAAAAATAATATTGTATTAAATGATATAATAGTACTAGAAATGTAATATTTGGAAACAGACTTATATAATCCTAAAAATGTCATTAATGATCTAGTTGTGGTTCTATTGTCATTTTATAGTAACCATAGTTGTAATAAATTTTTAAATACAAGAAGACATTGTAATTGTTGAAATTTTTCACAAAGGGTTAAAAGATAATGTTACTTTTGAGACCAAAAATTCACTAAGACGAATTTGTTGAGAGGATTTTGACACATCCTCATCTTATCCTAGATATTTATCACTTAGTAACTATTATAATTTGAAAATTATATTTATAATAAAATAATATTTCAATGCTTTCTTAATGTTCCCCTACACCCTCTCATAAATGGCAACCACCTCTACCCACTAACTCACACATCTCAATCATCTTTTATTGTCATAAATCTGAACAGATAAGATACAGACATCTGTTCCTTCCTCTTGGAAGACATACCTTGTAAATAATGCAATTCTTGAAGGTATTTTAAGTCCAATCAAATAATGTTACCCGATTTAGAGGTAATGTCTTTTCTCAAGTTCATTTCCTTTATTTTCCATCTCCATTCCCTATGCTCTATATATTCTAATATTACATAAAAACACTAGTTTCCTCAATATAATAGGCTATTGTTTTATAATTATTCTATCTAAACTCACACACACATCCATATAATGGATACAAACATATTGATTCTATGTACGGTGAACTATTTCCACATGAAACGATGATTGTTAAATTTTCTCCAACCACCTTTCATGGTGGCCATTATGATGGTAAAATATTTATATATGATATATATTATATTTATATTTTCCCTTTTCATCTATAATTTTTATTTATAAAATACAATTATTCTTTCCATGTTTTGTAAATATGATAATTTTGTTTGAGGATGTGTGGACTATCGCCCCCTCAGAGCGATGTGACTGGTTTCAACTAAACATGTAATGTATAAAAGATGGTTTTGTTATAAAAAAGTGAAATAAATGACCTAAATATAATACTGGGGTTAAAATATAAATTTATATCATTTAATTGTTACTCTTTTCATATGAAAATAAAATGAATGTAGCATTCATGCGTACGTATGACCTACCATCTCCATAAACGATGCATTTCATTTCATATATCCAACTATTTTGGATATTAAATATATTTATATAATAAATATTTATGATATTTAAATCGTTAATAATATTCTAGAGATGATGCAATTTTGATTGCACTAACAATTTACATCAAAACATGTTCATTTTCAACTTAAGTACTGAATATCGAAAAAACGTCCGATAGGAACATAAATAATTATGAAATTTTAATAACATGGTAATAAGTCATATAATAGAAATAAAAATTTAAAAATGTTATTATGAATGTGTTAATATAGCTAATTTTACTATTCCCTAACATAATGGATGTACTTGATATGTCAGTCTCATGGTAAGTGACTTTATCTCAATCTCTTTTCATTGGGGAATTTCTTGATAATATCCACCACTATTATTTTATATTTTGTATATAAAACTAACATGAAATTTAATATACAGATTTTTTCAATGCTAATGTTAATTATTAGATCATGTATACAAATATTTAAATTTTTCATTACGGTATGGGACAACATTTAACATTTAAATATTTAATTATCAAATCATTTCCTTCATGATAATAATTTTCATATTTATATATATGGATATAAAATGATTATAATGGAAATTTTATGTATAACTAGAATTCCATTAAATTTTTTCAAAAGGAATAATTTTTATACAAATCATTTTAAATTATTTTCAAAATGAAAAAGGAGATGTTATTTGTTTTAACGTATATGGCGATAATGACTTCTCAGTCATTGTAACCATTTTTTGATATTTGGATTCCACTAATGTCATAGTGTGTATTAAATATATCCATTACTTTATTATTTGGTTATATTGGTATTCAAAATGTGGTCTTAAAATAAAATTTTTAAATTTTTTTTTCATATGGGATTAGATGATTTTTTTAAAGGGTTCTCTGTTTAACATGTTCTAAAATGGTACTTGATCATTATATGAAACATAAGATCCAAATACAGCTTATACAAAGGGTTGAGCCTCATTATGGATCACAGGTTATCCCAAAACAGCTTACTCAAGGGTATGAACCCCATTATAACTCATGGGTGAGCCCATTATAGCTTATTTGAAGGAATGTGCTTTATTATGACTCATTTCTGAGCCTGATATAGTTTATATGAAGAGTTATCTATATTAAATAAATTAAATTTTTTTTTTCAACCATATGATTATTCCAATTGAGTTTTAAGGAAAGGTTTTTATTTATATTATTCTCTACATACCCTAACTGATTTTTAATTTCATGCTATTAGTTTAATATTTTGGTTTTAGGAAATATGTATGAGTGTTAATCAAGTGAAAATGTATTTTTTATTTTTCTCAAAAACTATTAAACAAGTTACAAAGTTTTAACTAGACTAATGGTTTTCTTTCATGTCATGTCTTGTAATGAGCTTTTTATTCTCATCGAATATTTATAAATTTTTTCCATAGGTTATAAGAATGGATAAGAGATGGGAAAAAGTCAAGAATATTTTTAGCAAGAAAACAATTCTTGTTTATTTAAGGTGTTTTATTGTTGTTTAAAAAATTAGAAAGAGCATAAGTGCCTATTTTGTAATATTTGAGATGTAATGTAATATTTATGGACTAATTATCTTAAAATATAAACCTAAAATGATCCTAAATTTGAATTCATTAATTAACTGAAGATTATGTAATGTTTACAGATTGGGCCTTATAAAAATAACATTATAAATACTATAAAATGACTCTATGACATGAAATAATATTATCGAATGAATTAATTCTATCCTATAACACATAGGAATTAAATTATGTCATTTAATGGGCACTTCCCCATAAAAATTACATATATTATATTTAAATCAATAAAAGACGCATAATATCATTTTACTCATCATTATTTCGCCTTACGTGTCCACATGAAAATATATTTATGTTATGAATGAATATAAATTCATATTTTAATCATAATAAATATATTCTCATGATAGAAGTATATTTTTGACCTTTTGGGAATCATTAATGAAATTATGATTCTAAAAAAAATTATTAAATAAAACATTAAAGATTTCACTATCGTGTTTTACAAAATATGTCGTTGATATTATAATGTTACCCAAAAAAATAATTTAATAAAAATTCTGTAACAAAATCTAAATTTTTTATTTTCATCACAATAATTTATTTTTATTTTTTATATATGAATGAATTAACATTAAGGATTATGAAATGCTCATGTCGTGCTTATGTAAGTAGGAGAAGAGAAATTAAATTGTTTTTAATTAAAATTATAATATCCCTTAAATTAACCTAAATCCTAGAATATATATATATATATATATATTATGTTTATAGAACATCATTTTCTATCCAAGGGTAAAATTAGAAACTCTTTGGTGACACAAGGATATGAATTAGGCCCATAAAATATATTATATAAAAAGAAGTCAAGTGTTTCACACTATAGTTTTAAAATAGTATTATATTTTAGTATATGATTTAACAGATGTTTTTCTGACCATAAATACTAATTGGAAAAAAAATTCGTGGAATTTTATTTTTAATGTTTAGAGAACAAATAATTACATTAATGTCTTTTACTATAATGATGTGTTTATTATTTAATTAATGAATAAATAAAATTGACTACTTCAAAATTGATAAAATAAATATGATTTGTGATAATTAATATATACATGAAATTTAATATATTTTCATAACCTAGTAGGGATATAATAAAATGGTTTTTTCTATATTATCTTGTTATATTGATATTTTTGAATACCCAATAGTTGAAAAGTGTAAAATTGACACTATTGTCATTTTATAAATACAATGTTTTATTAAATTATTTTCAAATAATAAACCAATTAAAAAAATAAATAATAAGTATAATATATTTTATAATGATATAGATTTTTCAATTATGGTCTAATTCACATCAAATAAATAAAATATTCACTCTTTTATTTCTGAATAAATTATTACCTTAATTGAAAATAAAATCGGTTAAACAAGGGTTTATTCAAATTATATTGTTTAAATTATCACCAAAACATGTCTAAAATATATTGGTTGATAATATTAGAAAATTATATAATATAATAATCGAATATAATATATTTTGGTGGTATTTGGAATGATATTAAAATTATTATAATTTAATATTTCTTGAAATTAGAAAGGTACCACCCACCTCAATTATTAAAGGGAATCTCATCACTCATTAATTTGAAAACATTTGGGAATTTAATATCCTAAATAACCTACCAAATTCCTTTATAATCTGCCCCAGAAAAATTATAGTTATTTTTGGTTTCTTATAAGACCAACTCTAGTGTCCCCAATAACAGAACTAGAGGGAGCTCACAAAAGAAGAGGTAATCATCTTTATCAAATCATTCATGATTATTTGTTCTTCAACTTTAACTTACATTTTTATATTATAAATTAAAAAATATATTATCAATTATATTATATGTTAATATTATAATTATTGAACAACCATTTTCTCCATTTTACCCATTATTCAAAAAATAAAATCACCACGTGTGAGTACATATGGCCCACAAGCTCTACGTTGTGTTGTAATCTGTTTTCATCACCAATTTACATGGATGATTATAATGAGTTTTATATTAATTATAAATACATATTATAATAATTTATTGATTATATAAGTAATAATATACCACAAAACTCCATACTATTTCACCTTTAGTAAATGATATCATAGCTCGTGCATATGTACGACCTACCATCTCCATGACGTGATGTGATTTATTCTCCACAATCACCAATAATGAAATATTATATAAATGTAAATAATGAATGGATATTATATCTGTTACCTTAATACTATTATGTAAATTATGGATTTATATCCTATGAGATATAATTGGGTCGTTTATGAAAAAACATGTATAGGAAAATAAATCAGTTAACACCTTAGGGAAGAATAAAAAAGGAATATTATTATAAATTATGTCATAATATGATCATATTTGATATAAAAAATATGAATAGTATTTTGTAATAAGTTAATAACCTTTTTTAATCCATTATACATGATTTCTTGTTGATATAATGGAAATATAAACTAACGTATGGGTAAATTACACATTCTTATTAAAATTTTGGATTGACTATACATAATTATTTACAAATGTATATTTATCTTCTATGTCCAATATTCATCATATAATTTTACAAATTATTTTAACTATTATTCTTCAAATTTTAACATTTTTTTACCCACGTATAAACTTTTTCTAAATTGGCTAAAATGAATATTTTTTTTCATTTCCACAATGAAGTAATTTCAAATTTTTCAGAAAAAGTATGAGAAAAAGTGTTATTAACTTATAAGTTATGAATGTATTTTTCATCTCTCAAAACAACGTAATTCCTTAGATATTCCATTACAAAAAACTAGGTTATTTGAAAAGATAATTTTTTCTTGTCAATATCTCATGAAAATATTATATAAACAAATTTCAAAGCAATAAAGCATTTTTACACAAGATTTATTTTGAAGGGATCACTGTGAAATATTTTTATTCTAAGATAAATTTTTTTGATGTTATTTATATATTAATGGGTATTATTTTTTTAATGATTATATATTTATTATTAATATGTTTGTTTTATTTTTTTGATAGAAATATATTTAAGAATCACATTTCTCTTACATGGGTTATGTTATGATTGAATGGTGTTTCTGAAACACATTTCTTTACAAAGGATATGATATGATAAAAAATTTATGTTCTTGTGGATCAAATATGTATTGGTATGATTATGTGATTTCTGGGACCTATATATACCTGTAATGCATTATTTAATAATTTATAAATCATAATATAAATATAATTGAAATTTGAAATGATCTTGGATCAGTAATTCGTAGATCGGATGATAAATTAACATAGTATAGTAACACAGGGTTGGAATGAGGATAGAACTCGGTTTATTAATGGACTTTGTCAACTATGATGGTCATGGGATTGAGAATTGACTATTATTGAAAAAAATTTATAAGATTATGTGTTTAAAAAATTACATTTTTAATGTAAATGTTTTTCTATTATGATTTAATCTATATGAATTTTCATGACTCTATATTATAATATTTGATATAAAGGGAATAATTTACAAATTTTATGATCATATTCTTTTACACTTACGTTTGTGATATGATTTATATCTCCCTTTCTTACTAGCAATGATAATTTTGTCTCACCATTTATTATATTTATTTTTCCCATGTAATGATGAAGGTTGGTATGAATGATGTGTCAAAAGGGGTTTTAGTTATGGTCGAATAAGAGATGGATGATGTAGATGTGTTATAAAATGTTGGATTACGGTTCCCCATTTCAAATGACACTAAACTACTACTACAATTAGGAATATGTTTGTGTATTCTAAAAATATGTTGTAATATCCATGTACCTAAATCTTGGGTTTTTATAAAAATGATTGTGTAAACAAGTATATAAGAAGAATTGTATACTCAAAGATACACTTCCTATGTGATGAATGTCACTCATTTATGAGACGATAAATGGGAGAATCAGATTTGTAATGATAGGGATAAAGAAGATTGTTCTGACTCATATAAGTGGGGGTAATGATTAAAGATACGGGATGAAATACCCTTAACAATGGGAGGGTATGTTTGGTAAAATCACCCCTATAATGAACATAATCGTTTTGATTCATAGATTGGATTCATAGTTTGGATTCAAAGATTGGAATAAATATGTGAAAACTATATGGGCTCACTACATAATTGGACCTTGAATGTAGGCTTGGATCCATGTTTAAAAACCTATTTTTATCATGTATGGAGATAATATCTATGTTCTCCACCTCCCTCACATAGTTAGGGGAACAATTATACATATCATGCACAAACATTGTGATTCGCCTGTAATATATTAGGGATAATTTCATTATTATTCATAAATCCTCACATGGTAAATAAAAAAATCCATTGATAAAAAATACCATATGTTTGTGTTTTATCAATACTACTAACCAGGTGAAAACCATGTATCCCTTCCTACTTTATTAGAAACTAAATATTCATGTCACGATTCTCCTTAATCTTTTCAGAACAGCCGAGATAAAATATAGGACTTAAACCCTATCTATGATGAACATTATATGTTTCCAATTCATGGATTCATATTCTGATTCTTGGATTATAATTCACCATTATCACCATGCAGATAATTTATATTAATTATCTAATTTCAACCATTCAATGAATAAGATATGAAAAAATGGATTTAGTTTGAAAATAAATATTATATATTGAATTGATGGGGTTTAGAGGGGCCAATTTTTATAATTTTAATGGGATTTAAATATATAATATTCGGAGGTTTTTACTCATGGTATTTAACTATCAGGGAATATGAAACCAAAATTGAGAAATAATTGTTATGAAAAGAGATGAGGTTGATAAATCCTCTACCATTCAAATTAACTCTAGTTTTGTGCTTGTTTTCATATCGTTATTCTTTTATTTTTTACTTTTACTGTTTTAACTTTATCAATAGTAACTATTTTACCTTGTATATTACTTTTGTGAATAAAAATAATATTTTCATTATCCCATATATTGGAGATTATTTTTCAAAATATTAAATGAATTAAATTTAAACATATTTCTAGTAGTCATAAAAATAAGTTGTAGTATAGTAAATTAATAATGTAATAAAATAATTATAGTGAAAATTATCATAAAATTATTAAAATATCAAATATTCCTTAATAAATTAAATATAATATTTCAAAATTTATTATTTCACTGAAAAAACATAAATCTTTTCATGATAATGATATTTGATTTTTATGTATATTGTTATATACAAGTGATTCCATAAAAATAAAGGTTGTAATATAAATTTATTTCATCTTCTTACATAATAATTAACGTCTTTGTAAAAGAATCCAAATTTTGTCCCAATATAATTTCATTACAATAAAATAAAAATTACGTTTTTTGTTAAAATAAAATTCTATCATTTTGAAATTTAATTTCGAAATATATTCATGAGTAATGTCTCTTTAGAGTATCCATTTTCTGAGATTGTAGGTTATTGTGTTTACAATCTATAGTAGGTATCAAGGTATTACATTCTCCAACACGTAAATAATTTATCTTATAAAATAGATAATATATCAATTATTGAACAAATTCTAATATTCCATCCACATAGCTTCATCAGGATCTTGGTATTTCTCCACCAGGTTATAATTTCTCTAAATGAATTTCCCCAATTGAGTTCCCCTATTATGTAGAACCCCATATATGGTGTCATGAATCTATACATGGTCTTCATTATAATACATTCTACGATGCACTTCTATTCACTCATACAAGAGCATAATTTTCCTATATTGAATATATTTTTTCGATAATGACACATAGAAGACATCCTACACCATAGAACTGATTGGGGTTAAAGAAAATCAATATGGTATTATTATAATTAATTTTAATACCTTAAATGGATCAATATAACATGGGATTCAATACCCAATTAACCAAATAAAATAAATCTATTCTATAGTGAAGCATTAAATAATACATGATCCCCCACTTGAAATTCCAAATCATTCTATCAATTACCTAAATAGATTATTTTGTTTAAGTATGAATCATTAATAATATTGAGAGTATTACTTACATTAATAGTTCTCTCATAAACACTATCAAGGATTAATATCATTCAATATTCATCTTCTTCCTAACATGTTGGATTAAAACTTCTATTCCCAAAAAAAACGTCATATATAATCATATTTTTGAACGAATGGAAGCAATAATCGAATAAAGATTTTATCAATAACATTTATTTATTTATTATACCATTTATTTAAATAGAATATGGTATTAATAGTTATTACAATATTTTTATATTATATTTAGAATTCCTATTAGTTGGGTGATTATATGGATTATTTTAAGGTATCATATTTTCAAGAGACCTTTGACGAATCCTCTAGAATTTTTATGTGAACCGAGGTTCGTGATCTGATGAAATTATAGGGGCTCCCCCTGATGAAATAATATTTCCCCAATATATTTATGGGGATAGATCATATGTTATATAAAATCTCATATCCTAGTGAATTCCTCATAATTGTTTGTGTTATTTTCAAGGACGAATATAAAATCATTTTTCCTTGGAGTCTTTAGAAGTCTAATGAAATGTTAAATTTTAAAATTGTCCCTAAATAACATAGGTATAAGAAAAAATTTGAATAATCCATTATAATATTTTTTAGACAATATATATTGAATTTTTAAAAATAAAGATACGTATTCCACAATTTTTGACATCATAACTTCCCAAAAAATTACTCTTTAATCTATATACATCATTGTGTGACAAGTTCAATAGAATTATTTATGTGATAGTCATGATCTCACAGTTTTCTCATTACCACTATTATGGATAGAGTATATAAACTATTTCCAAACCTCTTCACTCAACCTCTATATGTGAATTATTCTATATTCAAATTATTTAATTATTTCATTTTCCATTACATGTTATTTTTGTCATATTAAGGATTATTTATATATATCCTATAATGTATGGTTTAACAACTTCATGTGAAAAAGTAATAGAGACAATTTACTAAATATTAATTTATCCATAATGACTCTATCTCTATATAAAATATATTTGTTAATTATCATCATGGATTGAATTCAATTTTCTCTCCTACATAATGATTCAACCATCCTATTTTCCTTCATAGGGTGGTTTTGTATTGAAAATTCATAGTCCCATAGAAATTAAAAAAAAACATCTTTGACTTATGTTGATCTCATTATAAGAGAAGATATATTTCATTCTCTTGTGGTTGGAATATCTATCCCTAGCTCCACTATAGTGGCAGTTTCACTATATTACAAAATATAATATTACATTATCCACCTCATGAGAATTATTTTTCTAGTTATATTTGTGGATTTTCAATTACCTCAGTTCATGTGCAACATATCTGTCATTTTTATAAGGAAAAAAACAATTTCCATTCACTGATTCATCACTATATATTATAAATATGTCATTATATAAATGGGTTTTTTAATACATGTCATTTAACCATTCACCTCTTAAAATCATAAAAATATTCATCACATTTTCTCGGTACTGTAAATTTATCCATGTTACATGTTAACATGGTTAATAGGATAGCCAACGGAGGGAGATATCAAAATTTATATTACATTAATAAAACATGAAAATATTAGATATTGGTTATTCTCATCAATTTATTCTATTATTTTACCACATTTTTAATTGAATGATTACTAAATTTCACTTCACTCAAGAGAGTATGGAATGTAAATTGAACTTCGTTGAACCAAAATTAACAATTATTATGTTTATCATATAATTCGTTTTTATGATGTTCACTATATCTAAGGGATAATATAAGTCTACATTATTCTCATTCGTTATTTTGAAACATGTGGTTCTGTTATGAGACCTGCTAATTGTTCATGGGGTTTTGGGAGTTGAAATATAGAAATAGGAGTTCAAAACATGAAATTTCTTTCACAATGTCAATTAGATGTTCTTTGACTAAAATGGTTTTTATGGCTTGAATTATTATAGTGCACATGGTGTGATACTAGACATGAATTAGAGGTTTTCTTTTCTAACAAAGATGGTTCATATTTGATAAATATATCCATAAAAACTACCAATGTTTACATATATATCATTATGTGAACTGATATTGGATTTTAAATCAAGGAGATATGTTTTTCATTATTCATAATCTCAATCAATTCATGATATGAATGAGACATTCTTTCAATGAATCTATGTAAGTAAATATTACCTTAAATATATGTTCACTGTCAGTTTTTAACAAATCCCCTTGATTCTCTCCAAGCTCTAATAATATATAAGTGGTTCATAATTATATTTTAATGCCCATCTATAAGAGATGGATCCACACCATGTCATCCAAGATGTGTTGTGATTTGAGGAGTGTTTTACCTCTTTTTGTTTTTCATTTTATTAATTTAGTTCATTTATCTCTTTATTTATCTATCACATTGATCAATATTAATGTCCTCTATTTTCATGGGGTCCTTAGAATGTTGTGGATGCAGTCATTGGGTGGAGACCGTAGATATCTAGATTATCCTTTGAGGATATGTGGTCGGAAACCCACATATAATTCCATTATTATTTGAAGACCATTGAATATATTTAGGGTTGACATTCCTTGTATATCCCTTTTATATGTGCAATTCTTAGGTAATCATTAGTTATCTCTTTGATTAATATTGAAATTAAACATTGTAATTTTGATTTTATTATGATTCAATTAGATGTGGCTGTCATAGATCACATGAGTTTCACTATGATAATGATTTACATAATATTTTATAATTTTTTGTTCTTATGTGTTTTTTATTTTTAGAAAATTTGTTAATGTGATAGTTTATCTAGTTTTTTGATGAAAATGGTTAATAAATATATTTTTCGCAATGTCTCTTGCTTGAAAAATAATAATGTATAACTTGAAAAATTTGTTTTGTATTATTCAATAGATGTTATATGAATTAAATGGGTGTGTTTAAATAAAAATTTACATTCATCATTATTTGTTGAAACTATAATTTACTCATAAATTCATTATTTAATAATCATGTAAATGTATATTGCTATTGTATTAGGATTTATGTGGCGGTAAACTGTGATAAATGAATCAGTTAATATTAGATGGTAAATAAATAATTTTTTTACAAAAATAGCAGTTTCCGAACAACAATGCCTATTTAATTATGAATTAATAATTCCTTAGATAATTGCATAGATTCTATATGATTTTTTTTATTAATATCTTCTATGATTTTCCCCAATGTGAACCTTGTTATGTGACACATTTTGAGATAGGGATGGATAAGGGTTAGGGGAGGCATGGGCAGGGAGGACTAAGATATAAAAGATGTTTTGGGTAGATAATTTAAGATTCATGGTAATATTCATGATGGTTTTTAGTATTGATCAAGGTTTTCTTCAAGGAGTCAATGATATGCTTTCATATTGATTTTATGAAAACATTGATGCTGCATTTTTATTGAATCTACTTAATGGATGGATGGTCAGGTTTCTTGTATCACCCCAGAATGGTAATGGGTTAAATGAGTAAATGATATTACTCATGTCAACAATGTTGGCCTTAAATTCCAAGATCATACATAATTAAAACTCCATAGATAAGCATTCTTGGCTTATAGTAGTGATTAGGATGGGTGACCTTCTTGAATTATTCCCAGGGTGTGAGTGAGTGATGAAAAAGAACACTAGAAAAAACATTTGATGGAAGTTTTGGACAATCCCTAGTCTGATGAACCGTTTAGACACGTGGGTGGGGACCTGGGTGGGGACCACATGTCTGCGTGAAAACTTGGTATACCTGGGGGGCGAGGACCCAATGACCATGTTCTGGTGGGGTTTTTGTGCTGTTATAGGGGTCTAGTTGTTACATTTTCGATCAGAGTAGGAACCAAGCCTTATGTACATTCCACTACATCTGGTGTGATTTAGGGTCCACAACAATGACATTGTTCTCTAAATAAAGGGTGATTATAACAACCCAGAAAGAAAAAGGGTTAAATGGATAAATGATATGTCCCATTACAATAAGATACACCTTATTTTTATGGATCCATAATAATTAGATCTCCACAATTAATCGTTCTTGGCATGGAGTAGTGATCGGGATGGTGAAATTTTTGGAATTTCCCCATGGTGTGTATGAGTGTTGAAAAAGCACACTGGATAGGACTTGTGTTGGCCTATGTGGGAAGTCATTAGTTAGATGACGCATTCAGTAATGTGGGCGGGACCTAGGATGGGGACCACAGGCCTCTGGGGAAACTGGTGGTACCATCTGGGCCAGGACCTAATGTCCATGTTATGGCGGGTTGTCTATGCTCTCACTGGGGGCATGTTGTTTCATTTCTTTTTTTTGATTCCTTTCCCAACCATATGATGAAATATTTGTGTTTTGACTATTTATCAGGGGATGATTCCTATGTAAAATTTAATTCAAGGAATAAAAATGAAAAATAGTTGTTTTAAACCATGGGTTTTGTGAATTGATGGAATAATGATAATATTAATGAAGAATTGTTAAACTAGTTGATTTAGTCCTCGTGTTCATGAACATCAGTTAATAATAAATGGAAGGTTGATAGGTTTTAACATTAATGCATGTATCATGGATTTAATAATATTTTTGTTAAATATTTAATATAATTAATTAAATTAATGTCTTCTTAATATTATTTCATGTTTATTAAGATCAATCACTTAATAGTGGAATCCAAATGTTTGGGAAATGTTATCAACTTGTGTGGCTATGTTTAGGTTATCTCAAAAATTAAAGTTTCTAGATAGATAGATATATATATATATATATATCATATATGTAATATTTGTTTATACAGTACCCCACCAATATGGTGAGGGAGACTGAAAAAAAGTGGAATCTATGAGAGATATTTTGATTTCTTCCTAGAAAAAAACATTAAAAACTTAACTATCCACTCTTAAACCATTCTCTTCCAATTTTTGTAATATTTGATGAAATGCTTAGTGGTTATCATTCCTATATATATATATGTGTGTGTGTGTGTTTTGGAATATAAACTATTTTGTAAATTTTATAGACAAGTATCTTTAGACATAGTATCCTTAGGATTAGTATAGGTTTAACATCCTCACATAATTCATTTTATGAGGAGTTGATTATTTATTTAATTAATTGATTATCATTTTATATAAATTATTTTGAGTATGGTAGTGTTTATTCTTTAAGATATAGGTGAATCAAGAAGTTTGTAAGAGAAATTAGAATTCAAGGGATACATAATGGAAAATGTATGGCCACCATATTTCCTTTGTAGATCCACCAGCAAGAATGAGGTGTTGGTTATTAGACTAAAAAAGTGTATTGTCCACTATCCTATCGATGTATGATGAAAAAGTATTTGAATTCTTTCAAGTGCACATGTCCCTTGATGCAACCCACCTTTTTTTCAATGCACCCAATCCAATTATTCAATAAACAAACCTTATGGGTTTTGATTAAACACAGTTTTCCACCATTTTTAATACACATTTTTATCATAAACACTATATTTTGAATTATATATCACTTCTTATATCTTTTTCCCTCCCTTTAATCCCTTATTAGTACATCAATATTTGAAATGTTTTTGTTCTTCCGGAATAGTGATGTCATGTAATATTTAGGCTAAATAATCCTTCTTGTATTTGATTTCTATTTAGATATATGATTTATCTATTGTTTCTATATTGATCAGATGACCAGTTCTCCCCTTATTCAGTGACATATAATATATTTTTCACCAAACATAACTTCATCAGATCTAGATATAAATATGAAAATGAATGTTCAATGTGTCTTTTTTAGAATCATCTTCTTATACCTCCTCATGATAGAGGATTGAGGATAAAAAAAATTAATTAATTAATAATTATTTGGTAGATTGGTTGAGGTATCACCCTATGAGTGACAACCACAATTTATATTAGTTTTAAATCTCATGAAAGGTAATTTTTTTGGAATTATTCTTTAATTGTTACTTATATGACCCTATTCTTATTTATGATTTTTCCCATTGATTGAGTAATGATGGATTGATGTAAAATTTCTAGATATAATGTTCTATTCTAGAATCAATTTGGAATTACAAATATGTTCATGAATACTAAATAGATTCAGTGAAATGGTGTTCTCTACATATACATACCTTATAATTTTCTTTGAAGGTAGAATCCATAATGTATGTGATTTTGAAACAACACTATATTACATGGAATCCTACCGAGTCTCCATTCAAAACCAATTTCTAGATAAATCATTTCATTAGTTTGGAATCCTTGATGTTTATGTTAACTCTCCATAGGTGTGTGACATGGTTCGATCTTTGATCCAAGATGAACATTGGTGTTATTGATAAAAAATTGAGGTAAGATATTCTTAACCTTTTAGGGATATTTTTCACACCAGTATCTTTAGTATTGTTAATACAATTTTGATATCATGTTATTCGTGTTTGATAATGATGTAATATGGGTTCTTTTGTAGCTCGTGAAACCATTTATAATGATTTATTCTCATAGTTTTCTTAATGATTATTTTATTGTGTATATGTCTATTAAATGTACAATAGAATTCTACAATTATTCTCACTATGACGTGTTTTTTTGTTTAGTATTCTATTCCTTGTTAAGTTTCATACCATGCAATAGATTTATTTTTCTTTGTTCTTGTAAGATATATACTAACTTGAAATGTTTATCCCATATAGAGGGAGTGTTATCGACTCAAAAAGATGGTGATGACGGACATGAGTATATGGTAGGGATATAATAATTCCTCTTGTAAATCATGTGATTTACTTAATGCATAGTGGATACAAAAAATCATGTTTACATGATGCTGAGTTGATTCCAAGTAGCCTAAGAACTATATGTTCATTGGATTCTAAGTAATTTTTTTACATAATTCCTTTTGTATGTTGAGTAGATTATAACACAATACATTAGGGATTATAAGAAACTTTTTATCTACCCTTGTGGAATGTTCTTTATTACATCCAACACTCTTGATTATCATACTAGCATACAACTGAAGATTATAAAATCATGGATCCTGGTGGAATAGTTTTCATATGGGTGTTTGGAATATTATGGTGTATAATAACTTTTAAATTTTTGTTTTTTATTTCATACACATGTTATACATTTTAAAAAATGTTTTCGATGAATTAATTTTCACCTAATTTGATTTCTTACTCACTCCATACACAATCATGTTGACACAGATAAATAATTCTTCTATAGAGGTCATGGAAAGGGAAATGAGATTGTGGAAGATAAATGAGGACTAATTAATGGGCCTTATAGATGTATTATGATAGACTCTGAAGGTTTTATATCAGATTTTATTTATTAATCTGCATAAAATTTTATTCTTGTTTATCTTGCCACACATGAAACCTGTTATTTTTTTATATGGAATGTGTTCCAATTGATATTATATTATTCCTATTAATTAAACTAATTTATATTATACTTTATTATTATTCATAGTACGACATGATACTAAGGGTATAGTATCCACATATATAATTTTCAAAACCACACAACTAGTCGACAAACTCCTGCATGTGAGGAGGTGATCACGAGGTCCTACAGCTTTCTATGATAAAATTGATCTGTTTGGGTAGGGGAATTCAAATATAATAAAATATACTTATTTTATTATTTTAATTTTAATAACATGTGTCATGATATAAATGATATTGGCTTTATTGGACATGAGTATGATAGTTTCCATATACCTAGATAGATCATGTGTAACAGATTACTATGTTACCATTAACAAAATTGATATTGTTGTTTTATGAAATTTATGGTGCATTCATGCATCATCATTAGGCACAAGGGATCTCATAACATATATATACAAAATATGTGTTTTAGACATGTTTATAAATCAATTTCTTTGACATGTGTTATATATTCTTGATTGAAATGTATTATCTATAAATTGATATATCTATATTCCATACTATTATTTATATATATACCATCATTAATTAGAATAAGATTAATATGTTATTTGGATTATATATATATGACTATCAATAACATGTACTAATAGACTATTATGGATTATAATTTGATTGATATACCATGGGTTATGGGTATCCTCCTTAGGAATCATGTTTCAAATTCAACAAATGGACAAGGATATGTCTTCAATGTTATATGTTACCTACCGGTTCCAGGAGCTGCCCAGAGGTGCCCCATTCTTAGTTGGTCACATGGCCTCTAGCTCATTTCCCCGAACACCAAAGGATTTCGACTAATAGCGTGGGACAAGTGTGTGATAGTGGGGAAACTATTCCCTCATTGGAAATGTAACATAATAGAAGTATAATAGATAGAAATAGCAGAAGTAAAAAAAACATTGAATAAGTAAACAACGGAAGTAATAAACATCTTGAGCACATAAATATATATATAAATGAAAAATGATACATTTGTCTTGGAAATCAGCCAGTCATGTCACAAGGATGTAATACTATAGTAAACCATAGATCTTGGAAAATAAAGTAAACAACTCCACATAATTTCAACCCTCATCTTGGTCTCATGCAATTCATCTCTAAAGCAGTCAAGTACCTAAAGTATACGGTAATTTTCCATTGTCAATACCCACAGAAATATAATATGTTTCGGCCCAAATGCAAGACCCAAAAGGGTGTGTGACTAATACCAATAGGCATCCACCAAAAGATCTATTCCTAACAGTCTGTGAATATATATTTCAAGTAATAAACAAAAGAAGTAGTAAACAAGGAAGTATTCAAATGTAATAAGGGCTAGAGTTTAATTTAAAAAAATTTACATTTAATTATTTAATAAACCAAAAACCACTACAAGAAACCCTCTAGGTAGTTCTCATAGCCTAACCCATCTGGTTCACAATAAAAGGAATGATATACCAAATACTCTCTAAGAAAGCACTAACCATCAATTCCCTCGACAATAATTTCTAATCAAAGACTCTCTAAAGAATAATTCAATGTCAATTCCTCTTGTGGCTTCATAAAGTAATTACAGACACTATGAGGAAGCACTCAACATCAACCCCCCCTCCAACCCATGGTATCACAGATAATAATTATAAAAGACACTATAGGAAAGCCTTGAACTACAATTTCCACTATGGTCTCATTACTCCAGGTTCTCGCAGCCCCGTGTAAAGAAATCATGCAAAAGAGATAATCAGCAACCAATGTTAACCTCAAAAACCACATGGGTAAACAAACATTAACTTATCATAACATTTGAGTTAATAATTACTCCACCAGACAATATCAGGCATTGAAAGAAAAGTAGTAGCCTTACACGCAAGTCTAGACCAAACAATCAACCCAAGTAAACATGGTAATTAAGTTCATAACATAGAAAGGGAAACACTATTTTCAAACAATTACCCTCAATCCAAAAAAACTAGGCATATTAGGCAAAAAAGCGATAAAACATAGTCACAAAATACCATGAACAAGGTTATTGGGAACATTTGCACATATAAATCAATGAAAATCTATGGAAAGGCACAAAAAACCTACCTCAAAATCATGAGATCGATATAAGTGAACCTCTTCCCTAAAATCACCATAGAATGCCATCGATCTACAATAAGCTAAAAATCTTGAACTGAGGAAAACATGAGAGAGAGGAGAAATCAGTAGATGGTGTTCAAAAAATAATGGAGAACTCACTGATGTGATTCCAATGCAATTGGTGATGGTCGAATCGGAGAACAGACAACAAGTTCGGGGTTTGGAGAAGATCTACTGTCGTACGGATGCATATGGACGAGACGAACAATGATAATGTGTGTTCTATCAATTAAATGTGACCCTTGTTCGTTTAATGATAACATATTACATGGTGTTTATTTTAAAAGAACATAGTGTGTAATTTCCTTTTGATCCTCCACTTTAGGCGGTCTCCAGGTCACCCCACAAGGCCATGTACTGGGCTGTTACATGGCCAGAACACGATCACACACGACAACCGAGTACACAGCGTGTACTTACAAGTACATGGTGTGTACTCATAAAATTTCTTGGAACTAATCTTTTTTCCTCAGAAACAACCAAAAAAGAAAAACAAACCAGAAAAAAAGATATAAGTTTTTACAAACTTTCCCCATAAAAAAGATTTGTCACTGAATTTCCCTAGTAAGGCGGCGTAGAAGAAGTATTCTCAAACAACTCCAACCTATGTGATCGTACATCGACCTCCCTCTCCTAGGTGATGTTATGTACTCTCATGTGCTTCCATATCACTTATACCAGAGGAACTGACTAGCCATGGATAACCTTCACACTTTAATCAACAATCATGATAGGATGCTATTTGAATGAGGTGTCCACCTCTAACTCATACTCCTCTGTTTGGAAAACAAGAGACGGGTCTAATAAAAAATTTCGGAGCTCAGAAACATGGAATACATCATGCATAGACCAGTACCTCTGAGGTAACTTCCATTGATAAGAAACTAATTTGACTCCTCACAACACCTCAAATATCCCGATATATCACATCAAAATATTACCATGTCTCCAAATCAGTATGTGTCCTAACCTCTGTGTGACAAGCAGGTAAACCTAATCATTGACCTCGAACTCTAGTGGACGTCAATATCGATCAGCATAAGACTTTTTCAGACTATTTAGTAGCCATCCTCTTCCTAATCAACTCTATCTGCTCTGTGGTCTTCTAGACAAAATGAGGTCCCAACATAGTTTCCTTTCCATCCTCCTACCAGAAAAAGGGTGATCAGCAAGGCCTACCATAAAAATCCTCATAATTTAACATCAAAATAGTTTCTTAAAAACTATTTCCATAGGAAAACTATTCTATAGATATGTTTTTCTCTCAAAAACATCAAAAATACAAAATGAATGATTGAAGAATGTCCTCAAGAACCTAAATTGTATGCTTGTACTGGCCATCTGTCTTGAGATGGTATGTTTTACTCAGACATATCTATCTACAAAAAGCACTCTGAAGTCCCTTCCAGAACCGAGAAGTGAAACATGTGTCCCTTTCTAAAACAATGGTGTGTCGAAATCCATGTAAAGGTACAATCTATTGGATGTACAACCTTCCAAGCTAATCAGTAATAAAGGTCTCCTTAATCGGTTAGAAGTGAGAAACATTCATGAGTTATTCAATGACAAAAAAAACTGCATAATTACCTCTAGTTAACCTCGGCAAAAATATCATGATTTCCAACGCGACATTGTTACATTTCCACTCAGGAATTGGTAGCTTCAACAAAAGCCCTGTTGGTCGTTGATGATCCACCTTCACCATCCGACATGTACAAAACCACATGGAAAAATTAGCAACATCATTCTTCATACCTGGCCACCAATACTGACGGTGTAGATCAAGATACATCTTGGTGACACCAGGATGAACTTACAAAACTGTGAAATGAAAGTTCCACATCATCTCCTCGCGTATATCTACTAATACCAGTACGCACAATGAAAACAAAAGATCTCATCCTAGGTTGTGGTCTATACATGAAATAAGATCTTCTCCAAACACACTCTCTTGTTGGACATGGCCTTCAAGAATGTTATTTCCGCGTCATTTGCACCCGATCAAGTATAGTAGTGGCAGCAGCTACAGAAGAATGAAAATTATACACTTGTATATCATGCACCTCCAAATGCATATCATAGAACAGAAAAATAATCTTCCACTCACTACTAGCCTCCTGAACTACATGTATATGATTCCTCCAACTCAACACATCAGGTAATACATTTCCATTCCCAATTGTATAGGCAAGTCCAAGATAAAAGGACTGAGGGTACTCAACACACCTTCGCTGTCTCAAATTCAGATCGTGCTGAGTGAAGTTATACCTGAGACTCTTGTGGTGAGTGAAAACCACAAAATTCACCCCTAAAAGAAGGAATCTCCAATAGCGTAAAGCATAGACAACTTCAACCAACTCAAGATCACGTGTTTGATAGTTTCTCTCATGTGTCCTCAACTACCGAGACCTGTACGAAATGAATCCATCCCCCTACATAGGCACTTCTCCCAGCCTAATATCTAATGCATCAAATTAAATAGTATATCTCCTTCCTGGAAATATCAATAATAGTATTGGTACTAAATTCAAAATCACTTTCATCTCTTGAATGGATGAATCTCAAAAATATGACCACAAGTACTTCACACCCATCTTATTCTGACCCTTCAGTGATGCTGCTAATGTGAAAAGTCTTGTATGAAATGTCGGTAGTATCCAGATGACCGTAGGAAACTCTTCACCTCAAATACGTTCTTGGGCAGCTCCCAAGAAACTACGGGTCTCACATTCTATGGGTCTACAGATTCTCATATATCTAAGATAACAAGACACAATAAGTGATTCTGACCCATCCAAAAGTGGCATTTTGAGAGATTATCATATAACTAATTCACTCTCAGTGTACTCGAAACGATCTCAACATGGGTATAATTTTTCTGTCGAGTGTGAGAGTAGACAATGATATTGTCCTTTAAGAGTACCATGATAGAAACCATGTATGGATGGACCACATGGTTCATTAGTCCCATGGAGACTACAGGTGAGTTTGTGAGACCAAACAGAATGACAACATACTCGTATAGACCATACATACTCTGAAATGCAGTAAGAGGTATATCAGATGTTATAACACGCAACTAATGTTATCCAGACCTCAAGTCAATCTTTGAGAACTCTTGGGCTCCTCGTAACTGATCAAAGATATCATCAATCCTCGACAAGGGATATCGTTTTTTGATCATCAACTGGTTCAACGTCCGTTAATCCACACAATGTCTGAGGGTACTGTCTGCCTTTATCGCAAATGAGAAATGTGAACACCAAGGAGACGTACTGGATCTGATGAATCCATTTTCCTACAACTCCTCCAATAGCTTCTTGAAATCTTGTGACTCTGGTGTAACCATCCTATAAGGAGGAATCGATAGTGGTGCCGCTCTTGGCACAATCTCAATAGAAATTCCACCTATCACTCCGGATGAAAACTAGAAATTTCTTGTGGAATGAAATCCATGAAATGATCCACCATTGGTGTAAAGTACATATTTGTCGTCCCCTGGTCATCTAGATACACACTAGAAATATGGTATGTAACTCCTCCCAACCCATGATGCTCGTGTCCTGCTCTCCTCGCATGGACATCGCATTTGCCCTTATGAAGAAAGTATCTTACAACTGGTGATATGATACTCACCCAAGGACGATGGTAGTCAATAGAAACAATGAAGGGAACTAACCATCACATTCCATGAATTACATAATAACCAGTCATCTCTAGGACATAGAGGTCCCATAATAAGTGACACCCACAAACCTCTTGTTGATAGTCCTTGTACTGATGTACACTAGTTGTTATAGTCCCCAACGGAGTGTCTAGCGTCAAGATATCAGAATAATAAAAGATACAGATCCCATGGCTCTCCAAAACAGCAACAAATATAAATCTATGGGATGACCTTGTATCAAAAAGAATAGATGAAAAAACTGAGGTAACTAGGATCCTACCTCGAACTGTAGAGGAACTGGGATCCTTCTCTAGCTGGGTCTGCTCCACTGCAAAATTCTGACATAAAACACATCCCTATGACCCTGTGTGACCACTCTGAGCTGATCCAACCTGATATCACTGAGTTATTGGTGAATAAAAACCACGCCAAAACCTCTACCTCAACCTGAAGAATTCCAGTTCCCTGAATGATGAGATACTTCTGGTGCTTCTCCTGAATGCGGAGTCATAGAGGAACCCATATCACCGGCTGATGGTGAGAAGAACTCATAGAACAGCTTAAGATGGATCTTCTGGCCATAAGATCGGCACTCCACTGGGTCTCTCGGGCAATGCAGCCTCATATTCCTGACCTTCCCGCACTTTTAGTGTACCACCTGGCTCCCAAAAGGTGCATCCCACCTACTCGAATCTCCATGTGAAGACTCCCAAAGGTGCTTTCTACTATCAACTGGTGAAATACCAACTTTGGATGCTGAATCTCCATGACCCACATATCCAGAATCCCTTAAGATCCATTCTATAATGAACTCCTAGTTGACTTTAGAGGTGATAGATGTCAACCTGAAGATGTTCACCTGAGATTGGATTTCATGCTTGAGACCATCCTCGAACATCCTTTTAAGGAATAACTCATCATCTCCTAAAAAGGGTGTAACGCACTGGAGCTCTTAGAAAAGATAAGAATACCCAATTAATGAAAGGTTACCCTACTCCAAACTCAGGAACTCTCCGGCTTGATTTGATCTCAAGGTCTATAGGTAAATGTAGTTGTAGAATGCATGTTGAAACTCATCCCACACCATAACCACCTGGAGTCCCACCTATGAGATTGCATCCCACCATCTCTTGGCGGAATCCAGAAGCATAAACGTAGTGAGATTAACCCTCCTCTCTAGAGGAATCTCCAAATGCTCGAAGATAGAAATCACGTCTTCTTAACCATGACTCTGTAGCCTGGGGTCCTCCATCCCTTGAGAAAGTGGGAGGATTCCTCAGTTGGAAGACCTGCATCAATACTACCAATGATGGGGCAGGATGCTATGCTCCCTAAAAGGTCTAGATCATCATCATAAAACCCTCTCAATTCTATGTGTTGTCACTTGTATAAGTTATAATGACTAGTGACAAGATGGGAACGACTAGAGGACCTAATGGTGGTCCCTGAACATCCATATCTGATGTATAATCACTTCCCTATTATTAGTGGATAATAGGAAGACATCTCGGTGGCCTGACTCTGAACGGTCAAGCACAAAACATAGATCAAGATTAACAGAGACTTAAACATGAAATTTTAAGATGCTATATGATTAAGAAAGCATTATGTTTTTTAAAAACATGGATACATGGCGTGTATAATTATTACATAGTGTGTTCCCTTAAGCCATCACATGGGCGTGTACTTCTTCCAAAACCAGTCGTCTGACACCCCATACACACAGCGTTTGTCCTAACACCCATCGTGTACTTGAATCCTCTTCTCCTGAATGATATCTCATACTTGGCTATGCCACATGGTTCTAATAGAACAAGACTATGTGGAATGTACTATATGAACATCACCAACTCGTGTTGTTTGTCACATGGACTGTTACATGGACCACTCTACACGACGTGTTCTATGTCGACACAGCGTGTACAACATTGGTTTCAATTGTCCATGTTGTTGGTCACAAAGGGGGACACATGGCTAACACTATGGTGCATGTTTAGGTAGGAAACGACATGTACTACGAGGATTCCATTATCCCATATTGTTCATTACTCGGCCAGATTAACAGTTTACACAACACGGCGTGTATAACCTATGTTTTAACTATCTGTGTCGTTAGTCACACGGGTGGTCACACAGTCTTCACAACATGACTTGTACATCAAGAACACGACATTTTCCACCAAATATTTCCAATCCCCGTGTCTCTTCCCACATAACCAGTGACACGATTAGAGACTACCAAGCGTGTACATATATAACACGACACGTACATAAGAAGAATAGTTCCTTCTAGAACAGAAGGAAACATGGCATTTATTCATCATTACACGCCATGTATTTTGGGTTTTTCTATTAAGAATGCCTCAAAAACTACTATGGAACCCAGAAACACACTGAAACTAACATTAATGTTCCAAATAATGATCTGTGAAGGCCTATACAGCCTATGATTTATTTCTTGGAATCTTATACATGTCATATACAAGGAATAAAAAGGTGACGATCCACTGAATTATGATCCATGAGGCCAAAAAACTCCTCAAGAACCAATGATTGGATTTAATTCATAAAAACCCTTTACAATTCAATACCCCATCAAAAAGAAGGTATTCTATCAAAGAATCTATCAGGACAACATGAAATCGCTAATGCACCATAAATGGCATAGCCTGAATGCATGACATGTGTTCCCTATCAAGTTCTTATATAATGCATGAGATGTAATTCCCTCATCTCATTGGGTTGAAATGGAAATAGAACCTTAATAATTTCAAAAATAACCACAAAAAACATGTAAACCACCCAATGGGAAAAATCAAATCAACTGTAAAATTGAAAAATAATAAAAATTACAATAACAAGGTAAATTGGATTTACCTGTACAATGGTTAGATAATCTAAGGCACAACTTATTACCAAGTACCTATTTCTTCTTATCCATGGCTATAGGCTCCAAATAGTATGTCAAGAAGATGAAAAGTTCCTCTGATACAACTTTTAAATGTCCCGGTTCCGGAAGCAACCCAGAGGTGCCCTGTACGCGTTTGGTCACATGTCCTCTTACGCATTTCCCCAGATTCCGGAGGCTACTGACTAGAAGTGAGGGACTTGTGTGTGATAGTAGGGAAACAATTCCCTAATTTGAAGAGTAAAACAATTGAAGTAAAATAGATAGCAATAGAAGAAGCAGTAATGCATGAAATAAGTAAACAATGGAAGTAATAAAAAACTTAATAACACACATATATATAAATGATGCTTGAGACATATTTCTAGGAAAGCATCCAAACAATTCATAATGATGGAATACAATACTAAACCAAATTTCAAGTCAAGGCAAGTAAACTGGTCTACTACATTGCAACCCTCATCATGGTTCCATTCTCCCCAACTCCAAATCAGTTAAGTACCTGAACTAGACATGCACTTTAATTTGTCTATACTTGTAGCAATAAAATCTATATGGGCCCAAAAGCAAGTCCCAAAAAGGTGTGAGACTAATCCTAGTAGGAAACTAACCAATGATATGTTCCTAACAGTCATTGAATATATATGGGAGGAAATAGGAAAAATAAGCAGTAAACAAGTAAGTACCCAAAATTTAGTATTCCTACAGTTTCATTTAAACTTGTTTACATTTATGTATTTAATCAACCAAACACCAATACAAAAAACCCTTTTGATAGTTCTCACACCATAGCCCCTCTATTTCACAATACATGTAATGATATACTGAATACTCTCTGTAATGAACTCCCCTTCAATTACCCCTATATTCATGTGTGACCAACGACTCTTTTAGAATAAACTCTCCATCAGTTCCCCCTATAGTATTTTAATGGTAACCTATTGGCACTCTGAGGAAGAACTCAACCTGAATTCCTCCTTTGGCATCATAACGTAACTACAAACACTCTGAGGGAGCACTCAATGTCAATCCCCCATATTTTCTCGCAATTTTATAATTATAACAGAAACTCTGGGAATGCCCCAAATGTCAATTTCCCCTATGGTCCCACTACACCAGGTTCCCAAATCCCTGTGTAAATCAATCATGCACAAGCGATAATTAACAACCAACATAAACCTCAAGAACCACATGTCTAAACAAACTATGTCATATCCTATCATATCAGTTAATAATTACTCCACCCTAGTAATACTAGGCATGGAATGAAAAGCTGCATCTTAATAGGAATGGATAGAAAAAAAGGCAAAATAATAAAACATGGGAAAACATCCATAGATTAGCTAAGGTATCCAGATTCTCAAACAATTAACATCTATCCAAACAAACTAGGCATATCAGGAAAATAAAAGGGCTAAAACCATAAACACACAACACCCTAAATAAGGGTATTGGGAACTTTTTCATATATAATTCAAATAATAACTAATGAAAGGCACAAACCACCTACCTTTATTTTTTGATATCGATATAAGTGAGCCTTAGGCCTTGAATCACCCTAGAAATCTTTAGATCTACAAAATGATATAACACTCAATCGAGGATAACTGGATAAAGATAATAAATCAGAAGATGATGTTCACGAAAAATGGAGAACTCACTGATGTGATTCTAATGAAATAGACGATAGTCAAATCAGAGAACGTATGGTGAATTGGGGGTTCGGAGAAGATTTTGGCTCTATGGATGCTCTAGAATAAGACTGATGACGAACAGGTGTAATCTATCTATTAGACGCGACCCCCCATCCATTTAATAAAAAAATGAAAGTACACAGCATGTAAAATCCTTTTCTGGCCTCCGCTTTCGGTGGTCTCTAGGTCACCACACACGTCCATGTACTCACCTATTACACGGCTAGTACACAGTTACCCGCAACAACCGAGTACATGAAATGTAGTAACAAGTACACGATGTATACTCCTAAAATTTCTAGAATCTCCTCCATTTCCTAAAAAACAACCAAAAAAAATACACCTAAAAAAGAAGATCCGGGTTCATACATTAAATATATACCCTTCATTTTTTATGAGATACCTCCATGAAGGATACTAATGGTTGAACTAGTTGAAATGGTTTTGTATGCTCCCATTAGGGAGGATTCCCTTGATTTCCCATCATATGTGTAGGATTTTGATATAGAGTACATTCCTACACATTTGTAAAATAAAAAATTATTAGGCCCACCTTAGGAAGGATTTATATTTCTTATTCATATCCTAGTAGAAGGCCACTCACGTCCATGATCGGTGATGCAAAACTTCTAACTCCAACATAAACAATTATATTAGTGAGTTGGTATAACATAGGACCTGATGTATCAAATAGATATTATATTATGTTTCATTAAAAGTTATGAGACACATGAGGTTAGGGTGGTGAATATGAAATAATTAATTTTATAGGGACCCTCCAAGAGGAGGTGGGAATGATGGGATAGGATGAGAGGGGATAAGGCCTCACCTAGTTGGACTTTATTGTCATGTTCTATACGGAATTTCATTCAAATAAAGTGGTGTTGGTATGAGAAGAATAGTTCATTGAGATACACAATGGATCCATGATGGAATATTCATAAATCGTTAATTTCTTGATAATTATTCATTTTCTCCATTTATATCCTGAAACAATGCAAAAAAAGTCAGGGGGGTATGATATTTTCGTAAAACCAACATCAATTAAAAATTTAGGATTTTAAACATGATGATACAACATTTTATTCTGTGTAATAACTTGAATGTTGAGAAGGGACTCAATATTGATCAAGAATATAGTCTTCATTCACCTTTCAAGAATCAGGGTGGTAATCCTGATACTGCTTTGATGAGTGTGTCTTCTCATATAATGATGAAAAAGACTAGGGATATATTTAAATTTAGGGTAAGTAGCTAGAGTAGTGATTAATTTCTTTAGTTCTCTTAGGAGTAGATTCCCATTACATCCACTTAGAAAATATTATAAATTATCATATATTTTGTATTAAACCACAGAGAATATTTTAGTAACATAGATTTATTGAGAATTAAAATCTCTTATTATTTCAATAAATAATTCATAATTTTCATAGGGTTTAATCGAATATGTGGTCTTGGAATTAAGGACCTATTATGGGTCCTTAAAGGATGTTTCAAATGATGTCGACTCAGGAAAGTTACATACGTTCTGGAAAGTGTTTTATATTTTAGGTAGGATGAGTTTATTCAGTTTATCAAAAACCTATGGATGGAGGAGAAGGATCATATACAGTTTTGAGTAAGGTATTGATCACAATTACTTTCTCTAGTACATTATTTCTAATCATTATTTGTAATTCATTAATATCCTTAAATTTTATTGTAGGACTGACATACCAATCAGGTAATCTTCTTTGATACATTTCTTTCATACACCATTGTATATGAATGTTGTCTCTTTTAAATGAAAATTATCATTTCTCTTTGTCATTAAAAGTTATAGAAATTTAATGGTGATTATTATTACAGATATATTGAACTTTGATTTGATTCTCATAAATTATTGCATAACTAGTTTCTGATCCCACATTTATTTCTATAAGGTATAAGTATATTTTATATCTTCCACAAGATAAAAGTATGTTTTGTCTGAATATTGGGATTTAGAAGTTGGTTGAGTTGCTACAGATATCAACCAACTTCATATGATCATTGTGTAGAATATTGGATTTTTATTTTATAAAAATGAGTGGAACACTGCAAAATTTTTATAAATATATTTTTTAATTTAATTTTATTTTATTTTGTGTTAGATGCAACTCTATGTTTCTAAGAACTGTGATATGGTATAATTTTTTTTATAATCATGAAAATTATAATAAAGTCATTAAAATTTATGGTATGAAAAGGAATAACACATTTTAAATATTGATTATAATTTTTTATATTAAGATTTAATATTAATAAATTTATTTAATATAATACTTTTTTTTAATAAAATATTTTAAAATCAAAATTTATTGAATTTTATTGAAAAAATAAAAAAATAACTATTATATATTTTTTGGAAATTAATTACACCAAATAAGATTCATATTTTTAACCTATATGTAAAAATAATCTTCAATTTTTTTAATTATAAAAAGGGTAAATTTTTTGTGAATAGTTAAAAATACATATTTTTATTAAAAGAAACATTTTCATTTAAAAAATTTACAATTTTATTTCTTATTTTAAATTTTTAAAAATAAAATTAGTAAAACATTATTTTTTATTAATACAATTTAAATAAAGGGAATCAATTTCATATATATTAATGATAGTAAAAAAATGTATAATTATTAAATCGTTCTCTTTGAAAAAAAATGCTTTTTTGAAACTTTTATGAGTTTATATTTAAGTTATATTGGGCGTATTTTGAGAATAGAATTTATATAAATGGATACCATATCATTAAATTAAATAATAAATATTAGATAATAATGACAATATTATTTTTTTATAATGAAATAAAAAAAATAGAATAATATAATTATTTCTATTATGGTTAGAACAAGATTACTTTATGACAAACTAATATGATAAGGGGTAAAATGACTATGAAACATGAAAAATACCATTTAATAAGGTTATTTAGCGATTTAATTACTTATGGTATTATAATTACCCATTTTATATCATTTTTAAAATTATAAAATGTGCCTATGCTTTTTTCTATTTTAAAATTTCAATTATATCATCCCCCACTTATTAATGAGAACCCATATCCACTAATTTTAAAAAATATAAATAAATTGTTATTTTCCTATATCTTTCCAAATAAATTCCTTACATCCTTATAGACTTTTTAGATTTCATAATTTCATTATTAATCCCTCATTAGAAGGATTTTGATATCAACATAAATATTGTCTATTAAAAATATGTATAGTTATTAACCACATGTTTTCATTTTATTTATTCCTCTAAGTATATAATATTTTATTCCACCATGTTAATATAATATCATCATTATATAACCTATACTAATCTAATAATATTATAATTTTATTCTCTACTTCAATGTCTTCTTCTATCATGTGGGAAAAGATACGGATCATTGTGTGTGTGGTGGACTACTTCCTCGCGAACTGATGTATTTAATTTCCCCCCACTATATAATAAATCTAGATTTAGTGAGGGAATAAGAATATGAATAATATATTTTTTGAAAAATTATACTTATCTAATTATAATATCACATATACCTTCTTACTTTTCAATATTTGGGTCTACGATAACATCCACTTTCTATAAGGTAGACTACCACATCATGAAGCGATATCATTCATTTATCACTTACTCCATACATTTAGTATAATTTGGATTGGTTTCATATAAATATGTGTTATTTTTTAATGAAAATATTATTGTAGGAAATAAATATATTATTTAACTTCTATTTATTTAATACTTTGAGAAAATGGAAATAATATTCTTATGTATGTACGCCCCCCTTTTCAATGAATAGTGTAACTCATTTTATTTTTAAAAAATTAATGGATTAGTATAAATATATATATATTGAACTTATATGATGTTAAAACCATATACAAAATTGTAAATATTATCTATCTATGAACTAATTAAAATGAAAAAAATATGTAACAAAAACGTACATGAAAAATGGGGTAATTATAACCAGAAATGATATTTAAAAAATAAATTATTATTAATAGGCTAATAAAATATCATAAAAATCATATATATTATGATAAATATGTGTATAATACTATAATAGGTTTATAATATATATAAATTTATTATAAAATATTTATAAACTTGTATGATGGAATTTGAGAGTAATGGTAAGAGATTTATAGTCTCTCTTTAATTTCTAGGAGACATATACTATATTCACAACTCATTTTGTGTAGTGTATATATTACCTAATGGAACTATTATATCATTAATCTAATTGTTTTCATGATATCTAATTTTTCATTTGATTTTATTCTTTCATTGGTTTTATGATTAATAATTTATCAATGTGGTAAGGGATTCTTGTATAACATTTATTTCTATTGGACACAAGCCCTATAGTTTTTTTTGGGTGCATTAATGAACCATTAATGTATTTTATAACCATTATCATGATAATTATGTTATATATATATATCCATATAATTTTAGTTCTCTCATGGATCTTATGATTCAAAAGATACTACTGCTCTAATGGTTTAATATTAAATACCATTTTCTATTTGGATTATTTATGCTATTATTCCAATAATGATATATTATGATATACCTCTCAATAATCCCATGTATATCCATATCCTCGGTTTATTTTAATTTAATAATTTTTTTCTATTTAGCTTCCTCTCATTATTTACGCATGATTCCAAATGAATGATTTTATGAAAAATTGTATTTAATTCTTTCTTCAATTAAAAACCCTTTTCATTTTGTGTCTATGTTTCCTAAACATATGTTAATGAATTTTTTAACTATTAAATATTATTTTTAAAATAAATTTATACCAATTATTGAATTTTTATAATAAAAATTACAAGAATAATCTGGTAATTTCTTAAATGAGGTAGTTTTGAATTTTTAATTATAATGTGAAATGATCATCATTTTAATGAGTGTGCAGCTAATGTAATTTACTTCAATAATTACTCGTAATGTATTTTAATCTTCTATTAAAATGATTCAATGTTATTTTAAAATAAAAAATTTCATTATATATTTTTAAAAAATTTACAATTTTATTGAAGTAATATGAAATGGGAAGGATATTTTCTATAAAAATATTATAATGATCTTTTAAGTAATTTATATTCAACAATGATAATAAAATTTGAAGTTCCATAAGTATAAATACAATTATGATCACGTGGTAAAATCATTTTTCGAACTATTTACGTTTTCTATTAATGAATATGATTGAGAAGTATTAATGAAACCCGTTTATATTCAATGGGTTAGGGAATAATGAAATTGTGATATGATTCAGAGACCCATTTCCTCAATTTTTTTATGATGATATTTTTATGAATCCATTTACATTTATTGGATTGTGTTGTGATTAATTTTTTTATGATTGGTTTGTAGAAATACGTATGATATTAATTATATGACCGGTGGGACCTATATATCCCACTCATGCAATGGGTAATATAATATATCTCATGACATAGTTATCAGAAACATGTTGTTTTTCATGATCCTCCTAGTTAAGGGAAACAAGCCGTTTTTTAGGATCATCATTGTGAAACAATTCAATGGTCATGAGCCACTGTGGGAAATAAGTTGTGTGGTTTGATGTGTTATGAATTGGGAAATAGTTGTTGATGACTGAACTATTAAGTTATTATGGATTAATTTTTTAACCATGAACAATGTAAAAGTTTCTATACTTATCATGTTCTGGCATATATAGGACAAGAAATTACGGTTTATGATATAATTATTGTGATTTATTATTTTTAAGGTTTGTTTCTTATGAGATAATAATGATTATTTTCATGGATCAGGTTAATAATCTATGATATTATTGGGATGATATCCATATGTTATATAATAATATTATACCCAAATATAATGACTCATCCTTAATTATTACATAATATAGTAAAATTAAACAATAATTCCATTCCAAACATTGCCAAATATATTTTAGATTTAGAGATATTGAGAATTAGGGAATAAAAATAACATAACAATCCTATGTATATAATATGTGTAAACATCTAATTAGTATCCATTTTTTCAACAATATTAATATTTTTAAATTAATCAGGATTTATTTTCATTAAATATCATTGAAACATTCATCTTCTCTTATTCCTATCTCATTCCCATCCATTAACCATTTAAAAAAAATTAAAACATGGTATGAGCCCAAAATATTTAGTAAGGGACACGAAATGATGAAATATTTTAGCTCTATCAAGAACATGAAATCCCATTAAAATAATTTTCTTATAAATAAATATTTTTATATGGAAAGTGCATCAGTTTCCCAATAATAATATTATTATCATACCTTCTGAAATAAAATTATTTTGATAAAATTACATTAGAATACATAGATTATCCATGTAGGTGTATTTGGAAATTATCATCCTTAAATCCACATGTAACCCTTAAAATTTTAAATATTAATTAATTTGGCTTCTAATATAATTATCATGTGAGAATATGCATTAATTAATGCATTGATTTCTTATCTGGGGGCACCCCTCATATAATCCATAATAGGTTCCCCAATCACTATCTTATTACACCCATCATAAATGATAAAATAGTATCACCCATGAGCTATAATGGGGATTAACCCATTGTATATAATGTCCAAGCACCATATTATCAATATAACCCTGGAAAAAATATTTTAAACCAATGTGAAAAACATCTCAGATATCAAAATTAAATTTCCCCTTAAAACACCATTTTCAATACCAATATAAACAAATAAATTTAAATATTGTATTTTATTTATGACAACATGATATTTTTTAGAGATATTGTAATATCATATAACACTTACAATAGTTGAAAAATTTGTTTTCATAGTATTCATTAAAATAAAACATTTAGTTTTTAAAAAATAATATAGATCAATTCTACTCTATATAACTTTTCAAAAAAAATTATAAAAATAAAAAGAAAAAATATTCAATAATAAATATATTATTTTACAAAAAAATATCAACAAAATAACAATAAAAATATGTACACTAATGAAAATACAAGTTCAGTGAATATATTAAAATAGGATATCTAAATTAAATCCCCTAACCTTATGTCTGACACATCACATACATTCATTATCATCCTTAATAAAAACATTTGTTAATGTTTTACATTACTAGGATCCATATTCATGGTACTAGATATTTTATTTCATTTAAATAGACTTTATATATAATTACAAGATCAATTGAATTTATGGTGGTTCATTTAATGGTACACAACTCATATGCCATAAATGGATTCGGTGGATTGAATATGGTAAAAGAAATAATTTTTACACCATCACTAGAAACATTTTATTATAAATAATATTTTATATATAAATAAATTATTCTTTTAAAACAAATCATTAATGTGGGTTATACAAAATGAACTACATTAAAATCATAGAGATGGTAGTTCATACATATGCAAGACTAATAGTTCCATTTTTCAAGGATAATTATTGAAATAATGTATTTCTTATATTATCTTTCAATAATGATAAAAATATCATTATTATAATATTAATAACTTATATATACATATATATCAATAATGTTTATTTTATGTGTTGTTGAAAATTAAATCTCACCACATTGTGGTGGTGGTAGTACACATATATGCATAGACAATATTACCATTTTTCAGTGAATAAAAATGTTATATGATAAATGATTTATATTATCTTAAAAATAAGTAATATTCTATTAATATCTTATATAAACAATACTTGTATCAATATAATTCATCAACGATATATGAGGACTGGGAACGAATAACATCAATTTGTGAGGATATAGTTAGTCATTCCAATGAATGACTGGTATGATTTACATTTAAAGGAAGATTAAATGGTTATAGGTTGTATATTTAACATAAAATCACATAAATTCTCGGAATATACTAGTTTTATTTCAAATTCCATTCTATGGGTGTCATTAATTTGGTGTCATAATAAATAAAATCGAAGTTCTAGATTTACAATTACACATTCCTTCCGAACACCTCCTTTACATGATAACATAAGACATATAAAGATGGTATTATGCCCAAAATAAGTCACTAAAAACATGTATAGGAATTTTAGGAATGGATTTGGTTATATATTTTCTGTAAAATTTATTGAGTTGTGAGGTAAAGGGAAGAAGATATTGTTATTTATAAGAGATTGGGGGATCACATTGAATTTTTAATAATATTAATTTAATATAATTTTATTATCAGTTATTAATGGAATATAAAGGATTTATTTTGAATATATGATGAGTATTGGTTGAAAAAAATATCTTCAAATAAAAAATATAATTTTTTATCACATTTTGAGTGGTATTTTTTAGACCTTGTTAAGACCATTCAGACTAATAGTGATAATATGTAATTTGACTCCATTAGGGTAAAAGAATTTACAATAAAAAGAAAAAAGACCATAAATGGAACTTGTATGATATTAAAAATTATATCATATTAACTTTAATGCATATATAATTTTTATGATTTATATATATTTTATTTTTATATTATTTACTATAATATATCATTAGTGTCCATATTGTGAAAATGTAACTATACTAACTTTAATAACCTCAAGATAATAAGTAAAATTAGAACCAAATATTTCAATAAATACCAAAAATGTCACTTTCTACTACAACAATTATGTATCAAATCTATTATCTATAATTATACAAATTTTAAAATTAATAATATTATTTAAATGAATTTTCCATTTATTGAATAGTAATTATGTGAGCATTGTGTATGTATTTAAGGTTATTATTTCATCACATAAAATTGAAAATTATTTACCATATGGATGATTAATAGTATATATTTAAGAAATATTCATATCTAAATATATCTATTTTAACACATTGTTTATAATATTATATTTATTAAATACAATATTGTGAGTGTTTTTTCTTTTCTTTAAAAAATATCACAATGCTTATAAGAATTGAAAATGGAATGAAAAATAAATATAACCAAGAAAATATTCATCTAGTCTAAATCTTTTCATAAAATTAGATTAAATATTGTTTAAGATTATATTGTTATCCATATAATTTTTTAACATTAATTAAGTAGTTTACTCTTTACTGTTAAAACATAAATTATGATGATTACATTTCAAATTGATAGAAAAATATAATATAGTATTAACCAAATTTGTACCCACTAATTCCAAATATTATATCAATTTATTAATATTATCTACATATAATTTGTAAAATTAAAATAAAATGAAATTATAAAAATATCATAAAAAAAAATTTAGACAAATTCACCTTAATGTTAAATTTTATTTTATAGAAAATTATACTTCAAAATTTATTTTACAAAAAAAAATAGATAATTATAAATCACATCTTACTAATAAAAATTTAAAAAGAATCAAAATTATATTATTACATTTTCAATAATTGGAAATAAATAAAAATTTAATAATAGAAGTAAATTTTTTCCCAACCCCATAAAAATAGAACATTGTAAAAAATTATCTACCAAAATTCATTATATACTTTTGACAATATAAAATGTTTAAAATAACTTTTAAAAATCCAATTTCTATAATTTTATAATTAAAATTTTAATCTGAATGTTATTAGAAATGAGTTTGATGAAACTATAACAATTTTTATTTAAAAATTACATAACATATTTAGAATTAATATAACTCTAGAGTGTCATACTAATGAATATTTATCATACAGGAAGTTGATTTATTCTAACATTTATGGGATTTTTATATTCATCCACTATTTTATAAAATTTTCATCACAATTTTATTTATTCATCAAATAGGTGGGGATACCATTCCCTTATTTCATTTTAAGACTACCTTTTCAATTTTTTAATCAAATTTTTTTGGTACTAAACCATAACCCAATTAATTAAGTTGATTCAAAATAATTACTCTTAATGGTTAAATACATGAACATGTTTTTCCTCACAATATTTTTTCTCATCCAACTAAACTACACTAGGTCTCAAGAATTACAGGAATCCTACACATACTTTTATAACATTAAATCATGGAAAAAATTGTGTTTCATGTATAAAAAGTGGGGTAAATCTACATAGTTTGTAACTAATCCCACTCTCTAACTAATTTTATGTGGTCCCAAAAACCATGTAATTTCCTTTCATTTTTTACAAATAATGTATATACATCAATAAATTCTTGAACAAATCCCTTGAAATAAATATCATTCCTTTATTTATCAACATAACCATTCTATATACTCAGAGTTATCCTAATATGTTGTTGAATCACTATTAACTTACATAAAATTTCATCTATAAATTTTGGCCCCATCAATATCCTTTTTCCAAATTCATCCCAAAAGTATGGAGTCCAACATAACTTCCCATATAATTCGTCAAATGGATCCATCTATATATTGGGATGAAAAATATTATTATAAGGAAACTCAACTAAATAAATACACTAATATGAATGTCCATTGTAATAAACTAGTCAAGCATGAAATATGAAATGCATGGTATGAATGTTTCTTTGAAACTATCCATCATATTGGGGATTAAATTATGTACTAAAATTTAACTCAGTACCCATTGACAATTGATGTCCTTTCATAAAATCAATTGTAAATCAAGGATCTTGGGTAGATGGTACTTCATGAAACCTGACTATCTCCACTCTCATAATGTAAAAGGTTAGATAACCCCTTTTTAATTTTCCATTCTACTTTAACATTTTGACAAGTCACAAATTTCATGGTAAAGTTAGCCATATTTTATTTCGTCCATCCCACTAGTAATACTCACAATGTAATATGCTCATCTTAGTATTGCACAGATGAAGATAAAATGGGTACCTATGAGATTCCCACAACAATTATTTCATCAATTGATAATGACATTCCACAAAAAATTACACTCCAAAACTCAAAACACATACTTTATAAAACATAAATTCAAGAAACAAAACCTCCTTTAAAATCAACCCATTTTCATGCACTCCATGGCCCCCCTTCTATGAATTAGAAATTATACCAATAAAAGTAGAAGTTACTAAAACATGGAACATGGTACAATATGTTCCTACTTCAAAATATTCTAGATAAAATTCATCAAATAATTTACCACATAATCATTTTGTAAATTTTATGTGGTTGTTGTAGATTTATTTTTTCAACACAATGCATTAACTTCTTTTTTTATTTTCTATGATGACAACGATCCTTGAAATTATAATCCTTAATAATCTCTGAGCATCTTAACTATCTCATCTGAATTGATTTTAGGTAAATATGTTCTTTAAAATTAAGTGATTGTGATATTTTTAAATGTTAGATCCTTATAATTGATGCCTCTAATTTTATAAATGAAAAACTATAAAAAATATTTCCAAATTTTATCTAATATTATTTAACTAGATAGGTTTTAGTTTTTGTAAAGAATATGAAGTTTCTTGAGCATTCTGCATCAGAACACAACCATGTCCCTTCAATAATTCATCAATGTAGATTTGAAATTCACCATATCTATACATGATTTTTCAAAATTGGATAATTATTGAATTTTATTTTTAGTTCCTAAAAACAATCATCACACTCATTAATAGGATCGATTTAATTCATTATTATGTTATCTTAGTCAGTGGGATAGAAAAAAAACTAAATTTTTCATAAAACCATATGTATTAACCTTATAAACTGAGTGATCTTACAATCTCGAGTACATTTTTTGGTCTATTTGACTCTTAAACAAGGTCATATATATTAGGATCAATAATTGTAAAATTTTATAAAATAAAATTTCACATTCAAATAAATTTATTGAAAAAAAATTCACACATAATAAATTTTCAAACTAGAATTTTTTATTTCGATGTTTGAAAAACAACCCCTTACTGTCATTCATGGTTATCATGAATTTTAGAATACACCATTATTTATTTAATAATCACAAATGAAAAAATGTCATAATATTCATTACATACTCCATTTATATGATCCATTGATACATTAAATAAATTTAAAAAACCAAAGCGAGTAACTATAAACACATGGTGCATATATCATTAATAAAAGTAGTATTATGTATATATTCCTCCATTACCATAATCTAAATGTACCCCAATATAAAAACAATCCAGATAAATTATATTATTCCATGAATTGATCAAACAAATAATCGATATGAGGAAAAATATAAATTTTCATGACAATGATGTTATTCAATTATGTAAAATCAATGAAAATTGTCATATAACTATCCTTATATATAACCAAAATAATATATTATAATCCAATGGTGATGATATTGGATGATTGAAAAAATTATCTATAAATTTCTTCCATTTCATTTTTTGTTATAAATTATTTACAGGACCGATTTGAAATGGGATTTTTAAAATGTTCATAGAATCTGGAACTATGAAATCAGTAAAAAACCTCAAAATAATGAATAATACATGCACATTTTATTAGAAGAAATACATTTATTCACTCACTACAGAAATATCACTAATCTTTATAGTTTCTTTCCTTTCAAAAACATGTGATAAATAACATTCAATACCAGTTATAATCAATATCTCAGTATATTGTTAGGTTTTCAATTACATTATACTATTGAAAAACCTCATTTCTCCATAATAACTCTTATCACGAGCAACTGAAATCCAATTCATACCCAAATTAATTTCGAACACTATCATGGGTTGTTCAATAAGATTGACCTGAAATACCATTCCAATGATAATGATTGGATGATTCCAATAAATCATCATTTCAATAATATTTCCAACCAGATATTTCAGCAAAAGCAATATCATACATACAAGATGTGATATTTCTGTTACACTTGTAATTTTATTATAAATTAATGATTGGAAATACTATAGTCAAACTAAATGTATTAATAATTATAATATACAAGTAACATACATATCACAACTCCATTATATGGCCTAAAAAATACATTGTACTAAAAATTAATTGTGTCACACTTCTATTGATTCGGTTTAGATTATTCTCATCTAAATTGACTAACATGACACACATATTAGCATAATGACTAAAATAATTACATATAAAAAACATCTCTTATGCATATATAATTGATTCCCCCCTATTTGATTTCATAGGACTATTTTCTATGTAGTCACGATTCCATTGATCATATTTACCACACAGATAACACTTTACAAAATTTACAAGACATTCCCCATGAATCTTTTTAACATACTTATCACATTATGTAATCTTTATTTTTTACCTCTTGATTTTTTAATGGATTCTTCCCTCTTTTTTACAAGGTTGAACTTTTTTTTATATTTTATTATCAAATACATGATCATATGGAATCAATATTTATATATTTTAGACATAGAAACCATGTTTTTCAAGATATTTTAATTCCTGAAAAACCAATGATCTATGATATCATGCTTTTAACTCAGTGAAAAATTGATTAATTTTCTTATTAATATCCAATATAAAATATTTCACGTGATTATCCAATATTATTTAATTTTTTTAATATGTAACTAAAAAATATTCATCATATCACCTTAATTGTTATAAGTTTGTCTCTAAATTGAATTATTTAACAATAAGGAAAACTAAATCAAGAAAAATATTAATAAATGTGTTCCATTCCATTGAATAAATCTAATCTTTCTCTTCTGTATTATTAACAGAAGACTTCCATTAATTAACTTCACCATCAAAATTAAAAATGGCGAGGGTTACCTTTTGGAATTATGGATAACCTATCCCTTTAAATATTTTCTCCATGGAATTAATCTATCATTTGGAAACCTGTAGGTCAGATGATCCCCATAATTTTAGAGGATGTTGTCTCATAAAATAATTTATTATAGGCATGTTCCTAAATGGTCAAAATGGATATCCCCATTCCAAGATTCCATCACCATTTATGTTACATGTAAACATAATTTTAGTTGTAACCAACTTCTTTATTCCAATTATTACCATCTAGGGTTGAAAATTTGGAAGGATATCATCTTCTTATTTCCATCTTACTATATTATCCTTTTTTACATTATGGAAACCCATTGTAAATAATGATTAGTCAATGAAACCTTGTTATATTTATAGGATTATTAATTTAAACAAGACAATTAGGTAAAATGTATTATGGTTATTTTATTATCATTTTCCAAACCACAAAATTTATGTAAACCCTTCCTCTAAAACCAACTACACGAATTCAATTAAATAATTAAATATTATAGTAAATTTAAACTAGATTTAAAATTTAAAAATTCATATTGATCTATTTGGTTAAGATATTTAGAGAATTATTCCATAACTCTTTCATAAAAAACCTATATATATATATATATATATGAAAAATTGGTACATCTATTTTTAATCTATTTTTAATGTTATATAAATATTTGAATATAAGGAATGATTTTTTTTTCTAACATATCATCATGAAATTTAAAATGTCTAATTCTCTTACCCTTCAAATAGATAAACTATGTGGAAAACATTTTAAATCATGGGATGTGGGGAAAAATATTACTTATGGATGTAAAGAGAAAAATTTATTTGTCTCGTGAAAAACATGAAAACCAATGAAATACATTTTCTTAAAACCTTACATTTTTATCCCAAAGGAGTATCATTTTTCAATTACATAGAAATTTATATCTAATTTTAAAATTAAATGATTTTGATGGAAATACATATGTAATAAAATAAAATAGATATAGGATTTTTTGTACATCACCATATATAACCCCTTAAAACCCCTAAAAAATTGTATAACACCTTTAGTAGAATTTCATTATAATATTCCAGAAAACATAATCATTACCCCAATCCTTGTATCACTATGTAGGAGTAATGAAATAGATTTTCACAAATGTATATATAATTTCTTGGATTAAATTTTTTATTTTGGCTATTGATATATTACTTAGTGGGGTCAAGATGGTTTTAATGGTGTATGGGGCTTATTCGGAGCCCAGAACACTAAAATTTGTGTGATAAGACAGGGCAACAAGGTATGTGAAAATAGTTCTTTCCTGCATGAAATGATTCCGTCAATGTTTTGGGTTATTCTAGTCAGGGATAATGGAGCCAAAAAGTTTTCCACAACCATGAAATCCTAGGATTATGACCATGTAATCATTTATAAAATATTTATTATGGGTTTTCACATAGCTTGTGAAGGCAAACCGCAGACCTAGCTAATGTGAGGTTCATCCTTATATAGAATATTGCCCACAGTTGGAACATGGTGTGGAAAACTATGCATCAAAACCATGTGACCTTTTGATACATGATTTTATTTGTTTTCCCTTCATGAATTTAAAATTCACCCCATTAGTTTCATTCTATAATTTGAAAGAGCTAAAGACCCCTCTCATTCCAAGTGGAAAAATCTGATTCCCATCTCCCATAGGTTCTTCATCTTCTCCTACATGGGATTTCCATATCACCTCTATCAGAACATAAAATAGAATTTTCTAAAATGTTTTGGAATTATTTTAGTATTCTGCCAAAATCTCTTGATTTGTTTCAATGTTTATCTCTCAATATCTTTTACTACATGGTGTGAGATCCTTCACCCAGTTTTAGGGTGTTAGTATGTTCTTAATTTATAATCCATCATACATAAAATATGAAGTCAATATTTGATGAGTTTTTTTATAATTCCCTATGTTATGTTTTCTAGTTCTTTTCTGTAATATTATTTTTGCTTTCATAGCTTTGTCATTTTTTTGAACACAAACAACTGTCACATATCACAATAAATGTATTATTCCATTCTATATATTTATATGCTTGTTGTTATTCTCACATTAAAACATGGTAATTGATTTGAGGATTAAAAACACAATCAAAGCCACCAGTTTTGATGTGTCGAACAAAATGTATTCTTTATATTAAATTGTGTCAGTGGAAAAGCACCACCTATGTGTTCTTCTTATCTTTGAAATGGAATTTTCCACTTTTAATACAATTTAACAAGTGATAGAATAACCTTTAAGTGTTTATATTAAGTTAAAAATTTAATTCCCACTATTTTTTAGTTGTTAGATTACTATATCATCATTTATGTTCTTCACTATTCATGAAATATGCTTTTTCCTTAGTTAGTTAATGGAATTAATTTTAATGAATGACAGTGGGTATAACGTACCCCCCTTGTGATTTTGTTTTATTATATTGAATTTATAATTTGTAACACCCATTAATATATTAGGAATTGATGACTTTTATTCTTATATTGTGATCTCCCATGATATTTTTAATTATTATGAGCAGGCCTTTATTATTCACTATTGAAGACATTTAAGGGATTTTATGAGTATGGAATTTCACTCTCCCTTACATCGGGTGTCGATCATGACATCTCTAACTAATATACTTGTATATAGATGATGGGAATGGAACACCATGATCCCTTGATTTGGTTGTGGGTATATCTTTTCACCAAACCTATCTTGATTGATGAGCATGGTGTTTCACATTCATTATAAGATTCCTAGAATATACCAATGATGGAGATTATTATATCATCACAGTAGTTATGTATTCCTAAGTTATATCTCAGGTCAAGCTATTACCTAGTATGAATGTATATGCATAATAACTTCCACACATAAATAGCACATATACGTGTATACAATATATATATTCTAATATATATATATATATATCATTCACAATTCAGAAATATTATAGCTTGTGCTGATGAAGGAAGAGTCATAGTGTCGTTCAGATGGAACATGATCCAGTGTTTATTTATTTATTTAGCATTTTTTATTTATGAATGATATGTACATTATTGTTTCTATTTACTCTGGTTGTATTATTTAAAAAAAAATTGGTTGTGTCCTTCTATTTTTATCTCAAACCATATTCAGGGAACCTTTGGTACTTGAGTAGACATCCTATATATTTGTATAAATATAAGGGAAATCACTTGGCATTATATGCTTGATTCATTTTAATTAAATCTAAGAGAATGGGAGATGTGGGATGAATGTATGCTTGTTATTGTAGAGGATCCCCCATTTTGGATTTTTTTTTTATATATAGATTTTTTCACATGTTAGTCCCTTGTATCCCTTATTTCATTTTTGAACATCAACATACCATGAAATCACCATGTATACGACTCAACCATTGGGATATTGAGTATTATTGATTTTGTTTATCATTTTTTTAATATAAAATCTATTTATTTTCCCTTAAATATTTTTTGAATAAAAAATAATTTTTTTGGGACACAATGATATAAGGGTATAGTATTCCCATTGAAACACTATGTACCCCCACTACATGTTGGAAGCCTGTTGTATACTGGGATGCGTGCATGAGTCCATGTTAACCCCCAACTCGGGGCACCCGTAATGTGGACCCTCAGTCCGGATATTACGGAGTGGTATCAGGTTATGTTTCCTTTTGGGTTTTCATAATTTTCTATTAATAGGTAGGAGACTAGGATGTAATGGAATTTTTTAATGATCCAATGACTATGATTACTTAATTGATGTATATAGCAAGCACAAATTAACCTGGATAGTTTATTACTATTTTGGATTTCAAAAATTAAGGTGGATAGGATTTCAATTTTAGGTGATGAAAATGCATTGTGATATTATTATTTTAATTGTTATTGATATATATTTTATTCCATGACCAAGTGTATAATGTAATAATCATCTTATGCATCATTTTATGCACATTGGGACAAATGTTTAATTCATTTTTCCACGACATGTATTCTTTCTATGTTAGTTGTCCTATTGAATGATTTGGTTCTTCATTATTTTATATAAAAATCTGCATAAATTTCATGAAGGGATAATATAAATGGATAAATAAAATTGAATACATCAATAATAATGGTGTTTTTTACATTGATTTTTGATGAAAACTTTATTAGCCAGTTATTCCATATTATGGGTTATGGACCTACTGGTTCAAGGCCATGATAAATAAAAAATATATATATATATATATATATATATATAATGATAGAGATTATAAACCCAGATGAATTTAAATATTTAAAGAATTTAAATGGTTACCACGAAAAGGGATTCTAATTTCATTGTAAAGGGTGTTTTCCAATATAACATGAAATTGACAGACCTTATTTTGGAACATATATAGTCTAATACGAGACAATAATCTAGAACCATACATACTAGTCAATATTAATGACTTTATAACATTATTATGGCCTTTTATAATCTTTTCCTTGTCACCTAGACGTGAATTTTGTGGCATACAGAGAGGACTTATACTCAAAAGGTCTAGGAGTGAGTAAGACCCACCCCTACCAAAAATTTTTAATGAAAAGAAAATTCAATATCAAAACAACACAAGGGTTTTACAAATTCTAGTAAAAATATTTCCATGTGAATATACTTACAAATTTGGGAAAAATATTTCGGGACCACAACAGACCACTCTGAACATGAATCTACAATGGCCATCTTATACAAAGCATCATAAACTTGATTATCCTCCATGTAATCATAAATACAATCATGAATGATACCATAAATGAGCTAAATACAATCAACCCAAGGTGACGAAATCATACATGTGACATTATAAGACTGACTCCTACAAATGTCAACAACCACCATTGAGTCTGATTCTAGACAAAGTAAATTCCAGCCATGATAAAGCACATAGGTGTTGGATTTGATCATATTCCAAATCTCAACCTCCATTGAAGTGACCTATCAAATTAAATGATAAAAGTATCACTTAATTAATCCCATGTAGTTAATAAAGACACCACCATATCCTCGAGGCTCAGGCTCACCGGAGGCCGCCCCATCAACATTGAATTTCACCCAAGACGAAATTATGAAAATCCACCTGATTGACATCTGCACCCATATCTTATTAATGCTTCCAGAGAAACAAATTATTCTCAATAAAATGAGATAATTAATCTCATTATTCATGCTTAAAATCTATATTATGAGATAATATCTAATGGAATAATGATTAGATCAAACGCTATCCCGAAATGTTGGTTTCTTATAATCAATAATCAGATTATTTAGTTCCTTCTAAATGATACCAAATGTGGCCACTATCATAGCTAGTAGCATGTTCATGACCTTATCATTAAATTTTGTAGTGGTAAAAGAGGTTTGCACGTCCTCCAGTCAGTGCATATTCAATCAATATCCTATCATGCCTTTAATATACATCCTAGACTAGAAAGTGGAAAACTATTAAATAAAGACATGCTCAATTTTTTCCCCACAGCAAGACCCATGGGGAAGGATAAATGAAGTTGGATTACAATTCTCTGAAGGATATGTTGAATAAAAGGCCTCCATTTACATATCCTCTATAGAAGAAGATAATCAATAGGGGGAATGAAAATGTCTCAAAAGCTAGTAGCCATCGAGGAGTTATGATATGCCAATCAAGAAAATACCCGTACAAGGTTACGGTGTTGAGAATATCAATGGAACTCTATTTCTAGAAAAGTGTGTCACTGTCAATGTATATTTACATCTATATTTTTTTAATTTGAGTAGTAATGAAATCATATGTATGCATGTCAACATCTTGAACAAAATAAATTGATGTAATCAGCTGATTTGGGGGAATAACAACAACCTATTAGATCGGCCAGGTTAGCTTAAGTGTGATCCTTGAATTATACAAATAGTCTCTTCAGAAAACCCATTTTGAATATTTCTTATGGAAATTAAAAGTGTATATCAGGGTAGTCCTAATTGAGGAGGAATGAAAAGATGAGTATCTAACCTAATGATTTGGGTTGAGATGAGTTGAAAATGTTTCATTAATTTTTCATTGGATATGATCATATTTTAGGTAAATATTGTAAGAATATATTCATTTACTGGGATGAAGGCCTTTATGCATAATCTTCTCATATTAGTATAGTTGGTATATTCCTTCCATGACATAGTATGTAGAATTTAATTATTTATGGAAGCAGCCCATTTGAAATTATTGATTAGCCTTTGGATCTCCTTGATGAGAGCCTTGGGTCATCGTTATATAGAGAGCACATAAAAAACATGAAGGTAATCACCGAATTAACATGTAAAATTATTCCAGCATGTGACATGGTTTTCCCCATCCAAGTTTACATTTGGGTAATAATACCGTAGATAATATAATCATGATGAAACATCTTCACTCTACCCAAAAAGAGATGTATTCCCCGATTGTTAAAGGGAATATATCATTTTTTAACCCCAATAGTCTTTGCCAAGTTCTTCTTCTTTATGATGGATACCATATCCACAAAAAATCAGAAAGGATTTCATCTAGCTAATGGAATGTCCATCCGCAACCTCATAATGCATAAAAATGGTTTTAATCTATGAAAATGTACATCTATTAGCCTGACCAAAATAAAGGAATCCATCTGCGTAAAAGAGATGGGTAGGATCATAAATATCCTTATTATACATCCCATATTGAATAGGGATATTGAGTGAAAAACACAATTATTCCTCACAAAGGGAAAACATAAGACTAGAAAGAGGATTTCATTACCGAATTCACTTTGAGAATTGAAGGAAAAAACATGGAGATCCATTGACACAAATTGATATCACTCTTATGAATAATAAGAACTTTATTAATGAACCATTTTGAGAATACATTCATCCTAGGAATGGATAATATTAGACACTATATTATGGTATTAAAAGCCTTAGAAATATCAATCTTCATTGAATTATTTCCTCATTTCACCTTCATTCTCATATCATTAATGAATACATATATAATGAATATAATGGTTTGAATATTCATATATGGAATATATCCAAATTGATATGGTGTGATGAATTCCTTAACCATACTTCATCCCCTTGTAGTAATGACTTTAATAATTATTTTGGGGATGGTGTTTCCAATTTCAACTGGTGTAAATTCTTTATTGTCGACAATATTCTTCATCTTTAGTATGAGGGAAATGAAACTGGAGTTGGGACCATATTACAATTAACACTATGAATGATAAGAGAGAATTGGGCTTCCCTAAACATATTTTCTATATGATTGTCCACAAATATATCATTTTTCTAATCATTAATGGTTGGGGTGAAGTTATTCACTATCATATGAGTTCTATCAGCCCCATTTTTAAAATAATGGTCTTAAAAGAATCTAGTAACCGCATTAGAGATAATGTTCACTATTGTGATCATGCATTTATTCATATTTAGGGTGCTGAATCACCTCCAGATTTTTCATTCATTTTGAAGGTGATGAATAAACATGCGGTTCTTATCCCCTTCAATTAACCACATTTAATTATAAAGAGACCTTGCCATATTTACATTGGCATTGAGAAGATCATCATGTTTGGATAAATCTTGAATCTCATCATTGGATGACATTTAGTGCAGCATATTAATATTCATGAACTCCATCAGATGAATTTTAACTAATGTTTTCTCTTCATAATTCTTTGATAAGAAGTCCTTAATCTATTACTTAATCAACCACTTGTTATTCATCAAAAATGATGTAAAAATCTCAAAAGGAGAACTGATACTCACACAGTTCCATGACTCAATGACCATCTCCTGGAACCATAAAATCAAAATACAGGAAGTGTTGATTTTAAAGGAATAGGGGTAGAGAATGAGCCACCAATAGTGATGTCAACTACAAAGTAATTATTATTAGAGTGATTTTTAAGAAGAAGGAGACCATAGGCATTAAAGATAACATTACTATCATCAACGTGAAATAACCACCTATCCAGTTTCTACATTACCTCTGATTTATAATGCATCTTCCCCAAGTAAAATCATGAAAAATAATATACCATTTAACTAGGATACATTGGTCAATGAAATGGGAAAACTTATTGGATTCAATATATTTATGATGGATATAGTTTTTTCTTCAGGCCGGAGAACATTATTAATATCACCTAAAATCAACCAATTATTAGGAATTTGTGATGTGAGAAAGTGAAGATCACTAAAAAATACATTCCATTTTATAAAATAGAAAGAGTCATAATCATAAGACACAATGAATATGGATCCTTTCATTCTAACAGTTGTGAAGACAATCAGTTTACCATGAGTGAAAGAAATAAGATGGAGAGAATCAGGTTTCAGCACCCACAATCTCTCCACATCATCCTCATTCCAATTTTTTGCAATGATAGTGTAACCAATTTTTTTCCACTTGAATTATATCCAATTAAAAAAATCATCAGTGTTTAAAAAATCCAATAAGTAATCTCTTTTTTGTGCTGAAAATATTTCTAAGGGCATTGAATCTGGGACAATTCTCAAAACTGTGACGATTACAAAAAATAATCTATATTTATAAAGGGCTAGCATGCCCCTTGTTTCATGCCCCACTTGTGGTTTTCTTTTTGACCTTACTGCTCTTCCCTGTTTTTCATATGATATTTACCTCATGAAGACTCCCTTGATCTGAGACCATGGCCTCATCATCCGAATCATTAGATGATTGGTCAAACTCAATGTAATTTAATGAAAACATTAAAAAAATGAACTAAATTTGATAGAGGACTATTTAATTCCCCCAAAAAATGCATCTACCATTCTCCTATAAGAAGAACTATTTGATTTGATCTGAGTGACTATTTCATCTCCACCCAAGGCCCCATCCTGACAATCAACTTAATCCTACATCTGTGACTGTAAATACATGTCCTGTGGAAAACCCAGATGAAGAGAAATATCTACATTGGCATTTTCAGCCCGAGTAGACTACTACTTATCCATTCCATACCATGATTTAATCAAATACCTCTAGGATATAGACACCACTGGTATAAAATTAAGATCATGTATAGAGTTATCTTTTGTATGAGTATGTTGTGGAATTTTTACTGAATAATTCATAAAGATATGATCCAAGGGCTATGTCACAGTAATCTCAGCATTAGGGATCAGTTGTGGCACATAATGATGATCGTCTGTATCATCATCTAACAACTGAACTATGACATCAATGTATTGGAATCTATTTAAAGAAATCCGCACCACTGGATCATGAAATAATCTTGGGTCCAATACCTGGGACTGAGGATTCCCATTATCATTAGCATCCAGTAAAATCATTGATGATAAGTGTCTTCATTCCCTTATAAAAATCCTTGACTCCAATGAAAACCATTTATGGTCCCATATGGATACAGTCATGCTGAAGGAGCAGTTCCTTTGACACCTACTCAATGTCCAAAAATCTACAAAGATATAGAAGATCATAATTCATGACATCGTGTTCTTTACCAACATGCTTAGAATCAAAAGAGGTTGAATCCTATCTTTTCCTCTTATTATCAACCTATTTTTAGTTAGCATTATCATTGACCTTTAACTTTTAGAAGTCACATGTGATAGCCCTACTAAACAAATCAATGTTATTCCCAAATAAATTACACCAACTTTATAACTTCAGGTTCTTTTCATAAAATATTCCCATAGAGGTGCTTTCATGACTGGTTATAAGGACCACTTCTTCCACCAAAGTTTTTTCCATGTCAATCTCAATCAGGGCTCGAAAAAAATGAAAAAAGGTGGGATTACGAGTATGGATATCTACAAAAAAATTTATTACCCAAATAAGATGCAATATCGAATAAAATACGGGTGTGCCAATACAACCGATTCTGTTTATAAATTTGAAACCAAACCTGCACATGAGTATTGGGGACATTGAAGGGATCAAAATTAAAAAACCATTCATGAATTCATAGAATACCAAGATTAAGGTAGATAGTTCCAAAACTCCAAGCTCTCCTATTGAAATTATTATTGGGGAAAACAAAATGGGAGAAAACCCTTCCCATAGCCACCATTTTCCACTCCTCAAACCCCACACTACTAAATTTCTTTTATTCAGTTCATAACATTTCCACATCCTCTATCCATATTGGTTAAGGACACAAAAAATAATGGAAAACCTATAGAAAATGACCCTTTCATCAATGGCACTCTGATTAGAAGCAGGAAGAATGATCTGACCTTTCTTAATCACCTCGTCTGGAGAAGTTGATAAAAATTTTGTGAAGGATGTGTTAGTAGCCGATTTAAAGACATTCACAAAAAAAAATCTTTTAGGCAGATGGGAAAGATAGCTAGTTATCTTATCACCAATTTATTTTTTTATAGATTTCTTCCACCCTTAAATCTATGATTCATACACTAGGAAGGGAATTATTAACATGCACCATAGTTTGGGGGACCTAATTTTATTGTGATATAAAATATAAGAAGGGATGTCATTACCCATGTAGACATATATCGAAATATCCTATGGGTGGAATTCTAGATGATATTTTACAAATATATATTTCCATATACATTTAGGAATGACCATTCTAGAGAGTTTGTGAAAATAATTATTCTAGGAAGTCTATAATAGAGTATTCTATTCATTTAATAGAGCTTTGGAGTTTCACCCTTACTCTAGCGGGTGATGATATCATGATTACGATTTGATTCCATGATGTGATAATTCATACCATATGATTTCAAGTCAATTTATTCAGTTTAGGACTCTATTTTGGATCATCACCTATGACCTCAGAAGTTAGAGGAATTGATGGAAAGAAGATGCTTGGAACAAGGGTTGATCAACACCTATATCTAGTAGTGGTTCTTCATGTTGGATAATGTTATGTTTTGAAGTTTCTCATGGGGAAATTAGTAATTAGATAGATTTTTCTAAGAGATTATTAATATGAGAAATGTGTGGAAAATAGGGACACATGAAACCTATGATTATATGGGATCTATTTGATTGTAGAGGTTGTTAATGGATGTGGAATATAAAGGCATTCTATATGACTTTTACATTATTAACTAGTGACTAGGGATCTACACCTACCCATCTTTAAAAATCGGGGCGTGTAGTTACTCTCCATGAAGGTAGTTGGAATACTATTTTCATCTCAGGACAAGGTAGTGGTTGAGGATAAGGCAGCTAGACTCTTTACTTGCATCTCTTGAAGATCGGGCTTGGTCAGGGATGTCAGGTTCCATAGCAAGTATGTTGTACAGTCCAATTACAAGAATTACAACATATATTGGAGGATTAGTGTGCCACAACATTTATTGTTTTGGTCACTAATCTATATCATATTCATTAGTGTCTACTTTATTTTTAATTGGTTTTCACATTCATTTATATCTAAGATATTATTGGAGATTCTGGAACCTATGATAGAGTATTACTATGGTGTTATGACACTAGATATCCCATAGGATATTTTACTATAGGAAATTGACAATTAAATGGAATTTCCCATTTAAATAAGAGTATTTCAAATTGAGTAGAATATTATCATTCTTGACATGTTAGGGATCCACATAATTATCAGGATAGATTTGTTAATTTACTATCAAACAATTATTGTATTTTTTCATCATAGGGTGGATTTTATATCTCTAGAGGAAATTAGATATATCTATAAATAAGAATTAGATGTTCGTGGAACATGATATGGCTCCAAGTAGAAAAGAATGGGTGGAGTGACATGTCATATTTCTAATATTTTATAGGATGGTCATGGGTTATGACCCGTTGTTTTCCCTCCAATGTGGGATTGTTTCAGGAATGTTTTCCAAGAAGTTGCTTTTGTTTATACCTCCCATAAGGGATGTAGAATTAACTATTGAGCTTCTTTTAGAAGCTTCACCAATTTCCATTACAACATACATAATGGAACATTTGGAGCTTCTAGAGCTTAGTAAACTGTTAAAAGATCTTGGTAGTAAATGATTTGTACACAAAAATTTCTCAATGGGGTTCTCCATTCGTTTCTTCCTAGATGGTGGATGATACACCAAGTGTATTCATAGATTACTAATGATTAAATTAGTTTACAATAAAGAAACAATATCCATTCACTAAAATAGATAACATATCTGATCTTCCCTAGGGTGAGAGGGTGTTCCGAAACACAAATTTGATGTTAGGATATCATTAGTTCCAGGTTAGTCCATTATTCCAAAAACAAATATCATTTTGATGTAGGTATTTCCATTACATTTGCATAGTAATGTCATTATGTCTCATGAACACACGATAAGTTTTCATGAATCTAATGAATCAGTTATTCCCCTCATGTCAAGATTAATTCATCAAGGCTTTAGTGGATGATATATTAGTATATTCATGATCTCAACATGACCATTCCCAAATTATTGAGATCAAAATTATTAATTTAAATGAGAACCACATTTACACTAATCTCATAAAATTTATCCTTAGATTAAAGAAGTTCACAACATTGGTCATATCATCTCATAGATAGGAGTATCAGTAGAACAATATATGCTGTGATCTATTTATTACTTATAATATCCCATGAACATCATTTAAATTAAAATATTACTAGGGATACTAGGTATTATAGATTATTCATCTACGATTTATCTTGATTTTTATTACCTTTTAAGTGATTTACTAAAATGTTTGTATGAGTTTTAATGTAAGATGCTTGTGATAAATCCTTTGAGAAGTTGATGGGAATAATGACCTTATCACTGATACAGATTCTTGAAAATCCAAAATGAAGATAAATTGTTTACTGTGAATCTTCCAATATTGGGTTGGGAGATATTCTAATCCAGGATAAGATAATCCTCATTTATGTGACTCATCAATTAGGGATACATGTGTGGAATAACTCGATGCCCAACCTCAAACATGATGTTGAACATCAAAATATATACTATTGGAGACCATGATTAATTTTATAGCATTTATTAGTGTTCATGAATATAAAAAAACTCTAGTACACCTTTACACAATGTGAACTAGATATCAAGTATTGTAGATGGTTTGCAGAACTGGAATCCTTTAATTTCAATCATTAGATGAAATTGCCCAATATTTAAGATAGATGACTCAGATGCAGGACTTTCATGAGGCCATTGGTGAGTCAAATCTCATGTACTAATATTTAAAAAAGAATATTTTGGATCAATATGATCAAGGGAATTCCATCATTTCATCCTTATATGATACCTATAACCATTTGGAATGGGTAAAAAATGAGGATACTTTTGGATCTCAAGAGATTATTCCTAAGGGAATATATCTCATATTACAATTCATCTTCTGGTTGGACCACATATGTGGATGAGACATTACACATGTATGGGACTTTTTGGGTCCCAATAGGCATCAGAGAGAATTTGATGGGGGAATTTCAGGCTTTTGTTATTGTGGTACATCCCAGTGTCACTAAAATTTTTCAAACATTATGTCACCCATATTGATGGACTTCTATAAAATGGGAGATAGTCAGCTCTTAGACTTGATGTTCCACCGGACCTCATGTGAAGGTGAAACATCAGTGACCACAAAAAATTTATAGACATTTTACATTCATGTTTGGAAATGGGAAAATGTTTCTATGGTCCTCATGATAGATTTTCGTAGATCTCCATGTTGAAGTGAAAATGTTTGAGTCTTCATTGGTCAAATGACAAAGGTATAACTATTTTTACCTATTCAACAGACCTTTTAGGAATATGATATAGGGAGACCATATGTTAGAGAGTATATACATCTAGATGGACCTCCATATTCTGTCACATCTAATAGGGGATATCACTTTATGCCTCTGTTATGGAAGGGGTTGTATAAGGCCTTGGGTACATCGGTGCTTCTATTCATAGCATGTCACCCACTATCCAATATATAGACAGACCATGACATTCAGGTGTCAGAGGTCTTTCTCTATGCATGTGTCCTTGAAGTCATATGTTAATGGGAGAAAAACATAACCCTTTTTTATTTTGGTTATAATACTAGTTTTCATGCTATCATTCAGATGGCTCCCTTTGAAACCTTATATGATAGGCATTTCTCATCACATCTATCATAGATAGAGGTAGGGTATGTAGTTTTCATTGTACCTTATTTCATCAAGGGGGCATAAAAGTGGGTCTAGATGATCAGAATGATAATGATGATAGATCAATATAAATAGTAGTCATATACTAACTGACACTATACCGCACCTCATGTAGAAGATATCATAGATTTTCAGGTTGATTAGATGAAACATGATAACATCTTTATCTAGATTGTATCCATATACTAACCAACACTGACATTATATTGTGTTTGATGTCATGGACTAGGTTATCTTGTGATTTTAGCCCATGTTGGGACATCAATGAATATTGAGGTACGATCATGTTTCACCTAGGATTGTAGGACTCTTTGAGGTTATGAGATGAATCAGAATTGTGGAATACCAATCATAAGATAATTATTGATATAGTTCTAATGATGATTTATTTTATATTTTAAATAATTTAAACTATTCTCAAAACTCATAACACTTTTTCTTTTCAAAATTGTTTTATTTAGTTACAGAAACATCCATTGAAGAGTTTCTAGTGCATATCATGGATTGGAGAGTGAAGACACTATGAGGTAGTTCAATTACATTTGTATTGGTGATATGGTAGCTTGACTATGTACATGATGAGGCATAGTTGAAGGAAGATGAAATACGAGCCCATTGTTTTCATTTATTCTCAAATGATACAACATTATCCCCAAAATTATATCTGAGGGGTGAAATTTTTTATATTGGGGTGGTTGTAATGATACATCATTCCATAAAGGTAAATGTCATATTCTTTTACAAACATTTATTAGTTATTTTCTTGTAATGTTTCCTAATAGAGTCATATAGGTCTTTGAGGTCTCATATGATTTTTCAGAGCTTGGAACCCCAAAAGATGGATGAAAAAATTGGGCCACACAATCATAAGAAACCAGGATATCTATCTCACATTGTTTCCCCAAACCGTTTAAGACAATTTAGTCTAAATAAAGGAGCCCCATGTTTTTCTGCAACAGTTTTAGCCTAGGAACACACCTGTTCCCATGTTTCGTGATTGGATTTTCTAACCAATAGGAAAATATGGGTGACTATTTTTTTGAGTTTGATTTTAATTTATTTCATTTAATTAGATTATACATCACCCCTTATATTTTCATTATACCATTTTCAGTGGTTGAAGTCTGCAAAATTCCCCATTAGATTATTGCTCCTCCCAAGTTAGGGATTTCATTTTCTCCCCTATAAGGACTCATTAAAGAATGTATTCAAGATCATTGGATAGTTAGAGGTAATCTAATAAATCCCACTTATTCATTTTTAAATTTATCTTCCCATAAATTTCTCAATGTTGGTTTGAGGTCATTCTCACTACTTATGGGTTATTAGTCTACTCTTAATTTTTATTTTGTTTTATTGAAAAGATGATGCCCATATTGGACAAGGACTAATGTACAACACTAAGGCGGGTGGTATATTTGTTTTCCAGAAATTTCATTATTTTTTATAGTTTCTTTGTTATACCTCACACCAACGATATACCCATGCCACGATAAATGTGATCATCCTTTCAAAATAATTATAATATTGTATTTATACTCCCATTGGCCCATGGTAAATGCTTTGAGGCTGTCGACCTCAATCATGGCCACCTCAATGGATGGGGTGAATATTGTTCCTAAATTATATTTATTTTTTAAATGTAAAAACACCATTTAAGGGTTCATATTTGATTGGAAATATAATTTACCACTTTAAATATAATATTTCAATGGACCAAAATATCCTCTATATTGTTAGCTTGACATCTAAATGAAATTTACGTCTAATGTATAGTTTTTAGTTAACCATATAACATTATAATTGAATAAATTAATATGAAATGGTATTTTTTTCTTAGTTATTTAAATGGATTAACTGTAATGAATGATAGTGTGTGGTGAATACTCACCATGAATGTATTTTTATATGGATTATATGAACTGTGACATCCATTAATATATATTGGTGATTAATTTATATGATACTTATGTGGTGACATCTCAAATTATTTTGATTATTATGAGTATTTAATTGTTATATGATGTTAATGATGGTTATGAGACTTGTTGTGTAACATCCCAAGTAAGTAATGAATAATAGACATTTTTATCTATGTCTATTAATGATTAAGATAGTGTTTTAGAGGATTAAAATGAAAATAAATCCAATCTTAAGCATGGAATACACTAATATTCTTAAAAGATTGTTTTACTGCCTTAAGACGGAAAACCCTTTTTAAATCTATCTTTTTACAATTTTATAAATTATTTTTGTCAAAATAAACTTATTATTTATAATTGGGACATCAAAATTTACTTTGTGTGAATTTTTGGTAATTTTCTGACAATGTTCATTTTTTTAATGAATAGAGAAAAATACTGCATTTTAATTCAAAACTGCTTTTTAATCTGATTTATTTATATAATTAGATTATGTTTTGAATTGGTTTTGAAGTGGAATTAGAAGATATTTTTACCATTTAATCCAATGGTGGTCATTGGAATCAATTTCACTTTGAAATTAGACTTAAACTGGTGTCAATATTTTAATACTTATTATTTTATAAAAACACGCTATTTGCTATGACAGCGGGAATTAATTATTAAATTAATTAATGTGACTTATATGATTTGAATTTTGTAAAATGGACTTCATTTTTGAATTCGGAATATCAAATATAGCTTAGGGTGAATTTTTGGTAATTTTCTGAAAAACTTCAATTTTTGATGAATAGTGAAACCACTAAGTGGTAGTTAAAGAAACTGATATTCCATTTAAATGAAATTTTGCCATCATTGTGTTTTGAATTTCAAAAATCCGACATACATGGTTGTAATTAAGAAGTAAAATGTGGTTCAATGAGATTAAAATAATTTTTTGGTGAATAGTAACTTATTATGTTTTTAATCGCGATTAGTGGTAATTATTGTAGTTTATGGTAAAAATAATGCTTTAATAAAATAAGATGAGCTTGACACATGTCCTAACATAATTGGTTGTGTCATGGACGACCAAGACAATCCATGGGTCAACTTGGGGACCCAACGTATCCACTTTGGTTGGGAAATGACATAAATAACTTTTTATTTAATGTAAAAGTAAAAATGATACAAACATAATATGTTTTATGAAAACAATATTTACATGGGGATATAAAGATAATATTTTTGATTATAAATAGTAATTGGAATGATAAAAAGATTTCCTACATCATAGTATTTTTTTATAATTTTTAGAAATTAAATAAATTAAATTATTTATGACATAATATTGATGTAGTGATGACGTCATTATTTGACGATTTAAATAAAATGGAACGATAATGTAAAATCTATGAACTACACATGTCCAAAACCAATTATATGAGTGTATTTCGAACCCTTATCACCTTATCCACGAATTATATCAATTTGGGACCTTTTAAAACCGAAACACATTTTCAAATAAAGTAATATTTCTTTACTTTCCAAAAGTGCCCCTCCTCTCCTCTTGTAAAAGGCCCCCACCTCTAGCTCATTTCACACACTCCTCAAGCATTTGGCTCGGCCAACCCCTGCCCATTAACTCTCTCCACATCCCTCTCCTCATCCTAGAGGATTTTTGTTGGGCAGAATCCTTTCAAAGGAAGCCTTTAGGCTCAAATCAAAAGGAGTTACACTTTTAATGGTAATTCATTCTCTCATGTTCATTTGTTTTATTTTGCTTCTCCAACCCCCTAAACTCTCTTTATTTACTTATTTTGTAACAAAACCAGTATCTTAAATATACTAGGATGTTGTTATAAGATTTATTTGAGCTACACTGTCACAAAACTACATCAAATGGTTAAAGAACATACGGTTTCCGTGGATGGCGATATTCTGCCTCCCGAAACGATGATTGTTCAATACTCATTTAACACCTTCAAAGGTGGCCATTATGATGTCACTATTTTTATATATGATATATAATATGTTTATTTTTTCCTTAAGCTTCTGTTTTTTTCATTTTGGGCATACTTTTATGGTTTCCATTATGGGTAAACACGATATCTTCATTTTAGGAAGTGCGGACTACCGCCCCCTAAAAGTGATTTGATTCGTTAATACCATATGTGGGATGTGTAAAGGATAAAGTTAATGATATTATATATGTTATTATACTGGAATTATAATATACTCTTATATCATTATGATTCCATTCCAGAAAATACGAAATAGAAATGGAAGTAGCGTTCATGCGTACATACGGCTTACCGTCTCCATGAACGGTGCATTTCATTTCTTACCTCTAAATGTGATGTAATATTATAAATACATGTATATGATGAATATATATGATGTATATGTTATCCAAATAATTAATATCATTCTAGATATAATGAACCTTTGACCAAATTAACAACATGTAAGTGTAAGAAGTCTATTTTTGACTTAAGAACCAAATACCGACAAAATGAACAATATTAACTTAAATGATTACATGATGTTCATAACATGGTATAAAAGGAATAATGAACTTGAAAAAGGTTGATAAGCAAGTAGATATTAACTCTAGTTTATTATTCAGGAGATTAATGAATGGTCGGGTCAAGTCGGATACGAGGTATGGGACATCATCTCAATCTCCTTTCGTTGAGGCATATTTTATTTTATACACAACTTTCTTTTATACGGTGTATAAACCCCTTTGAATTTTACGTTTATTCAAAAGGAATCTTTTAATAAGAAGCGTTTACTAAATGACAAATGGAAATGTTTTTGTCGTACATATGCGGCGACAACGACTTCTCCGCCGTCATGACCGTTATTTGAGTTTCGGCTTCCTCTACAAGCCATTCCTTTTTTAAAAAAGAAAAATAAATACTATGTTTTAATTTTCTTTTATTTTGGTATTGAAAATGGTTTTCACAATGTTTTTTGTGTTGTATTGATATCTTGTGATTGAAATGTGGAAATGTTATGTTTCCTTTATGCATGTTTTATGTGATACGATTATGATATGGTTCTTGGGTAACGCGAAGGAGTGAAACGTTAAGGTTTCTCTGAAGAGATTTAGGGAATATACTGTGATGGGTATTCCAAACGTAACCAAGAGGGTTAATCCCTACGTAAGAATGTTATGAATGCCTCAGGTTACCTTTATGTCTAATGATTTCTATGATTTATTCATGATTTTATGAGGTATGTTAAAGTGCCTATGTTTTATGGGTGAAGTATGATTTCATTCTTATATAAATATGAACTCATGTTTCCTTTCCATGTTTTTATAACCCATACTGAGCTTTTTATGCCCATCCCAAGTTTTTTGAAATGTTTTTCACAGGTCAAGGGAATGGTACATGATATGATGATAGTGTCAAGGAAGTGTCAAGAAATAATCCATGTTTTATTTTAAATGTGTTTCCATTGATGGGAATGAAGAATACTATCTTTAGGTAACCACTTTGTTTATATGTGGAATGTAATGAAAGTTTTATGATCTAATTCTCTAAAACTCTAAACCTGAAAAGATCCTCAATGTGTAATCTTGTGATAACTCAAGATTAAGTAAGGTTTAAGGCTGGGGCCTTATAGTTGATATCAGAGGTCGGTTTAGATAACTTTAGGAGTTAGAATTCCATTAAATGATTATCCAAAAAAAAATATTTGAAATGATATAGAATTTGAAGATTACCATGTTGCTTCATCTAAGACATGTTTGTTCAGAATGGTTTTCCGTAGAGGAAACAGGGAAGTAGTGCTAGGAAGGCATACAGAAGGAAATAACCTTCTGAATCAGCATCCAAAGATAGTCGGAATTGGAACTGAACAGTTTGTTGCAGTGATGGAACAGTTGACTCAGGCTATAAATGGTGGTGGTATCCATGCATGAGATCAGCCAGATCAACCGCAGAGGAACATTTCAGTGGTGGAACATTTCATGAGGCAACATCCACCATCATTCAGAGGATCATCTGACCCTGTGCTAGCTGAAGGGTGGATTAATGCACTGGAGAATATTTTTGATGTCATGGGGTGTTCAGACAATCAAAAGGTTAGTCTTTCTATTTACCGTTTGGAGGGTGAAGCAGATCAGTGGTGGTCTATGGTTAAAAATATCAGGGACGCTGATGAGATTGATGCTCTTGACTGGGATGAATTCAAAGGTATGTTTCTTGAGAAGTATTTTCCTAAGGCAGTTCGACATAGGATGGAAAAGCAATTCTTGGAATTGAGGCAAGAGGAAGACTCATTGGCTGCCTATGAAGAAAGGTTCACTCGATTGGAAAGGTATACTCCAAATTTTATCCGAGACCTTGATAGTAAAATCAATCGTTTTTACTCAGGATTAAAGGCAAAATATCGAAGGGCATTAGCTTCTCGTGAGTTTAAAAGTTATGAAAAGCTTGTTCGATGTGATGAGAAGGTGGAAATGGAGTTTTCCGAGGACCAAATGTTCTATAACAACAAGCAGAAGAAGAGACCGTGGTGGCAAGAGAAAGGTAAGAATTCTTCAAAAAAGTCTGATGGTAAGAGAACTAAGTTTCCAGTTTGTGATAAATCTGGAAAAAGGCATGATGGGGAATGTCTTCTGAATTCTGGAAAGTGCTACCGATGTGGTAATATGGGACATAAGGCTCGTGATTGCACTGAAAAGGATCAAGGTGAAGGTAAGAACAAATTTGATTTACAGTTAGTGAAATGTTATAAGTGCAATGAGATGTGTCACTATGCAAACGAGTGTCCGGCAAATAGCTTGAGTGATGGGAAGCAGTTAGACTACAAGAATAAAGGGGTGGTGAAATCCTTTGCAACTACTTCAGCAGATGTCGGGCCATCAAATGAAGTTGAAGCAGGTACTTTGTTTGTTTTTTCAGATTATGCCAGTGTGTTGTTTGATTCGGGATCTACACATTCTTTTATCTCTGAAACCTTTTCTAGTAAAATGGGAATGCCATCTCAAGAAATGACTCCTGAACTTTTGGTAAAAACACCTAGGGGAAATGTTGAGGCAAAAAGAATTTATAAGAATCTTCCTATCCTTATCTGTGGAAAGAACCTACTTTCAAACCTTATTGTTCTACCTCTAGTAGAGTTTGATGTTATCCTGGGTATGGATTGGCTCTCTATTTACCATGCTAAGATTGACTGTAGAGATAAAGAAGTTTCTTTTCAGAAATACTTTCAGTTTGTTTACAGGAATGAACCCTTACTTTTGATAACATATCAAGAGGCCGAGAAACTTGTAAAAGATGGAAATTAATGCTACCTTGCACACGTCGTTGAAAATAATGGAACTGTTCAGATTAATGATGTGCCAGTGGTAAATGAGTATCCTGGTGTTTTTCCGGATGATTTTCCTGAATAAATACCAGATCGGGATGTTGAGTTTATTGTTGACTTAGTTCCTGATGCTAAGCCAATTTCAAAACCCCCTTATCGAATGGCACAAATTGAACTTTTAGAGTTGAAGGAGCAATTGCAAGATTTATTAGAGAAATGTTTCATTAGACCTAGCAAATCACCATGGGGTGATCCTTTTTTATTTCTTAAAAAGAAAGATGGTTCTATGAGACTTTTCATTGATTATAGAGCCTTGAATAATATCACTGTTAAGAACAAATATCCTTTGCCTCATATCGATGATTTGTTTGATCCGCTCCAGGGAGCTCATTTTTTTTCAAAGATTGACCTGAGATCGGGGTACCATCAGCTGAAGGTAAAGGAGGCAGATATTCCGAAGACCGTGTTCCGTACGAGATATGGCCATTATGAATTTGTAGTTATGCCTTTTGGGATAACCAATGCACTTGCCGTATTCATGGATTTGATGAATAGAATTTTCCATGAGTTCTTGGATAAGTTTGTGGTGGTTTTCATTGATGATATTTTGGTGTTTTCTAAAAGTAAAGAGGAGCATGAAAGACATTTAAGGGTTATCTTGCAAACCTTAAAAGAAAATAAATTGTATGGGAAATTCAGCAAGTGTGAGTTTTGGTTGCAACAAATTTCTTTCCTTGGTCACATTGTTTCTAAAGATGGAATAACTGTTGATCCTGCAAAAACAAAAGTTGTGGAAGAATGGCCAAGACCCACAAATGTAACCGAGATTCGTAGCTTCCTTGGTTTGGCGGGCTATTACCGAAGGTTCGTTAGAAATTTTTCACGGTTATCTAGTCCAATGACTAAGCTAACTCGGAAGGGTGTTAAGTTTATATGGACAAAAGAATGTGATGATTGTTTTCAGGAATTGAAAATAAGATTGGTGAATGCTCCAGTTTTGGCACTACCTTCCAGGAATGGTGAGTTTGTTATATACAGTGATGCTTCATTGAAGGAATTGGTTGCATCCTAATGCAGAATGATCAGGTAATTGCTTATGCTTCACGACAGTTGAAAACTCATGAGGTAAATTACCCTACACATGATTTGGAATTAGCTACTGTTTTTTTTTGCTTTAAAAATTTGGAGGCATCATTTGTATGGAGTAAAGTGTGAAATATATACCGATCACAAAAGTTTAAAGTATATATTCACTCAGAAAGAGTTAAACATGAGACAGAGGAGATGGCTAGAATTAATCAAGGATTATGATTGTACAATTCATTACCATCCGGGAAAAGAAAATAAAGTGGTTGATGCTTTGAGTCGAAAAAGTAATGCTTCATTAGCAATGTTGTGTTTGGAACGTGATCCTTTGGTTAAGGATTTGATGAACTTTGGCATAGAAGTTGTTGGTGCAGGAAGTCCTTCTGTTTTGTTTCAGGTATTAGTGAGATCCTCTCTATAAGATAGAATAAAGAAAGCACAGAAGCAAGACAGTGAGTTGCAGAAAAATGTAGAGCTGGTTCAGAAAGGTAAGTTGCCTGAATTCAACATTGATAATGATTGTGTTTTGAGATTTGGGAAGAGATTGTGTGTGCCTTGTGATTCACAGTTAAAGAGAGAGTTGTTCTGTGAAGCTCATAGTTCTCCGTATTCAGTTCATCCGGGCAGTACTAAGATGTATAGGGATCTGCGGGAGTATTACTGGTGGGATGGAATGAAAAGAGACATTGCTGATTTTACTGTGAAGTGTTTGACATGTCAACAGGTTAAAGCAGAGCGGAAGTTACCGAAAGGGATGCTTCAGCCTTTACCAGTGCCAGAGTGGAAATGGGATAATATATCCATGAACTTTGTTGTTGGATTACCAAAGACATCTCGAGGTAATAATGCAATCTGGGTTATTGTTGATCGCTTGAACAAATCTGCTCATTTCCTTTCTATATGAGATACTTTCTCCGTTGATCAACTTTCCCGTTTGTATCTTAAAGAGATAGTCAGGTTACATGTAGTTACTCTCTCCATTGTATCGGATCTTGATCCCAGGTTTACTTATAACTTTTGGAAAGGCCTTCAGAAGTCGTTGGGTACTAAATTAAATTTTAGTACAGCTTTTCATCCTCAATCAGATGGGCAGTCAAAACGAACAATTCAGACATTGGAGGATATGCTACGAGCTTGTTCTATGGATTATCAGGGAAGTTGGGACCAACATCTTTCTTTGGTTAATTTTCATATAATAACAGTTTTCATTCCAGTATACAGATGGCACTATTTCAAGCATTATATGGGAAGCGGTATCGAACTCCAGCTTTCTGGGATGATGTGGGTGAAAGGAAGTTGATGGGACTAGAATTGGTAGAAGAGATGGCAGAAAAAGTTCAGCTGATTCAGAAACACATGAGAACAGCTCAGAGCAGGTAGAAGAGTTATGGGGATAACCGGAGGAAGGATCTATCTTTCGAGGTAGGTGATCATGTTTTTCTCAAGGTTTCTCCTTGGAAAAGTGTGATGAGATTTGGTAAGAAAGGAAAGTTGAGTCCAAGGTTCGTTGGCCCATACGAAATTCTGGAGAGAGTTGGATCAGTTGAATACCGAGTGGCTTTAACTCTGAGTTTATCTCAGGTACACAATGTTTTTCACGTTTCGATGTTGAGAAAGTATATGCCATATCCATCTCATGTTTTGAGCCCAGAGGTAGTTCAGCTGGAAGAGAACCTATCTTATGAGGAAAAACCGGTCTAGATTCTTGACCATAGGGAGAAAGTGTTACGGAATAAGGTGATTCACCAGGTAAAGGTTTTTTGGAAAAACCACATGATTGAAGAGGCAACATGGGAATCTGAAAATGCAATGAGGGATAAGTACCCCCATTTATTCGATATGTAAATAAATTGCGGGGACGCAATTTTCTAAAGGGGGGAAGGATGTAACATCCCAAGTAAGTAATGAATAATAGATATTTTTATCTATGTCTATTAATTATTAAGATAGTGTTTTAGAGGCTTAAAATGAAAATAAATCCAATCTTAAGCATGGAATACACTAATATTCTTAAAAGATTGTTTTACTGCCTTATGATGGAAACCCCTTTTTAAATCTATCTTGTGACAATTTTATAAACTATGTTTGTCAAAATAAATTTATTCTTTATGATTGTGACATCAAAATTTACTTTTTGTGAATTTTTGGTATTTTTCTGACAATGTTCATTTTTTTAATAAATAGTGAAAAATACTGCATTTTAAATCAAAACTGCTTTTTAATCTGATTTATTTATATAATTAGATTATGTTTTGAATTGGTTTTGAAGTGGAATTAGAATATATTTTTACCATTTAATCCAAGTGTGGTCATTGGAATCAATTTCACATTGAAATTTGACTTATACTGGTGTCAATCTTTTAATACGTATTGTTTTATAAAAACACGCTATTTGCTATGACAGCAGGAATTAATTATTAAATTAATTAATGTGACTTATATGATTTTTATTTTGTAAAATATACTTCATTTTTTAATTCGGAATATCAAATATTGCTTAGGGTGAATTTTTGGTAATTTTTTGAAAAACTTCAATTTTTGATGAATAGTGAAACCACTAAGTGGTAGTTAAAGAAACTGATTTTCCGTTTAAATGAAATTTTGCCATCATTGAATTTTGAATTTCAAAAATCCGACATACATGGTTGTCATTAAGAAGTAAAATGTGGTTCAATGAGATTATAATTATTTTTTGGTGAATAGTAACTTATTAAGTTTTTAATCGTGATAAGTGGTAATTAGTGTAGTTTAAGGTAAAAATAATGCTTTAATAAAATAAGATGAGCTTGAAACATGTTCTACCCTCATTGGTTGTGTCATTGCAGACCAAGACAAGCCATGGGTCAACTTGGGGACCCCATGTATCCACTTTGGTTGGGAAATGACATAAATAACTTTTTATTTAATGTAAAAGTAAAATTGACACAAACATAATATGTTTTACGAAAACAATTTGTACATGGGGTTATAAAGATCATATTTTTGATTATAAATATTCATTGGAAAGCTAAAAATATTTCCTACATCATAGTATTTTTTTATAATTTTTAGACATTAAATAAATTAAATTATTTATGACATAATAATGATGCAGCGATGACATCATTATTTGACGATTTAAATAAAATGGAATGATAATGTAAAATCTATGAACTACACATGTCCAAAACCAATTGGATGAGTGGATTTAGAACCCTTATCACCTTATCCACGAATTATATCAATGTGGGACCTTTTAAAACCGATACACATTTTCAAATAAAGTAATATTTCTTTACATTCCAAAAGTGCCCCTCCACTCCTCTTATAAAAGGCCCCCACCTCTACCTCATTTCACACACTCTTCAAGCCTTTGGCTCGGCCAACCCATACCCATTTACTCTCTCCACATCCCTATCCTCATCCTAGAGGATTCCCTTTGGGATGAATCTTTTCAAAGGAAGCCTTTAGGCTCAAATCAAAAGGAGTTACACTTTTAAAGGTAATTCATTCTCTAATGTTCATTTGTTTCACTTTGCTTATCCAACCCCCTAAAAACTTTTTATTTACTTCTTTTGTAACAACACCAGTATCTTGAATATACTAGGACGTTGTTATAAGATTTATTTGAGCTACACTCTCACACAACTACATCAAATGGTTAAAGAACATACGGTTTTCATGGATGGCAAAATTCTGCCTCCCGAAACGATGATTGTTCAATACTCATTTAACACCTTCAAAGGTGGCCATTATGATGTCACTATATTTATATATTATATATAATATTTTTATGTTTTTCTTATGCTTCTGTTTTTTTTCATTTTGGGCATACCTTTATGGTTTCCATTATGGGTAAACACGATATCTTCATTTTAGGAAGTGCGGACTACCGCCCCCTGAAAGTGATTTGATTCGTTAATACCATATGTGGGATGTGTAAAGGATAAAGTTAATGATATTATATATGTTATTATACTGTAATTATAATATACTCTTATATCATTATGATTCCATTCTAGAAAATACGAAATAGAAATGGAAGTAGCGTTCATGCGTACGTACGGCTTACTGTCTCCATGAACGGTGCATTTCATTTCTTACCTCTAAATGTGATGTAATATTATAAATACATGTATATGATGAATATATATGATATATATGTTATCCAAATCATTAATATCATTCTAGATATAATGAAACTTTGACCAAATTAACAACATGTAAGTGTAAGAAGTCTATTTTTGACTTAAGAACCAAATACCGACAAAATGAACACAATTAACCTAAATGATTACATGATGTTCATAACATGGTATAAAAGGAATAATGAACTTGAAAAAGGTTCATAAGAAATTAGATATTAACTCAAGTTTATTATTCAGGAGATTAAAGAATGGTCGGGTCATGTCGGATACGAGGTATGGGACTTCGTCTCAATCTCCTTTCGTTGAGGCATATTTTATTTTATACACAAAATTCTTTTATACGGTGTATAAACCCCTTTGACTTTTACGTTTATTCAAAAGGAATATTTTTTATAAGAAGCGTTTACTAAATGACAAAAGGGAATTTTTTTGTCTTACGTATGCGGCGACAACGACTTCTCCACCGTCGTGACCGTTATTTGAGTTTCGGCTTCCTCTACAAGCCATACCTTTTTTTTAAAAGAAAAATAAATACCATGTTTTACTTTTCTTTTATTTTGGTATTGAAAATGGTTTTCACAATGTTTTTTGTGTTGTATTGATATCTAGTGATCGAAATTTGGAAATGTTATGTTTCCTTTATGCATGTTTTATGTGATACGATTATGATATGGTTCTTGGGTAATGCGAAGGAGTGAAACGTTAAGGTTTCTCCGAATAGATTTAGGGAATATACTGTGATGGGTATTCCAAACGTAACCAAGAAGGTTACTCCCTACATAAGAATGTTATGAATGCCTTAGGTTACCTCTATGTCTTATGATTTCTATGATTTATTCATGATTTTATGAGGTATGTATAAGTGCCTATGTTTTATGGGTGAAGTATGATTTCATTCTTATATATATATGAACTCATGTTTCCTTTCCATGTTTTTATAACCCATACTGAGCTTTTTATGCTCATCCTAAGTTTTTTTGAAATGTTTTTCACAGGTCAAGGTAAAGGTACATGATATGATGATAGTGTCAAGGAAGTGTCAAGAAATAATCCATGTTTTATTTTAAATGTGTTTCCATTGATGGGAATGAAGAATACAATCTTTATGTAACCACTTTGTTTATATGTGGACTGTAATGCAAGTTTTATGATCTAATTCTCTAAAACTCTAAACCTGAAAAGATCCTCAACGTGTAATCTTGTGATAAATCAAGATTAAGTAAGGTTTAAGGATGGGGCCTTATATGTTGAACAAGGAATTTTACTCTCTCTTATTTTGTGTTTTGAGAACAAAATCAGTCAACATTTTTCTTGTATCTGGAATATGGGAATGGCACACAACATTCCCTTAGATGAGGTGTTGGAATGTCATATCACCCCACCTAATTCGAATGATAACAATGATGTATTGCATTAATTGTGAGACTATGTTCATGTACCCTTAATATATATTATTCTCTTATAAGAGTAGTTACAGACACATGAATTATGCCCAGGTAAAACTAGCACCTATTATCCATATATATTCTAACAAATGTAAAAATTTACATAGTGAATATATATGTATACAGTTTATAACTATATATATATCCTGATTGTTAATTATATATAAGGAACTAAAATCAGAAATATTATTTCACATGGCAAGGAATGTATTTTCTTCCTGTTTTCCTTGTGGAACATGAACTGACTAATATTTATTTATTCTACTTTTTTTATATTTACATCACCTGCACATTCTTGTTTCTATGTACACTGGCTAGATTAATTTTATACACATTTATGGGGTCATATTTTGTTTATCTCAAACCATAATAATACTTCCTTTGGTACTCAACTAGACATCATGATTGAAGGAATGGATTAAAAAATAACCATGCTATAGATGATTTTTACATTTTATATATTTCTCGGAGAATAAGAGATATGGACAAAGAATATAATCATGATGCTATGGGGGGATACTTTTGGAATTTTTTATTTATTTAGAGTATATTATATATCTGTGTATCATGTATCCCATGATTCATTTTTTATATCATTATTCTAGGAAATCGTCGTGTATATGACTCAACCCTTTGACTTTTGAATATTAATAATGTTATTTATCTTTTGTTTCCATAGTTCTATTTGTTTACTTATGATTCCCCTTTTTCCATCTTATATACTATATCTATTGTTAAACTCTAATATGAGGGTATAAAATCCCTAATATACTACCTTAAGCCCTTTATATTATTCTATATACAATTTTGTATGAGTTGGAGAACTTGAGACCATTTGACGTAGCAACTCAGGTAACTTGGTAAGTGGATCCATGTTCAGTACATTAAAATAAGAACTACCATAATGTAATATCTTATGGGGTCACCTGAAACTATCAAGATTACACCATATTATTACTTATATAGGTCTCACATATGATCTATAACATGATTAAACCCTTCATAAAGAATTCCTAAGTACCATATCAATAAAAAGACACTCAAAAATCACTTTTAAAACCATATACAAATCATTTCAGATATGAGGAAATAATTTATTATAATAACCCATTTTCAATTAAAAAATTGCATCAAAAATGAAAGAGGTGTTTCCTTTTTTGAAAACATAAAATTTTGTGGGGAAATATAAAAATAAAATAATGTTTATGGAGAATGGAAAGTTTTTGGTCTCCATATATGTTAAAATATAACATTTCATTTCATCTTATTGTAAATAAATTAAAACATTCTATAAAAGGATTTCATTTAAAAACCACTAAATGAATGTAAAAAGGCGAAAATGTACTATATAAAAATTTTATTCCCATATAAATATGTCCATAAAATAACATTTTAAAATTGACATGTTAGAAAAAAAGTTATTTAATTGAAGCTATAAATGAGTAATTTTGAATGAATTTCCATTTCCTTGAGTAAGATTCATCACATAGGATTAATATCATCAAAAATAAATATATTATTTTAATTTTATTCATTCTTAATTATGTAAAAAAAATTTAGTGGTCCTTGATTCCATTTAATACAATATTATTTACAATTAATTTATTAATTACATTCATGTTGGGAATTTTGAAGATATTCGACCGATATATCATAAATGACATTAGCGGGATGATTATGATCAATGTGGAAAATATTAAACCACCTCTAGAATAACAATCATGATACAGATATACTATTTATACATCATACATACTTTTAAATCTAATAATGAAATATTTTAATTAAAAAATATAAATCTTCATTCATGTACATAGTAGTTTGTATGTATATGAGTAACGTTTCCATTTTTCAAAGACCATGATTAAAATAGGGTATGTATTAAATTATCATGAAATTTTCTAAATAATATAATAAGTATAATAATTCTTTTTTAAATACACCTATTTATATCATATATGTGACGTGGTGATGAAAAATGATTCATGTTTCTTTGGGATTTGGTAGTCTACACATATACATGAATGACGTTAATGTATTGTATTAAATGGAATTGTAATATAGTAAATTATATATTATATATTTTGAATGATAAATATGAAATTAATATCATATATAAATAGTATTTAAATTACTGTAATACATCCTAGAGTTATGGTGATGGGAAATTAATTTCAACTATTCTCGAGGCGGTTATCCGCTGTACACATAAATGATAGTTTCATATAACATTTAATGGAAGAATAGATAGATATATGTTGTCAAATTAACATTAATAGAATTTTTATTATGTAAAATTCTAGAATTACAATAAAATAATAGTATGAATGATTTTAGTGAGGTTGATGAAGAAATAAAACAGAAACACTCGATTAAAAACAATTGCTCCTCATCAAGGAACATTATTTTAATAACACCTTATGACAATTATGGTTTGTAATATTTTATAAATAAAGAAAATATAATGTGGTGATAAATTCTAAGAATTTATTTGGGATGATCATGGACTATTTTTATGTAAAATTAATGGAATGTTGGTATTCCCTTTTCTATGAGAGGGGATGCGACCTCTTTAAAATTTCACAAAGTATTTAAAAAAATGTAAATTAATTTTCGTTTTAAAATGTCTAAAAAAAATTGTTTTGAAATTATGAAGATAATTAATCAATATATTATCGTAAAATAATAATTATACATGTTTTGATATATTATTTTTTACACATATATTTTTGTTTTATAATCTCATTTTCCCCTTCCACAAATAGCCTGAAAACAATGATATTTTTTCATTAAGAGTTAACATAGTCTCTATAAATAGAAAAACATCTAAAAAATTGAATATGGATAATATTTTAAACAATATCATACGCAAGTGGATAAATATAATGTTTTTTTAATATTAAATCCTTTAATATAATATTAATTGTTATAATAAATTATTACTATAATTTTTTTAACAATTCATGAAAATGATTTTAATAACATCATGAAAAATGTAAATTTAAAAACCAATACATTATTACATCCATAAAAAATCCATTTTATTCAATAAAATTATTTTATCATATTAATTATCTTAAATTACATTACATTTAATATTTATAGTATCATTTATAATATTTCAATTTTATTTGAATAATTATTATGTCAGCATGATTTAAATATTGGAGGATATTATGACATCAATGAAAACTAAATATAAATTACTATGATAATGATAATAAATTTATATTTTAAAAAAATATCAATACCCAAACATAGACTTTGGTTTACATAATGGTAGTAAAATTATATATATTGAATACAAGAGGGCCACATTGTTTACTTTTCAATAAAAAAATTATAAAGGATATATTAAAATATAATTGGAATAAAGTTCACACAACTAAATATCAGGCGTGTATTGATGAAATTGAATCAAAAATATAAAATTAATGCATGTTTCAATGTATTTTAAAAGTGCATATTATTTTATTTATATCATTAATTACCCTATAAACCCTTTATACTCATAAAAAATTACAAATTTTACAATTCTAGTTGACATAAAATTTTTAATATTTAATAAAAAATGTCCACATATATTCTAAATATTGAATAAATTATTTAACGCATTATTTTATTTAAAATTATATCGAAAAATGCATTGATATTTTTTATAATAACATTTTTAATGATAAAAATTTTGTTCTACTAAAATATGTTATTATTTTTGAAAAATATAATTAGATTAATTTATATCAAACAAAAGTAATTATTTTTTAAAAATAATTAAAATTTCAATTTTATTTCTAAAATAAATTAAAAGAAATTATTTTTTTAACAAAATAAGATATTTCAATATACAACAAAAATAATATTTTTAGAAAATTAAAATAAGTTCATCATTAGCTAATTATTACATGGTGAATTAATAAAAATAAATTCATTAATCCAAAATAATATTTATATAATTATAATTTGTAGTTTTTAAATTAAACATTATAAGTAAATAGTTTATTAAAAATACTTCCATTTTCCATTAAAAATTACAAAAAAAAATTCAAATGAATACATATGAAACGAATAGGATTTATCATAATATTACCTAGATGGTTACCCCTTATATTTATCTTATGATTTTATACACTCGTCGAATAATATCTTAAATTTTTACCCTTACTATACTTCTCAGACCACAATTTATTATGTTATCATTCCATAGGTTATGAATAAATATCCATATAGGGTATGTCAATAATGTTTTCTAAATGGGAAGATATTTATTGGTGATATTGAGGATATTTCATTAAATATGATGATAGTGTTCTCAATATTCGATGAATCTAAACTATTATGATCATTGGTTGTGTCTTTCAGAAATGTGTTCAATAATCACATAAATATATGTAATATTAATGTTTGAAAAATGTTTATTATTGTAGTTTTTATCAAATAAAATTGTATTTAACTATTCTAACTAGTATGATAAACCATTAATGAGAACCCTGTGTATATTTCTAAGGATAATTCTATGTACAGTAAAAAAATCATGCAATTGAAGTAAGCAGTAGAGCATGTGATTTCTATGAAATTACATCCCCTTCAAAATAGTACATGTTTATGTGGCTCTAAAAATGTTATACATAGGTGGTGATAATATTTAAAAAAAGAACACTAGTATAGAATATATTGTAACCTAGTACATAAAAATGGTCACTGATACTCATATGGTTTGACAATAATGGGGGATATGTTTTAGAAATTCATACGCATTATGGACCATCATGACGAATTTGAATAATGAACATGAATTTCCATAGTAATTCCAAAGGATTCAAATATGGAAATGAAAGTGTAATTATTAAATACAACATATAAATTATTTATATTGATAATGTGGTTTAATACTAAGATTATTTTTTCTTTCAGAATTTTTTTTGATTTAATTCAATGGAAGTAACCCAAATAAACCATGTTAATGATGAATGAAATGGAAAAAACAACGATTGTTCACTTTAGAAACCAAATGTTATTATACATTAAAATAAAAATCCCATTATAATTCTAACATATAATTCTCATGATATGAATCATGATGAGCATCAAAATGAGTAATATAGGTAAATACCTTAAATTGGGACCTTCATGAGTAAATAGTAGCATTATTTTAGTTGTACTATTGATCCTATAGTTGATGAGTTTTTTATTAGTTCCAATAAAAAGTTATTTTCGATTCTCAAGTGTTTGGTTATTGATTAAATTTTTTTTTCGTTTATCATTGGAAGGTTATAGAGAGATGTGGTGAAATTTTATAATGAACAAGGGAAAACCTGGAATGATTGGATCTATATAGTAAAATGATTTTTAGATCATATTTTTCAATATGTTATTTCATCATATAATTTATTAAAATAATGTGAAGTAATTCCTTGAGATGGAGTAGAAATATTCTTAATATTTTGGGTCATGTGAGGTTATTTTTATAAATATTGTAAGATTTAATTCTAGTATAATTATCCTACATAAAAATAAGAATGATCAACTATTTGGTATACTAAAACCGGGTCTCTAAAAGAAATTTTCAAAAAGTGACATTAGTAGATTATGAATATATCATTAGAACTATACACAATTTCAAAATATAAATTAGTTATTCCCACAATCCCCATGTATTGCATATGAAACGATATTTGAGTCTCATGAAAACATGAATAAATTAATAGAGGAAAGGAATTACAACCATCTATATTCCATAATTAATGGATGAAACATCAAGGGAACAACAAGACTAGAACATGGAGTTGTTATAATTTTAATAGGGGTCAATAAAGCCCATGAATTTTGATTGTAAATTAATGTGGTGTTCAACATAATAGATGGTAATAATACTCTAACTAACACACCAAAAATGATCTAATGATTCAAATGTAATGAGAATATGAATTATTTTTACCAACGCACAAATATAGTGTTTAATAATAATGATCTAAATCAGAAACATTAAATGATAAGTGAGAGAGTGAAAAATCATAGGATCTAATTTTTGGGATAGTGGTATAATAACAATGTGTTTAAATGTATACTTATGAAACACTCTATAAGTGATAATGTCATATATGAAACTAGATATAAGTAATTGTTTCTATCTATGGAATTTTATAGGGGTATCATAGTACTACCCACATCTTTTGATGTTAAATTAGAAATGAAACCTCCTTATGGGATGATGATCACATATCATGCAAATGATTCATCTCTAATTGATTTTTTTGTGAGCTTCTATCATAAAATATCATTTTTATTATTTATCTGCTGAAAAATGATATTATCATATTTATTTTTTAGATTGATCAATATAATTATCAAATCCATTATCCATGAAGAGAAATAATTTGGGAAATTATAGACTAACATATAATCATATAATAGTGCAATGATAAATATTATATTCTATTAGATATCACATATATTTTATGGGTATTTATTCCCATTATAAAGGGGTGTTTATCTATGTTGGTTGGGGAGAAACTCAACAATGATGGTATTCTTATTAATCTAGAGTTTGTTATGTATTTCAATAAAATTATTACAGTTTTGAAACAAAATGTGATGTTCAGTTATCTATAGAACACATACCTTATGATATACAACTTTTATAGAGTATATATAGAATTCCCCCAATTGAGTTTCAATAATAGAAAAAAATTCTAGGATAACAATGAAAATGGGTTCATTCACTAACTTCTATCACCATGGGTTGAACATGTTATTTATGTTAAGAATAAAGTACGATCGATTCTAGTCTACATTGATTATCAAGAGCGGTACATTGTCATGATCAATTAACAGTATCCACAACCCTATATATATTAATTGTCTTATTAGTTACATGGAGTTTAATATTTTAACAAGATTTTGTATTAAACTAGATATCAACAATTTAGTATCTAGAATGTGGATATAACCGAGGTAGTATTAATTAAAATGTATGGAAACAAAAAGTATAAAATGATTCCATTATATCTTAATAATTCCCCAGATATCATTATGGATATAATGTATAGTGTCCGGATATATTACATTGATTATCTTCTAATAGTATTTATAGTGGATATTCTTATTTATTTTATGATCATGGAAGAATATATAGATCATAAGTTAATTTTTCATATGACCCTATGGAATGAGAAATTTTAGTCAAAATTTACAAAGTCAGAATTAACTCTATAAAATGTTTCATTTTTTGGTCTTATAATATTAGGAGAGGGTATATCAATGGATTCCTCAATGATAGGGGATATTGATATTTTTAAAAGACCAACCATAAAAACTATTATGCGATGTTATCTCAGCTTGGGTAGATATTATTTATCTTTAATTTTTGATAGTTTCACATAACTGTATAATCTACTATGGAATCTAACTTTGAAGGGATCCATGTTGCTTTAAAAATTTGAATGTGAGGAAGTGTTTAAGAAACTAAAATTAATATTCATTTACTCACATGTTCGTACATTATCCTATACTGGAATAGGGTTTTTAATATTTTTTAATTAATCTACAAAGGGATTGGTATGTTTTTTCAATTAGAATGATGTGGCAATTTATTATTCATTATGAATAATGAAGGATCAGGAGAAGAATTACCCAAATTTTGATTCAAACCTAGCAATGAATTGTTTTTCCTTTTTTATATGGATAAATTTAATTTATGTTGATGAAAAATGATATATATACTTATAAAAAATAAAAAATTGTATATTCCCATAGAAAATGTTGAATATTCATCAGAAAACCTAGTTAGAGATGATTAATGATTATGAAATCTTAAAAAATTTACCAACATTGTAAATCGATCAAGGAATCCAATGCATTGATAAAAAAGGATAATGAAATTTTATATATGATAACAATCAATAAAGCTCCATTATTTTTTAATTTATAAAGGATATATCTTGAAATATTTAAGGAAAAGATGAAATCATATATTTCTAGAATACGTGTTCAACCAAATATAAATTTGTATATAAATGTGTGGAGAAGGATGATATATAGATTTGAAAGAAATTGAAAATTGTTCATCATATCGTATTTGATTATGATGTAATTGTATGGTTCATGAACTATGTATGGGTTCAAATCCACTCCATATTTTTCAAAATATTATTTAGAAGTGTATCAAAGTTCTATATTCTTAATTAATTCTTATGGTATAAATATATAATGTGAACTGAAAAATTATTTTTTGGGGGGAATGAATGATGAGATATATCACTCAGTTTATGTATCAATGATTTGTATTTTAGCATATTAGGGATGTGGGAAACATTATAAGTGTATATTGCAAACATTACCCATACCTGAATGGAAATGTGAATGTAACTCCATTGATTTTATTTTCAGACTTCCCAAAACATATGAATGGCATAATTATATAAGTGTACAATCAATATCCATATAGTTTATGAAAACATAATCCATACCAAATAATATTATTCTCTAGATTTTATTTTGAGCATATGAATTAACGATGTTTTGAGGATTCTTCCAATACCAAATTCTATTATTATTGGAATCTGAGGATTACCACAATGATCATGTAAAATATTCTACACGCTCTAAGTTTAATGATTGTTTTGGGTATTTTTTATCTTCCATATATATATGGCTAGTCGAAGATAATTATTGAATTCCTATAGGATATACTGATATATAAATATATGTATTTTAATGGTTTTTGGGACTGACACCTTTCTTGGTATGAGTTGATATACAATAATAACTTTCCCTCATGAATTCAGTTGGATCATTAAGAATCCCTATATAGAAGGATGTGTATAATTCCAATGCACAAGGATGAAGGTAAATAAAGAAATATATTGTGAACTGATATAGATAAATAAATTATAGAGAACGTATGATATATTCAGTGACATATAAGGGAATCATAAAATCATTATAAATTTTATTCTTCAAATCACCAGTGTGATAAAAAATTTTATGTTATTGAAATGGTGTTTTAATGAAGTTATATAGGGTAGAAGTTAATGTGATTTGGAAAAAAGGGAAAACTATTTCATTGATAAAATTGGTTACTTTTAAATTCGTGATCGCATTAGAATAGTATAATATATATTGTTGCTTCCCCTAATCCAATCTCATGTCCATGATGTGTTCCATGTATATCTATTAAGGATGTATATATGTAATCCTTCAAAAAAATAAAACTTGAGGATGATCCAGTACAGAATGATCAATATTACGAAGAAAATCTATTAGATATTTCGGATCATATAGAGAATTTTAAATGATTCAATACCACTCATCAAGTTAATGTTCTTTTGGTGAAAAAAACTTCTTAAAGAATCAATGTAGGATCTTAAGGATGTAATGAGTAAGAAATGAAATTTGTTTTTTATACAAATGTTTGGTAATTTTGAAGGAAAAATTCATTTTATGGGGGTAAAATGTAACACGTTAATATTTTATGAAATGTATATTTTAATTTAATTTTTTTGTAGCATGAATTAAATGAAATAATGAGTATTAATTAATTCTGATAAAAAATTAATATTATTATTTAAATAAGTCCTTTATAGAATAGACATTAAAATATATATTATAAATCAGAATTAAAAAAATTTCAATATTTTTATTAATTTTTAATGTAAATGTAACATATTAATGAAATATATATAATTTTTTGTATTGTCATTATATGTTTAAAAAATACTATTTTTTTCAAAAAAATGATTCTATTGAAATTTTTTCTAAAAAATTATTTCTTCGAATTTGAAAAAATTAATTTTTCATTATAAAAATCATTTTTAAGGTCGACATGTCAAAATATTCTATGAGTTACTTTTTAATAATTTTAATAAAGGAAAAAAATTATTGAATGGTGAGATTTAAAAAAAAATCAATTTAATATATTAAAATGTTTAATCTTGTATTAAAATGTTTTAAAAGTTCAATATGTTAAAATTGATACATATTAATCTAATTTATACAATTAGAGTCAATTTTATATGGAATCATTATACAAAAAAAATTCTATTTTTATGAAAATTCTATCCTTTAAAAACATATTTTTCATTGCATCAATATGTATTTAATTAAATTTAACTTTTTATATTCGATGAATAAATATAAAAAAATGGTTTATATATTCTTAATTGGAATAATTAATAATATAATAAATATAAAAGATTTTTTTTTTCCAAATAAATATTAAAAAATTAATATTTTATCATTACTGTTAAGGATAAAACAGGAATACGAGGCGTCTAACTAAAAATAATAGGTGTAAAATAATCTAAAAGTTTTTTCTACTCACATTATATATAAAATTTTATAACATATATAATCTATGATCTAAAAATTATTAATTTTTTACCTTGTATCTTGTTTAAAACATGGAAAAACATTAACTTTTCAAAAATTCAATGTGTGTCATATCCCCCACTTATAAATTCACACCCCATATCCACCCATAAACAAACATCCATGAACCTTTTTATCTATCAATACATATCATAATTAATTGAATATATACCTATATACATCTTACTGAATGGTTTTTTTGAAAATAATGCATTCTTAAGAAGGAATTAGGTGTAATCCTAATGGGGTTCTCCGAAGAAGAAAAATTTTCCTTAACCATGTGTTTTAATTTTATTTATTCTTAAGGCACTATAAATGTTATTAAAACAAGAAAATATAATAAAATAATTATATTTGACATAATGATATGTTATTTTGTTAATTTAATGACCTTCATAAATCTTATATTCCATCAAATTGGAAATGGGACCATCGATCATGTGTACGACATACTACTGCCTCATTAATAGATCTAGGTTGTTTTCTACAACCATATCTCACTCATGTATATAATGATGGAATTAGAATATTTATATTCAATTTATGAAATAATTATATATTTTTAATTATAATATAACAGATATATTCTTTCGTTCGATTCTGTGGGAACACGATAACTTCACTCGTGTGTACAATGAACTACCACCTCGCGAAACAATTCTATTCTCTATTCACTTATGCTTTCCATAGAGGGTATTAACGATATTTTTAATGTAATTTTTATATATTAATGATCTAAAATTATTCTAAAATTTTAATATAATAATTACCATTATTTTTTTTCATTCATCAATAAAAATGGAAATAATGTTCTTGTTAATGAATGGCTTATTATCTCTATAATCAGTGTAATTAATGTTATATATCTAACATTAATGAATTACTATAAAAATATTTATTTTTAATTTAAATGGCCTTTATGACCTGGAAAACATTATAATATGATGCAACCATGATCGCTGTAGAATGAAAAAATTACTGACCAAAACATACATGACCAACAGAATAGTTATAACCTTGAATAAGATTTTAATAAGGAATTGTTAATAAATGGTTAATAAAATACTATATTTATATCTTATATATTATTATACTTGTGATTATGGGTATTAAATAGATTTATTATAAAAATTTATTTATTATAAATGAATTTTAATTGTGCTTGAAGTAATTTGATACATAAGGTATGGGATTTCTAGTCTTGAATTTAATTCTAGGATATATATTCTATATTCACCAGTAATTTCTTTTATGTGGGGAATATACTTCCCAAAAATAATTATATCATGAATCTCATTATTTTATTGATATTTAATGTATAAATTATCTTATTCATTTATGGGTCTTATGATTAAAATTTTATTAATATGATAATATATTTCCATTTCACTTTTATTTCAATGGGTCTGATTCCTTATAAACTAATTATATATTTTGATTGGTGTATGATATTCCCATGAGTTAATTTTATTATATTTATGTTGATAATTTATAGATATAAATATCAATATAATATTCTTACTTTCATGGGACTTATGAATCTAAATAAACCATTTTGGAATATATTTAATATTACCATATCACTATTTATCGAGATTTTTATGATATTCTTAAAATTATGATATATTATAATCTACAACCTTATAAAATGAATTATGTTATTCTATTCAGGTTATTTATATATAATACATATTTTACTTTATCTTCTTCAACTTATGTACTCAATATAAAAAAATAATGTCTTAATGTTTAAATTAATTGATTTCTCACTTTAGACGAAAACCATTTTTCTGGATGTCCATGATTTCTAAAATGTTTTTAAAGAAGTTTTTCTCTATTATAAAATGTTTTTTAAAGTAATTTTAATGATATTATTATTCACTACAAAAAATCTGAAATCAAACGTCTTTTAATTATCTAAATAATGATGATTTTGACTTCATATAATAAATGTGATAGAAATAATTATTTTAATGTCTGAAACATGAATAATGTTTTCTGTCATCAAGTTTCCATTACATTTGTATATACTTAGTGATTTCTAGTAAAATCCCATTATTTCATTACTTCATCATTTATAAAGTATCTTTTCTATTCTTTAGGTGATTTAATATGATTTATACTCTATTTAATTTTTTTTTGCAAAACATCTATCAAATGGATAGAAGTCATTTAATAGGATACATACCATAAAATATTTGGGTAGTATATTCTCCTATAACATCCTATGAAAATAAAAAATATTAAATTTTCATATTTATTAATATTTTTGAATTAAATATTAATTCTACTTTAAAGGGGATGCTATGTTCGACGGTGTACCCGATACACAACAATGGGTTTCATTGAAATCTAACGTTGCACACTAATAATATAATATTATTATTTTAAAATGTAGTTAACACCTAGTCGTTGTATTAGTGGGAACAAATAGAAATAACAAAAATATGAGGATACATGTCTGTTGAATGTTTTTACATTTATCTAATAAATATTAGAGAGTTAAAATAAGTAACGAATTCGCTTTTTTTCATAAATACTATAATATTCTGTAAAAGGTCAATTTACCACCTTTTAATGGATAACCTTCTTTAAATATTGTTATTTTCACTTTTTTTTGTTCTATTTGAATAAAATAATATTCTTATCTGGATTCAGGTCATCAATATTTACTTCGGATGAAATTTTGGTACTTTTCTGATAATGTTCATTTTTATGGTATAGTTAAAAATAGTGTCTTTTCATTCAAAAGTGCCTATTAATATAATTTATTTATATGGTTATAATGAATTTTTAATTGGTTTTAATTTGTAATTAGAATATATTTTTACCATTTAATCTAATTGATTTCATTAAATGTAATTTCTTTTTAAAATTTGACATATACAATTATTAATCTTTCAATAGTTAATATTTCTTGAAAAGACGTTATTTGTTTAAACAGCGAGAATTAATTTTATATTAATTTCTGCCACTTATGTATTTTGAATTTGGAAAAATGGATTCCATATTTGGAATCTGTTGGTCCAAATTGTGTAAATATTTAACTTTTATTTTTAGACATTTTAAATATTTATTTCAGTAAATTTTTTATTTACCATGATTAAAGGGTAAATATAATAAATAAGGGTAAAATATAATATTATAATAATATTAAATTACCCTAATATTTGGCATAATCCTATTTTATAATATATTTACAACCATGGGAATCCTTTAGATTAATTAGGAACCCCGTGGAGCCACATGGGAGTAATAATGACACTTTATATTAATTAATTTTAAGTAAAGACAAAAATGTCATAAAAAAAATCTTTTAGTAAATAAATTTTTACATGGGTTTTTAAAAGATATATATTCGACTATAAATATTCTTTCAAAATATAAAATTATTTCCTATCTCATGGTATTTTTAATATAATTTGTGGACGTCAAATTAATTAAATTCTTTATGACACAATAATGATACAATATTTACCTCATCAATAAATGATTTAAATAAATAAGATTATAAATATTAAAACAATATCCAAAACCAGTCCAATTGTTATTTTATTATTTTATTTCAACCGTAAGTAATCTTAAATTTGATATTATCAAATAATTTTCCTTGTGAAATCGAATATGAGGTTATAATAAAATAATTGTTTCAAACGTTCTTAAAGATCCATTTCTCTCCCTTATAAAAATCTCTCACTTCTAACTCATTCCTCACTCTTCTAAAGAGTTTTTCTAGTGCAAAGACTACTACAATAATCTCTCATGATCCCTATATTTATCCAAGATGCCTTACCTTAGGCAGGAAACACTTCAAGAAACCCTTTTGGTTCAAACCAATGAGAGTTACCCTATTTAAAGGGAATGTCTTCTATTATGTTCTCTATTTTATTTTACTTCTCCAACACCCTAAACTATTTTTATAATTTTATTTTTAAATAAAACAATTATCCTAAATATACTAGGATGTTGTTATTAGATGTATTCAAACTACACTTACAGAAACTTCCTTCTAATGGGTGAAGAACATACTATTTCTGTGGATGTAAAACAAAGGCTTAACGAAGCGATGATTGTTCAATTATCTCTTACTGCCTCTCATGGTGGCCATTATGATGAAAATGTATTTTTATAAGATATATATAATGTTTTTTGTTATATATATGCATCTGTAATTTTTATTTACCGTAATACTTTTTTTTCATCCAATATGTGTAAAAATAATAATTTCATTTGAGGAAGTGAAGACTACCGCCCCCTCAAGGTGATGTCATTCATTAATAACATACATGGAACATATAAAGATAGAATTAATGAAATTATGTAACATATATATCATATTATATTATAATATAATTAAAATATACCTATTTATCATTATGTTTTTATTCCATTAAATATTAAATATAATTGAAAGTAGCGTTCATGCGTACGTACGACTTTCCGTCTCCATGAACGGTGCATATCATTTATTATCTCCAAACATTATATACTAATATAAATATATATATATATATAAAATGGATATATATGATATATATGATATTTAATCTTTAATATCATTCTAGATATAAGGGATTTTTGACCACATTGATAAATTGTAATTATAACAAGTTCATTTTTAACACAAATTCCGAACACCGACAAAATGTCCGATATGAACTCAAATAATTAACAAAATTTTATTGAAAGGTAATAAGTGATATAAAAGTAATAATAAAAATTAAAATGTTATTAATCAAGTATAAATTAACTTATGTTTATTATTGAGGAATAATAAGGAACATACGAGTCAAGTCAGACACAAGGTAAGGGATTTCTTATCTCAATTTTAATTCTGTGAGATTTCCATTGTACACCACTTATTTACTGCATGTGCTATATTGTGGACTACCATTTGATATATATTATCATGAGTATTTTTATATTCATATAATTCTGTGTTTCATTTTGGGGTTATCAACTTTTCTCATAATACTCGATTGATTACAACGTGGTAGGAGTTTTTCATCTAACTTTTTATTCTCGTGAAATTCATGCTATGTTATCCACTATTTACTTGTGCGTGGTAGATGTACTGCCCATGATTGTATAATTTGTATAATATAATTTAACTTATGGTAATTTACATATTCATTTTGTGATATTTCATTCATGCGATGTATGTTTCGTAATTTACCAAATCGGTAAGGGAACCTTTCACCCTCCTCTTTTTAAAAGACTTCTTTTTGTAATGTCTATTAATTTACATATTATTATGTTGGGATATTTTATTATATATCCATATGGATTTAAATTTTATGTCCATGTTATGATATATACTTTTCTCTCTCATCAACTTATATTCTGAATTTTAATGTAATGTCGTTAGGATGTGGAATTTCTGTAAGAAAACATCTTAACCCAATTTCAATTTTTGGGTTAAAGATCTACTTCATGATAATGTTGTGCTATGAATATCTGTGACTATCCTATGATTTTTTTATACTTAATATTCAATTATATTCTGTGTATTTATATTTTTCACTCACAATTATGTATTTTTTTTTATCCTTAATATAATGATATTGTCTTTATATGGGATTTTGTTTCCATTTACATTTCCATTGAGACTTCATTGTTCATATGCACAAATTCACACATATATGGTGTATATACTGTCCTTTGGCATATTATATCATGAATACCATTGTTATAATTATATTATTATGTTCTGATTAAATTTTATTCCTCAATTATTTGTATTCTAAGAACTCTCATTTTGTTAAAAACTCTTTAACTAAAATATCGTTTTAAATAATTTAAAGGTTTATTCATCTAAATAATTCACATTATTGTCCCAGTTTTAAAAAAGGTTTTAAGGATTTATTCATATGGAGATGAATGTTTTGAAATTTAAATTTCTTTAAAAAGATTCAAAGTATTATGTGACACTTTGATTCAAAAATATATTTATTTAATATTTTAAATGGTTTTGAAAATGGCTTGATAAAATCATTGATTTTGTAAATATTTTGAAATGATATATTATGATTTCAAGGTGGAAATGTTATCTTTCCACACTCTTTTATCGTGGAATAAATTATTTTGATTTATGAATCCATGTTATATGTTCCATGTGGCACACTTATGCATGAAATAAAATATTTAAGAAGGGTGAACCCTTATAGATCTCCAATGCATTGGGTTAAGAATAGTATCAAGATACATTATGTAAAATGGGTGTTTACTGATTCTATTACAAGTTAAATGAGGGTTTACTCCTGCTTCATGGTCAATGAGGGTTTACTCATTCTCTATGTGCAATGGACCTTGGCTCATGCTAATTCCATGTTAAGTGTTATTGCGATATTTCAACGTTATGATTATCATGCTTTATAATGCCTTTATGTTTATGCTTCTCTTGTTCTCTATTGACATGCCTATTGTCTAACATGTATTTTATGCCTCATGATATTCCATGTTTATTCTCTTACTAGGATTTTTACATCACCCGTTTTTTATGTATGTCCTCAGGATATCCCACGAAATGCTATGTATGAGGGAATGTAGTGGTCATGTAATGGAATTTTTCATTAAAGATATTGTTTTTTCATGTTTTTAAGTGGTTATATAATGATACTAATCCCCAAGACACTAAAACTCTCGATCTTATATCTTATATCAAGTGAAGTTTATGTAATAAATTATGTTTAATTGTGTAATAAAAGATCAGGGTTGTCATAGTTTGTATCAATGTTTAGTTTTATTTATTTATGGGATTAGGATTAAAAATACCTAGTATAGCCTTAGAGACAAGAATAATTATAATAAAAGAATCCTTATGTTTTGTTGGGTATTGAGTAAGTGTATTATCAAGAGAATGAATCCCGGTCTAGATACGAGATCAACTATCTTAATTTTTTGGGATAAAAATGAAATGTATAAGAAACCCTTTAAGGTTAAAACATGTTAGGGTTATTTTCCAGTTTTATAAAAAGGACAACACACAGACCGAGTGACAACTTGTCATGTCGGACAAAGCTGTGAGAATCGGACCCACAACCAATGTGTGATTGGGATTTATCGCCTACCACTAAACTATGTGAAGTCCCTGGTTAGTATGACTTATTATTTTAAGAGAAATGGTTTTATGGTCCAGAATAAGTTGATTGTTGGATGTTATTTTTTATCTAAATAATATCCTTAGTATATTAAAATGAATTGGTTATTAAATAATAAAGGATATTTTGGAAGATGCTATCTCTTTTGGAATACTCTATCCTAAGGAAAATAAATTACTACTAGATTTCAATTCAAGAAGAATGGATGAATTTGTTTTTTATAAAAATATATAGATTTATTGTGGACATATGGTGATTTGGGTTATTTTTTGAAAATGATTAACCTACCATAGAGAATATGTGATTAGGTTAATTACACATTAATGTGAGACTTTAAGAGTAGATGATGATATTTGAAGATAAATGTTACGATTTATTATGGAAGACTATGTGATTAAATATTTTTGAGTTTTGGGTTTCAATCGTAGTTAGAGTATTTTGATGTATATTAAGGAAGATTTTTATTGAATGGTATTTCTTGAACTATGGGTACTTTTTGTGGAATTTTGGATATTAAGAATTGTTTTTCATTTTATAAAGGATTTTCCTTTTTCGGGATTATACGATCTCGTACTAACCATTTTGATTTTAGTTTTTTTTCTAAAGACAAGGGAAATATATTGTTATTATTTTGTGGATTATGAGATTCTCTAGATGAATATTCTATTACTTTGATGTGACCATGTTTTTTTTAATACTCATTTTTTTGGTGAAATGATTAGTTTTTTTTGGTACAATGTTATTAAAGGAAGAAACTATACATAAAGGTAAGTATATTTCCTTATGATTTTATTCTATGTAGTAAACAAAATCCTCAAAATTATGAAAAGGTAGGTAAAACAAAAAATTGTGTTTGTTTACATTTCATACTGTAAGATCAAAGACCATTTAACACATCATAAGTTTGTGATTTGTTTGTGGTCAATGTTCACCTAATAGTGTTTTCCATCACTCTCCATTAGAACTTGACCGTTTTTTTCTCTTCCATATCCAGGTATTTTTACATGGAATCCTAGTATCAGTTAACTCAGGTGACCTTTGTACTTATCTGTATTTCTTATAAAGTGATAGTTTTATAGACTCTCTTTCTAATGTTGGACTTTCATTGAAGTTTCCCATCCCAATTTAAAAATTGCAAGGACTCAATTTTCAAAAGGAGGGAATAATGTAACATCCTAAGAAAATAAATAATATTACATTTACAAATTTATTAATATTTTTGAATTAAATATTAATTCTACTTTAAATGGGACGTTATGTTAAATGGTGTAAACGATAAACAACAATGGGTTTCTTTGAAATATTACGTTGCACACTAATAATATAATATTATTATTTCATATGGTAGTTAAAACATAGTCGTTGGGTTTGGTGGGAATGAATAGAACTAACTAATAAATGATAATACATGTTTTTTGAATATTTTTGCATTAATACAATTAAAGTTAAGGGTTTAAAATAATTATATAATTCGATTTTAAGCATAAATACTCTAATATACACCAAAAGGTTAATTTATAGCCTTTTAATGGAGAACCCTTTTTAAATATAGTTTTTTCTGTTTTATGTGCTCTATTTGACAAATTAAAATTCTTATTTAGATTCAGAAAATCAAAATTTACTTTGTATGAAATTATGGTTTTTTTCTATAATGTTCATTTTTTTAGGGAATAGTGAAAAATAGTGTGTTTTAATTCTAAAGTTCTTATAAATATAATTTACTTATATAGTTATAATATCTTTTTAATTGGTTTTAAAGTGTAATTAGAATATATTGTTACAATTTAATATAATGTTGGTCATTGGATGCAATTCTATTTTAAAATTTGACTTAAACTAGTATCAATCCTTTGATAGTTGTTATTTCATAAAAATGCACTATTTGTTTAAACAGTTGGAATAAATTTGAAATTAATTTCTGCCACTTCAGTGTTTTGAATTTTTAAAAATGGATTCCATATTTGGAATCAGTTATTCCTAATTTTTTAATTAGGTAACATTTATTTTTAGACATTTTAAATATTTATTTCTGTAAATATATTATTTACCGTGATTAAAGGGTAAATATAATAAATAGGGGTGAAATATAATATTATATTAATTATAAATTATACTAACAAGTTCCATAATACTATTTTTTAATATATAATCGACCAAGGGAATCCATGGGTTGATTTCGGGACCACATGGAGCCACATGGGAGTAATAATGACACTTTATATTAATTATTTTAAAGTAAATACAAAAATGTCATAAACCAATAACTTTTAGTAAATAAATTTTTACATGGGGTAATATAAGATCACTATTTGACTATAAATATTATTTGGAAATATAACATGATTTCATAAATCATGATATTTTTATTTATAATTTTTGGACATCAAATAAATTAAATTATTTTTGACACAATAATGATAGAATATTTACCTCATTAATAAATGATTTAAATAAAAAATATTATAAATATTAAAACAATATACAAAAATAGTAAAATTCTTATTGGATTATTTTATTTCGACCATGAGTCATCATAACATTGATATTAAAAATATTTGACCTTTCGAAATTGAATATGAGGTAATTATAAAATAATTGTTTCAAACATTCTTAAAGAGCCCCTCCCCTCCCTTATAAAAATCCCTCACTTCAAACTCATTTCTCACACTTATAAAGCCTTTTTCTCGTGCAACCACTACTCCAATATTCTAAAATTATCGTTATTTTCATCCTAGAAGCCATACCTTTGGCAGAAAACACTTCAAGAAACCCTTTTGGTTCAAACCAAAGGGAGTTACCCTGTTTAAAGGGAACCTCTTCTCTTAAATTATTTAATTATATTTTACTTCTCTAACCACTAAACTCTTTTCATTATTTTATTTTATAACAACACCATTATACTAAATATACTAGGATGTTTTTATGATATTTATCCAAACTACCCTTACAGAAACCCCAATCTAATTATTGAAGAACATACTGTTTCTGTGGATGGAAAACTAACGCCTCACGATGCAATGATTGTTCAATTATCTCCTACTAAATCTCATGGTGGCCATTATAATGAAAATTAATTTTTATATGATATATATTATGTTTATATTTTCTACATGATTCTGTAATTTTTATTTACCATCATACCTTTATGCCATCCAATATTTTTAGACACGATAATTTAATTTGAGGAAGTGCAGACTATCGCCCCCTTAAGGTGATATGATTCATTATTACATACATGGAACGTATTAATATTGAGAAAATGAAATTATGTAACATATATATCATATTATATTATACTTGAATTATAATATACCTATGTATCATTAAGTATTCATTGCATTAAATATTAAATAGAAATGAATGTAGTGTTCATGCGTACGTCTGGTTTTCCATCTCCATGAACGGTGCATTTCATTTCTTATCTCCAAATGTTATGTACTATTATATATATATATACACTGGATATATATTATATATTTTAAATCTAAATCATTAATATCATTCGGGAGATAATGGATTTTAGACCACATGGACATATTGTAATTATAACAAGTTCATTTTTAACTCTAATTCCGAACAACGACAAAATGTCCGATATGAACTCAAATAATTAACTAACTATTATTGAATGGTAATAAGTGATATAAAAGTAATAATAAAAATTAAAAACCCTATTAATAAAGTATAAATTAACTTATGTTTGTTACTCAGGAAGAACAAATAACATACGAGTCACGTCCGACACTAGGTAAGGGATTTCTTATCTCAATTTTAATTCCATGAGATTTCCATTATTCACCACTTATTTATTGCTTGTCTTATTTAATGGAATTACATTTGATATATATTATCATGATTATATTTATATTCATTTAATTATGTGACTAATTCGGTGGTTATCAAATTTTTTCATACGACTTGATTGATTACAACATGGTAAGGGTTTTTCGTCTCACTTTTTATTCTTATGAGATTCATGATATATTAGCCACTATTTCCTTTTGTGTGGTGTATGTACTACCCATTATTGTATTATTTGTGTAATATAATTAAATTTTAGTTTATTTACATATTAATATTTTGATATTACTTTCATGGGATATATGTTTCGTATGTTAGCAAATCGGTAAGAGAACCTTTCGCCCTCCTCTTTTTAAAAGACTTCTTTTTGTAATGTATTTTAATTTACATCATATTAATTTGGGATATGTTCATATATATCCGTATTGATTTAAATTTTATGTCCATTTATGAGATAAAGTTTTCTCTCTCATCAACTTAATTTATGAATTTTAAAGTGACGTCGTTAGGCCGTTGAATTTCTGAATGAAAACTTCTTAACCCAATTTCAATTTTTGGGTTAAACATATACTTTTCGATTATGATGTGCTATGAATATGTGTGAATAACCTCTGATTTTATTCACTTAATATCCACTTATATTGGGTGTATTTATATTTTTCACATATAATTATGTATTTCATTTATCCTTAATCAAAGGATACCATCTTTATAAGGGATTTCATCTCCATTTACATTTCCATTGAGACATCATTACTGATTTGCACCAATTCACTCTTATATGGTGTATATACTCTCCATTGTTATATTATATAATGAATAACTTGATTCTCATGATATTATTATGTTCGTATTAATTTTTATTCGACAATTATTAGTATTCTAGGAACTGTCATTTTCATAAAAACTATTTAACTAAAATATTGTTTTAAATGTTTTAATGGTTTATTCTTCTAAATAATTCACATTATTGTCCATGTTTTAAAAATGGTTTTAAGGATTTATTCATAGGAACATAAATTTTTTGAAATTTAAATTTCATTCAAAAGCTTCAAAGTGGTATGGGACACATTGATTCAAAAATCTCTTGATTTAATATTTTAAATGGTTTTGAAAATGGATGGATAAAAGCCTTGATTTTGTAAATATTTTGAAATGATATATTGTGATTGAAATGTGTAAATGTTATCATTCCACATTCCTTTGTCATCGAATAAATGATTATGTTTTATGAATCCATGTTATATGATCCATGTGGCACACTTAGACATGAAATGAAATTTTCAAGAAGGGTGCATCCTTATAGCACTTCAATGCATTGGGTTAAGAATAGTATCACGATACATTATGTGAAATGGATTTTTACTCATTCTAATACAAGTGAAACGAGGGATTACCCGTTATTCATGTCTAATAAGGGTTTACTCATTCTCTATGTACAACTAGCCTTGGATCATTCTAATTCTATGTTATGTGTCGTTGCCACATTTCCATGTAATGATTATCATTATTTATCATGCCTTATATTTATGCTTCTCTTATGCTCTATTGATATGACTATTGTTTAACATGTATTTTATTCCTCATCATTTTCCATGTTTATTCCATTACTGGGCCTTTTAGCCCACCCTTTTCTAATTCATGTCCTCAGGTTATCCCATGCAATGCTAAGTACGAGGGAATGTAGTGGTCATGTAAAGGAAGTTTTCAATAAATATATTTTTTTTCATGTTTTTTACTGGCTATGTAATGATAATAAGCCCAAAAAACAATAAACCAATCGATCTTATATTTTGTATCATGTGATGTTTATGCAATAAATTATGATTAATTGTGTAATAAATGATCAGGGTTGTCTTATCTCCCCTCCTTGAGAAATTTCATTATCAAAATTTTTCATTAATATTACCCTTTATATAGATGTGGGTTTTTATTCTTCATTACATAAATAGTATCCCATGATGATTCTTATATTTTATGGTTTCTACAAAGGACATCTACCCAACAAGTTTTCTAATTTCACAATACATGTTATCTTGAATCAAGAATATTGATAGGATAATTTTAGTATGACATATAAGGTTCTAATACTATTTATTCATATGTGAGTACATGTTTTATGTCAGGAATGTAATTATTTGATAATTATATGTGGAAAACATCTTTATATTTTTAGAAAAATCAATGAAATTTCAAATATATACGCTACAAATCAAATTCATTCAATAATTTAATATGGAATGTCATACAAGGGGGTCAGTATCCCTTTCTTGATGAACCTTAAGACGACCTTTGAAGTAGAGAATTTCATAATGACAAGATCTCCATTTATGTGTGATCTTAGTTAATGGGTAATCAAATAATACATAATTTTTAACATTATTCTGATAGTAACCTACTAATTCAATCAAACTATATACCTCTGTTATATGCATTGGAATAGGCATATCTTGTATTTTCTTTGTCTTCATAGTATCAAATGAGATTCTATTCATAGAGAAAATATGTCCAAGAAAAGATATATTCTAAATCCATGATTCATACTTTCTAGGTTTACCATATAATACTTTCCTAATGATAATTTTATGAATAATATATAAATATTTCTCATGGTCTTCATAGCTTCTTTAATTAAGTAGAATTTCATTAACAAATAAAACCACAAAATCATCAAGATATTCCTTGAATACTATAATAATTCAATCCTTGAAAATAGAGGGTTTGTTAGTCAATAAAAATAGAATTACTATTAACTTGTAATGTCTATACCTCATATCAAATGTTGTCTTTTAAATAACTTTCTTCTTTACTAACAACAGATGATACAAATAACGAATGTAAATCATCAAGAAATATTGATCTCTATGAATTTTATCAAATAAATCAATAATTAAAGGTTGAGGATAGTTGTTCATTATATAATATCATTGATTTATCTATATTTAATTCAAAACCTCAAGGATCCATATTTCATCTTAATAATGAGAACAAGAAATCCTCATAGAGAAACCTGTGGATGAATATATCACATGTTACAAAATTCCTCTAGTTATTTCATCAACTCCACTAATTAAATAGTTTCCATTATACAAGGATTCATTGATATTGGTTTTTAATCATGGATTAGATCCATGTTAATTTCAACTTCACACTCTGGGGGTGACTAGGTAATTCAATAGGAAATATATCAATTTATTTCTGCATAATTGTTACATCCTCAATTTGAAGATGAATTTCCTCATCCAAATATGTTGTTTTAACATCCACCCTAAGAATTTTATTCAATATAGATTCTTGGTGTGTATATAGATTAGAATAACATGATGAATTATCTGCTCCAAAGATAATGGATTCAATATATTCCACTCAAATAATAATTTCCTTCTTCTTGCAAAAAATCTCACCTCATATTTTGAAAGAATGTACATTAGGAGGATTATATAAAAATAAACCATTGGTATGATGATAAGGTTATAAAATAAATAATTTTTTATTAAATGGTGGAACTATTTTAAAAATTTATTTGCAATGATACATCCTTTAGGGGTTTTGACGGACAACACCCTTATTAAATCAAAAGGGAAATAATGAATTTTTATAGAAAATTGTGTAGATATAACAGACTTGGATGATCCAGTATCAAATAAATAATTTGAAAATTTTGATAAAAATGTTAATTTACATACCACAACATCATTAGGTATTTCTATTTCAGTTATACAGATCATGTTAGCTTGTCCATCTCACATTGACCTCTTATATGGATGATTATCCCCACTCACTGAACATTGAATTGAATGATACACCATATAATTACATATATTTAATTCAAAATCATTTATTTATCATTTCCCCCTGAAATTATTAACTCAATGAAAATTTTCTCCACACTTATATAAAACTCCCATTTCATTAAACTATTTACCCGAATGAATCATTCATCAATTTCTATAGAATGGAAATTGATTCATTCCCTACTTCTTATTTGACGCATGACTAATTTCATGGTTATCAGATTACATCTTCTTCTATTCATTTCCATTTAACGTATAGTATTTAAAAAATACTTCTATGTTTTGATTCAACATAATATTATTTCACTATATGATTAAAATGTATGAGAATCGAGATCCCTTTAGTGACATGTCTTGAGACAATGAAAGAAATTATCAATCATATTTTACAAATAATGTATATAATCAATAACACACATGGATAGACTTTTGAAGGTATACTCACAATCTAGAATACTCCATTCAAACCATTTTATTATGATAATGATTTTCCTTTCATTTTAGGTTTTTTCACATTTGTGAAATATTTTTAAGTGGAAATGTTTTCAGAAGTTATCTATTCCTTGTATTCAATTTTTTCTTCCTCATTATTATTATGGATAAAATTCCACCATTTATCATCATATAGAATTAAAAAAATATAATTTCAATACTACATTTTCATTTTTATTTCATCATAGTGACGGAAATATTTTTTCAAGTGACATGATCCACTACTCAGCTACCACTGGATTAATTGTCGAACTAATGGATGGGGTAATTTTCCACATTATTTGATCCAACAAAGATGTACATTGGTATTTATCTATAACCGGTATAAATTTTCCTAATACATACGTGATAATATAATCTCCAACACAAATATTGTTGACATTCTCAGTAGGTAAATCACTATATTTTCTGCATGTATTGATTTTATTCCTTCCATTATGTTCCATAACTATATAATGATACACAATAATTTATCTCATATTCATTATGACTATTCATCCAAGAATTATCTATAGGCATTTATTATAATTATCAAGTTTATTTACCATCTACTTCCAATATTTTTTACTGAACGTTCTTTGATACCAAATGTAACAACCATGAACCCATTTTCCCGGAGTCGATGGTCATTTTATTACGATGACATAGTTACAAGAGATAAAATATCCAATGATAGATAATTATAGTAGTGTTTATGAACTTCAAACATACATATTTATTTTATTACAATTGTAATAAAACATAAAAAATGGAAAATAAACTGCTTCATATTGCCTATTTAAATATTTCAACTTCACGACTTGGGGAAAGAAAAAAAATAAAAGGGAGAGCTCAAACAATATTTAAGGATTATATATGAAAATAATAAATGATTCAAAGTAAAGAATGACTCGTCATTAATTTATGGTAGATGACCTGAACAACACAAGCACTCAATACACTGATATTTAAAATACATCAATATATTTTTTAATAGTGATGACCTCATGAAAATAATAACTAAGTACTGAATAATGAAAATGAGTATTTATTAGATTTCATTTATATAGAACATTAAACATTGTAGAATCAATATGTTTTATGTATATGTGAAAAAAACACATATGACTCTTTATGGAATTATACATGAAGGGTATGTCACCAACAATTTTTTCTCATGAGACCTATCATTTCATCGATGGGGTATTTATAACCAGTCCCCAACCATCACTACATGTCCTAATCATTCATCATAGATAAATCCAATTAAATAACCACATTAGAAGAAAAACCATAAGTAAAAAATGGTATATGACTAAAATAATAATCGTACCCAATAAAAATGGATATGTAATTATTTACTATCATAAGTAAGGGAATTATACATAAAGCACACACAAAGAATAAGTGATTAGGGGAATATAATAATGGATCAATGAAATAATGGATAAAACTAATAAATGGATATTCATAAGGAATAATAGTAGTATATCAGTATATATTATTACCCACCAATGTTAAAATGTGCAAATATAGTTTCGAAGAATTTTTAGAAAAGATTCTCTTTACTTCGATTAAAGAAACAATATAAAAGTGTAACTAATTACTGAAAAGGAATAATTATTAGTATAAACCCATAAATGCACAATGATTATGATTCATGATAATATGGGATATTTAGAAAAATATTTTGTGGTGTTAAATATATTATGGAGTGTACATGAAAAAGGGTATGAAATTGGAATGTTCAATTAAACCAGGCTTTCTTATCCTGATGAAATGAAAATAGAACATTTTAATACATGAATATACCTATCAATAGAAGAATAAATGAGATAAGGAAATATGTTTGTAATATACACAAATAATTTAGGAGTTAAACATAAGAATAATTATTAATTACATTGGGGTAAATTGAGAAAACGTGAAACCTGAATGAAAAATAGAAGTTCGTGGATAATCCCTTACCTTATGTCTGAAATTTTTATAAACATGCAATTAATGTAATAGATAGTGAAATTGAATTCATTAAAAATTTAATTTTGAACGTATAATTTTTTTAAAAAATTATTCGGATTTTATTAATTTCATTTATGGTCTTTTGAAGTGTTTTATGATTCATTTTCATCATTCTGGAGTGTTTGTTTCCATTTTTTGATGACCAGTACACATGTATACATATAACGATGTTCATGTAAAATTAGATTAACTATATAGAATTAAAAATATATGTTATTAGTGAACTAAAATTATATTAAATGATATTATACTTCAATTTATTCAAAATTTTGCCCTGATTCATTAAATAAATTTTCACTGATGAATGCTAGTTTATTTTGGGGATTTTTCTATTATCAAAAATTATGTTTGTTTTATTAAATAATTTTAAATATATATAGTGGTACTAGTACATTAAATGAAATATTATACATGTTATTGTATCTAATTTAACCATAATAATAGTTTTATGATATTCCTTGAAGGAGATAATCCAAACTGAAAACGCATCGTCCATGATGGTGGTAAATAAGGAAATTACAGATTTTATTTTTATTTTTAGAATATATCAGAGAGTAAAAGGGATCTGATTATGTATTTTCCATTAACAAAATAAATTTATAATACATATATTATATTGGTGTTATCATGAATGATTGGATATAAGAGGTGATGTAAGGATATGAAATTAAATAAAACTATAAAAAATAATGGACAACAAAAGGGAATTTTACCACTTGAATTTGTTCTATTTGAGAACATCCTAATGCAGATTAGGATTATTATTTTTCTTAAAAAAATGTATCCCAGACATGGAGATATAATTATTAAGAGTATTATGATTAATTTTATATAATTCAAGGATTAAGTGGTGTGAGTATAAGAGGTAGAGGGAGAGGTAGTTAGAATGTTGGAGAGCGGTTTTTTTTCTCATTTTTTATTCATTAAATAATAATTTATCCTCATGACTATGAACAGATTGAAAAATTTAAGTAAATATTTTAAAATAATTAATTTTAGTTCATGATTATGGACCAACATCAGCCATACATCATACATGACTTAATAAATCATGTATTTAGCTTATATAATAAATTATTTTATTTCACTATTCACCCTAAATTCAAATATTTTTTCAAATAGACCAAAACAACTCACCCTAAAAAATATTCAACATATAAAAATCAAAGTATAAACTCCATTTTAGTGAAATAATTCCCTATATTTGAGAATTTTTTTTAAATTAAAATTTTCATTTACATGATAATCCAATTTTTATAATTATAAAATATTTTATTATACATTGAAAATTTTATTTCTATATCATAAAATTATCCAATAATTATTGGACAAAAAAATATAAATTTATCCTTATCTTTTACGAAAATAAATTTTTTATCATTATATTATTTATGAAATTGTAATTAATTGTTTTTTAAAAAAAATTATAACTCCTAATTTATCATTTCATAATATTTACTTACTAATACAGTGATATATTTATATTATATTTTCATTTATAATGTTCTTAAATTATATAAACAATCAATGGTTTTCTTACTACTCCATTGGATGAATTACTATTCCAAAGGGTCATATTACTATTCCCAAGGAAAAGATACCATTTCATTAATATATGTTCCTCAATTTCCAGAAAACCCCACTAATTTCAATCAGTATTCATTTATAATATTTTTTCTCTATGTTATTTTATTTGTTTTATAATATATTATATTATCTTCATTTCAATGTAAACTAATGAATGAAACTAAATTATTTAATAGGATACAAGTCGAAAAATCATTGGGAGTTATAGAGTATCACATCTCACCCTTCCATGTCCTTTCTTCCCCAATTCTTGAATAATTGTATATGTTGGGTGGGTTTATGAAGATTAATAAATGTCATGATATTTAATGGTATATGATGAAGAAAATTCATGAAATATTTGCATTTTTATCTTAGTCTATAAATATGATAGTAAATTATGATCCCCATGGAATGGATTATTGAAATGTTTTAAATATTCATCAAAATTTATTTAATGTTTATATATGAAATCCAGGGATCATTATACTGATTGGTCTAAATCACTTATTTTTTCTTGTGATTTTAACTATTAATAAATCATTGTAAATGACTTCACCATACATACCCCAAATAGAGGAGTTAAATTCAATATATAACTCATTTATGGTGTGCATTCCATTTCAATACTTTCTTATTGTATGGAACTGGATGAGTTTTTGAAGATATGGGTAAATCTAGAAGATGTGGATAAGGGGTATTTATGATGTTTGTTATATCACCATGTTTTGAACATATTATATTAGTTGTGATGGAAGATGGTAGTTTTGATATCTATGTGGATTTTTCGAAACTGAACATGCTGATGATGAAAAATTGGTGTCATCTACCATGAATTAATGTCCAGTTTATATTATTCATGAGGAACCTAGGGATTTTCATAGATAGATCTATAAGAATTATATCCATTGATTTTGGTAGGTATGGGGTTATACAAGAATATTTATTTCATAGATGGTAAAGGTTATTCATGTTATTCAAATTTATTTTTGAATAATGAATGTGTTGGTAGTGTTCATGTCCCTCATGAACAAGATCTTCCACCCATATATATACACGTTCAGTATAGTGTGTATTAATGACATATTAATTTACACATGGATCCATATACATAATGTTAGACCTATTGAGATAGTCCTGAGTATGCTTCAAGCACATCAACATTACTTCATGAAATCAATATGTAACATATGGATTAAAGATATTAAAATCATATGGAATGTGATTTTATGAGATAAATGAATCCATCTACCTATAACATTTTGATGTGGTGATTTGATTAACATATTATTATAATTATTTGAATATTAAAATCATTCTTGTTTTACTGGGATACCATATACGTTTTATCTTGGCCCTATCCCATTTATCGTTATCCCTGACTTCACAACCATAGAAATTATTAACATTTTAATATACAGACAAATTTTAAGAGAATTTTCATTAGAATAAGAGGATAATGAATGGAACTCTAGTGTTGATACATAATTAGCTAGGTACTGGTTTTCATATATATCATTATTCATAATATGTTAGTTTATGGGACGTACTGATTTAGAGGGAGAGAGTTATAGAATATGGACCATTTTAGATATGATACTATGAGAATAACTATCCTACACATGACTTATTGTTGGGATATGTGGTCTACTCTTTGCGTTGTTCGAAACACTATCTCAATGTTAGGTGGTTTGTTTTTTATTCATTCTTAATGAACCACTTTTATATAATGAAATAGAGGGACCTAATTTATAGTATGAATCAATGGGTAGAGTACAAGAATATTCTCAACATTGAGGAATATATAAACCATGTAAAGGTAAATTTGATACATATTTTCTTATCCAACAGATGTAGAAGGATAATTATCATTGTGAATAGCCTTTTGTAGAACAGTGGAGACTAAGGATCTTGTTGAAGAATATGAGGGTGGATGATTTTGAGGACTATGGATAAATGAATTTTTCCCCTTTTTTGATCACATCATATCGATTATACTGAGAGAATATGATTCAGGAATAATACCCTTAGTGTATGGTGATGTGTTGATTTCTAGTAGGTTGTGATTTGATAACATGGTTGTCATTGGATTGTTATGTTTGGATCCTATAACATGGTAGAGTTTTAGTCTCTAATTACATTAGGGAATATTTTAGGTGATACTTCCAAACCAGTATGTCAGTGTTGCATCCAATATTAAAAATGACATAAAATTTCATTTGGTGACATTTTTGGTGGATAGGGATTAAGAGAGATATTTTTTGGATTTGTTTCTATATTCCTTATATACAAGATGATGGATTATTAGAACCATCATCCCGGTGGTTTACTCCATCCACTTTTTTGGATGTTTTTTATGTACGAATATGTTAGAATGGAATTTGTGAAATGAATAACCAATACCCCTAAGAACGATCAGAATGTCTAGGTTATTTCTATTCAGATAATTAAATATTCTCATTTATAATAGATCTATGAGACTCACATGGTTAATGGTTTGGTATTTTATTATGTTAGTGAGATCGTATTCATTTATATAGTTCCCTTTATCATCATATATTAATGTTAAACATGTATTATATCCCCTTTATTAAAGAAATTAGAGAAGAAAATAGTGACTCAGCTGAGATTGGGAACAATTTACCATCCATACAGTGGTGTTAAATTATATTGTACAATATATATATATTAGTATTTAATCTAAATTAATGGTCCCCAAACATTGTTAGAGTGTGGTAAAATCACCTTGCATCGGTTGAGTTCACATTCAACAAAAGTTACAAATATTTGATGTAGATGGAACCTAATGAGGCTCTCTATAATAGGAAAAGTCATTATACTATTTATTAGTTTAATTCTAGAGAGTCCATTATTATGAAAACCAATATTTTATTATTGACATTTTATGTTTACAACTGATTCATAATAGGTTGATCAATGCTAAGAGTAGGCAGAGATTCTTACATGCTATTATATTAAAAGAGGAAAAGTATGTTTGATAAGAAATATGACATGATAATAAAATAATAAAAGATAATATAACAACATGATACTTTACGATATATTTATTTTTAATTAAATTATATACCATTTATAGCCTATAATGCCTGAAATGTCACGTTAAAAAAACACAATACTCATTTAAAATATTAATATTAATACATGACGATTATAAACTCTTCAATTAGTTGGAAGGTATAAATAGGATTAAAGAAACTAAGAATATTATGTATTATACAATAGAATAATATAAATTTAATGACTCTATATTTGTTAGAAATTCAACAAGAATCATTTTAAATAAAACGAAATGTTTTCTAAAAACATAATTTATATAAATGGTTATTTAGTTAGGATTTTTTAAAAAATTTAATCATTTTAACTCATTAAGAAAATATTTAACCAAATAAATATAAATTATTAAATCAAAATTTTAATATTATCTTTGGTAAAATATTATATAATTTTCTATTGATTTAATTTTTGATGAATATTGAGAAAACATGTTTTTATTGAAATGTATATTTTCATTTGAGTTAAATAAAATGTTAAATTATATTTTCATTTTAGTTTAAATGAAAAATAGATAAATATTATGAAAATACAAATAATATATTCATTATATTCAATTTCATATTAAATTCTGAAATAAAAACATTATAATCAATTGAATGTTTTTTTTAAATAAACATTTTTTCTTTGCATCTTCAGGTTTAATATTATTATGACTTCTAAAATAATTTGAATTTTATTTGTGATAATTTATTCCCTATGTTGAATTAGAATGATCTATATCATATTTTACAATAATCTTATTTTTTCATAACTAAGATTAATAATATTAAAAATTATTTATAGCAGTTGAGGTGAAAAATGGTTTACTATGGTGTTATGATTGGAATATTTGTTCTAAAATTGATCTAAGACATTACCAATTCCACTTTTATAGATATATATAGAACATATATATATTACAAGGATTGATAATTTACATTTTTTTAGGATTTTGTTATTAGAGAAACATGTTTATATATTTTTATTTTCAAAAATTCTATGTGTTTCCTCTCACCCACATATAAAAGGACATCGTCTTATATAATTATATTCACACGTGTATCTCCCATTATATCAGCCAATGCCTACCCAAATTTCTTGATTACATCCATCCCGGCCTCCTGGTTTCCATTTATTTGTCATAAATTGAACTTATCAATGATGTAGGAATAAATCAAAATGGGTTCTACAAAGAAGAAGGAAAAATCATAATGTATGTATTTCATTTTCTTATTCCTCCACCTACATAATATATTTTTTCTGAAATTATATTCTAAAAAATAATGTATATTTAATATTCTAGGATTTATTATTATAAATTACAGAATAATATCCTTATTTAATTCCGTCAAATCAGAAGCAATATTGTCAATCATGTTTATGAATGACTACCTCCTCATGAATTAATGTAATTCATTTTCATTTGCACCTCTCAAAGATTAATATAAATCATGATTTTAAATAATTTTATCATATTTATTAAATTATTATACTCATTTAATTATATTATCCTTTCTACCATCTTATCATCAAACCCTTTGGAAAACAATAATATAGATCATGAAAATGGAATATTTTAACCTCAAGAACTGATGTGGTGTTTTACTACCATTCTGATTTATCATACATAGAAATAATGAAATATTTAATTAATTTATATGATATTTTATCATAATTATACCTATGAAATTATTATATCACGTAAACCTTCATAAATTCTATTTTTTTAAAATATCATAATGCCACTCAAGTGTATGGAAGACTATAACCCCCCGAAGCGATATGATTCATTTTCAACTATCATATTTCATGGAAAGAAAGAATATTAAATTTATTTAATATTTCAAGAATTATATGAACATATAATTACGATATATAAGGAAATATTTAATTTAACTTTATCTCATTCCATCCATTGTGAAAAACATAAACAACATTCATTTGTACATATAGCATACCATCTTCATGTATGGTGTAATGAATTTTTATCTCCAATTTTTATAGATTAAAAAATATACATATAATTCATATATATTATATTTATATCTTATTTTAATTTAGGATATGATGTATCCATTTTCAATGTAAAAGGACTCAAATTAGAGAACCCATAAATACATGGAAAATAAAGTAATTATCACTAGAAGTAGTGTTTTTGTCCTAGAACAATTAATAAAATGGTGATAAAATATAATAAGTAAATCATATGTAGTATGATAAATATAATAATTCTGAAATATATTTACAATAAGCATATTTTTATAATATTTTATTTTCATGTCATGACCCGACCCAAGCTGGGGATATAGAAGAAACTACCCAAAGCCTACCTCCATAGGCCAAGTACTGGAGACTGGAGATTAGGGGATAAATAACATGGGGACTCCATTTTAATATAACTATATGTAAACACATAATTTCCATTATGTATAAATTAATATGATGTCAGTTTAAAAGAATAAAAATTATTTTGTAATAACCATGAATGGAAAACATCTAAATAGTAATAGTATTATAGTGTAAACATAAATTTAAAGGGAAAAAATACATACGTAACGAGAAATTTTTCTCAAACAGAAAATATAAAAAAAAGAAAAATGTTGAGAGATCCCAACTCTTCATCTCTAAGATGGGACGACTACTTCAAGTACAATGTATCAGGAATCTCTATGTTCCTATGAAGTCACTACCAATTTTTCTACCATCTAAATAAGACATAACATGTGTAGGAAAACCCATGTAGTGGTGAGTTTATAAAAACCTAGTATGATTCCTAAAAGGTAATGAGGGAGTAGTAATGGTTACAATAATAATAAAATGATAGTATACAGTAATTAATATTCATCTCAACTCATGAAATTGAAAGTGTAACCTTGAATAAGCAGAAAGGGATCAACATGACGAGTAAATGTACTACATGCCTATTATTTTTCACTCATAGTAATAGATTAAACACTTCTATCCATGAGAAGCTAATCACAAAAATCCCATGGAATACCCCATTCATATTTCCATCTCATAGTATAATAGTAACCAAATACAAGGTTGTGGATATAGATAGGTTATAAATATATATATATATATTCTAAATAAAAAAACTATAAATAGAGAAAAAGTGGATCACCATCTCATATATAAACCCTAGAAGAATATTTGTCCATAGTTTCATAAGTCTATCAACTATACCCTCTGTATCAATGGAATATCATGATATAATTTTCTATGTCAAGACACATCTCTTCATTTTATTTCATAGTTGAGTGTCCATAATCTCTATGTAGAGGACCCTAGGAATGTTATGACAGGAGAATTCTTCTATGATAGTCAATGGGGGACCCATTCTCTTACTAGTAAGAGGTTTCCACTATAGTCATTGGGGATACATTCCATTTCTAGCTAGATGGTTCCACATAGATGCCTATAGATGAGCAATTCCCTATTTCAATATGAGGTTTCCACTCTTAAGGTTATCATGTAACGATATCCATCTAAGAAATATAGTTCCATTAAAATGTCTGTAGGGGACCCATTCACTGTTCCGATAAGATGTTTCCACTCTAGCGATTGATGACCCCTTCCCATCCCAACTGGAGAGTTCCACTAATGTAGTCGATGGATGACACATTCCCTTAGAAGTAGTAGGGTTCCACTATGGTGGTAGATGTTCCATTCCCAGCCCAGCTATAGGGTTCCACTCTAGGATTCTCTAGGGAACCATGCCTAACCCGGAAGGAGGGTTCTACCCAGGAAGTCTCTATTTATCCCCTGTGATCCATGTCATTTTCGAGAGGATCATAACAATATGTTGTTCCCATATAATTGAAAATAATATCCAAATATCCAAAATAGAGGTTACTATTTCACTATACATTAAAATAGACTCATTATAGGAATCTAATGGGATAAAATACGAGTATAAATGAAGGAGTAATGGAACCATTGTGTTTACTCAAATGTTGACATTGCGTACAATGAATGAAGGGGACCTACACATTTTGTGGTATCACTCTTCCTCCTAGTATTGCCTCTATAGTACAAGCCTGAAAAACCGTATAGGGATATACAGTGTTTAGGTTCTATACATCCCATTAACATGCCTCCTGGGGTTTATATTGTGTGCTTAGTTGTGTTTGTGTAACCACCCAATGTCTATTTACATTATTCAATGGCTACAGACATTAACCTATGTCTATGTACCTAGGTACACACAATTGTTCCTTGATTTATACTACCTAACATGGACTAGACTATTTTTTCTGACACATGACTCATCCATCTAGGTATGAGGTATATTGAGTATAGTAGGACCACAGGTTGTACCATCCTTAGAATAACCCAAAAACCTAGCAATCATCACCATAGGTATAAACAACGTGTGTTCATCAGTGTAAATTCTGTGTAGTTTTAATTTTTCTAGAAATCATGATTCATGTTCTGTACCACTAATTTGGTCATTGCGCTGTATAAATTTTACAATATCGATATAGATCATACCTTTATCTTCCAAAAAATTGGCAGATCAAATGGTGGATCATAGTTTACGGTCATTGAGATTTTAAATTCAGATTTCATCAATCCTCAGTCTGAATTTTTACATTACTCATTTTATTGAATGATTCACTATTGATGATTCATCCCCCAATTGTCAAAACGATAACCCGAATCCTAAAAGAATCCAAAATATTATCATATTTCATATATCCATGCCTTATACATGAATTAGTTATGATTTTTGTCATCCAATCATTGAAGGTACTTCCCAAAAAAGGAAAAGGGTTCCTGGGGTCCTATCAGTGATTTATTCAATTAAATTGTGTTGGAAAGGAAAAATAATAAAACATTAACCAATTTGATGAATAATTCTAGGCCATCTATCATGAATAGAGATATCAATGTTACAAAACAAGAACAGATAACTATATCTATACATAAGAGCACACCGTGGATCAAAACTTTTCACAGATCCATATCAAATATTTATCTACTAAATAAATTTAATAAATTTTTGATTAGACAACAATTTGATGAGTCATACTAGGATATTAGTGTTTTCATTATTGAAGAATGACCTACCCAATTCATGAAGGAAGACATTTTGTTCACTACATGAAAATAAAATTCGATCCTTGGTTTTATTTTTGTCTTATAGGATCATCCAATGGAAGGAGATGAAGATCTAGACTTGGAGAATCTATGGTTATGTGAATAACCCTATGAATAATTCCATAAAAATTATTTACAAGAAAATTATGATAGGTTAAATTAATGAAATAAAAAATGAATTAATAATGTAATCCACTAATTGTACTACCAATGGGTGAGATATCTGAATCCCAACACTAACATATTTTTGGTCTTTCCTAGTGTACAAAATACATTCTACACTCAAATGGGGTCTCAAATTTCTAATTCAATCACCCATTTACGAGTAATCCCATTTTATTAAGGAAACTATGTGTGTTCAATAAAAATTATATATAATATTTTTCTAAAATTAATTATAGGAACACCGGTACATGTAATATTATGTTGTCTCCACGAATAGCTCCGGATATATGTATATATATATTCAAAATTTCTAAATGAAAATAAAATCAAATCACTATAACAAAACTTTCTCTATGTTTTTTGTCCACCAAAAAGTAAACAAACAACTTGGGATACTAATCCCACAATTATCTCTTTCTCTACCAAGATATCTCTTGCACATTCACGTGCTACAACAAATATAGAACCATGTAGATAGTATATAAAAATAAGGTCATCACATGATCATCCTTTATTTCCACTGGTTACTCTACAATGGTGACTCCATCCTTGAGGTCTATATTTCCTTAGTAGATAACCTTAATTTAGTAATGCATGTATCTTTTCAGCTGCAACACATGGAAAACATTGTACACATACTCCAACTATGTCGATAGGGTGAGGTAGTAAGAAATATAAAAAACCGTCTACATGGTCTCAAATTTCTCAGGAACCTCGTGGATAGATTTTATCCATGTAAAAACCCCCAAACTCCACTTCATGAGGATACTCATGAGTAAATTTTGTCTCTGTGATCAATCTCATAATTCCTACGATGAGGATCTGTGTATGATTTATCCTTACTATGAGTTGTCCTTAGAAACCAATGGATTAAATAAATCTTATCCATCATCACCACTACCATGTATGGAACCACAAGATATTTCATGCTAATATATTTCAAACTATTGGTGAAATATAGATTCTCTGACATAGGAAATAAAAAGGATCCATTTAGCTCATAGTGTGTTATTTTTCCTTGTACCCATTCGCTACCAACTAGATTTGATACACATAAATCCGACCAATGTATGAAACAGAGTCTCTCTACATATTTTTCAAGGCATAGATAGTGTTCTTGGTATACCCATTAGTAAGGGGGTGTCCATATTCATCCTCATTTGGGTCCAGAATTCCTCATGGAGGCCACTTCAGATTTGTGATGCAAAAATCATGTCACGAATAGACACAATCATCCATGTCACCTCATAAATGAGAAGGATAAACCATACATAAAATGACCTCAACCTATCTACCAAACTCTACTCCCCGTGAGAAAGGAATTGTGATGACTTTGTGAGTCAATAAAATATCACCCAAATAGAACCCTGAACATTCATTTTCCACGTCTGACCTATCAATATTTCAATGGATATGTCATCCGAATTCTACTTTGGGATCTCAAGGGGATGAAAAAACCATCCAAAACATGGTTATTTGCCTTCAGCTATTGATTGGAGAGGCATCGATGGATGAAATCTACTACCCTTTATCTAAGGAAGGACTTCCAAAACTCCAACTGATTGTCTCTATATATCTTACCAAACCCTTTATGTGATACTATATGATACTTTTGGAACCATTGTACAACCTCCTCCCTATCGTGACTAGAACCACTATTATTCCTTGGAAAAATATAATATGATTCTATCGATCATAATATCTATATTGTTATTTCACCATGGTTATATGGTAACATAAAATGTCACAGTTGACATCCCCAAGCTAGGAGTCTCTCAAATGATTATGAAGTAGTGGATTCATCATCATCCACTATATAAAATTTATACCCTCCTGGTCCACCTTTATATGTTATATAGAAGCCTACAACACCAAAACCATCGACACTAAGAGAGCCTAGGAATTACTACTAATAAAATATAGTACTACATTGAATTTCCCCTATGCATATACTATCTTGAAATTATTTTTCCTATATGAACTCTAGCCAACTCTAATGTATTTTCCTAATAACTCTTTATAAGAAGGTGTACCCGAGACTCTGATGGGTTGATTAAACCATAAAACACACTCCTAGAATGTAATGCCTCCACATCCTTAGGGATAATAGTATTGATTCTAGCTCTATGTGATGTGTCAGGTATATACGTTTTTGGGGTTTCAACTGCTGCCAGCCTTATGCGATAACTTCTTGTCACTGCATCATCACACATTCGAGCCTATATATAGAGGAATCACAATAAAATATGATCTATGAACTCTCCACATTATGTCTCAACAAAGGGGAACTAATCAAACTCAGCATCAACTCGTCAAATTCCATATATCACTACTCTGTCTATGTAAAAGACTCTCCTTTATACATCTGGGATGTCAATTTGGCTCAAATTCTAGATAAATATTCCAAAATACGCATATGGTAAACCACCAAGACAAGAAATATATGAACCTATAAAACACTATCGGGTAGATTTGAAGAAACATTTCATATATATTTGATGATTCTATGTCTAAACCATGATTATAAATGATATTCCCCTAAATTTGAACCTCTTGAATCTAGAATTTTCAATTTGATATACTTTTATAAAGCAAGAGCATTCGATGAAAATCCAAAACAGTCATCAAGTGCTCTTTATGTTCCTCCTCTAATACAGACTAGATGAGTTTGTCATGGATGAATACAACATAAAAAATGGTCCATGTATGTTTGTAAGACCTAGTTCATCAAATTTGTGAAAATAGGGGATGGGGAGGAAATGTCACACCAAAGGGAAACACTAGGAACTCATAATGTCTATAGACACATAAGAATTATATATTTGAAATATTAACCTCTTGAACCCTCAACTCGTGAGAGTTTGATATTATATAGATATATATGAAAATTATTGTGCTAATAACTATTGTACTAATGAAAAATTTGGATTCCCCTTGTGTATTTCTATATAGAAGTGTGACACATAGTGGGGAGATAAACATGGTACATAATAACACCTCACCATATTATTCAGTGTAGGGATAACTCCCCCTCAAGGAGGAAAACTCAATTAAAAACCCAATAAACTCTGTCATATTCATTGGTAAATCTAATTTTAGATTGGATGGTCGAGGACCAGTCTACACCAAGGATTGAATAGTAGGGTCTCATCACCTCTATGTAAATACCTTGTTTGGGGATCTCCCTCCTCACAATGTATGATCAACCCATTGGTACATACATTATCTCATTAATCCTTTTTTGAGGGAATACATCACAAGGGTTTAGGAAAAGGGCCTCCTATGGTATTCCATGTTCATTATTAGGGGATAAATGTAGGGTAATGTGGATTCTAAATTTTGACTAATAACTACAATGAAAGATGTGTTGGGATTGGTTATATCTAGAACCACACTCGTGCATCCCAGATTGAAGTTCCAAAACTAAAGATCTCATCCTTCCCCTTTTGTACCATCTATGCTCAAAAAGGGCCAGATCTGACACCCCATCACATCTACACTTCTCAATCACATAAGTTCTATAAAATAATCTACCATGCCCCGATACAATCCAATTTGTGATGGCACTAACATGCTTGTGCAATATTGATTCCAATCAAAATGATGAATCTCAATGGGTGATGTTCCCACATCCTTGCATGTTTGATGCCACACTAAAAAATATCAATCACAAAACTCTATCAATTCATAGCATCATACTATAGATGTATCGCCATTAGAACTCCATTTGAAGGGATCCCAACCGAGTGGGATATCTAAACCCAAATATATGTCCTGACCTCAATCATCTGCGAAGGGAGTCTGGATCAACATGGATCATGGGTGATCCCTATCACTAAATCATGTAATATGAACTCAACATGAGTTTTTCAACTTCCAGTATCGTTGGATAAAACTATTACTCTATAAATATCATTTATTGTGAGTAAAACCATCCAATCAGTTGATAACTTCACATATACAAAAATTCATATCATTAACTCAATCTAAACATATGATTCCTATGTACTCAATCATCATGGGACCTCAGTGACCTCTAGAATTTGAATGGATGGGGTGTTCTAAGGATGCCCACATCCTAAACCTGATATGCTAGTACAAACTGTTTCATAATAGGTGGGAGACCTACTACCTACCCACATGGAGGGATATATATCATGGGATGGACCATGATCTATGGTCTTATCTCTAATTGGATTGTCTTCATGATCCACAAATAAAAATACCAGGATAAGATTCTTAACGGAGCAATATCAAAAGCTATTTAGATGTATAATGACCAATTGAGAATATACATTTATATATATATATTCATATATATATATATATAACAACGAATTGACTCAAGATGGACATTCAATGGCTCAATCCTATATAATGAATGTATCATTGATAATAATAAAAAATATCTCAGTGTAATGAGTCAATAAGATGGTAGTTAAGGACTTGGTTAATGGATATATTAGTCACCCACACCATCAATGGATTCCCTATAATGAGAGATTCACTCAAGACACTCTGAAACTATTTCCATATTCCTGAAAAAATCCTCAAAAAGAGAATGTTCCAAACACCACACCAATGATCAAACCATCTTTGATACCAATCCATCATGACCAAAACTAAGATGGTACTTGAGAAGAAACTATGCTAATCCCACCTCCATATCTATGGTCTTGAAGACCAATGCTGAAGGCATGACTAACATAGGATTGTGATTTCCTATGTACCTGTAAGCAAACACCCAACCACCTCAATTTTTAAGTGTAGATGAATTAAAAGTAAAATAATAAATGTTATAGGGGACTAACCATTCTTAAAAAACCTCTATATTATTCACTTGTAGGTAGTGTAATATATAATTTAATGGTGAGATATAAACACCCAACCATTAAATATGTCTTATCCTAGGAAAACAGGAAATGTAAAATGCAGATAGAACCCATCCCTTATTCACCATGTTACAAAAACAATGGGATTACAAAGAACCAAGTATCCTAATGCTCATCTGATTTCAGTACAAACTAGTCTATCATTTTATTAATACATGATGTGTGTATGAAAAACCCATTTTTGGGTGAGTATATGCATTCACTGTAACATGCCACAAAAGATGAAGGGGAGGGGTAAGCGATATAAACTAAATAAAAAACTAGTATATTGTAATCATGATGCAGATCAACCTATGGAAGAAAAATAGTAACCTCAACCAAGATTTGGGGGATCAAAACGGTATAGATGAACAACATGTTCTGTTTTTACCACCTATAGTAGAATAGTAGAATCATCCAATCATGGGAAGCAAAACAGAAATATCCTATGGTATTCTACATGTGTTTTCAGGTCTCATCGAAGAGAATAATTGGATATATAGGTATGGATACATATAGGTAATATATATCCTCAGTCAAAAGAAAACCAAATGAGGGAAAAAAGGGGATCCTCATCACCAATATTAGAATAAGAAGAACAGTCACCAAGAGTTAAAATTTTCCATCAATAATTCCTAGAATCCCATGCATCTATTCTGATGTAACTATCATAGTCAATCCAGGAATGACCACTATTTTTCATATTTTAGTGGCCAGAATGTCTTGGTAGAAGACCCATGCCCCGGTATAATTGGATGGTTCAACTCTGATTGACTTTTTTGGACCCATTCCCTTCCTTGTAGGATGTCTCCACTCTGGTAATCAAAGACTCATTCCCTTCCCAGCTAGATGGTTTCACATAGAAGTATATTGATGTCCCATAACCTGTTATGAATGGAGGGTTCCACAATAAAATTCTATAAAGTTCCCATTAAATTCCCATCCGGAAGGTTCCACTAATATTTATATAGAGGAAACATTAACTATGTTGACATGAGTGTTCTTATATAGTCATTGGGGATGCATACCCAATCAAGCTTGAGTATTTCATTCCCGGAATCAATGTAAAACCCATAAATCCCCATGTAGGAGGGTTCCCATAGTCTGGTTGAGGATCTAGTCCTAAGACATCTATATTATTACACACTCATAAATTGTAGGGACCCATTCCCATCACCGATAGAGTGTTCAACTCATCATGTATACGATGATCCTAAGTGATCACTACCACCTTTAATCATTTCCTATCTAGACATCATTCTATAAACATTCCAAATTATATTCTAGAACATTACACTTAATGAACCATCATGTTCTAAGCCAAACAAATACCATGGATTGGATACTCATAGTCCAAAGTCTAATTCCAAACCATGGAGATACAAAATCATGATGTCCCTCAAAAGATTCCAAGGGGTAAATGTTGAGTAGAGGAGTCCCACAATGTGTGGTCCTACAAATTATCCTGGTTTATTCCCTAAGGTATTTGTATCCACATCTATGTATGGATACTTGTAATTATGGGGATATACACGGTGTACCTTGGCCACCTGGGTTCCCGTCCGCGTGCAAAATCGTTTATGCATAACCACCCTATATCTGTGTACATTATCTCACACCAATTTACATTAACCTATGTCCATGTGCATAGGTACACAACCATGTACCTAGCCAAAGAACTACACATGATGTTTGGTTAATGTGCTCCTCCTTCAGGCTTATCCATCTGTTGATGAGAATGACATGTAGGTGGGCTACACCTCACACCATCTTTATACAAACCGAAAACCCCATCAACCATAGTCATGGTGAAACATGTTGTGTGTTTATTATAGAACAATACATGAAGTCATGTTTTTCTCAAAAAATATAGATCTACATTTTGGGACTTGAATATGGTAATTCTACAATAAACCCAATCACAATTCCCCATGAAATTTGTGTATCTTGTCGTGGAGCATCTTTTCTAGATTTTTTTTGCAGGAAATATGATTTTTTCTATCCTTGGAGATATTTCTACTTTCTTCATACTCTTATACATCCAAAAATTAATATTTGAACACCTATATTAAATTATATAATGCAAAACTCACAAACATCCCAAATTGTCTTGTTGTTTTATCAATTCATGACTCACACTCTCTTAAATGATCGAAGGAAGTAGTTATGTTCACTATATCCTAATCTACTTTAATCCAATTTTCCATCATTGTTTAATATGGTCTTCCAACAGAACGAGACGAATATATTTTCTTTGTGATCCCTTGATTATAAGAAAAATAATGGTAATATTCACATAAAATAAATTATAGTAAAATCCAACTATTAATTAATTAATTAATTAGTCCTCTGGAAATACCACAAATGGCAGTGATGTTCAAATTCCCTGTGTTAGCCTATTTTAGGACTATCTTATGGTAAATAATTTGTTCTTGACTCAACCATGATCATTTATTTTTGATTAAAGCATACTTTTAATATTTATCAAATTTTATTTATGAGACCTTGTCCATGAAATTTCAAATATTGTTATTATTTTTAAAAAATTAATTCTGATTATAATGGGTGTCAGAATAAAACATTTCTTTAGTTATGAGGATTAGAAATTTATATAGAAATATTTAAAAGTCATATAACGAAAAAAATAAGTTTTTACACTTCATAAATATATGAAGGATGTCAAACCTAAGGAAAGCGATTCTCGTATCACTTTTATTTAAATGACACATATTCTATATTGACGGCTTATATCATTTTAGGGAACTTTTTCTTCCCCTTTTAAGTTACCGATTCTTGATTCGAACACTAAATCAATGGAATAAGAATGATAACATAAGATATCAAAAATTATAACATTCATCAACTTATACAATCTTTTTGATAAAGTATAATATTACTACATTATTAAATATAAAACACTTATCGGTATGTAAAATCTTTATATCATAAATCCCAAATTTTCAGATAATATATCTCTAGATTATTATATACAATCCCCACAAATAATTTATCATACTTTGAATATTTTAATTTTTATAGAGATTGGTTTTCAGGTGTTAATATCATTTAAGTAGACTTTTTCTATTAAAACCTCTAAAAAATAAAACAAAAAATTTATTTTATCTACATGGAATACATGAAGAATCATTAAAATATATTTAGAGAATAAAACATTAAATTATAATTTAGATTTATTTTATTTCATAAAATATTTATATAACTAATTTTCAACTAATTCTAATATACATCGATGATTAGGGATTATAATCAATAATATTATTCTTTAATTTCATAATGCAAATAATTTTACATTGATATAAATCTAATACATATGTATTTTAACTTCCAAAAATTGTGGGACCTTCCAAATCCATGAAATATTTATCATGTACTATGAAATGTATTTTCAAGAAATTAAAATACTCAAATTTGTGCTTCCATGAAATAAATAATTAATTCCTCCATTCATAACATTTAAATATATATTAAATTTTCAAAAATAACTAATAATATTTTCTGTAATTTACTTTTCCTAATAATATGAATTTTTACCCTTAATGTGATCCAAATAATGACCCTACAAGTTTATTAAATTATATGTTGTTTTTCAAATAATAATTGAGTTAAATATTCACGTATATCCTGAGTTAAATGTTTTAAATTAATAAAATATATATCTTCCACCAAATATAATATACATAATTCACAAATCACTCAAGACTATCATTCTCTATGAATTTATCGCCTAAAAATCAACTCATCTAATCATACCCAGTCTAGGATTTAAAATATAAAAATACCATTTTAACTATTTAAAATCTAAAAAAATCCCCAAATATTATATCATAAATATATAGTCTTTTATGGAAACTATATTTATATCATATTAATATAAACCAAACTCAATTACTATCCAAAAGAGCCATTAAAATTTATTCCAGGAGAAAATCAAATAGAAAAATAATTGATGATCATGTAAATCCTAATAATTTAACTCAATAGACATCTAAATCATTATAAAAATATCATTCATAGAAAAATTAATACATTATCCCACTATATCAATATGTATATCTCTTATATGTTTAATAAATGTCCTTTAAACCAAAAAACAGTCCTTGATATTTTTCTTCTTCAATATATTATAATTTACATTATTTTTTCAACTAATATTAAAATCTAAATATGATATAAAAAATTCATTACATTTTAAATTACCGTAACATATAAATTTTATTGAAAATAGTTAAAAACACTGTCATTCAATTTCATTTTTAAATTAACCTAAAAATTAATAACCATAGTCCTTAATGTGATATACAAGTTTAAAATCTTAAATGATTATAGACGGAAAAATTAAAATTATGATGCATTAGAAATCCAATAAACTTATATATTAAAAAACTTTATTCAACTAGATTTTATTATAATAATTTTTTATATATACTATACAAATCCCAAATGCAATAAAAATGTTATCTATATACCAATATTTTATAATAAAAAATATGTTATGAGATTTCTTTCTAGTAATTCATTATCCTAGGTATGACAGTATTGATTTATATTAAAAAAATATGTCAATGTTCGCATGAATTTAATGTTTTTATATATATTAAAAATTATTAATTGTGTTACTGTACCATTTTTATATTATAATGATTATTATTATTTTAAAAATGATTTTTTTATAGATTGATTTCTAAAACAAATTTCTATATGTAAGAGAACACAAAACAACGTATAATCCCTAGATAATTATTTTTTAAATGATTGATATAGTATTTTTTAACCTATACATATATAATAAATTGAAAATCATTTTATAATATTCATTATTCCAAATGTACTACAAATATATGAAAGATAATTTATTCAATACATTTATTATAAAGTTGAAAATAATAAAACTATTTATGGTTTTCATAATTTTTTCATAAATATAAAGAATTTATAATTAATAATTCACAATATATAATAATTTAAATAAATCATAACAACAAAATAATAATTTTCTCCAAATCCAATAATTAAATTAAAATAATATTTTATTAATTCATCTACAGTAGCACAATTCATTCTTTATGTTTCACCTTTCTAGCTTTGAAATAAGATATGTCATCATATATACTATAATTTCTACATATATCAAATTAGCAATTTTATTCAAATGACTATCATATTTTTTATTAATAATTCCATATATTATATATTGAGAGGGAGACGATTTATATATTACTCTATAATATAATCAAGTTTCATTCTATTTCAAACAATAAAGAATTTATTCAAAGCCAATACATCAACTGCTTTAAATTCATGGATTCTAAATCAAAATAAAGAAATTAAATGAAATTAATATTCAATAATAAAAAAACAACAATATATTTCATCTATCCCTATTAATTTGATTTCAAACATACCCCCCTTTTTAATATTTCTCAGACTTATTTATCATAAAAAATGATTATCATCAATGCATTTAAAAAATTACATTCTCAATGCCAAAAACCAATTAACATAATTCCTCTAGTTAAATCAATTTATGAAACAATTTAAAATCTGAATTTTTTAACACCATAATATTCATAACAAATTCAAGTTTCATCATCCTTTCATATTTACAGAATTAATCTTTCTTATGATGAATAATTTATTTAAATATATTCTAAAATGGTGACATTGTTGTTTCTAATTTATTATTAAATGTCATAAATGAAATTAATATTTTAAAATTTATTATAATGAAATCATTGAAAATTTAAAAACTATAACATTAATTAATTATTTATTTGAAAAAATCAATATGATTTATTTTGAAAATATTTTCCAAAAAAAATTTCAAAAATACATTTAAACAAATTAAATTTTTAACTTATAAGAACACCAATAATTTAATATATTTATATTAAATGTACTTATTTAATTATGAAAACAATCTTATCCTATCTAAAATAGGTATGTAAAATGATATTGTACTAATATATATAAATAATACATTTTTAACTAGAGTGGTATTTAAAATTTATTTGATCATATTAGAGCAAAAAGAAATTTTAAATTCATAATATTAAACCAATATTATGTTTTAATCATTTGAAAATTAACATAAAACTAGAGAACATTACTCTTAAGACTAAACCATTAACTTCATTTTCTTTTAACTAAGTCTACCATAGATTATGTAGTTAATTAATCATTAGATAATCACATTATAAAATTTAATGTTTTCAAATCCCATTCCTTTTATAGGAATTCAATTTGAAAGACTTCTATAGAAATCAGATAAACACTCTTTGTAAATCATCACATATATAAGAAAATTTATTTAAATTTTATAATTAATTCGGTTTATATAAATTTTCTAACAATTTCATGTCCTACCATATAAACCAATGTATATTGATCAAATAATAAACCTTTAACATTCTGTTGATAAATAAATCTCTCGTAAACATTAATATAAATACTTTACAATTTTATATCAATCAATCAATCTAAATTGTAATTATCTGATCTATATTTCTTCTAATATCAAATTTATAGAATAGTTGTATGAGGAAGTATTATATTATCCCATATTAACATACCATAAGAAACTTATTCACAATATCTATATATAAATATAAAAAAACTAATAAAAATTAAAAAAAAATAATAATAATAATAATTTAAAAATAAGAGATATGAAATTATTAAAATTCTAAAAAAATATTATCTGAAAAAGAAATTCTAATTATGATCCAATTATTTTAATAAATAATGATTTTTAAAAACACTCTAATATTGAACCATCCTATTTCAATGATATATATATTAGAAATTGTATATTAAAAATTTTCCATTTTAAATAAATATCCTCAGTCCTTATAAAAATACCACATTTGTTTCCCGGAATTTTATCATCATTATTTAAGAATTTAATTTGAATAAAAAACATTATTGATGAATTTTATTTTTGAATATTTACATTATATTGATTTAATCCTAAAAAATTTAAATACCACCCCATTGGGATTTTATAAAATATTGTAAATTAGTGTGTGTTTTCAAAAATTATACACAAACCACCAAACCATTTCCCATTTTATGATAGAACACATAATGTAAATAAAAATTTTCAAATCAATTTAATATTTATAAAATATAAAACAATATAAATTTTTTTTATCAAAAATATTTTATAATTAATAAAAAAATACAATTTGGACAAAAAACAATATATCTTAAGTTATATATAAATTAATAAATGATTATATAGATTTAAAAATTATAAAATAAAAAATTATATTTTAAAAATATGCTGAGATCTATTCCACATCTGAAACACTTTTATATTATTAAAATATTCATGAAAATGATATAATATTCATACTAGATATTATGCCATGCATGGAATATAACTCTTATATTTTTCATTTTTATTAAAACCCCCAAAAATGAAAACAAACCACAAAAGGTAATTTAAAATAAAAATATAAAATAAATCCCATGTTACTAATGTCTATACATTAAATATTTGATCAAATTAATTTATATCTAACATACTAATTTATAATTACATTATATCTATACAACTATAAAATATAGTTCCCAAAAAACGTCGTCTAATATATATTTATAATAGTCTTACTGTAGTATATAAATATTAAAAATACCTAAAACAAACTAGACAACATACAATCACGATAGTGAATAAATTGTTATGACTTATATTATCATATTTACATATATATTTGGAAGAAGTTCTCTATAGTATTTGAACGTCATCATGACATAGATTATATTATAAATCTATATTGATGATTCCATTAGTTATGATTTCTATATAATTTGGAATATTCTATAGCCATCACATACGTGGATCTCATATAATCCATATAATTCCTAAAATAAAAAATAAAACAGAATAATAAAGTATCAAAATATTTTTCTCTACATGACCATTAATAGATGTCATGTGATGATTTAATAAAGTCAAAAAATGTATAATAATTTTGAAAACCTAATTGATGTAAATATAATACAGATTAGGAACATAAATAAATAGTTTAAATTTTATCTGATTTTTTCATTATTCTACCCATGATATTAATCACCATTCCATCTAATTCTATTTCATAATTAAATTTACTACATTAGCACCTTAAAAACTATGCCATAGTGTTAGTAATTCCTCAATGACCATCCATAATATTATAAATCCGGAAACAAGAAAATATACATAAAAACTACCCATTTTGGAAAAACGTATTCTCTTAATTTAACACTAACTATATTAAAGGGATATTTAGTTTTCAAAAATTAAAAACATAGGCCGAATATAGGAAATATATTTATTTGAAAATTCTAATATAAGTAGAAGAGAAATAAAACAACCATAGAAGAATATTATTAATCATGAATATATAAAATAAATACATATCTATAATATATAGTATAACACATAAAAAATGCACAAAAATCAACAATTTCCCTTATTTTAACACTCATACTATGTATTATAACACCATAAGATTTTTGAAAGGTCATTCATTCGTTGGAAATTATATTACTAATTAGTAATATTTTATTGTAGAAAAAAAAATACTTGGTGATAATTCTGTAAATAACGGAATTAATTTTAATCCCTAGTATTCATTAATTTTAAATAAATTACATGAAACACACTATTACACACAATTAATTATATTTTAATGTGTATTATTACATCCTTTAATATTGCATAAATCAAAAGGGATGGATAATGGAAAATAGAAAAATATTGAATTTCAATTGATCTTCTTGATCATTTTCTTCCAATAGGATCACAAATATTTATTGAAAACATAAAAGGAGTAAGAACATAAAAAACAAATAAATAATATTATCATATCTAAACTGATAACCAAGGTAAATGGATGTGTGAAATGTGATGTTTGAAGCAAATATATGAGTTTTGTAATAGTTTATTTATGAAATAAATATAGATATTATAAATATTGTCCTTAAAAATTAAATTATTTAATATGCATGTATCCAATATGTATGAAACATCTATGTATTCATAGAATTAAATTTATATAAAAAAAATTCTAGATTAAAAAATTACTAAAATAAAAATATTATATTCAAATACTATATATATATATATATTATTTATTACCCTCATATATATTAATGTGTGATATTATGCATTTAATAAATAAAAAAATGACATTAATATTGATGGGTTTGTGAAATTATTTTTTAGAGTAATAATTAATAATGCTATGCGGTAAGGAATAATGAATAGATAAGAAATATTGTTCATAAAAATGACTTTTTTATGTTTTATATATTATATCCTAACAAATTAAATTTAAAAAATTGAATCAATATTATTTACATGAAATAATATTTTAACATTATTTAAATTATATATTGATAATATATAATATTAAGAGAACTTAATATTTAAAAACATAACTCTTTTAATACAATCATTTTTTTATATTTTAAATTTTCATTTAAATGATCAATATAAAAAATTATTAAATATAATTTTACAATGACAATAAAAATTTTAAATTTATAAAAAAAATTATATGGGAATTATTTTTTCAAATTATTTTAAGATAATTGATTACTAATTAATTGGGAAATTTTTTGTTTTTAAAAAACCCATATAATTTAATATTATTTTAATTAGTAGGGATAATATATATAATTATAAAGTATTTTCAGCATAATTGAATTAAAAAAGGAGTAAAAGAATTATTTTTTTATAGAAATTTGAATTTACAAACCATTTGATTAACATTTTATATTCCCAAGTAAGTTTTTTCAACAAATGAAAATGATTTTTTTTTTTTTTTAAATTTGATGATTTATATTCCCAAGATATTTGAATTCCTTTTAACATTTTGTTATTTTATAATAAATAAAATTAATTTAAGGAAAAAATTTATTGATAATTTTATCACACGCAAAAATTATTATCCAAAAAGAACATTGTTCCTAAAAATTACAGTTTACATGTTTCTTGATATAATAATAAAATGATTTTTTAGATAGTGAAATTTTAAATGGTAAATTGGTGATGCTATATAAAATTACTAGGAAGAAATGATATAATGTGGGAAAAATATTTTAATATATAAAATAGATTTTTTTTGGAAAAGTCTTGTTACTTTGTTAAAATCTAAAAGGGAGAAAATTATTTTCATGAGGATTAAATGGGAAAACATGTAAAAAATGTTTCTAACTAGGTGGTTGAGACCAAACTATATTAAGACATGTCTCCAATAGGTTATTATCATATTTTTCTTTATTGGCCGTGTTTAAAATATCATATATTTATATTAAGTTGAAATATTTACCAATATTTCATTCTTACCACTTATAAATTTTTCCTCCCACCACCCCATCATTTGCATGATACATTTTTGAATAAAATGTCCTCAATATTTTTTCACATCAACATTGTGAAAACAATATGTTTTTTTAATGTCATTATTATAGTGATATAATTAAAACTATTTATTAAATAGACCATTATTTAATATTTAAAATAGATAACAATCCAAAAAAGTCTTCAAATGTAACCAATAACTTTATAATTATTTTTTATTTTTTTTATTTTTAACAATTTATTTTAATATTTCACTACTATATGAAACTTTATTTATAGAGAATTAATTTCCTTGAAAGTAATTTATCAGGTATTATTCTTTAAATGTTCTTATGAAATACTATATTGGTGTTAATAAATTTATGGTATAAAAAATTTAAATTATTAAAGTCAAATTTTTATACCATCTTGAAATTATAAAAAAAAAAATTTCACTAATTGGGATCATAATGTCGTGTTCAGATATTAATTTAATCTTCCACATGTATGTGTAGATGATTAATGGGGAGAATACCATATTGACCACTAATTAATTTTTTAAGGATTTATATCTTATGGGATGTTTATTATAAAAGAGTACTGATTCTCAATAAACTATAGGAATTAGAAAGTGATGCATGGTCCACTACATTTATCGGCATCAATTAGTGAGGAATATTCTACTACGTTTATTGGAATCAATTTATAAATCATGATGCACTACATTTATTGAATTAGGGTTTGGTTATTGACTCTAAAATAAGAATAATTTCGTCATACATTCTCTTCTATGTAATGGGACATGTGCAGGGTTTCCTACATTAATTTTTTATGATTTCTACACTTACGCCAGCATCATAGTTTACTATAATTATTCATTTCCATATAATTTCATATTAGTATGCCTTTGATTATAATCCATGACACATGATTATTTTCATAAATTTTCATATTATCAAATTGTGTAATATGATTTGAATTTTTATATTACATATCATGTTATTATTTCCAATGGAAAATAATTATTGTTCTAGGTTTGTAATATCATTTTCATTCCCTTTATATGTAATTTTATATTTCTCTAATATATCAATAGAAAAAATATTGATAAGTTTTTCTATTTATGAGTACTGTAGCTCACCCTATTATAATGTATCAACTCCACAGGTTATAAATATGAGTATATCATAAGAGAATTCTAGACTACTTTCACTTATGGTTCAATTAGGTAGAAATGTATAAAAGATTTCCAAAATATATTTTGTTATTAATGGTCCTCAAAAACCCTAAACCCACAATTCCTCAGAATTATAATGTATTATTTAGTTTTAATGACCATATAAAAGGAAATTTGAAATTAATTGAATGTATCATATCACATCACTTCATGAATATTATTTATGGATTGATTTTTAGTATTAGTCCTCAGATTGTAGGCCTTGGGCACTATTTATGGAATAAAATTATTGTTTCGTTATATATAGGGATTAATTTAATGAGTTTTTTAATTAGAATGAGGCAAATTTTCAGAAAATCCCAAGGAATGTCTAGGAGATAAGTCTATGTTTAGGATACCTCACCAATGTTTTGGTAAGGTAGATTATTTGTGGTTATCATATAAATTACATCACTATATGGATATAAGTAAGTGTATTGGGTTGTGGAAGATGATAATATAAGAGTAATCAAAAAGAAGAATGTTAGATGTGTATAATATTGATCCTCACTCTAGTTTATGATGAGTCGAACTCAGACTAAAAACTTGGATAGACACTATTATGGGATATGGTTTTATTAGTCACCTTCCCAATATGAACAAATTTTGGGGATTTAAAAATATTTGAATCAAATAATGAATTATATTAGAGATGATAATAAGATAATAATCACATTTAACTAATGATGAATATATTTATTTATAAGATGAACCATGTGTGAAATAATGGAACTGAAGGTTTTATTGGGAGAAATAAAGCTGTCATTTGAGAAGATATCATAGGATTGAATATTCTTATACATTTTTTTATTTACTCTAATTTTATAGAATATTATCATAATTATTTATCTTTTAATATAGAGATAAAAACAATATATTTAAAATTACTTTCTATATGGTATGACTATATGAACTCATTATACATTGTTATAGAGTCATATTTGAAATAAATAGTTTATAATCATAATATATTCCTCTTATGGGGGAAAATATTTTACCTAGTATTCACAATGAGAGAATTTTTTTATCTCTTTAATATAGTATATATTTTTTTTAAAATTTTATTCCATTAAATATTTCTATTAGTTTATGATTATTAAAATGTTAAGGATGCAATGTATTAAAGTGTGTTTAACACCCCTAGTTTTTAAAATGAACATTCTTTCAATAAACTATAGGTTTTTAATTATATATTTTTATTTCATATGGAAATAAAAGAGATTATATAATAAGAAATAAAATATGGAAATTAAACTTACAACGCTATTTTTATTCATAGTATGAAATTACATGAAATTATGTTATAAAAATAATAGATCATTATTAACCATGTACTATTAAATCCTTTAAAAGTGTTTACTTTACTAATAGAATATAAATAGTAACAAATAAACTATTAACCCCTTGTGAGTCTCCTGGATCATATTCACTAGGGAGGATCACTAATAACCTATGAAAAAATATAATGAAGAAAAAATCATGAATGTAGTAATCTTATTGAGATTCCGAAATGACAACTATTTAAATGCTAATTGTGACTTAAAAAGTTTGAATCGAATGAATAAGTATCATATGGATATATATTGAATTGAAATTTATATATTATAATCATGGTTGATCAAAATATGGTAATTTTTTATTAATAAATAAAATAAAGACACTAATGTTATTCATTTTTTTATTAAATTTAAATTAATAAAAGTTGTTAATGATAAGTAATTAAATGGAAATATAATATTTAAATTTACAAATATATATATATATATATGTATATTCGTGTTGTTTAATAAAATTATTGTTATTAATGTATTTTTGGAAATATTTCTATTATTCAATTATTTATCCCATTTCAAAGGAATAATATAATTAAATATTTACAATAATAATTAATTAATTTTATTTTTTAATGAATATTTAATTTTAATAAATTCAAAAAAATGGTTTTTTAAAAGTTTTATTTATTATATCTTATTAATGTAAGTTTAAAAAAATTAATATATTATTATATCAATTAACAAATATAGAATATTATTTACACTGATAATTGATATTAAATAATATTAAAAACAAAATATGTTTAAAAATGATATATTCTATAAAATTAATTTTTATTCACATTTTGAATTTTTATTTCAAATTTTAAATCAAAAATATTAGATTTTAGTTTAGGTAAAAAGGAATTTTTTAAAATTTATCATAAAATGGTTAATATGGAATAAAATCATTGGAATTTTACTTAAATGATTCATTTCATTCATGTGAAAATATTTAAATTAGTAAAAACATAACATTTATCTATGTACTATGAATTTCATATAAAAAAATTAAAAAAATTCATTTTCACTAATGGAAACAAGAAAAAAAAATCAGCATTTTAACAACCATTATGAAAATATAAAATCGATGCTTAATATTTTATGATCTTATGTATTATTTTCAAAAAATAAGAAACTGTTATTATTATTTATATTGAATTTTCTGCAAATTTTGTTTCAATATACCTTTTATGGATAATAATATTGTTTTATTATAATAAAATATATATATACTGAAATTTACACACATTTTTTTTATTATAATAAATATAAATTTTATTCAATAAAATATAATATTTCAGAAACTGTATTTTCAATGTCACATGATATAATGTTAAAATTAATTCCTAACACCTAGAAATTTTATCTAAAAAATAGATTTCATGTTTGGAATCATTTTGTACATATTATGTAATAAGGTATATGTGATGTTTTTTATAAAAAATAATTTATTACACACATTCTAGTTACTACGGTAGAAGCCTAATAGGTAAAAGTGTTACGATGAGTAATATGAAAAACATTTTAAAAACCATTTTGAAATTTATTGGAAGACGTGGGACTCAATAAAAACCATAAATACAATAAATTATTGTCCTTTTTTGTGTCTTCTCGACATGTTAATCATGTTTTATCTTTATTCTATGTTAAAATATTTTCAAAAAATACATTTCTCACCACTTATAAATTTGGCTTCACTCCACCCCATCATGAATAATCCCCAAATTATATTTCCTCAAAAACACTTTAATAATTAATTATAATATAATACATATTATCCTACATTATTTTATTATAAAAATAATTTTCGACAATATATCCTTTTTCCATAGTACCCTTTGAGGGAAATCCTAACCACTCAATTAGATAATAGTTCTTTAGTAGAAGTTAATAATTTACATAAGGTATTAATTATCCCAGATTTTATTCCTTGATAAATTTTAGTTATTTATTACAATTAAAATTTTTTTGTTGTGTGATTAAATCTTATTGGATTTTATTTACCATATTTTTATAATTCATTCAGTTTTAGGTGTTATATTGTTTCTATTCTTAAAATGTCATCTAATTTAAAAAAATATATATATTTTTTATTGTTTTTTATTAACCAAAATCTATTAATTTAGATATATCGACTAATTTCAATATTATTTATTTTGTACTTTATTTATTCATCTAAAATATTTTATTTCATGTCATAATGTCTATATTTGGGGGTAAAAAGATTGTTTTTAATAGAATACTCAACCTCAATTAATTTATTCTTCATAAAAGTGTTCCATTGTTAAAATTAATTCAAAATCCCTTGAATTATGATTTTTCATCAATTAATATTTTTTACATTTTCACTAATGTTCACCTTTATATTTTGAATCTCAATTATGTGTTATCTCATTTGACCATATTGTTTTTATTTTCTTCATAAAAATGATGATTTGTCACCCTATTTACATTATGTATTTTGTATTAATATATTCCAATTTACTAAAGTGGTTTTCTATAATTTAAATATTATTGGTTTTATCTTTCACTCATCATTTCATTCAAATTAATTTTTTTATTTGAAAATATGTATTATTGATGAGTCACTCTTAATAGTATGTTTTTACAAAATAATACACTTTACATTTTTAATCCTCTATGTATTATATATGAATCCATTATTAAGGATTCTTTTTTAAATTAAATGCCTCTGAAATATTTTCACAGAACAAATTTCAAATAATTATGTCACTTTCTTTTCTTATATAATTAAAATTATTGAATTATGTAATAATTTTATTTTTCAGCAAGTTAAAAAAAATTATATATTATTCATGACCTTATTAATGAAAAACAACATTCTATGAAGTTTTTTTAAAAATAATTCACTTCGTCTTTTGATATCATTTTTTCATTTCCAAGTAATATTTATTTTATTTATATCTAAAATACAGACATTGAAAATAAATTCATTTTATTTTCAAAAAATATATGTTTATGAAAATGATATTTTAAAATAACCAATAACTATATAAATCATTAAAGAGATAAAATAATTTTCTTCCAAACTAATTTATGAATTTTCTATGATTTCAACTTTATCGTTAAAGACCTTATTCATATGGAAGTTATTTTTCATGTATCATATAGTATTGTTTTTATAAAGAGAGAATTAGTAGGTGATTGTATTTTTTGTATTAATAAATTTCAATATAGCGGTTAATTTTTATTATTTCAGATTGAAATGTTGTGAAATACATTTTTCATTCCATAGGTCATTTATGACATGTATATTGGTTATTTTCATGTGGTACATGTATGTATGCCTAATTTATGGGAGGAATACTTTATTTCACTATTTTTATTTGGTTTTAGATTTATTTACCATGAGATGATAATGGGAATTTTGTATTGACTCTCCCACCCCTATTTCAATTAGGTTGTGATGCATGATCTGGTAGTTTATGGGAATCATGTAATGAATCATTTCCCAAAATTTTTAGTAGAATTATTCATATATTCCTTCAATAATATGATTTTTGAAATCAGGTTGTGATTCTTGATCCACTATTACAATAAAGCATGTATTCCTTCATACCATGTAATAGGAAATTATTTGTGATTCCTGTAATATAATTTTATAATATCATTGTATGTTTTAGTTCCCTAGTTTAATGTTATACTTCATTCCCATGTAATTTTATATCCTTATGAAATATATTATTCTTCATAGACCATTTTTTTACCTAATTTTTTGTACATTAATTATATTTTAAATATTTTATCAATATTTTAAAATGTATTTTTTTCCTAGATTTTAGAATACTATTATTTTACCATTTTTTTAATCAGATATTTCTCCCTTGAATATGATTTCCCATGTGAATTTGATTATAAAATTGATGAAATGTTAATAAGGTTTCCCTTAGTAATTGTTCCATTCCACCCCATTCTTATGATTTCATTCCCCATTATATGAGGATGTGTATAACCTATGAGAAGTCCATATGTGATTTAATTACATTTTTATTATCAATATATGTTCACAATTAAAGTAAAATAATTTTTTTATGTAATCAATATTGAAAGACCTAAAAAGATTTATTCTGGGAGTGTTAAGAAAATTTATGAGTAATAATGTTTATCATATGGAAATTTTTTAAAATAAATATATGTTCCACTCTCAATATATAATATATAAGTTTTTATGAATGTTTATTTAGAAATCTAGTGACGTGTGTGGGTATAGAGAGCTATATAATTCATTTTTGATTAAAATTTTAAAAATTGGTATTTATAATACCTAATAATTATATCGACACGTAAATCATTATGTGTGGGTAGGTTTAGTGGTAAAATACATCATATTATTTCCATATGACAATCATATACATTATAATGTTTTATATTTAGTAATAATATAAGAAATTTAATTTTCAATACCAGTAATCACTTTTTCAAATAAATATTCATATACATAATTTAAAAAATATCCATTTTATCATATAACATTAACTGACTTGAGATATTCCAAAATAAAGATAAACATAAAATTTTTTCCTGTTAATCATTGAAGATAATTGGATATATTAATTACTAATACCGTGGTCAAAATTATTCCATGAACCAATATGAATAAATTCAACTTATTAGACCATCAATTATAATATGTTTTCATCCACCTTAATTTTTATCATTTATAAACAACCCTCATTGATATTTGTCATTGTGTAATTACTAATATTTTTATAGTATAATTTAATACATAACCAGTTAATCTATTTCACATTACATTCTATATGTTGAAAATATCCATTATTCATTTTTAAAAAATTCTTTATAAAAGCATTCTTCTATGTCGAATTTACTAAATATCATATCACATGATAAATAAAAAATATATAAAATTAATATATTTATAAAATATATATTTACAAAAATCACATAGTTTTCAAAAGAATTAAATTTTTTTAAATCAATCACATGATTTTTAAATTCTATAAAATAGTTATTGATAATTTAGATCAACATTTATTTTCTATGTGTTGAAAAAACATACTTCAATGAAGTCAATACAACTTAATAAACTGTTTCAAAATATTATAATCATAGAACAAAAAATTAACATTTAACCAATTATACATCATAACGTAAAAATAAATTTTCTAATAAATTACAGGAACAACCCAAAAACAAGTATTGGATAATTTCAAATAATATATATCTAACATTAATACCATTGACTAGAATCAAAAAACAATAATGATTTGAAATCCTAGATATTTACCCATCATTTCATGATCTAATCCACAATAATACAATCTCTCTAGATGTATCTACCATCATAGATCCCTAAAATAAATATATAGGTAGATATAATTTATAACTATGGATATTTATTATATTTTACCATTCTTATATAACCATTTTTCTTTTACGTATAGGTAATTTTGTTTATCAGTGATAGATAAGAACAAAAATTTCACCAATAAATCATTATTTTCATTCATAATTGAATTTGGATTTTAATAATTTTATATATTTTAATGTTGAGTATTTTACAGAATTTCATAGACTATTAAATTAGATAAGCTCTTTGGGAAGAAATTTTACCTAATAATTCCAAAAAAAATTGTCTGTTTTACATCCCATTTATTTTCAAAGTGCATAGATGACATAAACAGCTATATAATCACATTTAAATCCATATATTTTTTATTTCCATAAAACATAACAAGAAAATTAACACAAAATTATTATTATATCATGAATGAAGATCTGAAATGAAACACCAACATCTCTTTATCATTTTTATTTTCATTAAAACCAAAAAAAATCTCACTCTCAAAATCATATTCTATAATTACTCCGTTCGATAATATTATTTTCATCAATGGAATAATTTAACCGCTTAATATTTTCTCCTTCTTATTAACACTAGTCATATTAAAAAAATAATATTTCTACCTGATGAAAATATTTTATATTATTCATAAGATCATGTGAATTACCAATTTAGTGATAATATAAGTGATAAATATAAAATTATTAAAAGATTTCTTCATAGTTTAGTATAAATTTCACAGTATGTATGCATCCATAATTATCTTAATTGTATCAAAATAGAATAATATTATTGTAAAACAATTTATTTATTCTAGATCCTTTGATTCCCTAACTGAGGTGAGACAATGAAAAAATATAATAGACTACTAAACTTTAGTTAGGTTATTTTTAAAGATCAATTTAAGAATATGTCATAGTCCTTGTAATTTCATTTACATCGAGATAAAATTAAATTGCTCAGTCATCTGTTAAACCCATGTAAGTTTCAAGATAGGCATCTCTCTTACATCATTGAAAACAATGGTTAATGAGACTCTCATCAATTCAATTAATCAAATACATCCATCCAATTTGAATTATTGTAATAAAATATATCTAATCATATGAGCATATTGTATTCATCATATAAAAAGTATACAAGAAGAACCAATATCTTAGGAGGTTAGTTTGATCCATTCCAATTATATATATATATATGGTATAATTATTTTGAACTGATTAAGATATCTTATGATGATATTATCCCTAAAACATTATGAAAATAATAGATGTTAGTTTTACATTATTTACGGTGGGATGCCTAGATGGATCACCACATATATAATAAACAAATTTCCTAGGGCTTATCAAGAAAAATTCTCCAATATATATGAAATATTACATATTTTAATATTGATCCATAATTATATATATATCATTGTTTTAAAACATTGAAAATTGTATATCTTCCCAAAAACATAACAAAATATTATCACAATTTACTATTGGTATAATAAACATATCCAATGTACCATTTATCATTTATTATCAACCTTGAACTATTTCAACTTTTAACATTATATCAAAATATGTTATAACTTTATTCATTTCATTGTAAGAAATCAACTATATGGTGTAATATTACGTCATCATCACACATTTGTCTACTAGCAATGTAATGAAATTATTCTATTTCATAGAATATTCCATACATCTATGGGGACGAACTAACCAATCACAAACATGGTGTATCGAGTAAAATTCTTGAAACCACCTATCAACTATACAAAAATAATTTTTAATTTCATTATTATTATTATATTTAATAAAACATTTTTTTAATATCATTACATAATTCAACAGTAAAAATGTAATTTCAATCTAATATAACAATATTCTTTTTTCATACACAAATCAATATACTAATAAATTCGATATCATAATCATAATTTTTCATTGAATTTAATATTATTTTACTGAAATATATTTATTACTCAAAAAAATCACCTATAACTTTATTTCATGTTTGTGTATCATAATGTATCATATAAATCAACCCATCATTGAACCCTTAAGTTTATATACACTTTGAGAAAATATACTTTACAAATTTTATAACATAAATCCAACATGAAATATTTATTGGACAAGGGTTTTCATTAAATTTATCAAAGAAAAAGTGGATTTTATTGAACCTGGTATTTTAAGAGACAATTAACCATATTTTTTCACAAATATCTTGATATATATGGCCATATATAAATCGTTTAAAATTTATTAATTTCTATAAATATCCAAACCCTTCAATGTTAATTGAATACATTTAACTTGATCTAGGTATGACTTAAATAGTAGTTGTGGTATTATTCGATTTAATTTAATAAAATCCCCTTATTACTTCTCATATCATTCATACATCACACCATTCATGTCCATCCCATGAAATGCTTAATTTTACCTTGAGATCTCAAATTTAGGATATTTATAGTATCCATTAGTTCTATTGTAGCATTTTATTACGAACTAATATTTTATAAACCCCAAATACATAACCATTTCAACATTACTAGGAATAATTCAAAAACACCTAGGTGGGAAATGACTTGTTCCAATCAAATCTCTTCGAAATTTTTTTATTATAACATTTAAATCACCATATAAAACTATTAATACTATATGTACTAAATTAAAATACTCAAATACAATCCATGAGCATCTTTTAATCTATAATAATTTATGATATTATCCATATAAACCATAAAAAAGGTGTTAAAAATCTTCAATATATAAAATTGACAAAGGATATAAAAATGATTATTATTGAAAAATGAAATAATTTTGAATTGATAATGATTTAAAATATCTAGAATTTAATCATCAATATGATACCTTATTTTTAATTAATCAATTGATATCCCAATATCTTGAACATTTAAAAAAACTATATATCTCCATTCACATGATTGAAAAAAAACATTCATTGTGATAGTAATGTTTCATCCATTCAATATTACTAGGATAGAATTATAAAACAGAAGACCATAATGGTCTATAATCCATTATAGAAAATGAAACTATTTTTGGATAAACGTATTCATAGGGTTTAAGAAAAATTATTCTAAAAAATGATTTTATTATATCATTACATGTCAAACATACAATTGTGTTATGTGATTTGATTTAAAGGAAACTATAATATCTCTAGTAAAGAAGTAAATATGTAAATATAAGTATCACCTTATTATAATATAATCAAATCTTTAAGAAACATAGAAATAATATAAAACACTACAATGAATAAAATTAATTTTGAAATGATAATTATACCAATTGAAGATTTAATTTGGTAAACATTAACGTTTAAAAAGAGTAGAATTAATAAAATGATCATATATGATTCACATGGGTAATAAAAACATCGTAGAATAATTGAGAACAATCATATGGTTAATTAAATAAAATTATATGAATCTAAATATGGATTAATTTATATAATAATATATTTCGAAATCCTTTTTTAAATAAAAATACCATTTATTTTATAGTAATGATATCTATAGTTTTTTATAAAATTGATATTGATTAAAAATAATATCTTTTTTAATGGTGATTCAAAGAAATAAATTTTTAGACCATTCATATTTCACTTTTTCCATTAAAAAAAATTAAATTACAAGGTGATGAGTTTTAGCTTGAAATAAGTGACAGTTTTCCCCACATATCAAAAACTTCTACAAATATAAAACATGGAATAATAGATAATTTTTTTACATAAATTTCTCAATATATGGTGTTTACATTTGAGATATATTCACTACCTCAGTCAATTCATGTAGTCAAATTGATTACGTTCACAATGAGATCTTAATGATTTTAGTTGTTCAGAATTCATAATAATATCAATTTTTAATTTAAGCTATGTGATTGAATTATTCTTATGATAAAAGAGTTCAAAGTATTGAAACTATTACTTCTGACCCATTTCAATTATGTTTTAGGATATGAATTTTATATTAATCATCTAGTCAATGAAGTTTCCCTTTTCGAAGACTATGTATCCGTGGAATATATATATTGATACTCTTACACATTTTGCTATACAAATTTGAATACACAGGAATAAAAATTTTGATAACCTCTAATAGTGGTTTTTAATATATAGAAATTATTATTAAAAACAAATCATTCTATAACATTATTAATAGTTATTGTCATTTTTACCGATTAACACTATTTTATTTGGTTAATTTATATCTTATTTATTTATCACTATACTAAATATTTTTAGTTACTATAAATTAGCGTGTTTAGGAATTAAAACCAGGGAATTTCATGTTACCTCGATTTTAGAATTTTCTTTATTTTTAGTAACATTAATTAAAAAGAAAATACCATTTGAAGCATCCATAGAAAAACAAAAATAATTATATACATATTTCGTAAAAATCAATATCTAATTTATTCCAAAAATTTTATACTTTTTTTCATCTCTATATTAATTATGTGACCTGAAATTTACATTTCATGACTTGAACCATTTTTTATTATTTTCCATTAGATACATCTTATTCAATATAAATACATGAAAACAACTATAAATAAAAAAAATTATTATACTGATGAGAAATATATTATTAAATTATATCAAATAATATCAAGCAATAGATATATTATATTGACATAATTAGACAAAGTTCCTTTTTCTATCACCATCATTTCAATATATTCCTAAATAAATTTATCTATAAAGGAATTTTTTTATTGTGATTTTTGAGACTAATAAATTCAAAAATTACACTTCATCAAAATATTAAATTATATTACGGGTTTATTATGCTTTTTATGGGTAATCCATGATCAATATGTTGAGTAAAAATCATAAATTTCTGATCTGTGCATGAAATATTTTTATATGAATAATTTTAGTGTCGAAACATTCTAAAATTAAGTCATTCAATATGTTTATTTGGAAAATCCAACATTAGGAACTCTGTACTTCAACCAGTGTAGTAACAGATAGCCTCTAATCCTAAGTTAAATTTGAACCTTTTGATCAATTTATACTACCATAATACATGGTGTCCCTAAATTTTATTTTTCATAAACCGTTATAATTTTTTCTTGTGTTATATTACTATAGATGTTATTATTCATATATGGGTTCCACAGGGTAAATTTTTCATATTTTTTATTTTCTTTATCTGTATATCTGGATTGATGAAATTATATCAACATTAAATAAATATTAAGGTATAAAATAACTATAAACCATTACCCATATAATTTTTTATTTTTAATGAACTATACTATAAAACTAACCATTTTTATTTAATGTGTTTCTCAATATAAGTCTACAGTTTTTTCATGATCATATTCAAAGAAATCATTTGTGTTATTTAGGTTCCACACATTAGGATGACTCCTTAAAAATTAAATCTTCTATTATATAAAAAATGCATGATTCCCATTCAAATTAATTACTATGAACAAAACCCAACATTTACAATCATATAAAATTAATATTCACATAGAAAGACACTTAATTAACATTTAAAATTTTTAATGAATCTAAAAATAATAATTTCCCCCCATATAACCATTAACTATTTCATAAAATTCACTCTATTTTTCAATTTTATGAGTATTACACTTCATGATCTAGAGGGATTGATAATATTCATTTTGTTCATCTTTATATTTCTAAATGAGATATCATACACAAACAATGTTATCATATCCTTGTCTATTGTTATATTATTTAATAATAGTAATTAAATAAATATTATATTAATTTGAATAATTACAAGTAATGTATAAATTTACACCATGGTGTATATATATATTATTTAAGAACCCTATAAGAATTTTTCAATAACCAACATTCATTATTCTGAATGTTTGATATAAATGGTGAATTTCAAATAATATTATTTCAGAAAAAAATTTCTATTTATAAAAACCTGGATCTTTTTTTCTAGTCTGTTTTACATTTTCTGTTGTTTTTTAGAAAAATATGAGTTTTGTTGGAATTTATAATTACACGTTGGGTACTTTATAAATACATTCTATGTACTCTGTTGCCGCATTTTGTTTTGTGATGGTCGTGTAATGGCTGAGGACACAACCATGTGTGGTGACCTGGAGACCACCTAATGTGGGGGCCGGTAAGGGAAAGTACATGCCATGTATTTCTAAAATACATGTCGTGTACATTATTTTTGTTTCATTAAATGGACCAGGGTCACGTATAATTGGAAGAAATACATCCTTCATGAACTAGTTCATTAGGGAGAGACCGTACGGCTGTGATCTTTCTCCACGCTCCCGATAGAGTATTTGTTCCATGAATCGACCACCCTCGATTGAGTTCGAATCACCACGGTAAACTCTTCCTTCATCTAGAGCTTCGTTTACTGATTTATCCTCTTTAAAGAGTTATCTTTTGTTGAACATTTTTAGTGTTTTTGTAGATCTACATTGTTTTTGGTTGATTCACGACATGAGGTTCATGTATGACGATCCTACAACACTGAGGTATGTGGTTTGGGCCTTTCATTAGAAGGTCTTTGAGTTATTTGTGAAACATTGCCCAATTCCCCTGAATGGGGTTTTGCGTGTTTACAGTTTTAGCCATGTTAATTGCCTTCTATGCTTGTGTGATTGAGTAGAGGTAGATTGTGTGTGAATTGGGTTAATTACTATGCTTTGGAAGTGTTTTCTAGTGTATTCCTTGTTTTGACCATTTGGTCCTGCTTGGTTCATTAGGATACCTTGTTGTTTTTCCCATGCCATGTATTGTAGGATGGAGTGATTTGTTTATCAGACATACTGATATGTTATAGACTACTATCCAAGTTGTTTGTGAGGTTTAATTTGGACGATACACATTGTTATGCTTGCTTGACTTACACTGGGTCGTGAGAACCTAGAGTAGTAGACTGTAGGGAGAATGGACGTAAGGCCTTCTCCAGAGTGTCTATTTTATTGTTACGATGCAAGACCATTGTAATAATTGACGTATGTACTTCCTCATAGTGTCTACAGTTCCTCGATGTGAGCCATTGGGGTAATGTGATGTAATATCTTCCTCGGTGTGCTTTTAGTTACATATATGAGACTATGAGAGGAATCGATAGTGAGGGCTTCCCCAGAGAGTCTATACTAAAGATGAACCTGAGGTGTTAGATGTTGTGTACGTCCCAGAAGGTTTCTTTTGTTTTATAGGTAGGACCATGGATGATTAGGCTATGATTACATCACAGAGTGTTACCTATTTGTGATTATCTATTTACTTTCTATGGGGAACAAAATGCATTGAAACTCTATAATTTTTTACATTTGAGTAATTCCTTGTTAACCAATTCCTTTCTTGCTTATTTCATACCATATGTATTCTATAACTCTTAGGAATATATCTCATGGTTCTTTCCTACTTGGATTTAGTCTCACACCCTATTAGGGTCATGCTTTTGGGGCCAAACATATTATATTTTTTCCAAGTATAGATAATAGAAAGCTCCATTCTACATCCAGTACTTCTCTGCATTGGATCATGATAGCATGGGACCAATATTTGGCTTGCGAATCTATGTAGTTGTTTATTATTTTCGTGTACATTGTTTTAGTGCTCTATTTACACATTGTGACTTTTTTCGATGCTTTCCTAGAAATATGTATCAAACATCATTATATATGTGCTCCAACTGATTATTTCTTCAGTGTTCTTCTATTTATTTTTATATGGTAATATTACTGATTATTCTATTGGATATTTGTTTTAATTCTACTGTGTTACTCGGTCAATGAGGGAATTGTTACCCCAATATCTTACCCAAGGCCCTCACTACATGTCGTCAGCCTCTGGCATTTGGGGAAATTCCCTTAAGGCCATGTGACCAACCAGTTATGGGGCGCCTCTAGGCGGCTTCCAGAATTGGCACATCACAATGCGGTATTAGAGGGGTTGTTTTCTTCTTTACATACTACATGGAGCCTATAGACATGGATATTACGAAATAGGTACATGGTATTGAGTTGTTCCCTAGAGTAGCTAACTGATGTATAGGTAAAAGCCAATTTACCTCGTTATTGAAATTTTTATCTGGATTTTCACCTATTATAGTTCATTCGATATCACCATTTGGGGGAATCACATGTTTTGTGTTGTTATTTTTGATGTTATTGAGGTTCTATTTCTATTTTAACCCGATGAGATGAGGGAATTCCATCACATGCATCATATAGGGACTTATTAAAAATAACACATCATGCATTACTGCCATCCCAATTAGGGTGATTTAGTAATTGAATGTTGTTGTGATAGATGTTGTGCAAGATATAAATGATGTTGTGATAGATTCATTGATAGAATTTCTTCTTTTTATAGGGTATTGAGTTGTGTAAGGTTTTGTTTGAATGAACACCAAACCTTGGTTCTTGAGGTGTTATAGGCCCTCATGGATATGAATTTAGTGGATAATTAATATTTTATGCTTGTATATGACATATATATGATTCCAATCTTTGATTAGTCATGATTATGGGCCCTCATGGGTAATAATTTGGCAAATTAATGTTCGTTTCAGTGTTTTTCTGGGTTCCGTAGTAGTTTTTGAGGCTTACTGTCTAGAAAAAATCAGAATACACACAGTCTATGGATAAATACATGGCATGTGTTTTTCTGTTCAGGATGAAACTATTTTTCTTAACTACATGCAGTGTACTGTATGTACACACCGTGTAGTAACTAATGGTGTCTCAAATTGTCTGGTCGGGGACACAGTGTTTAGAATCTTTGCAAGGAAACGTTGTGTACCCGATGTAAACGACGTGTTGTAGAACCATGTAACCGATCGTGTCACTAACAACGCGGGTAGGTTGATTCTTTTCTAATACACACTGTGTCCATCTGGAACACGCCCTGTAGTGTAACCTTATCACATGGTCATGTAATGAATAAAATGGGTCGAAAAAATCTACCTAGTACACGTCGTGTCTATTAGAAAAACATTGTGTAGTGTGAGCCGTGTATAAGGCCATTTCACTAACAACACAGGTTGGTGAAGCTCGTCCAGTAATAGACATGTCAGGAAGTAACACACCATCTATTCATGTTCTAGGAGGACCGTGTGGCTTAGATGTGTCGAAGAACTCAATAAGAAAAAGATAATTCAAGTACATGCTGTGTGTTTAGACAACACATTGTGTGTTTGTGGTATTAAATGGCCAGATGAGGTAGGAGAAAAAGCCAGTGTGAAAGGCATAATGGAACACACTGTGTATGCATTATACATGTCATGTATCCCTGTTTTAAAAAATTTGAATGATTTATTTCTCATGTTTCCTTATTTACATATAAGATTCAGTTCATGTTAATCATGATCTAAGGTGTGCACTTGACAGTGTAGAGTCATGCCACTGGGACGACCTCCAGTAGTCCACCAAATACAGGTCAATGATTTCACACAGAGTATGGATGGTCATGCACTACCAAAAGATCCTCCAATAGTGATAGTCTTAGAATAAGCCGTCATTGCAGACATAGGTGTTGATGCATAGTTCCGAGAGGGGTTTAAAATGTTCATGCAGACCTTCCAAGGAGTACCACATCCATTCCCTTCTAGGGAAGAGTTGATGCGAGTTTTCCAGTAGCAGCACCAACCCACCTTCAAAGGGGAAGAAGGCCCCCATGCTATTAAGTCAGGGATTCAAGCCATGTTTTCTATCTTCGAGCATCTGGAGACTCCTACAGAGAGGAGGGTGACACTATTTATGTATATTCTACGAGTTTCCACCAAGGGAAGGTGGGATGTAATCTCATAGGTGAGATTCCAGTAGGTCATGGAGTTGGATGAGTTCATACATACCTTCTATGAATACTTTGATCTGGAGACTTTTAGGGCTCATCGAGCCTGACAGTTCATGATTATGGAGTCGGGTACTCATTCTGTTATGGAGTATTCTTATCGCTTCCCAAATCTGTAGCACATCACGCCTATTCTAGATGGAAATGATTAATTCCACTCAAGGATGTTTTAGGATGGTCTTATGCACAACATCTGATCGTAGGTGAACATTGGCAGGCTGACTTATATAAATAATATCATCGACCAGGAACTGATCATGGTGTGAAATATGAGGGATTCTAGAGTTGTGATCCAGGGAGGGTCGACATCTAGAGTTAGTATCCCTCCTAAGAATAGTATGAAGCATCGCAAGGGGTCTTCACATGTTGTTATAAGGAGGGGAGACACCTATTATTGTTGTGAGGTGGTGTGCTAACAGTGCGGGAGGAGTGGGCATACAAGGACATATTTCTCGAGAGACATAATGGAGTGACAATATTGCGGCAAGATGGGTAATCTCCAGCGTTTATGTCAGTATTTCTCACCAGAAAGTGGTGAAATGGGTTCTTCTATGACTCCACATACAGGATCAGTGCCACAAGTTCCTCATTAGTCTAGGAACTAGAGTTCTATCGGCCTCTTAGGCCAAGGTGGAGGTCGCTGTTGTGATAGTCATTCGTCGGGCTTTCACCGACAGTATGGTGGATCATCACATAGTGGTTAGGCAATGTCATAATGTAGAGATGCAGGTCAAACTTTTGCAGTGGATTAGACACAACCAAAGTAGGATACCAGACCCTCTACAGTTTGAGGTACCATCCTATTTTCCTTGTTTTTGGCTTTATCTCTTTTTGATATAGGGGAATCCTATAGCTTTATATCTGTTGATGTTGTGGAGAGCCTTGGTCTCTATATATTTTCTTCTACTACTATCTTTATTTTGAATATTAGTTCAGGACAATAATGGATAGTTTATTTTAGTGTATGGAGTGCCCCCTTGAGGTTTCTGGTTGTCACTTCATTAGCGACCTTTATGTCTTGGAGATGACAGGGTATGAATTCATTCTCGAAATTGATCAGTTAGTTCCCTTCATAGAATTTTTTGAAATTCATCACCGAAGGGATAGTATCATGCCACTAGATGGCCAATCGTATCTTTATAAGGGTGAATGGGATGTAAAGGCGAGCATTTAAGGACCTGAGAATCATGGGATGGTATGCGTTACAACATTGTTTTCTAGTCTATATCTGGATTACCAAGGGACTTCACAAATGGACATTCCTCTAATGGTGGATCATTTTAGGGTTTTCTTTCTAGAAGACTTTTTATGTTTTCCTCTAGATGGTGAGGTAAACTTTTTTATTGAGCTCATTCCAGGAGTGGAATCAGTGTCCATTCCTCATTATAGGATGGCTACTCTAGAGTTGCAGGAGGTCAAGAAAAAGTTAGAGGAGTTGAAGGCAAAGGGTTTCATCTGAACATTTTATTTCTCCATGGGGTTTACCTGAACTGTTTGCGAAGAAGGCAGATGATACTCTCTTACTTTGTGTGGATTATCAGAAGCTAAACCATTTTAAGGTGAGGAACCGATGTCCCTTATAGAGGATTGATGATCTCCATGCTAATCTTAGAGTGAAATGGGTGTTCTCGAAGATTGACATGAGATCCATTTTTCATTTGTTTCACATTAACCATCAAATTTACCTCATATAGACATCTGGAGTAGTTATAGTCTCTATGAGTATGTAGTTATGTCATTCAGTCTCACAAACGTGCATGTAGTCTTCATAGAACTGATGAACCGAGTGTTTCAACCATACATGGATTCTTTCGTGGTAGTATTCGTGGAAGATATCTTGTTGTACTCGCACACACGACACGAACATGATACCCATCTTGAGATAATTTTGAGTACAATGAGAGATCATTAGTTATATGCCATTCTCTCAAAATTAAAATTTTGGGATGGGCCAAATTCACTTCTTTGGTAATTGTTTCTCAGAGAACGGAGTATCAGTAGTCCCGTAGAATGTAAGGGTAGTAGTTTCCTGGGAGAATCCAAATAATTTCTTCAAGGAAAAAAGTTTTCTAGGGCTGGCTGGTTACTACATACATTATATATAGGCCTTTTCATGATTAACATAGATGCACCAGAAATTGTACGGTGTGATGTTCTTGTGGTCAGTTTCTTGTGAGTCAGCCATTCATTTTTTGAAAGGGATTTTGACTTGAACACTGATACTATTATCTCATATCCTAGAAACAGATATATTTTATACTATGATTCACCATGCATCGGGCAGGGAGATGTGCCTATTCAGGGAGAAGGAGTCATTGTGTACGGTTCTCGGCAGTTGAGTCCACATGAGAGGAATTACTCGACGCATGATCTTGATTTGGGAAAATTTGTTCATGCCATACGTTGTTGGAGACATTATCTTCTCATAGATCATTTTCTGGTTTTCACCAACCACAAAAGTCTCATGTATATCTTCACCCATCCTTGCATGAATTTGATATATCGAAGGCGGGATGAGTAAATTCAGTTTATTGACATGGAGCTTGCCGACACACCTAGGAAAATCGACACAGTGCCTAATGAAATAAGCTAGTGGACTCAAATACATGTAGTTTAGGAGGCCAGTAGCGAGTGGCAGCTTAGGGATCTATACTCTAAGATGCATTTGGAGGTGCATGATAGACAAGGGAAGAGTTTTCTTTCATCTTTAGTTGTTAGCTCTACTCTAACTGATCGAGTACGAATGAGGTATCAATCAAATTCTGAAGGCCTAGTCTTATGGGAGAGCATGTCAAGAGAGTACCTTATTCCATGATAGACCGTAGGTGAGGATGAGATCTTGCATTTTCATGGGTGTGTATGGGAGCCATCAGACATACATGATGAGATGATATGAGACATTCATTCCATAGTTTGGTCAGTTCATCCTAGTGTCACGAAGATGTATCGTGATCTACACCATCAGTATTGGTGGCGAGGTGGCAATAGAAATTTTTCTGGTTTCATCATGTGGTGTTTCAGCTATTAGCAAGTGAAGGTGGAGCTCCATCGACCATATGTGTTTTTGCAGCAGTTAGCTATTCCCGAGTTGAAGTGAATCGTTGACACAATGTATTTCACGATAGGTTTACTGAGGTCACCTAGAGGGTGTGATGTTGTATGGGCTTTCATTGATAGACTAGAAATGGTTGATCACTTCTTGACGATCAAGGAGGCTTTCTTTTTTAATGAGCTGGGATGGTCATGCATCTGTGAGATTGTACGTTTACATGGAGTTTCACACTCCATTGTTTCATACATGGATGGACGTTTTACTTCTCGGATCTGGCAAGGACTTTAGAATGATTTGGGTACCCAGGTACTTCTGAGTATAGCTTACCATACCCAGACAGATGGCCAATCCAAACTTACGATTAAGGTGCTGGAGAAAATTCTTCGATCATGCATCCTGGATTATTGAGGTTATTGGGAGAATCAAATACCTCTTGTAAAGTTTACGTACAGTATTATTTTCCAAGAAACTATTCAGATGGAACCTTTTAAGGCTTTGTACAGTAGGCCATGCAGATCATCATTATTTTGGATGGAGACATGAGAGGCAGGTATGCAGGGACCTTGACTTTTCCAGGAGAACACTGAGTAGATATAGTTCATTCAGAAGAGAATCGCTACTACACAGTCTCGACAGAAGTCTTATGCTGATCATTAGACATGACCTATAGAGTTCTAGGTTGGGGATTAGTGTTTTTGTATGTGTCACTCTTAGGTGGGGACACATGATGATTAGGAGGTAGGGTAATCATTCACCGAGGTACGTTAGGCCATTTCAGGTGTTGGAGAGAGTCACATCGGTTGCCTATCTGTTTCAGTTACCTCAGAGGTATCGGGCTATGCATGATGTTTTCCATGTTTGTCAGCTTCGATTTTACTTCTCAAGCCCACATCATGTTATTCAACTTAAATAGTTTGTGTTAAAGGAGGATCCCCATTCAAGGATTATCATACCCTAAATTTTGATCAATGTATGAATGTTCTCTGTGGATGGTTTTTTCCTCTGGTATGAGTGCTATGATAGCATGAATGAGTACAGGACGAGAAATGGGAGAGGGATGATGATGTACGATCATTGAGGAGAGAGTTGTTTGAGATTTCTTCTTCTATGACGCCTCTCTAGTAAAATTTTGGGACACATTTCTTTATATGAGGAGTTTTTAAGAACCCAGGTCTTCTTTTCGGGTGTGTTTTTTCTCAACTTTTTTTTAGAAAATTAGGAGTTTTTGGAAATTTTTGATGTACACATCATGTACTTTATAAGTACACGACACGTACTCTATTTCCTATTGTATCAGTGTACTGACTGTGTAACAGCTGGCACCACAGCTATGTGGGGTGACCTGGAGACCACAAAATGCAGGGGCCTATAAGGGAAAGTACATGTCGTGTACATCTAATGTGCTTGCCATGTAATTTATTTTTATTTCATTAAAAGGGAAGATGTCACGTCTAATTAGAATAAATACCTCTTTCTTGACCTAGTTGGCCCGGGAGAGATCGTACGACTATGATCATTCCCCATGCTCCCGATCGAGTTTTTATTCTCTGAATCGACAACCATCGATTGCATACAGATTTCCATAGTAAGCTCTTCCTTATACTAACTCTTCGCTTCCTAATTCCAAATCATTAAAGAGTTATATTTGGTTGATCATTTTTAGAGTTCTTGTAGATCTAAAGTGTTCTTGAGAGATTCAACTCTTGAGGTTCATCTATAACAATCTTACAACACCAAGGTAGGTGGATTGTGCCAATCTCTATATTGTCTTTTAGTTATATGTGAAAAATTTCCCAATAGCCTTGAACGAGGAATTGTGTGTTTATTAGTTTAGCCATGTTTGGTGCCTGTTATTCTTGTGAGACTGAGTAGAGGTTGATTGAGTGTGAATAGGGTTAATTTCTATGATTTGGACGTGTTTTCCCATGAATGCATTGTTTTGACCATATGGTACAACATAGCTTGTTAGGCTGCCTTGATGTTTTTCAGATTCCTAGTATTTTTGGATGGGTATATTTGTCAATCTGACTAGCTAATATGTTATAGACAACTAGTCATGTAGTTCCTGAGGTTTACTTTGGCTGATACATGTTTTCCTGCTTTTTTGACTTACATAGGGTCGTGAAAGCTTGGTGTACTAAACCATAAGGAGAATGGACATAAGGGATTCTCTAGAGTTCTTTTTTACTATTACAATGTGAGAATACATAGTGAATTGACGTAAGTGATTCCTCAATGTGTCTGTAGTTCCTCAACATGCACCAGAGGGGGAATGATACGTAATTGATTCCTTGGAGAGGCTTTAGTTAGTGATATGAGACTATAGGAGGAATTGACGGTGAGTACTTCCTCAGAGAGTCTATACTAAATATGAACCATAGAGGATAGACTGTGTGTACTACCTAGATGGTTGATTGTGTTTTTTAGGTTGGACTATAGGGGATTAGTTTGTGACTGCATCCCAATGGATTACCTGTTTGTGATTATATGTTTACTTTCAATGTGGAAAAGAATGCTTTGAAACTGTGGAATTTTATAATTTTGAGTATGTCCTTCTTTACTGATTCCTTTCTTGCTTATTTCCTTCTATATGTATTCACTGACTGTTAGACATAGATATCATGGTGGATGCCTATAGGGATTCAGTCTCACACCCTCTTTGGGACATGATTTTGGGCCCAAACTAATTATATTGTTCTAGGTATAGATTAGGGAAAGAAACCTTCTACTTTAGGTACTCGACTACTTAGGAGTTGGAGAGCATGGGGCCAAGAATTGGCTTGCGATGTTGTGGAGTTATTTACTGTTTTCTTGTAAATTGGTTTAGTAATGTATTTTTGAATTTTGACGTGTTTGGCTACTTTCGTAGATAGATGTATCATGCATTATTATATATGTGCTCCAGCTGTTTATTTATCCAGACTTTTGATGTTTTTTGTATGGTAATATTACTGCTTCCGCTATTGGATATTTGATTTACATATACTATGTTACTTTTTCAATGAGGGAATTGATTCCCCACTATCACACCAAAGGCCCTCATTTTTAGTCAATGGCCTCTGTTGTTCATGGAAATGTGTGTGTGGTCATGTGTCCAACTTGTAATGGGGATCCTCTAGGCGGATACCTGAATTGGGACGTTACACTTTTAAAATAAATATTCTATGGAAAAACCTTTTAAAAACTCACATTTAAACCAATATAAAATAAATTAATACAATAGAATTCATATGTTGTAATTGTGAGATTTTTTTGTTAATTATATGTTGATTGGAATTCTCAGGATGTGTGAGAAATTATTTGGATTCAATTTCAGATGAATATAATTTCTATAAATAAATAATGAAATAACATGTAATGATTAAGGTATCCATTTTAGAAATTGAGGTAGTGTCTTGAAAATATATAGGACCAAAAATTAATTGGGACCATCTATATATGGATAATATTATAAATATATATATATGTATGAAATTGAGGATAACAAGATGGGAACATAAGGGGGGAAATGGACATGATATGATAATTCACTTCTAAAAAATTACAATGTGTGAAACCATACACATATCCATTATATTCAGATAGATAATACATAAAATAGTCTTATTGTATGTGGTCAAATAGTTGGACTCTAACATTGTTATGAAAAATTAATCATTTTCATCAGGTTGTGAGATAAATATCGATGACATGAATAGATAGTTATATATATGGATGGTTATTATTTTTTAGGTGTTCCTAAATCATTAAATAATTTAAAAACTATGGAGTAGTGCATTAATGATTAATGATAATTAAATTTTGTGACTTGTAATATTTTTTGGATATTTTAATTAACCAAACCAAAATATGTGTAATAGTAATTTATCATTGCAAGAAAGAAATTATCACAAGATTAAATGTCTAGGGATCAACAGTGGTTTTGTAAATTCATATAATAAAATTTGGTTAACTAAAATATTATATTATATATGAAATTCAGATCTTCATGATTGAGTGAAAAAAATATTTTTATCTAAAATCTTATTGTGATCAGGGTGATTATAATAAACCATCCACTGAAATATTTTTTGAATGTAGGATAAAGATAGGAAATATTGATATTTACAATTTTATTATTTTTCTAGGATTGCATGAATTTTTTACATATTAATCAGTTTTTGATCAATTAGAAAACCCATTATATTGGTAACATGTGTAACATTCATGGTGATTAAATTCATACTTTATAGATGAATATAAACGGGGAAAAAGATAATTAAATTATACATAAATTTGGAAAATATAAGGAAATTTTTATTTAATGGTAAAAACATTGAAGATTGAATATTTAAAGGTAAAAGCACATAATAAACACCTTTAATGGACATAAATTTTTTGTGTAGAGTATCACTATATGAATTCATCCTATCAGAACATCATGTCTTCCTTTTCATAATGATAAGGAAAAGAAGAAATGAAATATGAGTTCTCCTTGGATATATAACATCTCCAAACCAATATATTATTACACATATAGTCTATATTGTCATACCCAAATACATTGACAGACCACTGGAATATACTCATTAGATTTTTCTCTAGTGATATAATTAATATCATCATATATGTTTATGTAAATATTACATTTGGATATATACATTTTTGTTTGTATAAAATTTTAGAATGTTTTTTCTAATATGTTGACAATATATTGTTAATGGGAAATGAATTGAAAGCCTTAATTGTCTTCCTCCCCTACTAGGGTCTATTGAGCCATTGTTCACAACACATGTTATTTATTCCATAATGCTTTCAAATAATGAACAAATCACTAAAAATATTCTAATATGAATATGTCGAGTAATGTAAAATTATTTATCATATTTGATGTTTATTACATTGTGGTATTTAATCATCATTATATGTATCATATTAAATCCCCAAGAATTGATTTTTTGTACTATAATTTAGAGAATACAATTCAACAATTTTGTTGTAATATCAGTGAATGAAATAGAAAATATTACATCAGGATGTAGAGGAATACGTACACAATTATCCATCATATCGTTATAGAATCAAATATATCTGAACATGATGGAATTCACATTACAAATTTTGGTTGAAGAGATAATTATATATAATGATAAAATATTTGTAAAATCTGAAATGATAGATGTCCTAAACAAATTATTTAATATTTTAAAGAATAGTTAGAATGAAATTATTTATGTTTTCCTTAACTAAATAATTTTATTTTTGGGAAAAAGTCATGGACATAGTGAACATAAAAAAAATATTTTCATGATGAAAAAAACCATCATAAGAGTTCATCCTTTATATAATTCCATGATATTGTCTTTTTAGGAGAAATATCGCATAGATTTATATCATGATAATCATAACTATATGTTTTTGGATAATTAAATATGTGTAAAATTTTATAGAATATTAATCTATTTATAAGATTAACTCAATTCTAAATCAATATTGAATCAATAGATTCATGATTCTAGAGTCAATTATGAGGGCTTTAAGGATGACGTTATTCCACTTGTTTCAAATAAATTAAAATAAGGAAAAAGGGATGTATAATGTAATGATACTATATCTATACAATAATTATGAAAATATTGGATATATTATAAAAATTTATTCTATGTTGGAGGAAAACATAGTCAAATATGATTTTTCTTCAACATTTTAGGGATATATCCCTCTGATATTTAACCTAAAATGTAACTATTCAATTTCAAAGTTGATTAAGTTGAAATACTCATTATGTAAGGATGAATAATAATATTAATTTTTTTTGATTATAATGAATTTTATTTTACTTATCAATAATTACATGATACAAACATTCATTAAAAATATTTTTCTAAATTATGGAATTTGTAATAAAATGATGAAGCTATCAATGTTAATTTCATAATAGAGGGAAAATTTAAATCATTAAAAATAAACATAAGATATAATAGATTATTGGTGGACATTTTAATGTTACCATAGTAAACATAGTTCAATATGAGTCCAATATTACATAGTTAGTGAAAGTGGTGTATAATATATAGGATTCTAAATAAATATATGATGATGTTATTTATCTCATGAGATGGATCAAATAAGCATTTTAATATTACTGATAATCCTAATTATTTGATGAAAGATATATTTAATATAGTTGATTATATTTTTGAATAATATATTTAATTGTGATTGAATCGTGAAGATGTATAAAATTACTATGGTGAAAAATGAACAAACAATTCTAAAATATTTAGATAAATTATTTTATAGAAGGAGATAGACGATTAATAAGGTCTATCAAAAAAATAATAATTGAAAATATTAATAATTAATATTTCATCATTGGGAATTTATTTAAAACAAGTTAATCATGTAAGGAAGAGGATATATATTTTAATGGAATAAAAAAAATTGTTTCTACTCTCATTAGGTAAGGATACATCAAGACATTATGTTCTAGAAAAAATATCAAATTGTGTAGAGTGGAAGAACTGATAAATTCTATAAATTTATATAGAACTAATTATATAGATATGATATTAATTAAATTAACTGGTGGATGGTGGTGGAGTGTAATTTTAGTGGTAAATCATCTAGTTGTAACAATGTAAATCAGGAAACATATCGTATGACTTATATATAAAAATTTGGATTATGGTTATAAATTCTATGTATTTGATAAAAAAATATTTAAATTTTAAGAAATATATAAATGTAAAATTCTATAATATTAGATAATGTATATTTTAATATGAAAAAGAATACAACGTCCTCATTAATAATAATTCAAATCATTGGGTAAAATAAACGATTATATGACAACCAATACTAATGAAAATAGGAAAAAAAATTATTTATCTGTAAAACGAAATAATTAACATAATGAAAATATGTATTTAAAGAAGGTTATCATGTAAAATATTTTCAGAATTTTAATGAAAAATTGAATCATTGGGATCCTTGATAGTATGTATTCATCCAACATTACACAAAATATAAATCAAATAATGAGCTTGAAGGGTCATGTTTAATTTTTAGAAAGATTCAATAATGTTGGAGCAGTAAAAATCAAGGTAATTGTATTGAAAACATTGGGAAATGATGAGACATAAAATAATTCAGTATATAACATTGATATTCATAAAAATAACATATTGAGAGTTAGGAAACATTGTGAATCTTGTTTAGAGTTCATATTCGATCATAACAAATACCCATTCAAATTAATAATAATAAACTATTTGTCTTTTATGGTGATAACAAATATTAATTTATATCAAACATAGTGAAATATAAAACATCATTATAAATGAGGATAAAACAAAAAAAATTCATCAAATGATTCATAATATTAATAAAAATGTTTTTAAAAGAAAATAATTATGAAATTAAAAACTAAACATAAAATATTTAAATGAAACATGTTGATATTTTTTTATTTATGGATATCATTTAATTTGGAGGAAAATACTAAATCATTAATAAAAAACGTTCAATAAATCTCATATATTTTATTTATTTCATTTTGAGTGGAACCTTGAATATTTATATAATATGAAATCACAAATACATCATTTTTTTTATGGGTGATTGTTGTATAACATGTTATATCATTTCCAAACATGGAAAGACTAAATTGACTGACTGTGTTAACTGAATTTAAGGAATTAATGAAGTTTTTCTTTTTATATTGATCCAGTTTATTTGACTAAAAAATTCACCAAATACACCTTTTATGATTTATAGAACTACTTTGAGAAACATCTAATTTTTAAGGAACTCTCGTCATTGAGTCCACAATAAAAAATAGTACTGCAGAATTGATAAATCTAATAGTGAAATGAAATGACAAAATAAATTTAATCAAATGTGGAATCTCACATAAATATTTTAATAATGAAATGAAAGTATATGTATACATGTGTAAGTAATTTTCTTATCCCCCAAGGTCAAAAACCCCCAAAAAGACTTCTTACACGGGTAGAATACAATGACAATTCACATTATATACTTTGATTAAAATTGATGCATCCAAAAAAATAATTAAAAATAGGTATATATGTATACTAAGGATGAATATATGATTATTAACTTATCCATCAAGTTTAATATTTATATGTGTCTCTAAAAGTGGGTAATTGATTTTTGGGAGATAATATATGAATAATTTTTACGGAAAATTAAATTAACATATATTGAATTCTATATCATAGAGTGATTTTTAAGGAATAATAATAAATACAAAATAATAATGTTGGTGTCATAAAAAAAATTACGAGATAAAATCATTTAATGATGATGAGGTTAAAATGAGTCCTATATTGTCTCTAATGAGTTAAAATTTATAATTTTATTACGTCAAGTAAACTGGTTTATAAAAAATATAGCAACACAATCATTAATAATTATAATAATAGTTAAATTAATTTAATTTCTCCAATTTATCTAACAATGGTTGAAGAAATAGTGAATGATTAGTTATTTTTTAAGTACATGAATGATTATATTGATAAACATATGAAAAAAACACTAGGGGATGTAATGTGGCCAACACATATAAATATTAAAGGAATAATATGGGTTTCCATAAATAAATATGATGCCAATGGAAATGTGATAAAAAGGGAGTCTGGTTTTAAAGGTATATGTATATGTAGAAAGAATTTATTGGAAGAAATATTCACAAAATGGATGAGACTTGATTTTATAGAACATGATCATTTCTTTCCTATTAATAAGAAATTAATAACTGTTAAAAGGTATTATAATATAATATTTTTTATGTAATTCATGAATAAGAAGTTTAAAACAATAATTTAGTGATATTTTAAATAGAAGATGATGATTCTATGAAATATAAGTGGAAGAAGGTCATTTATGGTTTGAATATTAACCTTAGTCCTGGTATGATCAGATGGAAACTTTAATGAAGAACATAGTGTTATGAAGTGGTTGATTCAATCAAAAGCTATATATAATATCATTTATAGAAGATCACTTAATGATGATTTTCAAATATGAAGACAACATATTTAGATATTGAAAATAAAAATGTGATGTTGAATTTATGTATTTTATGTGAAAAATGTTTAAAATGTTCATGATTAGAGTAGTCACATTCCTTCATGAACTACTAGTTAATATAATATAGAAATAAATAGTTGATTCCAGAGATAAATATTCAATGGATTTTTTGAAGACCATTTAGATTCATGATAGCATTTTATTTTCAAAAAATATTATGGTCAGGGAAATTCTCCCAAATCATGAGGAAGAAAGAGTCATTGATCGAAAAATTTACTTTTCAATGATTGGAATCTTGTTTGTATGTGAAAGAAATAAGAATAAATATTTTTATTCTAAAGTAATTTATTCCCATATTAAAAGAAATACCAATGAGGATAATCTGTTGGATGGGATATAGATCCACAATTTTATTAAATACACAAATAATTATATTTTATAATATAGTTCCCAAATGAAAAAAAAACTGAATTAATAATTGATACCAATATGGAAATGTTAATTTATAGATAGAAAATAAATGAATTCGGGATCCTGATTTGTTAAAAGAAAATGAATTATAAGTCTCTACAAGAATAATGGAGAATATCACATTTTTCTATAGTAGAGTAAGATTCACCAAAAACACATATACTAAATAAGGATTGATTAAATAGTAAATAAAATATCATAGAGAGGCCATGCAGATTCATATTTAAATATATTATGCCAACCACTACAAGATAAATCTAGAAATGATTCAATTTTATTACTTCCAAATTATTCATATGGAGATATCATATAGTTTTATTAGACATATTTGAGAATATGTATTTATTAGGTTGAAACATGTGGGAACTAAAAAAATTTGGGTGATATAATATCAATCCCATTAGTTATATTATCATTTTGGGAAATAATTTGTTTAAAAATTTTGAATAAGATAATCCCTCTAATTGAGGTTGTTCGGAAAATACCATATCCATATTTAATAATTAAATTTAAATTGGATATTCTTTTTATAGGAATCAATGTTCTATTGAAAAAATGGATAAATGTTGTGACCCATTCTATATGGAAATAACAATTTGAAGAGAGTTTATACAATAAGTCTTCGTATCCTCTATGTCATGTAATGTTTCTCTATTCATATAGTCCATGTAATGATTCCCCCTATATCATTAAAATATGTATTCTCAAAATTCAAAAAATTGAAGGCCTATGGACCATTTAGTTAAATATGAATAAATTAGGGTTAGAAAAAATGTGCAAAAACCATGAAATGTTATATTATCTATGAAATAGAAAATTCCAAAAATTGATAAGGTTCTTCTCCATGTGAATAAAATTTTATCCATTTATCATATTGTGATGAGTTATTGTCATGCCATTGGATTACGTACCATTCTCTGATCAATCAAAAACAAAACATGGAATAACCTCAAATAACCAAGGCAGACATGAATTTAATTTTGTGTATATATAAAATCATCAAACTAGAAGAAGTAATTAATATGGATTCATACATTATCCAAAATATAAATAAGTATCATCAAGTTCTGAGATGAAAAGAAATTCCATGAATATTTATATTTATATTTCAATGGTCACTATATTTTGAAGGTTCTCATAGTGTTAGTATATTTCACACCGTGATGGCATATGAAATTGAAGGAAGAAAGGGAATGTGACTTGCATTTGTGTCTTGGATAATGTCTATTAAATGAGTTGGTATTGTAATTTTATTGAAAAGATAATAGGCCATTTAGTTATGTATAGTGTACCAATGTGAATTGGTAGTGAATATAAAATGTATTTAGAAAATCACATCATGAAATTCATATGGTGTAAATTATTTTAACTATGAAATTCAAATCATGTTCCTTAATGAACATTAAATTTTTTTTATAATATCTTGTTCTAATGTATAAGTTGCAAATGTATAACAAACAATAAAAATAGTTGTACTCAATAAATATGATAATTCAATTGAATACAATATGTTTCAATTTATATTTGAAGTCTTGGGATTTGGCAAATATAATTGTCGGTTAATGATAAATATGAATACCCACTATATGTGTAATTGATATAAAAACATGGGAAAATAATCAATATTTTTTAGAATGAATCCTAGCTTGGATAACATAAATAGGAAATTAACATAAAAATTGAAAAATATATAAAATGGGGACTATATTAGGAAGAACCATTGAATATAATGACTTTATGAAATAACTGAAACATTATAAAAATACCAATATAAGATTGGTATTTTCTTTTTGTAAATAAAATTTAAAATTTACCTTCATCTAAAATTTTGTTATATTTCATTACCTAATGATCATCATAGAGAGACAATATGTGGTTATTAACCTAGTTTTGAATTTCAACTTCCTAATATATAGTAACACATGTAGTATATAATGACATCCACATATATGTAAAATTGATATTAGTGTATTGTCATTCTATTTTTCATTTGCGGTGACCAGATTAAATTCACGATGTCCAAAATTTAAAAGTTCAGAAATTGGTTTTTGTGTGTTTTATTTCTGATAGGATCAAGGTGCTCTTTATAAATGAAAAATAACTTATAAATAAAGATAAAATGGTCGGACACTATACATTATCGTCCCCAAACAAATTTTTTCACCATTAATGATATATATAATTTATATTTCCATTATTAAATATGAATTATTTAATATTTTATATATTTATCAACATTAAATATGAAATAAAAAGATATATAATGAATATTTAATGAAGCTATATCAAAACCTATACCTTAACATCAATGTTATAATAAAAAAACCATAAATGGGTATATTACTAAAAAAATTGATGTTTCATGTTACATTAGTTTTATGTTGTATGCAAGAGTGGTTTTAATCTATTATTTTTATCAATTTGAGTTTTTTTGGTGATATGAAAAAGTTCGTATAATGCTGGATATTATTTTTTGGATGGAGGTCATACAACATGACAAAACATGTTGATCACGATATGGGAGGATACTATAGATAATGAAACATAGAAGCATAACATTTGTCATTAAATTATACATGGTTTCATGTCATAGTCATGCCACTATTATGAGTAATTACATCATTGAATGAACCTTGTGATAGTTTTAAGCGTCACTATATTAACTAGTCAACAAAATTATTTATTTATTTCTTCATTAATGGAATAAAAATTGATTCATTATAATATGAGGTTGAATTTATTGATAATAAATTAATGATATTCAAAGGAAATGAAAAATAATCATTCATTATTATGGTTTTAAAATTTTCATCTTTCCCAAAATATTATCTATCGGTTGTGGAACGGTAAGATGTTATTTTTAACATGTGTGGATGTCATACCATCATTCCAAAATGAATCTAGTCTGTTATTAACAATCCCTAATAACCCACAAATGTGGTACCTGAAAAATTCACAACACAACCCTAGGTCAATTACTCATCCCCTTGGGATATCTTGTAGCACATGGGAATTAAAAAAATACCAGATGGAAATATGTATCCAAAATGATATCTTTAAAAAACATATAAAAAATAATAAATAGTCGATATTAAAAACAACACACAAGAGAAAGTTAAAAAAAATAGAACGATATATGTCCCAAAATGGATACATCAACAAAATACATCACAATAAGATTATACTCTCATCATTTGGTCCCTATATAACTACATTATTACATTACCCCATCAATTAACACCATCTCTCGTGTCCAAAAAAAACAATAACACTAATAATATCAAGTTTTTCTTCCCCTTTTCCCAGAAGTGGTATATGAAAATAAATAATAACCTGATAGAATAGGAGGGTGTGAGTACCAGTATGAATGTATCATTCCACTAATCTTATCATAAGGATTTCAATGTTAAATATACCAAATATGATCATTTATAAATAATACAAGGCATCTTATATTTTTTGGAATTCATTGTTAAACATGTGTTCCATATATTTCAGCAGAAACCATAAAATATTTATTAATGTGAATGTATATATAATCTGAAATATAGAAATATCTTTTTTTAAACCTGTTTGAATAATCATATCTATCAAAATAGTAATGGATATAAATTTCAATAAAAATATATAACTTATAAATCATTTACAATCATATCAAAATAGTTAGGAGACACTATTATTGTTTTCCCAATGGATATTCACAATATTTTAGATGTTATGAATCCAAATGTACACACATTCCTATGCCCCAAACCAATGGGAAATCTAATAAAGTACCAAAAAACATTTCTATCTTTATTTTTTAGTTTCTATTATCATCGTTAATTCATTCTATGTAAATCGAATTCATTCCTAGAGTGTGTCCTGGGAACCTAACTACCCATGATCTGATGTTCTTCAAGAAAATCAATCTTAAGTGGTGATATCTTCATTTGAATCAATAAAACATTTCAAATCACCACCATGTTCATGTTTCAAAATCGTAACATTTCAAATTCATATGCCAAGAATCAAACATCAATCATTCTAAATCAATTAGAATTCTATTTTGAGTGAAAATCATTCATTTTTTTAATAAATAGGAAATCATTATGAAACCACCAATCTAAATTCTTAATAAATTCATAACCCGACAAGGGATTAAAAATTTAGGGATGAAAAGAATGATAAATTAATAATCTTTTAAAGTCATTGTATTAAATGAATATCTATATCCATCGTTGACATGAAAATAGAACACCCTAAAATTAAGATTAAGGGAAGTAAAAGAGAAAGCTTGAACAATTCAACATTAAACATACTAAGAGAGTTCAAATTTATCATTATGGAGTATCATATATGAATAAATGGTGTTTTATCGGCCAATGACTCAAATTAATAGCCTCTAATGTACAAAGGAACGTTTTATTTTAAAATTGGAGGAGTCTAGAGTAAGGCATGGGGTCCATGAAAGTTAAATTTATAAAGTATGAGAATTAAATTCATGCAACAATATTTAGTATCACAGATTATTAAACTATGAACAAATCATACTCATATTTATATGATATTTTCTGATCTACAATGCTTCACCACATGATTTGAAAAATCACACATCAATGTCCCAAAACCCCACTACCCCAAATTGCACAGTTTCCCAGGGTATGTTATATGGCTTAGACTAACAATGAACCTAACCCCTTACCCTCCATTAGAACACTATCATAAATTATACTATTTTTAGGTCTATCCACATGATTCTGTATAACTCTATGTGAACTATTCACAATGGGAAAAACATCAAATATTCAACCAAAACTATTTGAGATTAGAATTTAATTATAGTTGACCAAATTAATGAATTAAATATACCGAAAAGTGGGGATTTTACATTTCAAGGTTATATAGTGATTGTTTATGAAAAATATAATATTATTATATTCAATGAAATCTAATTATGATTTGTTATTGGTTATTCTATAATGGCCTTCATCTATTCTAATCATGTTATGTTTTGGAGATTTACCGACAGATGATCAAATGGAAGTGTTTTATATAGTTGATGTTTGAGGTTTTAAATTTTTTAAATTTTTAATTAATGATTATAAATATTTTTATAAGTGATTTAATATATTATAAATAATTTATACACATAATGGATAGATACACAGTATAAATGGATAATGATACATGCATGGATTTTATTCAAAAACAAATTAGGAACAAAAGGAGGAGTTTCAATGAGATGAATATCATTGAAGTGAAGTATTGAAAATAGTATTTTAAATATATACATTAAAATATCTATTAAATAATATCATGGAATAAATCATAACTTCCATTGGGGTTATAATTTCACCTCAATTATTATTAACAATGTAAGAGTCTCTTATGTGTCATTTTTTCATCATTATAATATTTATTAAAATATAATTTATTGAAGAATATTGAGATATATAGACCATGAATTAGAAATTCATCTGTAATAGTGATGTTATCACCAACAATATACAATTTTATAATTATGAATATTATCATAAAATTGATATTTTTTTCATGGATGTAGCTAATTTATGGTAAACTATATAAATTCTAAGTATTTTTTTCTCTAAAACTTATGAATTATTATTTATTAGTTATAATTTTTATTATGATATGAAAATTTTGTGTTTTTATTCTTAAATAAAATATAAGTTTTATTTCGAGGAGAGAATAAATTTTGAATCCAAATAATTTAGTCCCCTCTATTCTAAGGGTGTATATATGTACCTTGTTTTATAACAATCTTTACAACTTCCATTATAATATTCCTGGGGATTAAGTGATTAAAAATATGTGTTGACGTATTATTCCATGAATGTGAATATAATACCACTGTATCATTTTTTCTGTTACTATTTTGTAAATAATATAACGAGATACACATTTGATCACTCGTTCAAAAATTATCTATATAATCGGACATGGAATACATGTATGTGATGTTTTATAATTTTCAATAATATAATTTTTAATTAATTATATTAATTGAAATTATAATTAAAATTTAATAATTAAAATTAGAAAATTAAATAAAACTAATTGAGATGATATATACACCAACAAATTTTATTTAGAAAATACTCCAAAATTTTCATGATAATTGAAATAAAGTGATAGTGGTAGCTCTATAGTTTCATTATATCATATTATATTATTTAAAGATGAGATGTATTGAAAATATTTTAGGATTATTCTAATATATTATTCATGTAGTTAATGTTATCCTGATAATCATTGATGAAATTTATTATGATAATATTTTAAAGAATAATATATGGTTGTTTTAAATAATATATAATATAATGATGTTTGTGAAAGTAGAATAAATATTTTATGAATTATCTTATATTTGTTATATAAAAACTTTTTACATATAAAATGTATGTGAATATAGACTTACATATAGAAAAGTAATCTTAAAAAAGTAATTTTCTGATATTATTAAATATTAGATTCATAATAATGTTAACAATGAAGAAGATGTTTCTTATAATTTTTTTGACATGGAGTAGGGAATTTGATGAGAAAACCTGAAATATTTGAATGAATGATTACTTTGCATTTTTTTTAATATTGAAATTTTAAAACACACCAACATTTGTTTCTTGATATTTTTTTACTATGAGGATATTGAGAATGAATATAAACTAAAAATATTTATGTAGATTTCTATTAAATAAATTTTAAATTAAAAAAATTCATATAGAAAAGTGTTTTATGGAAATGATATAGTCATTAAATAGGAAGATGATTCATAAGAAGAATATATAAAAGGCATTTAATATTAATTTACCTCAAACAAAGAATAATATATAATAGTTATTATATTGAAATAAAAAAATAATATATATGTATATTCCCACTTATATGTGTTTTTTGATCAAAATTTGGTTTCTGAATAATTCTTTATGGATATTGGTCTATAAAAAATTAGAAAAATATTTAATGTGGTTTTTCAAATAGAATCATTTTATTTTTTTAATGATATTAAAATAGAAATTGATTAAATATAAATATTTTTTGGAGGAACAATGAAATGATCAATTAAAATATGATGAATTAGTGAACTATTTGATATAACTGAGTATAAATCTAGGAACTATTATTATAATAATATATGATTCAATGATAATTAATAATAACATGAGAAAACACTTTGGGTAAGTTGTATTGTTAAGAAATAATATTCCATGATAAATACTATTGACAGATTCAAAGATTAATATACCATATTAAATATTCGTAGGTGAATAATTATATAATATTCATTAAAAAGGTTCACAAATTTAAATGATATTTATTGAGTTCTTGTTGGGGAAATTTCATGTGTAATTTTCAAAGTATCCTCAATACTGAAACAATAAAATCTATGATAAAAAATATGTTATAATAATTATATAATACTTGATAATGTTACCAAAAATCGTAATATTACTATTAATTTTGTATGTATTCATAACATTGTTATATTTTGGAGGTATGTAATTAATATTATTTTGTTGATGGTGTTTTAATATTGTTACTTCCTAGGCCACATGATTTTGAAATATAAAATAATAAAAACACTTGTTCAAATTTCAATAAATTTTATATCAAAAAAGGCTAACTAGAATATATAAATATACATGGAAGAGAAATATTTTATATTCATTTTTTTTAAAACAAAAAAATAGATTTCATAATAAAATTCATTATATTAATTCTATAATGAGGATTTTTTTTATTGGATTTTAGAGAAAGATAGATGTGATATAATTAAACATTATTGGTTTAGAGAGAGCTTTTATGAATTTGAAGTAGAAAAAATTTGATTTAGACTCCCTTTTAGAGGGATTATGGATATCCAAAAATAAATCAAATCATACCCTAGGATTTCATGTAATGAAAAGAAAATAATGATGAATGGGACGCCACGCATGAAAAAATAGTGAAGGCTTTAAAAAATGGTGGATTCTAAATATTTTTGACACCCAACAATATTAATAAGTTAAAATAATAAATGTTACTAACCATTCCAAAAATTTTATTTTTTCTATTCGAGTATCATACATGGTTAAAACACCATTGATAAGTGAGGCATGACATGGAGTAGTGCTAAGATGGGTAACCTCATGGTATATTTCGTATGGAGTGTGAGAGTGTTGACATAAGACACTGAAATAAGATGTTTTATACTTGGGAATATAAATTATTTTGATTATTCATTTAGGCTTTAAGATTTTCCCTAGGGAGGAAACAATACATTTATGTAGGGAAACTAGTGTCGCATGGCCGACCAGGAGACAACAACCATGTTATGGTGGGGTGCATGAACTCTTATCTGGGCCCTATTCTTTTAATGGTATTAACGGGTTAGACATAAAAAATTGAAGTGGAAATTACTAGGGTCCAATGTTTTGAATCACCCTAAAATTTTATGAAATAAATATTTTTTTAATTTCATTTCATTGATTTCATGTGTTACATGCAACCAAAATTTTTAACGATTAAAAATATACTATTAATATTATTATTTTAACATCAATGTTAAAAAGTAACAAGTATATTTAGTAGTATGAATAGATAAAACATTAATTTTTAAAAATATGTATAATTATTTAATAAAAATAAATTATATTTATAAATGAGTAATAAAATTTTATAAATGTATTTAAATATAATGAAAATAAATTTTCATCAAAAAAAAGTATTTAATTTGTGAATAAATGAGAATTTTAACATTAATACATTTACAGAATACATTTTAAGAAATAAACATCCGATTTTAATTCTAATTAAATTATTTTATTATGGTTTGTTTTTTGGCGTATTTTCTGAAATGGTTAATTTTATTTTGATTAGTTAAAAATAATTTTTTATTAAAATCAAGAATTTCATTTGATAAATATAAATATTTTCATTTTTTAAAAAAATTAAATAAATTTATCATCTAGTATATTTTTATTAATATAATATAGATTATTATAATCAATTTTATAATTTATTCTGCTATATAAAAATTCTATAATTATAAAATATTTCTATCTTGGAAAAAACATTTTCATCTCTTTAATGGGTATAATTTTAAAATGATTTTCATTTGAAAAAATTATCTAATACATGAAATGAGTATTAATAAATTTAAATAAAAAAATCTAAATTATTTTTAGGTTCAATTGAATAGAAAAATATAAAAATAAATTTTGGTAGTTAATGTTAAAACTTGTTTTCTGAGGGTAAAAATTATTATATACAGGATAAAATGACTAAGAAACATGTAATCATCCCATTATAATGGACATATTTCTGCCTTATATCATTTATTGTTTGATAATGACCCTTTTTGGATCCTTTTGAAATGTTTTAATTTGGTTACACCTTTTTCTTTCAAACATTTCATGTGTAACCTCTCCCCTTCAAATAAAATATCACCCTATCCATTCTTATTTACACTATGAAACGCCATTAGATCAAGTATTACCTATAAAAATAAATTCGTAAATTTTCTATAAACATCCGATATCCATTACATTTATTAGTAAATCCTTGTAATAATTTTTTATATGTAAACATAAAGGGTTTCTCTGAATAATATTTAGAGTCCTTAACCATGAGACTCTATTTTATATCTTCCTCCCACAACATAAAATATTCCTCAAAAATTCTTAAATAATAAATGATGTAATTGCGATTCGTAATTTATAATTTCCCATATACATTCTTACCACAAATTCCTTGTGAATATGACAACATGCCCCATGTGTATGGCAGACTACTGGCTCATGAAGTGATATGATTCGTTTTTAACATATGCTTCACATGACTTGTAATAATAATATTTTTATTGAAAATATGATATAAATGGGATGTAATTATTTTTATATATATAATTTTACAATAGTTCATTCCTTCCTTTGGGAAAATCTAATCGACGTTCATGTGTGTGTATAACCTACTATCTCCATGAACTATGCAATTCATTTTCTATATATAATTTAAATAGATTAATATAAAAACATATATATTTAATCTAGATGATATTTATATCATGGTTTAAATTATATATTTTATGGATCTATTATCAATATAAATGTTCAAAAATTACCTAAAAAATACATTAAGAACAAAGTAATTATTTCTTGAAACATGATTTTAACATGGAATTGCTAATAAAATGGAAATAAAATTCAAAAACAATTAATATATAGAATGATACATATGAATATTGTTCATTAATATATTTATAATAATATTATATCTATTATACAGTGTTATTGAATGTGTATAATGAAAATCGAGGTTTAAGGTAATAGATTTCTCACATCACATTCATTTCTGGGAGACATATACCAAATTGGATGCTCATTTCCTATATGTGGTGTATATAATAACCTATGGACCTTTTATATAATAAATCTAATTATTTTAATGATATTTACACTTTCTTTATATATTTCTCCATAACATTTCTTATGATTCAAATGAAATCAATGTGGTAAGGGATCTTTATCACAATTTTATTTTTCTAGAATACATGCCTTATTCATCACTTTTTTTGTGGTACTTATATTATTTGATAAATTATTTTATTATCCATATACTTATAATTGTGAAATACTAATGTCAATATAACATTCTTAATTACATGTTTCTTATGATTCAAATGACACTGGTTTGTTAAGTGTTTTATGTCACAACATTAATTTTTAAAAGGCTAAGAGTAAAACCACTTTATTTAAACATAATAAAGAAAACCCATATTGAAATCATTGAATATATGGAACCCATTACATGATATAAATTAATATATTAATAAATGATACATGATCTGATGTTAAAAAGTGTTCTGGTTTTTGTAAAGTCAAGAAAACATCTGGGGAAGAGCCCAAAAAAGCTGCATCACCCGTACCAAATAATGTAATAGTGATACTATTAAGTGATGATGTGTCACCTCCATCCAAGAATTTTCAGTATTCTAGTCCAAAATATTGTGGTAGAGTAACCCTACAACCCACAGTGTCATTTTTAAGAGTACTACTTGATAGGTTCCATCACAACTATCTCTCCTGAAATCTACCCACCCGATAACAATAATTGAATTTTTTTATGGTGTCTATTTTATTTCATGAATTTTGATATGATTATTTGATTATGATCTTGTGATATACATATTTTTCTTCATTATGTGATGGTGGGTAACTATAACATTATCCAAAGTTTAGGGTAAATTATTATATCTTATGAGTTAGCTATGAGAAAGGTTATATTGTGCTTCATTCACTTTGGGAAACATGTCGATGTTCTTGATCAACCATGTGTAATAGATGATGTCATAAAATATATTATGAACTGGGAAAATGTATTTTATGTGATTAATTTTTATTTTTTTCTTAGATATTAGTATTAAAATATGAAATTTTTTTATACTTATTTTGGTGCTACAAAATTATGAGTAAAACATATTGTTCAACAATGGTTAATGATGATTTACCACATGTATTGTTCATGTATTTTGAAATAATAATGTTTTATTCGATGGTTAATTTTTACAATCCATAACATTTTGTGTATAAAATTTGTAGGTCATATTCTTAATCTCATACCCTTATAGTTATCATAATATTTTGAATGTTTATTGATTGATTCTTCTATTATAACCCTTACGGAGCATCTAAGATCACCTTATATTAGGTTTACATTTCCCATGTAATGAAAAATATTTACATTGGGTATTTATATAAATAGTACAAAATGGGAAGATCATTATGAGATATATTGATGATATTTCATGAAATAAGATGATTTTGTGCCAAATACAAAATGATGCCAAAATATTAGGTTCCCTAGGCATGTATTTGTGAAATGTATTGGATATTAATTTAATATGATGTAATATTTATGTATGAATGGAGGGGGTACTTACAGTTGGTATTTTATAAATGAATTCATCAATTCCATTGGAACTCTCACATGTGAGCATTGGGTGAGGCATAGAACAAAAATATTGGGATTAATGAGGGGTGGTCTTCCTCTGAGAATGGTGGTACTCTTACATCCAAGGAGTCATATCCACCCATGGAGTGTTCTAGTATAAACCAATTATAGCTCGCAATTAATTTTTCTAGGACATTTAATTTTTTTAGAGTAATCATTTAGTTATCCTTTTGAACTATAATGGTATTAATTTAGTGAGAACCCATAAAATAAGTACAAGTAAAAGTCTCACAATATAAAAATATCCTACAATATTTGTTAATGATAGATAATGTTGTTTTAAATAAATTACATAAAATTATGGATTCTATAATACGATGTGTCTCTTGCATAGTTGTATCTGGTGGAGATAATTTCAAAAAGGGTTGATTGTTTTAGACTCGATTATCAGCTGGTACAAGATAATTGGTCTTTCTTCACACCGTATTTAAAAACCCAAGGGTATATTCTTTGGAAATTCAAAAACATTTTATTAAAAACATGAAGGATTTGGATAGTTGAATACCATGAATGAATTAACATAATACCATAGTGTATTCTATTAAAAAATTTTGTTGTTATTTATAAAATATATATATAATTTTTGCAAATTATTTATTTTCCCAGTAGGATTTTCTTTTCATACACTATCCTTATATGATTTATTCAACAGTCGGAACCTGAAAGAACCATATTAATGTGGAATCTGATGTATTATGAAATGATTTCCCCCCTAAGATACCAAATGATTTGTGAGATGGAATACCTTATAATATATCCTTTCCAACTCAACATCCACAATATATAAATCACATTGATCATACATATGAGAAAAGGATGGGTAAACATTATTTTTAGTCCTTCATGAGGTAATTTCAATCATATTTCTGTGGTATCTCTGATCTAGTAGTGGATGAAAAATTAATTCATAATAAGGAGAATATATTTTCCATTATCCATAGTTTATATCAAATGGAATTCCTTTTTTCTATTGATTATTTGTAAGGTGAAACCGATCAGTGGTGAATTCTTATCAATAATATTAGGGAATATGAAAATACTATCTCTACTGAGTGGAATTAGTTTAGTATATTGTTTTTTATCATTTAATTTAATTTGTATTTATAATAAAAATAAAGATAGGAAATATTTTTAGTGATGTTGAAGGATAATGAATCTATTTGAAAAAATGGGAAAACATTAATGAATCTTTCTAGGTATTATTATGACATTATAATCCAATATGAAAATAATACTGATTGATTATTTGGTATCCTAAAAACAATCCACAAAAGGGTTTTATCTTTATGGTAATTTATAATATAGGAATATATAGTTTTATGTGAAATCATGTTGGAATTATAAACTATTGTTTTCCACTATTCTCAAAGTATTGATTGGAAATGTAAGATCATGTCTTATAAAAATTTGAATAAATCACATTTTGGAATGAAATTTCTGTAATATACACATTGCTAATGTTGAAAAACATATCATGGGAACATCATAATTGGAAATATTAGGTACTTTATATGCTTAATGAAAGGTCATAAAGCCCGTGAATATTGAAATGAAATAATTGCCTTGTTAACTCAATAGATGTAATGAAGACACCCAATAATAGACCAACCATTCCAAAATAATTAAAATTCTGTTAGTTTGGGAATTATGTGAACCTATGATGAAATCAAAAGTTTAATTATTATGATCTAAATTTTAACCCACATTATCCAAATTAAGAAAATGGAAGTCTAATGTGATCACTATTTCATATAAGGGGTATGATACTGATATGGTGAATTATACAGTTACCATCCACTCAAATAACTCATAATTTATTTTTTGACTCTAAATATAAATATAATTTATATATGACGATTTTTATATGGGTATCATAGTACCAAATCAATTATTAGATAATGAAATAGTATGGAAACATCCTAATGGTAAAATGATAACATATGATGGACTTGATTTTTATCATATTTTAGTTTTTGGGAAAGTGCTTCCTAAAAACATTATTATTTGCTATAATGTAAAATATGATGTTATCATATAAATGGATTCTAATTAAATATATAAATCCTACATGAATTTATGAGGAAAGGATTCCACGTTTGATATATTAATGTAACTTTTGATCATCTATCTATGTGTTGATAAATATGAACTTCTAATAGAAATCGCATTATTTATATGGGTCATGATTCCCATTCCAAATGGGTATTTATCTAATATAGTTATAGATAAAAAACCTTTATAGAATACCGATTGTGAGATTCTTTAATGTGGAATTTCTAATCATGTTCCAATGTTTTCCACTAAACATTGATGTTGTGTTCTCAATAGAATTAATAAACGATTCTATTAGTGTTTTAATGACTCCACATAGAATTTCCTTAGATGAGTTGCAATAATTACAGAATAAACATCGTAAGAACCCTGGCAGGAGAATAATTTAACCATTCATGTCACATTGGGGTTAAGTTGTTCCTTTTTATTAATAAATTTTGATTGATGATACTCTATAATGATATTGGGAGTTGAACATGATCATGATTAAGACAAGTATATTCCACCCCATATTTGTGTTTTTTATCATCTGTGTGATGTTAAATTGGTTTATAATATTGAACATCATTCTAGGTATCATCAATTGAGGGTCAAGAAGGTTGATATGCAAAATACATCATTATGTAAAATTTATGGACACTATAAGTATATAATGATGTCGTTTTTTCTTACTAATGTGTTTATTATCTTCAGGGATTTAATCAGTCATGTATTTAGAGATTAACATTATTAGTTTAATATAGTATTATAAGAAGATATTATAAGCTATTAAAAGATTAAGTAAGAACATGAATAACACAAGATAATTCTGACAAAGAGATTATGGTAGGATAAATTACATGAAAAAATTATAATGGGTAAATTTTGGTTATATAATGATCCATATATGCTTCATATAATCCCAAGTTATTGTGTACTATTAGATCCATAAAGGATCATGGTTATTGATCATTGGAAAATGCTAATCATTGTAACATATATTTAAATATTTATTTATTTTTTAGATATTATTGACGGATTGTGGGAAATTTCACATAATTATTTAATCCACTGCTGATGTTAACTCGGAAGAGATCCACATTCCCCATGATAGACGAATGTGAGGAAAATTTCAAGGATCAATTGAGAGGATTAGGCAGTGCACCTATTCTTATGTTTGGATTCCTATGATATCAGTTTTTAATCATTATTGTTGTATCCAAGAAGTTATTGGTATGTATTATCAAGGAGAAAAATAGATATATATTATTCCTCATGAGAATTTATGGTTCACGAAAAAAAATTATTAAACTCATGATTTTATGTTATATGTGCTGATTTTAAAATTAAATATATGGGGGAATTATAATTTTGGAAAAAAGTGTGATTCATATACAAGTCATATATGTAAAATATTATTTATTAACATAGAAATAGTAAAATTTGTTCCTGAGATGATTATAGGAGATTATTCAAGATTAGTACTACTCTATACATTACATCTTGGGAAATAGAATATGGTGGAAAATAATTTCAATAGAAAGTTTCACAATTTATTATACTTGCTGAGGATAAAAAACAACCAATATTTATTGTTTCGAAAGAATAGATCTTTAAATGCCCATTTATGGAGGTAATCTTATCATTCTAAAATAAGTTTTCACCAACAGTATATGGGAGGGAAAAAGATGTGATGAAGGATGATATGGTCATAAAAAGAAGGTGAGATGTGTTATTGAGTTCATCATTGATTATGGTGGAATGAAAATTTTTATGAAATGTGTATGTTTTCCATGTGTACTAGATTTGATAAAGTAGTTATTTGAATAAGATTATAGTTATATATTCTCTACCAATCATAGATGTAAAAATTTGTATAGGGAATTGAAAAAGTGTTCATAGTCAGATGGAATTAATATAGATATCAAAGAGTTTGTACCTCATTTCATAGTATAAAATCATTTTATATTTGAGATACAAATGAATATTGTGATGTTACAACCATTACCCATGCTAAAATATAAATGGGAAAATGTCACCATGTATATTTTAATCAGAATCCTCAAAAAATATAATGGGAAAAATGTTATTTTAATTTCAATAAATCATGAAACAATTCCAACATACATAATTGATATTAGATAAGATTTCACTTTCGATCAATAATCCCAGATATTCATGAATTATTTAGTAAGGTTTCATAAATACAACATTAAAATATTACTAATAAGGATATGAGGATTACAATGATATTATAGAAAATTCTTCAGTAGGATATGGATATAAAGTTGTATTTCAGTACTATGTATCATCCACATAAAGATGCTTATCGTGATAGAACAATTCATACCCAAAAGGTTAGGTTGTTCACTTTTTCTATGTATTTTAATGTTTTATTGGATCATCACCTCCCTCTAGTTGAGTTTTAAAACAAAAGAAACTATTTATCCACAATTCTAATGACTCCTTATAAATTACATTAGGGAATTAATTTTTATAACTTCAATTAACTTGTATAATGTTTTTGAAATAAATATATTGGGACCTAAGCTATCTCATGAAATATATGATAAGTCTAAGATGGTCTACAACTTGTAAGGGAAGCGCAATACCAATGAAAATGTTACGCTAAAAATAAATAACATTATTTGGAATTTGATGTTACTGATATGCTTTTTCTATGAATTTATCCATTTAATATGGTACATAAAATTGCAATTAAGTGAAAACTAATCCCAAGGTTAACATATCCCCTTTAAATTGTTGATTGTGTGAAGACTATATCTTATTAATTGTTTCATCCATTGAACATCATTCATGTATCTTATGTGTTCAATTTATATCTCTTGAGGATGTACATACCTAGTAATACACATGAAATGAACTCAAAAAACATAACGCGGGATCAGGAACATTATTATGAGGAAAATCCAGTTGAGATTATAGATCCTTTATAAAATCTTCTACAAAACAATACCACAATCATGGTCAACATTTTGTGATCAAACCCCCATATTGAAGAAGTTATATGGGAACCTAATGATGTAATGTGGTAGAAGTATCCTTTTATGTTTATGTAAAGATCCATTATTATCCTAAAAATACATTATATCATTTTTCAAAATACATAAAACAATCAACAAATATAAACCCAAAGACTATGTTTTTATTAGTTCCGTTGGAATCATGGAAACATAAAAACATGTACATTAGTGAGCTATATTATCTCTCCCCACATTATCCACAATAATAAACAATCTTCCAAATTTAATACATAAAATATATCTTCATTACTAGGCGAATGAAACATAAAAAGTGGTGATATCAGTTGCTCGGTAAGGGGACACGAGGGATATGTGTTAGCATAAACATGAAAATAATGTTATAAGATCGTGATCATAACCCTAAGTGATCATAAACTATATACCAAATATAAAATATATGATTCTTGGAAAAATAGAAGTATATAATTTTGGAATAGTAGGGGAATCATGACCACAATGCATGAAATCCTGACACACAAGTAAGACAGGAATTGTAGTATAAAAATAAACATCTAATATGATTTCCTATAATTTGTTACAGATTTATTGAATCTTTAAAGACACATTAAGGGGACAAAACCAATTGTTATGTGCACACCACTATCCCCATTGATAGTCCATTTCTCTAAATGGTTTGTTTCCTCCTAGTTCCCATAGGGGATTGGGTTTCCCAATCTCTCCATTATTGATTAAGATTACCCATCATCTCATAGTGGATCAGGATTACCAATATTCCCTTAGTGGATCAGGTTTCTATATCATCCCATAGTGGATCGGGTTTCCACATCGACCATATTCATGGTTGAATACACATACTCTATAGTAAACACCACCATCCCAAGTCGTAGTCTTTTTCTAATAAGGTATAAGATTTCCCCATATTTCCACAGTGGATCAAGCTTGTTTACTTGATTCCCATCATTATATAATGATATATAATTCATTTCCTAATGAAAGTTATGAAGATAGAGGTCACATATATCACATAATAAAACAATTCCTACATTTTCTACTCTATAATAGAACATTCATCATATCATGACCCATAAAAATTGAAGGGCTTCACAAACATAATATCATAATCCATGAAATGTCATTGGTATCAGACAAACTTAATGAAATAGTATCTTATATTAAAGATATTATTTTCATAATTACTTCCTCAAATAATAATCCATTAAAAAAAGCAATTTTCAATAGAATATAAATCGTAGAAGAGAAACAGGTTTAATAACATCTTGTAATCAAATCATAGACCATTAAAATAGCGATATAAATCATATTATTTGATCATTCCAATAATAATAATAAACTATATCATAGGATTCACATTAATATATGGATGCCTTTTGAATGATCACTTAGAACATTTTATAATGATAATAGAATTTGTTCGAGAAACCTTATCCTAAAACCATTTAAAAATACGATTATTATAAAAAAGACATTGTAATATCATTTAAAATATTTCATGAGGAAATTATCTTTCAATCTTTTAAAAAAAATTATAAACACCAATAATATCGAAAACAATTTTCTTTTAAAATATATTTTAAAACACATAATGGAATCATGAATATATTTTGAAATCCTTTTTCTTTAAAAACACCCTGAAATATCATAGATAAATATTCAAAAAAAATTCATAACCATTTACAATGATTGTTATTTGAAATTTTTATAAAAATGATTCAAATAATCATTGATACACTTTTCTATAAAATGTATTAGAAGACATATAAATAATGATTACAATCATTAACAAATATCATTGATAATAACCATTTAAAGAAATATTAAGAGTGAAAATGTTTTGAAATACCTTTTTCAATATAACATATAATATAATCATCAAATAAATTAAAAGTCATTTTAAAAATAATTTTATTAAAACGTTTTTAGAAAATTTGATTTTTAAGGAAAACATTTTTCTGGGAGAAATTATAAATAAAGACCTATTATTATAAATTTTTATCTGAATTATATTTTGTAATAGAGATTATAAAATTGGTATCATTTCCTAGATATGACATGAATAAAAATAAGATTAACAAATCAGGATATTTCATTTGGTATGGATCATAATATTTCGTTAATAGATTTATAATCATAAACAATATCCATAAATGATAACATTATTGTAATAAAATGTTACTAATTTGGTGACTTTTAATCATAATAAAATTAAAATAATAACATTACATGATGTTTAAAATATTAATAAATTATTTAGATTCATTATATAACATGTAAAAGTCAGTATATACACCTCATATAAAATATAGGTGCATAACATATAATTTGTATCAAAGAATGACAAATGATACAGGATTACTTTATAGATTTGGTAACATTTGAACCCAAAACCTAATTAAATAAAAATCATAAAAGGGAAAACTAAATGATGATAAATGTAAATAAAATACTAGTATAATACATTCGTGGGTATTATATACACCACACATCAAAAATAAGTGTTTAATAAAGCAAATGTCTTACAAAATTAAAGTGAGACAAGAAAACCCTTACTACTGAGTAATATTAGAACCATGATCTCCATGAGATAATAAAATCATTTAAAAGATTTAATAAAATTTAATAAATTAAATTAATTACATAAAATATCATATTTGAGTATATATATCTCAGAAAATATGTGAGTCAAGAATATGGAATGTGTCTTATGATAATAAATTGATATCAAATTCTCTGACCTTATGTCGTGAATCTCTACATACATGTACATTCCGCATGTATAATAAATATAATTTTATTATTCATTATTTTTAGAACACTATTATTATCTCTAAAACTATATAAATTTTTATTCTGAATTTATATAACTCTCTTATTAAAAATTCCAAGTTACATTTTGGCTTTTGGTAATAGGCTCATTGTTTTTTACATGTGTCTTAATTTATTATATTTTTTGTCCAAAAACATATTTCATGTTTTAAATAATTTAAAATTTTATTTAATATCATGTATATTCATTATATATTTATTTATAATAATCTATTGAATATATGAATGTGAAATGGAATATAGAATTCATGGAGATTTTAAGCATTACGTATGAATAAACGCATCTTCCATTTTTTCATGTCGAAAGAAATTATGTAAATGAAAAATACGTGTATATATATATAATATAATTAAAAATTAATTATATTGTAATATATATCATAAATGTTGTATAAACCAATCCTAAATATATTTCATTTTTTGGGTGAATGAATCACATCACTTTACTGATGTTGTAGTCCACAATTCCCCAAATGAATGTATCATATTTACAAAAAAATAGAATACATGAAGCTATGTGTTATATAAAAAATCATGTATAATTAACATGTCAGATATATAAAATTAAATTAAAATTCCCATTATAATTACCAAACATATGCGGTGGTAACGAAAAAATGTGAAACATCATTTCATGAGGCTGTAGTGCCCCGCAAACAAGAATGGTAAATTCATTATCCATTAGATGGAAATGGGTGTCAGTATAGGTTGACCCCTTATTTTAACAACATATCAACATTAAAGGATACTAGGGATTTTATTTATTATTTTAATAATAATAATTGAGGTATTGGAGAATGAAAATAAAATAAAGGATCTTTAAGAATGATGTTAAATGTTAATTGGGAACTCATTTTGGTACGCACCAATGTGATTCCTTGGTTGTATTTATTCTGCAAAGGATGATTCAAAGATGAAAATAATTGTGTTGGGATGTTAATTTGGAATTTCATTGGCACACTTAAATGGATCTATAATTTTTAGATGGTGTAAATGTAATTTCCTTTTAAATGGGGGGAGGGGACACACTTTGGAATTTTTGAAAAACAATTATGTGTACCCACATTTTTCCTACACAAGTTAATAGAAAAAAACTCATAAATATAAGTATTATGGAAAATATATTTCAATCCAATGGGTGTTAAATAATTGGTTATGTCATTTTTTCATAATTATTCTATTTTTTCTCTTGTTATGTTTCATTTTACCATAACTGTTGTGATTAAATTTAATCACTTTCAGGAATATCTTGGAAAAAATTAAGTTGAAATTTGTAGACTATAAATATTATAATTATTAAGTATCTTATGTCTATTTTTTGAAATTAAATTCATATATGTGGAAAAATTAATGTTAATGTAGATCCCATAGTCATGGTGAGAAATCATGTTTTTAATGGTGGAATGGTCAAAAGTTATTTTAGATTTTGTATCTAAATGAAATTAAAAAAAATTTATAAATACATATATTATATTAAAAGATATATAATTTATATCTTGTTAATTTAAAACAAATTTAAAATATAATATAAATATATAAATAAATTAGTCTAAAAGCCATTTTGGAATTAAAATTCATTACTTTTCACTATTAATCTAGAAATGAAATTTCTCAGTAAAAAAACTCAAACATTCACCATATTCATATATTGAAATTATGAATAAAAAATTAGATTTATATATTAAAGTCAATTTTTATTTGTGTCAAAAATTTATTTTATTATAACTCATAAATATACATCAAATTGTTTTCCATTAAAAATAATATTTTATAGATATTAAAACATTACCATAAAAAATAAGTTTCATTAGAAATATTTATTGCATATTTGAAAATATTATAACTAAAATTTAAAAATTATTTGTTACTATTAATATTAATATGTTTAATCGATAGTTTTTAAAAATATCATTTAAATTAATATTATTATAATAATGTGTTTTTTCTTAGAAAAAGAGGTTATTGTGTAACATAATAAAAGTGGGATTTTCATGTAGTGAATGATTTTATTCATGTATCGTATAGAAAATTTTTTACTCAGGGTATTGTTTAGTGAAAGGCATCAAATGAATGAAATTTAATCTCTAAAAAGATCAAAAAATACTTGGGGTTTTATATTCTACCCCCTAGAAATTTACTTCATTCTCTTAATTCTTCTAGGTATCAAAGGACTAATTCTCAAAATTTTCATTCATAGAAACCCAAATCGAAAAAGGTAATCCTAAAAATTCCTTTAAAATGGAATAATGGAATCATGATAGTTAATCAATGTAACATAACACTAGATTTTTATATAGGATAACATAGGTGGGAAATGAAAACATGTACATTGAAGGGAAATATAAGTATCATGTTTTGATTGTGATTAACAGGCAATAGGGTTTAAAGAAAGACAATAATAAATGACATAACTGAAAAAAGGCTTCAAAATTTTCATTGATATCATCACTAATGATGATAGCATGATAAAAATTATTTCGAGATCCTTTTCTAATGTTTAAAATTTTCACAGGAAGATAAATTTTATTTAAAAATAATCTCACCCATTATTGGGCCTTGAAAAATTACAACATCGCCACTTTTTCCAAAATGGAAGGTGAAATTTTTAATTCCTGATGAACTAATATATGATGAGATCAATGATAATACATCTCATCCATCATCATTTACCATCAACAACATTTTTTATAATTGGTTATCAAATACGCAAAAATCATCACATAGTAATATTATACATTAATCTAAAAATCTTTATCTGAAGTTTAACATAATACTTCCATAAATACTTCCCCTTATAACCCTTCTGAATGATTAAATCCCTGAATATTAGGAATAAGGTTACTATATCATCTTTTATTTATTCTCCTTATATCACAATGTATACCTCTATTTTCACATTCCAAACAGGTGAAAACCCCCATCATATATTCCCTTGAAACATGGTAATAATAATAATTTCCATAAATCTTAATGGATAACACGCATTCTTCTGAATTCTGAAGATTTCTAGATATATTCCACAAATTTAATAAGTGGTAAATATTATCCAAGATAACATAGAACACATTTTCAACAAATCTTTTATTGTTCTTTTGTCATAATTACTATCCAATCCAAATCAATCATCTCATAATTATGTCAAAATTTTAAAAACATTAATTATTTACTTCCATTATTTACAAATATTTTCTTTCCAATTAATTTACTTTCCTTTTCTTTCATAAGAAATACAGTAATTCTTCTAAATAGTTAGAAAAAACACAAACATGAAAATATTTTTATAGTTCACTATTAATAATTTTATAATCAAAAAGGATAAATACCTCAATGATTTCACCTTAATTATTGGTATGGAATCTAACCTTAATTTTATTAGAAGAAAATTTTTAGGTTATGGAATTGATTTGGTTAATTCTCATGTTCTCTACAGATAATACATTGAACTCCATGATAGTTAGTTACTCTATGACCCTTTTTGGCACACATATAACTTCTTACCCTCTATTTTATGTATTCCTCATGCTTTTTATTCCCTTGTTATTTATATGGAGGAACCCATGTATTATTTCTACACTATTCCTTACCATGTGAACTTTTAAAAATTTAAATATTTCTATTATGAGATGTTTTAAGAATATCACTAATACGATCATTGTTAATCATATATCATAATATTTGATTCAACATAATAACAATATCATTATCAATAGTGATCATCCCATTTGATTGCTCATCATGAAATTGGTTTTCACATTCAATGATAACCCTTTTCCAAATGGATCCCTCCATTGATTAAAACCAACAGTCATACTGTGATCAACACCTATCATGGTGATAAACCTTAAAATCATGAAAAATCAGTTATGGGATTTATATATTATGACTCTTTATTTTGTTTAATACACTATAAGTTTATCTATGATTACTCATATCCAATATCCATTTTTATCCTTCATGATGTTTTACAAAGATTTTTTTAATTTTTAAAGCATATCCCCAGTGCCTGTCAAACTAGGTACAAAGTAAGGCACATTGTCGTGTACAAGGTTACGTCGTGTGTGGTCTAATACGCCTTATCGAAGTAGTTAATCCAATATACAACTGATCAATAACCAAATTCAATTATATATAATGATTGGTATTTATTTCTTGGAAATCATTGAGTCTATCCTTCAGCATAAATATAGGACGTTTTTCAAAACATTACCTCGTCATTATACTTAACCTAATAGACATCCCTTGACATATCTGTTGAAGTATACCTAGGTATCTCACTAATTTTTTCGCATCCTATCATTGAATTTGTGACTAAAAGTTTTCACTAATACTATATATTATAGCCCAGTTATAATATAGATAGAAATTACATCATTTTTTGGAATACATAAAACATTACATAAATAAAAACCCAATGACCATATTAGTTTGGTTCCATTTGAATAATGGAAACATAAACACTGCTACATGAGTTATATAAATTTTATCCTACTAGGTCCTCCATGATTTGATCCCTTATTAGAAACATGATACATAAAATATATCAACATTAAATGGGAACATTACATAAAAATATGTGATCTAAGATGTGTTGTAATAGTTAAAAATAGATATATTTAAGCATATATATGATAATAAGGATATGATAATGTGAACATAACATTATTAGATCATATTCTTCAAATCAACGATCATAGAAATTAATCAGGTAATTGATATTGGTAATTTATAAGTCATGTACCACAAGATGATAATTATCAAAATCGATGAAAAATAATACAGGAGTAAGACTTGGAATTTTGGAATACACATAATCATGTAATATCATTCCCTATAAGTCAATATGAAATATTATAATATATTAGGACACTTCATAGGGAATACAAAAACAGGATACAGAACACCACCAACATAGTTATAATAATTTCTTTGAAAGGGATGTGGTTTCCCCATATTCCCTCAGTTTATCAGGTTTCCCCATCTTCCCATACTGGATAGGGTTTCCCTATCATTTCATAGTGGATCTATTTTTTCAAATCTTCCTATAGAGGACCATATTTCTCCATCATCCTACATTATAGTGACTACACTTACTAGGTGGGACACACCACTATCTACATTCGTAGTCCTTTACTTGTAAGGGATCGGGTTTCCCCATATTCCCATAGTGGGTCATGACCACTGACATTCATTCCAATCATTATCTCATGAGATATAAGTGATTAAAAAATTCATTGGATAATGATAAATTTCCTACTAATCACATAATTAAACCATTGATTCATTTCCTACATGGTAAGAAAACTTTAATCATATCATGATACATAAAAAGAGACATGTTTCATAAACATAATATAAATACCCATGAATTGAAATGGGAATCATAAACACATCATCACATCATAACCTATAGAAATTAGAATGGTTTCACAGTAATTTCATCAATGTATAACCCATGATAAGTAGTGGGTTTCAAAATCATAAAACCCATGGAATATAAACACGTATCGTAAACATTATTCAATAAAAACATAAACCACTAATAATTAAGATGATTCATAATTTTTTATCATGACCCTAATGTTATTAAAATATATCAATTTATTCCATCTTTTACGGGGATGGATTTTGATATATAACCTATAACATTTATTATGGAAAATAGGCTTTCTTTGAAAATATGTTTCATTAAAATATTTAAAAAATGTCTTAAAAATAAGGCCTTAAAATTTCGTTGTAGTCATTCACTAATGAAAATAAATTTTCTTATATGAAAATTTCTTTTTAAGAAACAAATAATTTTTAATAATTTTTTCTATTATATGACCGTTGAAAACATATCATAAAACGTTGAAATTATTTTGAAAACAGTGTTCTTGGAAAACACCTTGAATGTTCAGAAAGAGATAATGAAAACTATTTGAGAACAATTTAAATTTTTTTTAAAAATTTAAAATTAAATATTGAACTCATTTTGGGCACACTTTTATAGAAAATGGATTAGAGAAGTAATAAAAAATCTATGAAATCTTTGACATCATTTTGTTTGAAAAAAAATATTTAAATACATATAAATATTTATTGAATACTTTTATGACATAATCTACCTTGAAATAGAATAAAATAATCATGAAAACATTTAAAAAAAATTATAAAACTAATAAATTTTTATTTATTTTTAAAAAAGATTATTTTGAAAGAACATAGATTTACGAGCAAAAAGAGAAATAATGTCGGATTTTCAAAAAATAGTTCTCTGGTATCTTATGTACTGACGAGTGGAAAATTATAACATTACTTGGATATGAAATGAATTAACATATGGTAAAAAATTCATCATTTATAATGAGATAAGTATTTTATGATTTTATCAATAGAAGCATAACTATAAACAATCTCAATAAACAATGACATTGTAGCAGTAAAATGTTTCCAATTTGGTTAATTTGAATCATAATAAAATCGGAATAATAACAATTCATTAATCGTAAAATATCATAAAAAATTATAATAATGATATATCATTTATATGTAAGAATATACACATCATATTAAAATATAGGTGCATAACATGGAATGTGTCTCTAAGAATGAAAATTGTGACAAATTTACTTTACTGATTTGTGTCTAGTTGAACCATAAAGGCTATTAACGAAAGATGAATAAAGTGTTATATAAATATCAAAAAAAATATTTAAAATATTCCAAAAATAAAATAATGTGATGTATATACAACACATATAAAAAATAAGTTGTGAATAAATCATAAGTCTCACCGAAATAAAAGTGAGATAAGGAAACCCATTCTACTTGAGTAACATTAGAATCCAGAACCCCATGACATAATGACATCATTTAATATTTTTAATATCATAAAATATGTTATATTAATTATATATTTTTTACATAGGTAACTATATACACTGTAAAAAATAAGTGAGTGGTTAATATGGAATTTATCACACAGAAATTAAAAGTGTGATGAAATTACCTTACAACATGTCTTGAATCTCATTGTACTCATAAATAAAATCATGTATAATAAATATAATTCTTTTATAAATATTTTATGGAACACTTTTATTATATACAATACTACATATGGTTTTATATTTATATTATATTCTACACTTATTAACAATTCCTACTTAAGATTTCATATCGGGTAATATTGTTTTTTTTCACATGTGTCTTAGTTTTTTATATATGTTTTATAATAAATATATAATTATTTCCTAAATTTGATCCATTATCATAATATCATTTATAAACATTACATAAGTATTGATAATAATATATTGAATATATAAATATGAAACCGAATACACCATTTAAGAAGAAAGAATTCCATATTTACATACGAACATTACTACAATTTTTTCATATTGAGAGATAGAATTTATATAACATAAATTTATATATATACATAATGTAACATTTTTAATTTATATTTTCTTCACTTAACCCATATTTAATGGATTCTATGTATTGTGTGAACTAATCACAAAACATTGAGGAGGAAGTAGTCCACACTTCCCCAAAAAAATTATCCTTTTTACAATAAATGGAACGTATGAAGGTATATGATGTATACTAATTTCAAAAAAATAAATATATCATATATATATATATATTAAAAATAATTTAATAATATATTATCTTTTATAACTACCACCCATTAGAGGTGGTAAAGGGAAAATGGACAACTTTGTTTTGTGAGGCGATTGTTCGTCAAACACAAGAATGATAAGTTTCATACCCAATAGATGGATGTGTGTTTAAGTGTAGGTAAAACCCTTATCATAGAAAAATATAAGTTTATTTATAATATTGAGGATATTATGAATTCATGTAATAATAATAATTGAGTTAGTGGATAAATAAAATAAAATAAAGTATCTTGAAAAAGATGTTACATATTCTTTGTGTAACACTTTTTGGTTTGAAAGAATGGGATTCCACGGTTGGATTTCCTCCAAAAGGGAATCTTCAAGCTGTAACGTAGATATGATGGGAAGTTAATTTTGTTGATAATGGACGAAATTAAGTGGTTTGAGAGGTTTTATAAAGGTGGAGTGGTGGAGGTATTTTTAATGAAGGAGGAGACACTCTTGGAATTTCTGAAATCTACATATGTGTCCCCACATTTTTACCGAACAAAGGTAATAAAAAACAGAAAATATTAATGTAATTTTTATATCCCAAAAAAATCCATCCAATGGATTTTGGACATGTTTTTTTGGTAATTATGTACCTTATGTTTATGCTTGAGTTCATTGTTATGCATAATATTACCTTAATCTGTTTAATTAATTTAAATCATTTTGAATAATCTATTTTTGGAAAAAAATTAATTTTATCTTATTTGTCAAAAATTAATTCACCTATTACAATATATTAAGGATATTTTTCAAAATTAAATTCACATAAGTGGAAAATAATGTTTAATGCTAATATTATAGACATGTTGAGAAATAAGGGGTTTAATGTGAGAATGTTCCAAATTTTATTAATATTTTATATCTAAAATCATTATAAAAATGTTTAAAAAGGCTATAATTGATTTTATAGATGAATAATTTATCTATAATGACATTAAAAATAATATAAAATATAATTTAACTATAATAAAAAATTAATTGAAACTGAATTTTTTAATTAAAATTTAGTACATTAAATATTCATACCAAATGTGTTTCACAAAAAAATAAAAATTAATAACCCTAATATAATTTTGAAATGAAAATTTTAAATATTAGGTTTATTTAAACAATATTATATTTCTTGGTGTTTCTAATATTTATTTTATTATTTTTCACAGAACGATATAATAAATGTTCTTTTAAGAATATAGTAATTTTAAACACAGAATAACAATAATAAAATTATATGTTTCATTTTCAATAAGTTTTATATATTTGAAAATTCTATAGGATATATTTAAAGATTAGTTGCCGTTATTTATATTACAATGTTTAATTACAAGGTTATTATTATCTTCTTCAAACAATTATTACAATTAAGTGTTTATTTATCGAAACTAATTGTTGCATAAAATGCAATCCAATAAGGTGTTGGATGTAGCATAAGATTTAATTGGTTTATAATATAGAGAATTATTGACATATTTTATCATGAAATTCAAGGCATCAAATAAAATTAATTTATTTAAAAAAATTCCCAAAACTCATGTTGTTACAGATTATACCAATGTGATAGTCGTAAGGTGGAAAAAATAATTTTTAAGTGTTTGAAGTTAAATCCATGAATATGTTAAAAAAATATACAATTTTATTTCTTATGTATCTTGTGTTACATGTAACATCATGTTAGAACAAATAGAGATATACGATTAATATTATTTTTAAACATGACCATTCAATCCTAGCGATTAAATTTTGAGGTATTAATAGGAATAACAACATTTTAATCATTATTTATAATTTTCATATGTAATAAAAATATATTTATAAATAAATATTTAATTTTTACTAAAGTATTTTTTTCTTTGAAAATTAGTTTTTCTCAAAAAATGATTTTATTTGTTTTTTGAAAATTTTTTAAAATTAATATATTACCGTATTTATAAAATTTATTTGAACATATAAACATCTTTTTATTAATAAACACTTTAAAATGATATATTGGTGACATTTTTGTGAATTTTAGTATATTATTTTTTAGTGAATAGTTAAAATACTATTTATTATTAAAAATTGTTGTTTCATTTATATAATTTACAATGTCCAATGTATCTTAAAAAATTAAAAGGAGTATTAGCACACATATATATATATTTTAATATAATTTGGATCATTTTAATCAATTTCATGTTGAATTTTCATATTAAAATATTCTAAACATATGATCGTTAGATCTTTGGAAATAAAACTTTCCTCACATCTGTGGGACTGATTTATAATTAAATTTTTTCACTTCCTTCAGTGGAAATATTGAAAATAGATTTAATATTGTTAATAAAAATAATTTATATGATAAAATAATTTATCTCAATATTGGGTTAAAACTAATAGTACAACCATAAAAATAGATTGTGGTGATTACAGTTACAACGGGTTTACCGAGGGGGTTTAATTAAATATATAAGGGGTATAATGACATGTTACATTACTTACTCATATTTTAAATAAAAATTTAAATATTATTCCATATAAATATAAATAATCATTCATTTAGAGCCTTTGATATATTTTATGAGTGTGTACTCACTTTTATTTTTAAAAATTACAAGTGAATCCCATAACCCACATATAAAAGGAACCCCCTATCCTATCCTCCTCACACTTCAAACCCATTTTTTTGCAATAACCACCCAAATATATTACTGAATTTCCTATAATATTATTATAATATTTATTTTTATTAAGAAACCCTCATATGAAGGCTTAAGGTGTAAACCTAAAGGGGTTCCTTAAAGAAGAGGCTTAGTCCTCAACCATGTGTTTTAATTTTAGTTATACCTAAAAATCCTTAAAATATTCTTCATATATGTTGAAGTAATGAGATAATTATCTCAATTTTAATAAAATTTTATTATATTAATGGAACATCCTACATCCATGTTCATTTATATCATGTTTGAAAATAGAATCGTTGATCGTGTTTACTATGGACCACTACCTCGTGAACCAATATAATAAACTTTTCCATCACCACCTATCACATATGGATATAATAATAAATTTTTTATATTTATGATATATTTATAAAAAAATATTATTATTGAATTTTAATATCACCTATACATTCTTAGGTTCTTTTATTTGGTAATATAATAATGTCATTCAGGTGTACAACGGAGTACCACTATGCAAGGCAATGTGACTCTTTTTAAACCTATTTATTAAGTATAGGGTAATAAGGATATATTTAATGAAAATATCTATTATATATGAAATAAAGAAAATTCATTAATGTTATTATATTATTTTTGGTTATATAATTTCATTCATCCTGAATTTGGAAAAAGCATTCATGCATACCAACGGCCTAATATGTCCATCAACGATATAATTAATTTACTATATTTAATATTAAGGGATTCATTTAAATAAAACGATATTGATTGTATATTATATTTATATAAAGGATAAAATTATATATATTATGGAACCACGATTTAATAATAGGACCAAAAATACATAACCAAAATATAAATAAAAAATGATGCACTTATTACAAAAATGTTTTTTTAATTAGGAATTCATAATAAAAGTGTAATAAAAGTCCAAAATTGAATTATATATAGTGTGATACATTTTATTATTATATAATAATATATTTATAATAAAAATTAATTTATTATAAATTATTTTTTGATGTTTATGTATATAAAGATACTTGTTGTTTGGGATTTCATGTCCCTCTTTTACTTTAGAAATACATATTCTGAATTCACCTATCAATTTTTCAGGGGGTACATTCTACCCTATTAGAATAATATAGATTTATTATATTTATTTTAATGATTTTAAATGTTTCAATTGATTTATTTTTTAGGTGTATTATTATAAAAAACATAACACTATTGTACGAGATCTGTGTCTCACTCTTATTTCTATGAGACAAATGACTTATACACCACATTTATCTTTTTCATGGTGTATATTTTTTATTTTAAGTTATGTTCTGAGAAATATAATTATAATATTATGATATAAATATCTATATTAGTTTATTTGATTCATAGGGATTACTATTTAAACTATTAAAAAAAATTACGTTACAATGACATTTTTTGTTGGTATTTTTTACAGTTACACTTACAAGGAGGATATCATGTGATCATTTTTTCAAGAAACTCATTAATATGATGCACGTATGGTTATATTTAATATTATAAAATTATTTTTCTTTTCTCCCACTTTATGTAATCAATATTTATAATGAATTTTCTCATGTAAAAACTAAATTTATTTCAATATCTAGTAGAAAACACTTTTCCTTGATGACCATGATTTTTTAAAATGTTTTAATGATTGTTTTTGAAATTACCAATTTTTTACTAATTACCTTCCAACGCATATTTTTCTATTTATAAAAATAATGGAATATATCTATCATTTTTTGAATGTTTTATTTTTTACTTATTAATGAAAATGTGAATGGAATATCTGTTTTAAGATGTGTGGCATTAGTAGAAATTTACATTATCATGACAACTCAATTATTTAATGAATCATTTACAAGTATTCCAGGTACCATTAAAAGGAATTATCTTCTTTAAAATTATATAAATATTGAGAATTTTTGAAGTTATTTTAAATGAAAATTAAATTTTTTCATGAATGTTGTATTGATATTTTATGGAATTTTAATTTGTAAATAAAAACAAAATATTTTGTTTCTTATGTTTTACTGGGTAGATGAACTAGTGGTGCCATATTTATTCTTTCATAGGATGGTTTATATTTATGTTTATGTTTAGGATGATAATATTTAATGAAACCATCTCTTTTCCATGGTCTATGCTATAATGAAGTAGTGAAATATTTATGAAACCAATCAATTTTCCATATGTTATGATACGATTAAATGTTTATGAAATCTATTTCTTTTCATTGGTTATTAATATGGTGACTGATTAATGATCTTGTAGAACACACAAGTATGATATTCATGTGATGGGTGGTACCTATATTTCTCTCATTGTCATTGGGTAAATTATTTTATATCATAATATAGTTATATGAAATAGTCTAATGTGATTGATAAACTATAGGAAAAAGGTATATGGGATTAATCCACTATTGGAAGTAGGTGATGATTCATGATCATAATCAATTGGGAAACAAGTGTTGATTCCCAATAAACTAATATTTTATGGTACTGGATGTCAACTGTGAAATGTGAAATTGTTTCTATAATTATGGTGGTTCCATACATATATGAAATGAACATATTATTAGTGATTTATTTATGGTTATTTCGTACACTTTTGGGTCATGTCTTCTTAAATGACAATCTTTCACACCATGGATATTTTTAAATCAATTATATATTATGTATAATTTTTTATTATTAATAATTCCGTTCATTTTTTACTATCCAATTCATCCATATAATCATAAACTAAAATATTTCATTATTACCCTTTCTGAGAATCTAAAATCATCATTTCTTTTAATTTATTTACCATTGAAAGAATGAATGGATTAATAAGGTGATTTCAATAAAGTTTTCTAAATGGGTATATTATTAGTGGATTTTTTGACAATATTTCATCGAATAATAATATTTTTTCCTAGTATCCAACGACAATAAAACATTACAATACTCAAGCCTCTATTTTTTAAATGTGTGGAATTCTAATCCAATTTCATTTATTATTTATGTAAGAATATCTATGGTTGTTACATATATGGATAAAAATGGGGACACTGTTATATAAAAAATTGGAGAATGTATCACCTAATAATGTTAATGGAAAAACAGATAATTATGTTACCCATGATAATAATGTAAACAATTATTTTGGGAGCATACTTGATTAGTTACCACAATTGTGTGAGGATTATCCTAAAGTAATTTCATGAAGAGTGGAATCATAGTAATTTTCTCAGGGAGTGTATTAGTGAGGAAAAATCGTAATAATATAAAATGTGCCAACCAATAGATACATTTATTAGTCTAATGATCATTTTAGGTATGTGGTTTTTCCCTCGAATGGGGAAACCCTATGTCTGTGGAGAAACTAGAGGACCCTCTTGAGTAAGGTAATGAAGACCATGTTAAGGTGGCATTCATGTGGTATTAAAAAGGGCCCAGTTGATAACCAATTGGTGTTAACCACCCATTATTATAAAGACAGACATTACTACTAATTTTAATGTAAGAGTTGAGGGAATTGTAATTCTTGGAAATAATGGATACTTAAAGAAAATCATAATTATTAAACTTTTGTAGATCGATGAAAAATGATTAATCCTAATGTTCTCATTGGGGATTTTATTTTATTTTATCATTTTTTACTCTTTTAGTATTATGACTTATTCATGGGTGTTGTAATAAACTAGAAGGTTTTTCATTTCAAGTAACTATTAGAGAATTATCTAATACTAAGATACAAGAATAATGATGGATTTTATAATGCCCACAAAAAGGATAGGTTTCTACTCAAAATAGAAGTATGAAATAAAAAATTAACTCAAATTCTAGGTTATATACAATGTAATCATTTGTATAATATTTTCAAATTATATTCTTAAAAGATATCAATAATTTACATTGAAATAAAGAAATGTTTTGTGATGAAATATTATGGGAAGTGATTTATTAAAATACATATTATTGAAAGAAAAAAGTGTTCATTGAATATAATATATTTTTCAACACCAAATAATGTGTCATAACTAATCATTAAAATAATTTGATGGTAATATATTTCATTCAAAAATGATCATTGTATTATGATTAGTGGTGAAATTATCATGACTTCCAATATTGAAATTCTTTATTATGTCAAGGGATTCCCAAGGATACAGATGATTAAATGTTCATTAATTGTTTTGATCATGTATTTATGACTTTATACTATATATAAATTATTTTATATAGAATATAAGTTTAGATGCTTAGAATAAATAATGATATATCTTTATTATAGGATCCCGAATAGAATGTTATTAGAAAAAGGTGAAAAAAAATATTGAATAGTATTTCCAAATCATTATTTATGGAAATTAAGATATATTTTCACCATTATATTTAAAGGGTTAATGATACTATGTAAACTAAAAGGAATGTATTTCATATCAATTTACAATTGAGCATGATATATGAAATGTTTAATTAGTGAAATCCATCAAATATGAATTCTATAATATACGGAAGTAATGGTTTCTTCGAGAATAAAGTAATGAAAAATTGTTAATATATATCTATAAGATGTTGTAATGTTCATAAGATACTCATGTTAGAATAAATAATATAAATTTATCATTAAATTGGTTATAAAGTTTATTGTATTTAATTATTTGAATATAATAAATAATGAATAAATAATTTTTTTATATATCTAATTTATGAATATATTATTTAGGAATAAGGTGTTAACAGGAATTCAATATAGTTGAAGAACATTGTAAATTATGATGACTCAATTATTTAAAAATTAGATTACTATGAATATTATGGACTAAAATAAATAACTCAAACAATAAGAGTATGAATTGAATATCACCCAAAGAACATTATTGGTGAAAAATATTGTAATATGTAGACCCATTAGATGTCACTTATGAAGAAAATTATTCATACATCACTATAAGAAACATATAAATATTAATAGTTCAAAAAGGATAAAATATGAATGATATTAATAAAATAAAAAGTATCTAATATTTGAAATAAAATGAAATTAATCCTTATAGATATATCCAGGTGTATTAATGATATTGGTAAAAAAAATTGAATGAACACGCCTGGGTACAGTGGTATCCCAAGAGCTGAGTCAGACCTAGGATAACTAGAACGAAGTTATCAATTCCCAAGGTTTGGTGAATAGAACCTCGAAAAATACATAATATGGGAATTATTTTTCAACTACCAATGCGATAAAGAATGAAACAGATTAGTATTCATACAAAAGAAATTCCATTGGTTGTAATGAAAAAAGTCAAAAAACCATAAAAATGACATATTACTATAGAAAATTATCAAAAAATAAGAAGGTAAATTACCCATATCCTAATAGGTGAAACTCTCTATGTCCATGGATCAACAACCAAAATGTAACATCTCAAGTTTTAAGAAAGAAACATTATGTTCAGAAGCATACATAATACACTACCATGAGATTAAATGAAAAACTAAATTTTAATATTTAAATTTTACCATTGTAACCATCAATAGTAATGGTGGGAATGAATAGTGTCAACTAAATTATAGAATTATGGTTTTCACATGTTTAAATAATGATTCATTGGTTACAATATTTATTAGAAATAGAAATAAAATACAATTTAATATAAAGGAAGCCTTTTAATGATAACATATTTAAACGAGAGTAATTTTTTTTATAAAAAAATATCGCCCATTTTATATTTTAATATTTAAATTTTTTTTGTAATGAATAAAACTCATCTTATATGTTTTCTAAATATGGTATAAAAACAAATACGATTTTTGGGATGAAAGGAATTTTTTTTAAAATACAGCTTCACATCCTTTTGAAAGAATACCTTTTTAAACATAGTTTCTTTCACTTTTATATATTATATTTGAAAAAATAAACTCCTTATTTATAATCAGGATATCAAAATTTACATTGGAAGAAATTTTGGAAATTTTCTGATAAAATGCTTATTGTAATGAATGGTGAAAATACTGCATTGTAATTCTAAATTGTTTTGTCAACTAATTTATTTATTAGTTATATTGTATATTTTTATATTTCAAGTTTATTTAGATTATTTTTTATCATTTAATCCAATTTTGTTCATTTGAAGAAAATTCACATTGAATTTTTTTATAAACACATGCCAATCGTGTAATTGTTTTTACTTATTAAAAACTTGCTTTATGGTTTTGACAATAGGAATTAATTTCAATTTAATTTTATAAACTTATGTGTTTTGAATTTGAAAAATAGATTCCATATTTAGAATCATAATATTTTGTTTTTTAACTTGGTGCCTTTTATTTTTTTACATTTTGAATAGTAACTTCTATAATTAACATTATTTACCATAAATATGGTAAATAAGTGTTCAAAATAATATTATAATATAAAAATACTCTAACATGAGTAATTATGCTACTGGATTTTGTTTTTCTTTCCATGAGAATTCATGGGTCGATTTTAGGACCCCATGGTGCCACATGGATGTGATAATGTCATGTTATAATAAATAATTTAATGTAATAGTAAATATAAAATAAACATGTATCATTATCCAAAAAACATTAATAAAAGGTCATATAACTATTATCTTTATCTATAAATAGTCATTATAAGTATTTAAATATTTACTACATCATGGTATTTTATTTATAATTTTTATAAATTAGATAAATAAAATTTTTTATGGCATTATTATGATGCACTGAATACCATATTAATGAACGATTCAAATGAATTATATTATATACATAAAAATGTAATTTGTTCATTTTGATGAAATCCCATAATTTTATGGATTATTATGACAAGTTTTGTTTTTTATGTAATTTTGGTTCAAATGAATCATGTTTTATAGCATTAAAACATCAATTACTAAATAGTGTCAAAATTGACATTAATGAGTTTTTAAAACAAATAATATTTTATTAAATGATATAATATCTCTAAAAATACTAGATTTCGAAAAAAGTATTATACTATGTTTCAAATGACTTTAATGACTCACTTGTGGTTTTCTTATAATTTTATAGTTACTAAAGTTACTCAATATTTTGAAAATATGAGAAGACATGGTATGAGTTAATGTTTTTAACTAAGGGTTAAAGCTAAATGATAAGATTAATTTTGTGACATAAATTTATCTGAAGAATAATGGTTGAGAGGATATTTACCATTCCTCATACTATTATCTAATTATATCCCATTTAATAAATTAAAATTCAAGAAAAATTTTACAAATAATATTTCATAACATTCCTAAAGTGTCACTCCTCCCTCTTATAATAGTCCACCACATCCACCTACTTACTCACACCACTCAATCCCCTTTTCCCAACCAATGTATTATCAAATAATATCCCAAAACCCTCAATTTATCTTAGAAGTATTAACTTGAGATAAACAAATTCATGAATGGCTTTAGGCTCAAATCAAAAGGAGTTACACGATTTTGAGGTAACGTTTTCTCTCACGATCCTTTCATGTATTTTCCTCCTCCAATCCTAAACTTTTTTTATTCCATTATTTTATGAAAAAAAAGTATAATCTATATAATCTTATTATTTTTTGCTATTATTTCAACTTACACTTACACAAACATCCATCAAATGGATATCAGACATATTGTTTCTGTTTACGATAAAATACTACCTCTCAAAATGATAATTGTTTAATTTTCTTGTACCACTTATCATGTTGGACATAATGATGGAACTATATATATATATGATATATATTATATTTATATTTTCACTATGATTCTGTGATTTTTATTTTGAAAATATCATTATGCTTTCCATGTTGTGTAAATACTATAATTTAGTTCGGGGAAGTGTGGACTACCGCCCTCTGAAAGCGATATGACTCGTTCCTATTATACATGTAATGTTTATAGGATGGTTTTATGAAACCGAAGATACATAAAAAAATAGTATAATAATTATGTTATAATATAAATGTATATCATTTGATTATTATTCTATTAATATGATAATTAAATGATAGTAGCGTTCATGCCTACAAATGTCATACCGTCTCAATGAATGGTACATTTAATTTCATATCACCAAATATTATGGATATTTAAAATATCTATCTAAAAATATGTATTATATTAAAATAATTAATAATATTCTAGAGATGATTTAATTTTGACTACATGGACAATTTACATCAAAACAAGTTTATTTTCGACTCAAGTACTTAATATCGAGAAAACGAGTAGTATGGAATTAAATAATTATTTGATTTTTATAACATGGTGTAAAGTGAAATAAAATTAATAATAAAAAATAAAAAGGTTCTAAAAAATATATATTAAAATATTTATACTATTCATGTAATTAATGAATGAATGAGACATGTCGGACTCAAGGTAAGGTATTTTCTAAATTAAATTTCCACTCATGGGGTTTGATACATACTTCATTGATTATATTATTACAAAATTTTGTATGGAATAATTGTTTTTTATTTATGTTTTCTTTTAAACTTATCTTTTAGTGGATATACATTTTCTACACATAATTACCTCATTGATAAATTCTTATGTCATTTATACGAACATTGTAAGGGAAATCATAACTCAATCTCATTTTATTGATTTAAATATCTATGGAATTGGTTTTGGATTATGTTAGAACGACCAAAAATTGTTTTACACTACATATAAACTTATATTGGGTGTATTTTTATTTCTCATACAAAATTTAATCATTGAATTATCTTTAATCTAAGATTATGATCCTTGTAAAGGACTTCGTCTCAATCCCCTTTCATTGAAATATTTCTGGATGTATGAACCTTTAATTATATGTAATGGGTATATACATTCCCTTTTACATTACTTATCCATATTATATATATAATCATAATATTTTATGTCGTGCAATAAGTTATACTTTCATCTGGCTTATAATTTAAATGTTCAAAATTGTAAAGTACACTTTATCTAAAACATCATTTTACATGTTTTAATGATATATACTTCTAAATATTTTTTTTATGTCCATGTTTTCTAAATTATTTTAATGAATCATTTATATTTACTTGAATAATTTTATGTCTAAATTCCTTTCAATAGTTTCAATGTGGTATGTGACACGTTTATTAAAAAAATATTCTTTTAAAAGGTTTAAATTTTGTAAAAGGGACTGATTATTTCAATAACATTGAATATTCTGTATATATACATCATGAATGGAATATCTCTATTTAATTTTTTTGTTGTTTATTTATGTTTACATTAAAATTTTACAATTTTTTTTTAAAATAATATATTTTCATTTCTGATTATGCATCTTGAAAAGATGACAAGTGATTTCATAGTGGAAATGTGATTTTTTTTAATGTTTGGAATATTTTCCATGATTATGATATGGATTATGGGAATTAATTATGTATACAGGTTGTTCCGTGATAATCCAAGTGAGGTTGAGTCCGTGATACCTCTCCAATTCATTGGGTAAGTTGATAATGGTAAACATTAAGATTTCTCCAAAAAGATTTTGGGAATATTAGGTGATCAGTATTCCAAAAGTAATGATGATTTTTAATCCCTATATGGATATGGAATCTAAAATATAAGTATGATATTGATACCAAATGTTAACTTTATAATTTATTATATATATGAAGTTTTCATGATTCTTATTAATTCATTGTTTTTCAAAATATTCGTGAACTAATTTTTTCATTCCTTACTTTTTTACATACATTGGTTTTATGGTCATACCATGTTTTTTGATTGTTTTCACTAGGAATTAGGATGACTAAGATAATGAAATAAGTCAAGAATATTTTAATTGAGAAAATAAATCATGTTTTTTAAAAAGGGGGTTCTATGGTAGAAAAAATTGATACTTTTATGATAGTATCCTCTTATATGATATTGGGATGATATGTATTAAAAATGGCCGAGTTATTTAAAACTCTAATCCTAAGATGATCGTTGATGTGATTAAAACTCTAATTATTGACATAACTCAAGATTATGTAATGATAAGGCTGGGGCCTTATTGATGGTATCAATGTTCGGTTAAGATGAAATTAGATGTTAGAGTGTAATTTAATCATATGTGAAATTTTTTATATAACCAAAGTTGTTATCATATTAGAAAGAGTTGAGGTGATTTTAGATACATTTAGTGAGACTAAGATAACATGAATAATTATATCTTAGTGTTTATCCTCCTCATACTATAGTATATAATGATATTTTTTTATATACTTAGATTAACCCTTTTTTGTTTTAGTTATTGGTTGGATCTAGGTGGAACCAATGTAAAAATGCATGTAATGGAAATTGTTATTGTTTTTTTGAATATGAAACTGAATGAAATTGGATCTAGAATGATAACTCTTATGGTTATTCTAAACCAAATATCTAGAGTCTTGATTGACCACATTAACCATGAGGATTTTTAAAGGGCATCATATCTGTGAGAAATGAAACCCTATGGATGTTTTGGTTAATAATCATGATAGTAAGTATATTAAACACACTATGTGTTAAGGATGTGGAAACAAACACCTAGGAAAATATTTCAAAGGGTTGGGAAGATGCTATAGATGTGGTAATGAAGGTCATAAAGCAATTACATGTCATGGATAATTGAAGAGTTTAGTGGTCTCTAGTAAAGGGATAAAATTTATTTCCAAGGGATCTATATAATGTTTTAAATGTGGTGTTCATGGTTATTATGAAAATATATGTCCTAAAAAGAAGGTTCAGTACTGGATAATTAACACCATGAAAATATATGTTTAACATTGCCTAATTCTATTACAATTGAAGATGAGGAAACTAAAAATGACCTATTAAAGTTATTGATTATTTCATAACTCATGTTTTGACAATATTGAATATTTGGATTGTATGAATGATTTTTAAGTATGATTGAAGTACTAAATAATAATATAGATAAAAATTATAAATAATCATGAATAATTTTCAATGATTAATATGCCTACATTTTGGGAATTGACGAGTTATATTGGATATATGGATGATTATATATATAAATGTATTAATGATGTCAATACATTAGAAGACATATAGTATGTGTATCCATTATGTTTTTTATGTAATAATTTTAATTGTGGAATAATTATCGTCTCTTTTGTGGATATAGTTTAAAAACCATTAGGGTATATACATTCCAAGGATTTTATGTAATTACGTGTTGTTACATTTTGGGATGTAAAATGAAATGCATGAGATAAATCTGTGATTAAAATAAATTTTGGTTATTTTGATGATCTTATCTCATTTTGGAATTTTTTTTATCAATTATACAGTTTTATAAAAAGTACAACCCATAGGACGGCTGACAACTCATCCTATCCGGAAAAGTAGCGGGAATGGAACCCACAACTGAATGGTGATAAGGGTGCATCGCCTACCACTAGTCTATGTGACGTCCCTGGATAGTATTACTGATTATCTTTAGTTATATGATTTTATGGATTAATAAAAAGTTTATTTGGGGTTATTATATTTTAACAATTGGATATCCTTATTTTAAGAAAATAATTTGGTTATAATTTGATAAATTTTATTTTGGATAACGTTCACTATTTTGGGAACACTATATGCTGATTGAAAATACAATATTATAGGTTTTTAATTGAGGATTATTGGTTTAATTTTATTTGTTAAGTATCTGGGTTTTTATTGTAAACATATAATGATTTGGGTAAATTATATAAATAAATAATCTGTTATAGAGAAAATGTGATTTAGTTAAAAACATTACAGTATGATTCTTTAAGATTAGTTGATGTTATTTGGAGAAATTATTACGATTTATTATGGAAGGCTAGATGATAAAATCCTTCGGAATATTGTGTTTGAATCATATTCTAGATTATTTTGAGGAATTTTAAGGACTATTGATTATTGAATGGTCAAAGTAGAATATGGGTATTACTATTAAATTTTAGAGATTAAAAGTAGTCATTATCTTTATAAATGATTATTTTTTGTGGGGATTATCTGATATTGTACTAAACTTCTTGGTTTTGGTTAATATTTAATGGTTGGAAAAATAAATAGTTAACTTTGTTTTGGATGATATGATTTTCTATAATATGATTTATTTGATCCATGCATGAAACAAATTATTCTTGAATATTCATCATTTGAAGAAAAAAATGACTGTGAGGTTGAAATTTAATAAAGGATGATACACTATCATTCAAGTAAGAATATTTCATTATGTTCTTATTCTACATAGTAAAATAATAACTCAAATTAATGAATATGATCTTAAGAAAAAATGTTTTCCATTTAACTTTCCTACTACCAAATCAATGACCATTTAACCCATCCAAATTTTTTGGTTTTCTGGTTTTTAACATTCTCTTGGTCAGGTTTCCAATCACTCTCTATCAAAACTTGAAAATTTTTTTTCTTTTTTATCCATGATTTAAAATATTTAACCCTAGAATTTTTTATCTCAGGTGTCCATTGTAATTCACTTTCTACCTTTTTAATTGGATGTTTTATTTTTCCTTTTTTCAATGTGATTTTTCAATAATGTTATTTTCAAAATTAATAACCTAGTTACCAAATATAAATTCAAATTATGTGGATGAAATTGATTAATTTTGGGAGGATGTGACATATCATTTTTTAAGAAATATACACTATTATTAATAGCATACCTGATACTCTACATCGAACTTTCATAAACAACTATATTATAATTTTTAAAGGTTATTTTTATAAGCTAGAAGTTGGAATAGTGGGAAAGAATAATATAATATAAATTATAAAAACATGGTTTTCACATGTTTAAATAGTGATAAATTGGTTACCAAAAATATTAGAAATGGAATTAAAAACCAATTGAATATAAAGAATTTGTTTTAAGGAAAACCTATTTAAAATAGAATATTTGTTCTTATAAAATCATAAAACTATATATGAATATTTTTTATGATATATATTCAACGTAATTATTAAAATTAAAATTATATTTTTTCTAAATATTATATAATAACAAATCCAATATTGATCGGATACATTGAGTATTTTTTTTAAAAAAATACATTTTTTCTGCCTTTTGATGGAGAACCCTTTTTAAATTTTTTTTTTACTAATATATATTTTATTTTACAGAATAAAATAAATTATTAGAATATGTAAATAAAATTTACATCAGTTGAAATTCAGTAATTTTTTTTATTAAATCCATATTCTAATGAATATTGAAAAATACTACATTTTAAATCAAACATGTATGTTAACATTATTTATTAATATAGTTATATTGTCATATTAATTGGTTTTGAAGTTTAATTGTATTATTAGTTTATCATTTAATCCATGTTTGGTCATTGGACATAATTTCACAATTAAATTTGGTATAAACACATTTCAATTGTTCGATTGTTTTGAATTGATTAAAAAACCGCTATCTGGTTTTGGAAACGGTAATTAATATAACATGAATTTATGACTATTATGTGTTTTAAATTTGAAATAATGGAGTCCATATTGATAATTATAATTCAAAAAAAATTAAATAGTTAAAATTTATTTTTGGATGTAATGAATAGTAATATCAGTATTTATTTTTATTTACCATGGTTAAAGGATACATTAGGTAAATAAGGGTAAATAAAATAATTTTATAATAATGTAAAACGAACCTAATGTGTTTCATAATCCTCTAATATGAGTTATGGATGACCATGGTAATACTTGCGTTGGTTTTTGGACCCCATGGAGCCACTTGGATATGATAATATCTTGTTATAATAATTATTTTAAAGTAAAGATAAATATAATACAAAAATATATCATTAACTAAAAATGTTTTAATATAGGGTTATATTATTGATATATTTGAATATAAATATTCTTAGAAAACCTAAAAAATATTCCTATAGGTGAATATTTTATTTAAAAAATTTATATGTTAAATAGATAAATTTATTTATTACAGAATGAAGATTTAGTGATTATCGTATTAATGAACAATTCAAAAAAATGATATTATAATAATATAAATAAATGTAATTTGAAACTTTTTATTCCATCCATGAATTTTATGGATGATTATTGACTGTTATATTTTTTTTAATGCATTTTTTTAGATGTAATAATGTCTTTATGACTTAAAAAATCAATTTCTAAATAGTATCAAAATTGGCCTAATTGAGTATTTAAAACAAATACTATTTTATTAAATGATATAATATTATTAAAAATGAAAGATTTGTAAAAATGACTTATAAAATGTTAAAATAATCCATTAATGATCCACTTTTTTTTCTCTTGTCATTTTATAGATACTATAGTAACCATATATTATGAAAATACAAGAAGACATGGTAAGAGTTAATGTTTCTAAAAAATGATTAAAGCTAAAAGATACTGTTAATTTTGTGAACTAATCATATATATAAAAGGTTATCTGAGAGTATAAAGACCCATATTCATATTATCCTAGAACTATATATATTTTTCACTATTATAAATCAACATTAAATTTTTCATAAAATAACATTTCAAGAATTTTCTAAAGTGCCCCTCCTCCCTCTTATAAAAAGACAACAACTCTACCCACTTAAATACACCTCTAAAGTCCTTTGGATCATCAAAATTAATCAAAAATAATCTCACAATATCTATATATTTATATTATAATCCTTACCTTGGTAATAAGGAAATTCTATAAATACTTTTTTCTCCAATCAAAAGGTGTTACCCAATATAGAGGTAATGTCTTCTCTTAAGATCCTTTCATTTATTTTACTACTCCAACCCCCAAAACTCTTTTTTATATTATTTAATAAAAAATAATAAAAATACAATGACAATTTTATTCTATGTTTTAGTCCTACACTAACAAACACCTCCATCTAATGGATATAGAACATATTGTTTTAGTGTACAGTGAACTTCTACCTCACTTAACGATGACTGTTAAATTTTCTCCTAACACCTATCATGGTGGCCATTATGATGGATCTATAGTTATAAAAGTTATATATGACATTTATATTGTCTCAATGATTCTATAATATTTATTTAAAACTTACCATTAATATTTCAATGTTGTGTAAATAAGATAATTTCATTTGGGAAAGTGTGGACGGCCGCCCACTCAAAGCGATGTGACTCATTCCTATTATACATGGAACATATAAATGATGGATTTAAAAACATAGGATAAATAGATTAAATAATTTTAATAATGGATGTATAATATAAATTTATGTCATGTTATTAATACTATTTAATCATAATAATGAAATGACATTAGAAATCATGCGTACATACAACAATCCTTCTCCATGAACGTTGCACTGAATTTCTTATCTACAAATATTATGGATATTATAAATAAATATGTAAAATATATATTTGATATTTAAATCATGAATAATATTCTGGAGATGATGTAATATTTAATACTTCGAAAATTTACATCCAAACAAGTTCATTTTCTACTCAAGTACCTAATATCTACAAAATGACCGATATGAACGTAAATAATTATGTAATTTTGAGAATGTCGTTATAACTAATATAAAATTTATTATAATCATTAAGATTTGTATAAATCGAGTATAAATTTATATAAGTTTATTATTAAGGAAATTAAATAATGAACGAGACAAGTCAGACTCAAGGTTAGGGAATTTCAAAATTCAATTTCCACTCATAAGGTTTTATGCATACTTTGTAGATTATATTATGAAAAGATTATATGTGGAATAAAAATTTATTTATTTATGTATTAATTTCCACTTCTATTTCTATGTATACACTGTTTCTATACAAAATCACTCAATTTATAAATTCTTACGTCATTTATACGAACATTGTTATGGAAATCAAAACTCTATCTCATTTCATTGAGTTAAATGTCCATATAATTTGTATTATAATATTTTTGAATGATCTCTCATTGTTTTAAACATAATATCCACTTACATTGGGTGTATTAATATTTGTCACAAATAAAAATATCATTGATTTATCCTTAATCTATTGATACAATCTTTTTAAGGACTTCATCTCTATCTCATTTAATTTAGAATTATCTTGATGATATGAACCTTTATTTATATATAAAGTGTATATACATTCCCTTTTGAATTTCATATTCATATTTTATATAAAATCATGATATTTATTGTCTATTGAAATGTTCTTCTTTCATGTGGTGTATAATTTAAATGTTCATAATGGTAATGTACTATATATCTTAAACATCAATTTAATTTTTTTAATGATTTAATTTTTTAAATACCTCTCTTTCATGTCCATGTGTCCAAAAAATTTATAAGGACTTATTTATATGGGAATGAATGTTTTTTAGAGTACATTCATTTCAATATTGTTTCCTCTTTAATTGGGGATGATCTCATCGATTTATGATTCGAACATTCCAAGTGGTTTCTAACGGGTTTTTTGATAGAATCGGAAACATCCAATGATTCCATATCCATTTCGACCTACTTTCCAACAATAGGTGCTCATTAGTTGTGAACTGATGAGGCTTATGAATTTTCATTGGTCGAGAGGATGGGAGGTCAGACTCATCATACCTTTTTAAGGGGAATCATTGTCTACTTTGGGGCTCTATTTATATATTTAAGTTATGTTTGTGAATCCTTACAAAATTACCAATTATAAAATGATCTTTCCTTTAGATCTGACAACCAATGATTGATATGTAGGAAATTTAGAGAATCTATTATATGTATTTGAGGTTCTTCATTGATATAGAATCATCTTTATTTGTTATAGATTCTTAGTCAATGGTATCCTTTAATAAATTATATAAATGTCTCATGGTCATTATGATGACCATACTGGTTTTAAAGCCACTCAGTGGGGCACTTGAAATATATTGTCATTCAGAAGGACATAGATTATTTCATATATGGGATCGTACCCGTAGATGGGCTACCTACGTATTCATTATTTAGAAAAGGAATCAGAACCCACGTAGTTCGAGAAAGGAAGTATGATGTTTATGTATGATTGATGGCTCAAATAAAGATTTCATGATTACTTTTACACTCTATGCTCACGTGAGTCATGCTCGGTGTGAGAAAAAAAGAGGTATTGGTGAAACCAGACAATTATGCCATCAAAGATGCTATCATAGAAAATGACGTGGGGATTTCGTATGTATGACTTCCCAAATAGATAGAGATCGGGACTTATTTCAAAGAAGATGTTTGGGAACGGGGTCTATAAAAGTATATGTGCCTTTATGGATATTTGGATACTTTAACTTGGGGATTACTCCTGAGGAAGACTCCTGATTTTGGAGGGGACTTATGATTGGGTTTTATTCTTGAGAAAGAATCCCAGATAAAAATTAAATTATGACTGGTTAATAGAAATTAAGACTGGGTCTTACTCATAAGGAGGAGACCCAGGTTAAAAAAATTTTGGAATTTAAAGGACATGAGGCTTACTCCTGAAAAGGAAGCCCATATTTGATAAATTATGGTTGGGGATTACTCCTAAAATGGAATTCCAGATTAGGGAACTTTGAGACTGGGGATTACTCCTGAAAAGGAGGACCAGGTTAGGGGACATGGGGCTTACTCCTAAAGAGGATGCCCAAATTAATGAGGACTTGGGGCTTACTCCTAAGGAGGATGCCCATATTAATGAGAACTGGGACAGGGGCTTACTCTTGAAAAGGAGGCCTAGATTCAGGATTATCTCATCATAAATGATGAGGTGGAATGAATGAACTCTCTTACCATAGTGACCATAAGATATGTATATCACTAGGTTTTGAGAGATATTCCACAGAATTCCTTTCAGGTAAGGAAGCCAATAATGAAATCATTCCATGAATGGATTTGGAGGGAGTTCTGAAGGATTAATATTAAATATGGATATGTGGATAGGCATAAGATAGGTGAAAATAGGCAGGAGGGGAACCCAAAAAGATAGGGGCGTGCATGTCTTGGTGGGAATTCAAGTACTACATGGGCGCGCAAGTCTTGGTCACGTAGGTGTACCTGCATGACACATGGGTACTAGCACGCCGCTCAACCCTTAAGGTAGAACATAGGAGAGGCTTGGTTAAAACCATTATACTATCCCTGAAGGCTTCCAGAAGAGGGGTGTGCTGGTTCTGTTGAAGGGGTAAGGCGGTCCGCAAGTGCGGCCATTTTCTTTAAGGGCTAGCCACTCAGGCGTGCAAGTGTTGATGAGTTTCAACACTTGGGCCTTACTCCCTCTCTTTAGATCTTCCCTAATATGTAGGAAATTACCATAGAAGTGTTCGGAAGGTTTGAGAAGAGACTAGGGCTCCGGGATCTCAAATATGAATTTCTGGAAATTTTTCCTCCTCAAATTGGGGGGCCCACAGGGGTATTTATAGGCTGGAGAGACCATGGGTGAAATTTCAAAGAGGGCACGCAGGTCACATGCACGACCACTAAAAGGCGTGCAAGTATACATGGGAGGCCTAGTTGGAACTTCCGCAACCCAAGTTCATTTGAACCTTGGTTCATCCGTTTTTCCAATTTTTGATTTTCTTTAGAGGATGAATCACTTTGGGTTCAATGTATTTCCCTTTACATTCCTTTGGACTCTGTGATGGAAAGGAGCGTCAACAAAAGTCCCCCTCATAGTTAGATCTGAAATAAATGAGGATGTGATTCTGAGGAGAGAATAAAAACAAGGTAAAAGATGGCATACATGTGATGAGTGTGTAGATGGAGTCATGCAAGTAAAAATCGTGCAGGCTTCGGCACGCAGGGGTGCGACCTTGCCTATAAATACACGGTCATTCTCGCGCAAAAGCCACCAGATCTCGAATTTATTTCTCTCATCACGCAAGTTGGTCTCGTCTCAGAAGTTGGTCTTGTCGCGCAAGACCCTTGTTTTTTGCTGTTTCACTGATGTCGCACTGCTATAGAGGTAATAGGACTTGCACGGTGATACTTGCATGCCAAAACTTTTTGCAACCTATAAATACTTGTGCGACACATCCATACTTGCGTGCCAAAATAGACTTGTGCGCCTTAATTCCTTTGGAATTGTTTTTCAAAATTTTCCCACAAATTTTATGAAAAATCAATCCTTTTAAGAGTTAATTTATTCAACTTTTGTGCAGATTCAATGGCTCCCAAGAGAATCGGAATGGCTGAAGAAATGGCTAGCAAGAGAATTGATGACATGTTGAACATTGTTGGCAATGATTACTATGATATATGCGGCAGAAATCTCCAAGATTAGGGTATTTACTTGAAAAGATATCATCTTAGTTTCCCACCGAGCATCTACCTGCCTCTGTATGGTCATGGTCACCTGCAAGGATTCAACGTTCCAGATGCAATGAAGTATTTTCCTAAGATTCAACTACACTTTTAGTCCTCTATTTCAGTTATTTTGTGCATTAAGAGAAATAAAATGGTGTGGACATTCTAATTTTTCTTCCATGCGATTTCCTTATAGATATGAAAATAGAAAACCCATGGGATGATATGTTTTCTGCTGTTGGTTAGTGGAGAGAAGACAAACATGACATTAGAACAATATTTGAAAAGAGTACTCTCTCCAAATGTCTCTTTACTTCTAATTCTTCATTATCAAATACATGTATCCATCTTCCAAGTCTCTTGGAAAGAAATAGAGTCACTGTTTGATCAGCAGAAAATTTTTTCAACCCGCACTCAATAACATTATTTTACAATTCATCCAAGAAGAGCTGGTATCATTGCATCTCTTGTTTTATCTAGTTGAATGAATGAAATCCAGGTGGCTGCTAATGAAGCTCAGGATGTCGTAAATAAAATGAAGAGTTACGTTGAAAGCCTTTTTTAATTTTTGAAAAAGAGAGGAGACTTTAGTCTGTGGATGGCCTTCTAACTCTTGTACATCAAGGAAAAACACATTCATCATCAGTCATTTGTACCCGCATTCTCTTTTTCTATGTGATTTAAATTTTACATATTCCAATGAACCTAGTAAGCATAGTTTTATTTTTTCTAGGATTATTATAAATAACCCAAAAAACTTTTGAAACTATTTATTGCTCAATATTACCTAAAATCATACAAAATGTATGTTTAATGAGCTGGAACATGACTTTATTCAGAGTTCATTTTTCTGTTGTGGGTAGTTTAAAGTCATGCATGTCGGACATAAAATGGCTAATATTTAAGGGCGAAATATCTTTAACCGAATGGATTAAAATTGACTCAATTCCTTGACAATTTATCTAAAGACATTTTACCATACTCAAGTTTGAGGGAAAATATGTAAACTATGACTTAAGTGATTTTGAATCATAGGAATGATATGAAAAAGGGATAAAAACAGTAGAAGAAGTAGTTCCCATGAATTAAGTTACCATTATTTAACAAACCCATTAGGTGGTTGAATTATGCAGGCACACCTAAGGGCATTGGTTGAATAGTCAAATAATAGCATCTTTTAGCTGACAGGGCTATCATGTATACTACTTATGCAAGGCCGCCTAAGGGCACATGCTACATAGTCAGGAGGAAGAACTCTCCGAAATTTACTTTTCTACTGCTAAAAATCCAGTGAAAGTTTATAGAGATTCAACTTTTCCACAACATAGAGTTTGATGTATGGAGAGAGGTACTTGAATATGGAGAAGATGTTTCCAAACAAGATTGTCTAAGAACTAGATGAATTTCACTCCTACGAAGGTCTGACCCAAGTAGAGGGAAGGAAAATAGAAACCATAGACTTGAATACTTACAGATCATGAAAAAGAGAATGAGACAAATATGTTAAGGATGGATATTTTTTACGGATCCTTACATATTGTTGTTAAGACCAATAATGACAAAAGGTGTTTTTTGTCCTGAGAATGATGTTACCACTATTTAACAAACCTGTTAGGGGGTTGAATTATGTAGGGCCACCAAAGGGCATTGGCGGTATAGTCAAATAACTGGATCTTTTGGCTGACAGGTCTGTTATGTAGACTACTTATGCAAGGCCTCCTAAGGGCACATGTTGCATGGTCAGGCAAAAGAATTATTAGAATTTTGAAATTTTGTGATTATAATTCAGGAAAAGGGATATGAAGATCTGAAAATATTTAAGGTTAGGATTATGAAACATAAAAATGGGTATTGTTCAATATATGTAAAGATACATAGATCAATTCTATCAATAATCATGTTGTGGTTGGGTCCTAAATTGAGATGTTGGACATCACTACGTATCCCATAAGGATGGGAATCATGCCATACGTAGTTCTTAAAATAAATTTTAACGTCATGTGGGATGAAAGTATAGGAGATATTATTTTAGGTTCATAGATCTCGGACCATAATAATGAATTCATAGTGTGTGTTTTCATAGGGACTTCTCAGCCAGGGGACTAAAATTGGAATTTGGGGTTACGCCCAAAAGACTTGTGGATGGATTCGAGGGACACTCGAATGTTCCTACATTTCCCATAAGGATGGGAATCAAGGCCACGTAGTTCTAGAAATACCCTTTATACAGATTTGGTTCATACATGTGAAGGGTGAAAGGGGACTTTAGTGCAATGATTGTTTGACCCAAGATAAAAGGTCCGGGCATTGACATGTATGCACATAGTTTTTGAAATGTAACATGATTGGAAGTCAATTTAAATAATGATTCCCACTTAGGTGAGGGTATCAAAGAATGTTGTAGTTTATTTCCATACTGGAAAAAAGTTGTTGTACAGTATAACATCCTATAGCAAGGACGAAGGTGAACCAATGTAAAGATATCGATTCTGGGGGCGGTTTCAGGAATCAACATTGTATGAGATGGAGGTGAACTGATGTGAAGAGTTTGGTTTTGGTCATGAACCTCGGGAGGTTTCCTACGTACCCATCCTAGATGGGGAGGATCAATGTCCGTGAAGTTCAATTAAAAAATGAATTAGTGATCAAGTTGTTCTTGGGGACAATGGCCTAAAAATGGTTCTGGGTCTTACGCATGGTTAGTGACCCAGAGAGGGTATTATGTTTGATGTTTTCTCTAAGATCATGTGAGTCATACTCAGTGTGAGAAAAAAGAGGTAGCAACAACCCTAACAATGCACAATTTAATGTCATGTAGGACATATGAAGGGACAATTCACTTTAAATTCATGCAGTGAGGACTATTGGTGCTCCACAGTTTAGTGTCATGTAATAGGGACAAAATAAAATGTAACGTCATGTAGGACGTATTAATGGATTTATGTACAGTTTAGCGTCATGTAGTTAGGACGATCGGGACAATACAGTTTAATGTCATGTTGGACAAAAGGGGGACTGTGCAGTTTAATGTCATGCAGTGAGGACAAAAGAGGACACAGTTTAATGTCCGGATGGACGTATTAGAGAGTTTTTCACAGTTTAACACCATGTTGGACAAAAAGTGATGATACAAATAGGTTAAGGTCACATTCATGGACCATTTTTGTATAGTTTAATGTCATATAGCAAGGAAAATTTTGGGGTATTTTCTGTTATACAAAATACTTCTTCAAAAATCAGGCATTGGTTAGAGTAGTGATGAGTTCTCCATCCATTGAGATTAAAGAATAATCTCCATTGGAATAGACCTTATGTATTGAGTAAGGTCCTTCCCATTTTGGTTCATGCTTGGGGGGTTTCTTTCCTGGTATCATTGGGGTTCTGATAACCAATACAAATTCTCCATGAATGAATGAATGAAGCCGAACTTTTTTTTTGAAAGCTCATTCTATTTGATTCTAGTAGACTTCCATGTGGTTCAGGGTGCACAATCTTTTCTTATCTAACCCTTCCAATTCATCCAATCTCTTTTGAGATTGTTCATCTGTATATGACTGATCACAAATGGCTACTCTGATAGAAGGTAATTAGAATTCAATGGGAAAGACTGCTTCCATTCCATATACCAGTGAATATGCAGTTGACCACGTTGCAGTGCGGGTGGTGGTCCGATAAGCCCATAAAGCATGAAAGAGTTTATCATACCATGACTTCTTATCTTTATCCACCATCTTTTGAAGTATGTTTGAAAGAGTCTTGTTGAAGGCTTCTCTCTGGGAATTGGATGCTGCATGATACCGAGATGAATGATTGGATTTGATATTGTATTCTTGATACAAATTCTCACCTTGGATGAACAGAAGTTGGTGCCATTGTCCATCAATATCGTATAAGGGACACTAAATCTGATAATGATGTTAGACTTGATGAAGCTAACAATGCTTTTAGAACTAACTTCATTGAGCATTATTACCTCTTCCCATTTTGAAAAGAAGTCAGTTGCAGTAAGAATATACCTAAACTGCTTGGCTACAGCTGAAGGGTAAGGTCCCACCACATCCATTCCCAATGTAGAAAATGGCCATGAGTATTTAGCTGTATGAATCAACTCTGGGGGATGATGAATGAATTTGACATTTACTTGGCATGATTTAAACTTCTTTGTAAAATCAACACAATCTTGTATCATTAAAGGCCAAAAGTATCCAAGCCCTTGAATTTGATCAGATAGTCTATGTCCAGACAGGTGGGCACCATAGACTCCTGCATGCACATATGTCATGACATCCATTGTCTCTTCACCATCAATGCATCTGAAGAGAACTCCATCAAAACCACATTTGTAGAGAATTTTCTCTAGGTGATTTGGGCTATTATAAAGAGTGAAATTGACCACAGGTCTCCTGACTTGTTCTTTCCCGACTCTATCAGTTGGAAGTGTTCCGTTTTGAAGGTATTCCATGTTAGGTGTCATCCATCCTATAGTATGACCATATGGTTCAGGAATGGGACTAATTTCATTGATTTACTATGTTCTGGTTTGAACATGTGGTGAAATTGTACAATGGTGGGCAATACTGATGGTTGTCTTTTCCTGATTTGGATCTTCTAGAGATGTGGCTATATTATCCAGTGCATCAGCTTGGGGATATTGTTACCATGGTACATAAGAAAATGTCAGTTCTGAAGGTAATTCCTCCATTAATTCTCAGACGTAATAATAAAAAGGGATTAGTTCTTCTTTTCTGATGGCACATTCCTCGTTGGCATGTTTGATTACCAGTTCTGAATCACCATTCACCTTTATGTGATTCACTTGTGCTTGAAATGCCAACTCCAAACCTATGATGAGATCTTGGTATTCCTCTTCATTATTTGTACCGCCTCTCAATAGTGAGAAGGAATAAGGTAACACTACCTTTTCTAGAGAAATGAGCACAACACCTAACCCAACTTTTTTGAATTTAGGATTTTCCATTTTCCTCCCTGTTGGACATCTCGAAGCACCATCAAAGTACATTTCCAATGATTGATGAATATCTTGAATAAAGAAGACTTCTTCATCAGGAAGTTCAATATCTGAAGACGTATCTTCTACTGAAGGGTGTTCAGCAAGGAAATCAGCTATAACTTGGACCATTATTTCCTTTTGAGACACATATAGGATATCAAATTGCTGTAAAATAACTGCCCACCTTGCCAGACGTCCTCTAAGCAATGGACAACTAAGGATGAATTTGAGCAGGTTATTACGAGATATCAATTGGACCTCGTGATGTTGCATTTAGTGTCTCAACTTTTGAACTGCAAAAATTATTTCTAGGAAGCACTTCTCAATACTTTAATATCGAGTTTCTGCTTCAAGTATAGTCCGACTGAGATAGTAGATGCTATTTTCATTTCCAATATCATTCTTCTGAGCAAGAAAGGCACCCAATGATCGCTCTAAAGTTGTCACATAAAGGATAAGTGGACTTCCTTCAACGGGTGGTATTAATATCGGTGGACTGAGGAGATACTTCTTAAGAATATCGAACACTTCTTGACATTCTTCAGTCCACTGGTAAGTGACTCCCTTCTTCATAAATTTGGTGAAGGGTAAACATTTACCTACTAAATTGGTGATGAAATTACGAATATAGGCTTTGTGTCCTTGAAGTCCTCTAAATTATTTCAAATTTCGAGGAGGTTACATACCAAGGATTTACTTTTTGTTCTATGGATCGACTTTAATACCACGATGGCGTACAATAAAGTTGAGAAATTTTCCGGAGGTTACCCCAAAAGCACATTTTAAGGGGTTCATTTTCAAATTATGTTGTTGAAGTTTGTGGAATATAATTTCCAAATCATCCAAATGATTAGAACTCTATTTGGATTTAACCACCAAATCATCCACATAACATTCAACAAACATCCCTAAAAAGGGTTTGAAGATACGATGCATGGCACGCTGATATGTAGCGCCTACATTCTTTAGGGCAATGGGCATTACCTGATAGCAGAACACAACCTGAGGGGCTCTGAAAGCTGTATATTATTCATCTTCTAGAGCCATTCGGATTTGATTATACCCAGAATATCCATCAATGAAGGAAAGTGCTTCATATCTAGCTATATCATCAATTAAAAGTTCTGTGATCAGAACTGGAAAATCATCCTTAGGACAATGCCGATTAAGATCTCTAAAATCAATGAAAACTCTAATTTGTCTGTTCTTATTCTTCATAGGGACAATATTGGCCAACCATTTGGGATATTTAACTTCTCTAATGAAGTTATATTTGATAAGATTATTCACATCAGCTTCAATTTTGGAAGCATAATTTGGGTGTGTTCTTCTTGCCGCTTGTTTGAATCCTCGATGTTCTTCTGGAAAACCCAAACGATGATTAGAAACATCAGGATCAATTCCTGGCATCTCTATATAGTTCCAAGTAAATATATCTTGATTTTTCTTTAAAAATGAAACATGCATCTCTTTCTCTTCAAGATTCATGGCCGCACTAATTAAAATGGGGAATGGATCTTCTTTTTTACCCAGATTTATTTATCTGAGTTCATCCACTATGGTAGAGATACCCTCTTAAAATGATGGAGGAGCATCCCTGAGATCTTCCTCTTCTTCTTCAACATGTATTACTTCTTCCGTTTCTACTTTCACAGTAGATGATGAAGTAGAATTTTCATGATCAGAAGAGATGTTAAAATTTGAACATCTTGAAGAAGAAGCTTTCCGACCCGATTGATGATGAATGGCCTTTCATGGGTATTAAGGAGGAGATGATGGATTGAGAATCGACATCATCGTTCACCTCTGAAATTTCTAAAACTTCTTCTGGCCTGGTTGGTGACGTATAGAATTGCTGGATTTCAGTAGATGAAATGAATACATCCCCATTTGAGCTTTCATCACTGCTTGGTGAATCGCCAATTTCTCCCATGCGATCTGGCTTAATTGTTGTAATTGACATTATGGATGTTTCCATAAGTGTATTACAATTTGAGTTTATCCTGTAAATATGATTTATAGAAAACACATAATTTGTACTCACACGTTCAAATGGATTTACTGGAATCTTTTCCATACCAGATGGAGAATTAGCATTGGTAATCTCCCTTGCTGTGGATTTATCCTTTCCCTTCATGTGATAGAATTCGGCCTTAATGTATTGAGATTCACATGTCTTGAACAGAGCCTTATCACCATATATTGTCCCAACTCGACCATCAAAACAATACTTGAGACATTTATGATATGATGAAAAGATAGCCATATGTTGATGTAGCCAGGTTCCTCCAAGCAAGATGTTAAAGGATACGTCTTGATCAAAAAACATGATATCTGAATTGGATACAAGATCTCCAAACTGAGTTATGAGTGTAATCTCACCTAGTGGTTCTTGTTCATTTTTATCATATCCTTGTAGCATCATAGTAGAAGCAGATAAATCAGATTCCTTGAGGCCCAATCGACGAAGTGTATGAATGGGCATGAGGTTCACTCTTGAACCATTATCAATGAAAGCTCTTCAGATGTCTACACCATCGACCTTTCCAGATAAGTAAAAAAGGTCTAATATGTCCATCCATGACATCATCTTCATTTTAACTGTAAAAGATATCAATGCATGGAATTCTTCTGGATTATTCTTTACATGGTAGGCTTCAGCTGCAGCAATTTCAGTTTCAAACTCCGAAAGACTTGGCAAATCCTCAATGAGTGCCTCCCGAAGATCCTTTGATAAATTCAACACATCCAAAATTGATAACTTGGCTGGTACATAAGCCAGGGGTTTCAATACATCATACTTTTATCCAAAGGTCTTCATTTCCCAATATGAACATGTGGTTTAGCAGGTTCCTTGGAAGTTGATGCTTTGGAAGTTGATTCATCTTCTATCGGGATAGGATTTGGCAATGCTCTTGGATTTGGAAGAGTGTAGCGAATATGTCTATTTACTTGTTGAGAGGACGAAGGTAGAACCTCCAATCGATCCTCCATAATAACTATTCTAGGACTGAATTTTCCTTGTGAGGAAGAACTTACTTGTTCTTGTTGAGCTCATTGAAGGGCTCTGCCATGAGTTTCTTCCGCATACACAGTTCTAGAAGGGGTAGAATTGGAATAGTGGCTCCTGGGATATCTATGTCTCCCTTTGTATCCTGAGCCTCTAGAACTCCCTCTGATTCCTCTATTTGATACAGGGAACCCCAGTTCATTGAGATCAAAACTTTGATTGACATAAGGATTTTTTAAGTGAATCGTGTTAAGAGAACCAAAGATTAACTCTTCATCCGATGAAGACTCTTCCTAACTTTCCAATTTAGGTTATGCCGTTTGGTGGGACGGTTCCCTTGGCTTTGAAGTAGATGGCATAAAATCTTCCATATTCAAAGACAACTTGGGATTTGACACATAATAATCCTCTTCGGATTCCTCTTCTTTCGTTGAATCATGCCGTTTCTTTGAGGATTTTCCCTCTGATGAAGAGGGTTTTGATGCGGCATTCATGGAAGAAGACACAATTGGTTTCTTCATTTGTGTTCACAAAATAGTATGAGTTCGGTTGATTATTTTTTTGATCATCCAATCAGCATATTTATGTGCATTTTTTGTTCTTGACTTCTTGCCACTCGCCTTTTTTCTCTGGATCTATAGAATTAACATATGCTACATCAGCTGAAGAACCTTTCAGTTTGACTTGTCCCGAGTCGACCATTTTTTATAGGAGGTCCATAAAGGCAAAACACTTCTGAATGGGATACCCCAATATTTGATGAAAGGTGAAATATGTAGGATGGCGTTCATCTCCTTCCTTGTTCGGCCTTTTGGGCCTTGGCAATTGAACCAAATTATTTTCCAGAGCCGAAATGAAGTAGCCAGGAAAAAGTTAATTTCAGAAAAAGTAAACTTTGCCTTTAAAATCCTCAAATTGTTTCCGACTTTGATCTCTTTGATCATCTTGAAGAAATGACATTTGTTGCTGACGCACAGGTGGTGGAGCCCATCGGGAATATGAAGGTTTTGAAGTAGAAGAAAGTACAGGTTCTTGTTTAAGTATAATTGTAGCAGTCTCTACTTTACCCATTCTTATTCCTGGAGCTGAGGGAATTACTTTTTTTTGTCCTTAGTTTTCCTAAGATAATATTCAATCTGTTGAGTGATTGAAGTAAGGTCTCAAAACCCTCATGTGTATTTCACGGGGATCAATAGCATGTGTAGCTCATCACGCAGATTTTCCACACATATTGGCAACAATTCTTCATGAGGGAGTGTTAAGATTAGAAAATATATTAGTCCCTTCTAGCGAGTAATAAAATCTGAGACCCTTTCATTTTCCCTTTTCTTACAGTTTGTAAGATAAAAAATTGTTGTCTTTGGAAACGTTGAGCTGAACAGAAGAAGGAATTTTTTGCGAAGATCCTCCCATCCGGTAATTTACCGGGATTGCAATCTTGTGTACCAAACAAAGGAAGGTCCTGGTAATGGCTGTACAAAACACCTGAGCTTAACTGCTTCTTGTTGCTGAAGGGTTCCCATCATAGGATCACAATGATAATCAAAATGTGTTAAGTGTTTCTCTAGGTCCCTCAAACCATTAAATATTAAAAATGTGGTACTTTCAAAATTTGATGGGGGAGGAATTGCATCAACCCATATAGGGTAAGATCTCTTTTATGGTTGAATTTGAGCTCATTTTCCATCTATAGATACCAACCGAGCTGTTAATGACTCAATTTTAGTTATTAACTTTTGAGAAACATCTGGTTGAGCGTGGACCTAAACTGGTGCACTGACTGGAGCTTGGGAAGATGTGGCAGCTGGTACTACAACCGATGGCAGCACTGTCGATTGTTGTTGCACATGACCTGTAGGATTAGAACTGTGTGGGTGTACTGATAAAGGAGGATATTCTTGATCCATCTAAGTATCCAAAACAAATTACTTTGGCTGACTCACTCAAGCATTTTTAGGAGGAAGACTACCGTGAAGTAGTTCTGCATTCATCCTACTCAATTCCTTCATTTGTTCCTCTTATTGTGCAAATATTTTCTCCTGTGATAGAGATTGGCCTTCTCCAGTGGAAGGCTATGTGACCTGATTCTTTCCATTCCCCTTGTTGGATCCCTTTCGGAGAGGGGGATGTGGATTACTTGAAGGAACACCCAGATTCAGGGTAAGCCTTTGAATTCGTGTACACACACCTTCTTCATTTGTGTCTTTGCGTACAACTTCTTGAGTAGGAACCTCTTCATCTGATCCCTCTAAGTGAACCTCATCTGGTAGATCAGCAATAACAACATTGATGAAATTAATTGATGCATAATTCATTGCATCCCTTTTATTGGAATTTCTGTGATATTGTCTTCTTCCATGTCTCTAATGAGACATTACCTTTTGTCAATTTGATCCATCTGGAACTTCTTGAGGAACCTTAATTTGGAGGGAATCTCCTAATAATTTTGCTCTTCGTTCTTCTTGGAGATTTATACCTAATCAAGAGAAGACTGACTTTATCTAAGGAAGAGATTGAGGATTTGAAAAAGTCCCCAATCCGGTGAACTGGGGATATTCCTGCTCAACTCCTCGAATCCTATTTGTTGATTCCGAGGGTTGGGTTAAAAGATTCCCTAGTATGGAAAGATGGGGTTCTTCTTGACATGCTATATTTGAGACCTTCTTTTAAACTCTCCCGATCATGCAAATTTTAGTCCAGAAATTGGCTGGATGCATCAACCTGCATTCACTTTTATCAACAGGCTCAAAAGACTGTTGGAGGATTTCTGACACTTATTTCACTTGATGACGTGCTTGCTCCAAACGAGTGGAATGTTTAATATTCTAGCTTGCTTGATGCAGGAGTAATTCAACAACTTTTTCACTATATTCTTTATTTTGAGAAGAACTAGTTAATGCATGTTCTTGAGAAAGCCTTTGATTACAAACAAAGAAAATTAATTGTGGTTGTCCATGCGCAATAACATTGCATGAGACCATTTTCGGCGGGCATTGATGACTAGAGAGTAGAGTGAAATGTAGTGCTCCATGAACACCCCATCCTCTGACATGAATACCAGATGGGGCATTGCCAATTAACTGGCATAATCTTATTAGTGACCCAAGGCTTGAACACTGAAGGTCTCTCTACTGCTTTTCAAACTTCAAATATCGAGAACCTGAGAGAGAAGACAAGTCAATTTGGCATTGTAACCCTTATATTATCTTGATATGATTTTCATATTCATCATAAGATAATATTTTCGTTCTCAAATGACAAACAGTTTTCCATATTTTGAGACGAATATCATTAATTCCATCTTCTGTCATCATCTATGGAATGTCATACTGAGAGTCAGCCGAAGGCCAAAACATGAATGGCACTTCACCTTTTGCCAATTGTATTCTCATATTCAGTAATTCCACTTTATCATTCAATGGAGATTATTCTACCTTATGAGACCATAGTTGGTGCTTCTTTGTTGCTTCATCGGATTCAACAAGATCAGTAGTGAATTCACAGATCAATCTAGAAGATGAACGATCCAGGGGTGGTTTAGAGAATGACCTACACCCCAGGCTATCTTCTTATTGAGAAAGTATTTCACATGCTAGAGGTGAAGCATCAGACATGACTGGCTTCTCATTTTCATGTGCCTCAAGATAAAAGGGATTTCTCGTCACTACATTGTCCATTGGAGAATTTTCCAGGAAATGCGCATCATAACTGTGGAGAGGAATTTCTTAGTTAAATTCATCATCATGGGGAGGACCACCATGGTGGGTTACAGGAAATGATGAAACATTTTTCTCCTTGGTCTTCTGGCCACACAGAGGGATCCTGTGGCTCTCATATGAGGAAGAAACTTCGAGATTGACCAGATTTTCATTAAGAAAGAATTCATGAGGAAGTGTATGTTGAAGACCTTCACAATTAATGTTCCCACTATTGGGATATGAGGGAGTAGAATCTTGAATTCTAACAGATAATTGTCTGAGGGCTTCAAGAACTCAAGCGTCGAGCAAGGCCTTATTACAAATTGGCTCTTGATTTTTTGACTATGCTGGGCGAGGCTTATTTTTAAACGACTTCTTACTCAATTTAGGAACCACTTGTTGACAAAAGTGGTCATTATGGGCAGGTGTATGTTCCTTCTCAAGGGAAATGATCTGGTTAAGCCGATTATCTCCACTCAAATCAGGTGTTTGTGCCTGAGTTGGTTTTCCGTATGATATGGGGGGGTAAGCCCCGCAAGCCTCTTGGGCAGGAACATAGGTGAGTGTATATTCCCGAGAGAACTCTTGATTTGTCACTCCACTGGTAGGTGTAGATTTATGTGTCTTTCCCTGAGATGCTAATGAAGCTGTTATAATATCTTCGCAGGCATCCGAAATATGAGCAGGGATTCGCTTCTGCTCTTTCACCATTGAAAAAATGTGCTTGGTGACTTCAACTGCTGGAACGGGGATATACATCCATTATGTGCTTGGAGTAGGTGTCTGTTCATGCTCATGTTGTCCTTTTCCTATCATTGAATCCCGAAAGTACTCATGTGTGGGGGTAGAGAGTGGAGTCTGCCTCCTGTTTATCACCGGATCTTTCTCACTGACCTCTCCTAATGAAACCAAACGAGACTGTTGGTAGGATTGACCAATATTAAAAGGTGTATGTGAATACTGATTGCACTCCACTGATCGTGGTTGACGAGCATCCTTCAATACTGACAAATGAGTCTGCTAGAAGGATTGAAGAGTAAAGCAGGTGTATGTTCCTGTTTACCAGTTGTCAACACATTGGGTTGGTGGGATCCATCATATGTAGTCAGACGAGCCTGCTAATTAGCTAATGATTTATAAACAGGTGTATGTTCCTGTCTATAGTACTCTGCCAGAATTGCCTTGCAGGATTGGTGTGCTGCTGCCAGAAGAGTCTGCTAGACAAAGGGATTAAAATGGACTGGTGTGTCTTCCTGCTCGTTGCTTCCCACCATGTCAGGTTGGTGGACTTCTCCAGAGATATTAGAGATTAGAACCTACTCACTGTTGACCAGATTTCATCTCTGGGAGTTCTTCTTGCCTGCTCGGGTTCGAGGAACCTGAGCTGCATGCCTGGAGATGATACCCTCATCATGTTGAGGGCACACTGCCGCATGAGTCTGATGGAAATGGTTGATGGGAGCCCTCGGGAAGGACTTAGGTCTCCTTGAATTAAGTCCCTAATGGACTTACTCGTTCACCTCTCTAGAATATGGTAGTGAATGGTGGTTGCATTCCGGGGATAACGACCTGAAATGGGTGGAGACGGTGGTAGGAACCACCTGCTTCTTGATCACTAGTCATCGATGTCTGGATGACTAGGGTGAATTATTGACTTAGAGGGATTGTTGAGCGGCCTCTAGAGTCGGAATAGTACCATTTTTATGGTACTCCTTAACCAGTGCATTTGATACCCAGATTTGAAGACATTGAGTAGGTGATATCGTCCTCAGAGTGGATGATGATCCGGCATGAGTAGCAGTATAGGCCTTCCCAGCAGAAGTATTCACAGCAGAAGTATTCACGGGTTTGAACTTAAGAGAACCCATTTCTGTAACACAAGAGATCATTGAAAAGAGTGAATGTTTGATATAACAGATGTAATCAAGATAAGTCTAGCCACTGCATATTTTGGATAAGCACATATGTTGTTGATTGTCTTATTGGCCCTCTCATTGAGTTTAAATATGGGCCTAACAAATAGGTAAAACATCATTTCAACTTGGTTAAGGATTCACATCGGGTTAACAATTTTTTGTTTCCTCTGGAATTGGGGACGATCTCATTGATTTAGGATTCAAACAATCCAAGCGGTTTCTAACGTGTTTGTTCATAGAACTGGAAACATCCAATGATTCCATATCCATTTGGACTCACATTCCAAAGGTAGGTTCTCATTAGTTGTGAACTGATGAGACTTAAGTATTTTGATTGGTCGAGAGGATGGGAGGTCGGACTCATCACACCTTTTTGAGGGGAATTATTGTCTACTATGAGACTCTCTTTATTGATTTAAGTTATGTTAGTGAATCCTTATTAAATTACCAACTATAAAATGATCTTTTCTTTAGATCTGAAAAGCAATGATTAATATGTAGGATATTTATAGAATAATTAATATGTATTTAAGGTTATTAATCGATATAGAATCATCTGTATTTGATAGAGATTCTTAGTCAATGTTATCCTTTAATACATTATATAAAATTCTCTTGGTCATTATGATGACCATACTGGTTTTAAAGACACTCAGTGGGGCACTTGAAATTTAATTTCATTCCGAAGGACGTAGATTATTTCATAGTGGGGATCGTACCAATAGATGGGCTACCTACGTATCCTTTATTTAGAAAAGGAATCCGAACCCACATAGTTCGAGAAAGGGAGTATGATGTTTATGTATAATTGATGGATCAAAGAAAGATGTCATGATTAATTTTAAACTCTAAGCTCACGTGAGTAATGCTCGGTGTGAGAAACAAGAGGTATTGGTGAAACTAGAGAATTGTTCCATGAAATATGCAATCATAGAAAATGATGTGGAGATTATGTATGTATAACTGTCCAAATAGATAGAGATCAAGACTTATTTCAAAGAAGATGTCTGGGAACAGGGTCCATAAAATTATATGTGCTTTTATGGAGATTTGGATACACTAACATGGGGCTTACTCCTGAGGAAGATGCCCGAATTAGGAGGGGACTTATGATTGGGTTTTATTCATGACATGGAAGCCCAGATCAAATGAAAATTAAGATTGTTTAAGAGAAATTAAGTCTAGGGATTACTCCTAAGGAGGAGGCCCAGGTTAAAGGAATTTTAGAATTTAAGGGACTTGGGGCTTACTCCTGAAAAGGAAGCCCAGATTTGAGAAATTATGGTTGGGGCTTACTCCTGAAAAGGAAGACCAGATTAGGGGACATTGAAACTAGGTCTTACTCCTGAAAAGGAGTCCTAGGTTTGGGGACTTGGGACTTACTCCTAAGGAGGATGCCCGTATTAATGAGAACTGGGACTAGGGATTACTCCTGAAAGGGAGGCCCATATTAAGGATTCTCTCATCTTAAAGGATGTGGTTCAATGAATTAACTCTCTATCCTTAGTGACATAATGATATGTATATCATAAGGTTTTGAGAGATATTCAACAGAAATCCTTTTAGGTAAAGATTCCAATCAAGAAATCATTCCCTGAATGGATTTGGAGAGAGTTCTGAAGGCTTAATCTTGAAGAGGATAGGTGGATAGGCATAAGAGAGGTGAAAATAGGTAGGAGGGGCACCCAAAACGATAGGGGTGTGCATATCCGGGGGGGCATGCAATTACTGCGTGGGTGTGCAAGTCTTGGTCGCGCAGTTGTACCTGCGTGACACATGGGTACTTTCGCACCGCTCAACCCTTATGGTATAACATAGGAGAGGCTTGGATAATGCCTTCACACTATCCCTGAAGGCTTCCAGAAGAGGGGTGCGTAGGTTCAGTTGAAGGGGTAAGGCGGCGCGCAAGTGTGGCCATTTCCCTTAAGGGATGTCCACTCAGGCGAGCAAGTGTTGATGAGTTTCAACACTTGGGCCTTACTCTCTCTCTTTAAATCTTCCATTCTAGGTAAAAAATTACCTTATAAGTGTTCGAAAGCTTTTAGAAGAGACTAGGGCGCCGAGAGCTCAAATCATAATTTTTGTAAATTTTTCCTCCTCAAATGGGGGTTCCTATAGGGGTATTTATAGGCTAGAGAGACCCTGGGCGAAATTTCAAAGAGGGCGCGCAAGTCACCAGTGCGACCTAGAAAGAACTTGAACGACCCAAGTGCAATTGAAACTTGGTTCATGCCTTTTGTCAATTTTTGATGTTTCTTCAAAGGATGAATCACTTTGGGTTCATGGTATTTCCCATTACATTCCTTTGGACTCTGTGACGGAAAAGAGCGTCAACAAATATTTTCAATATGGTATGTTACACTTTGACTCCAAAATCATCATTTTAAATGAATTATATGTCTTTTAAAAGGGGATTGATTATTTCAATAACATTGACTATTTTTATATATATACACCATGAATGGAATTTCTCACTTTTATTCCACTATTATGTATTTATATTTACATTACAAGTTTACCATTTTATTTTAAAAATATATATTTTTTTAAGAGTGTGCATCCTGTAATGATAAAATAAGATTTCAAATTGGAAATGCTAATTTTCCATTATACATGGATTATGTGTTATGTTTATGTAATTATTCTGGAAATTGTTTTAAGTATATGGGGGGTTCCATGTTAATCCCTCGGAGGGTGAGCCCACGACAGCTCGCCAATTCATTGGGTAATGTTATGGATGTAAATATTAAGGTTTCTCCATATATATTTTGTGAATATAATGTGATTGGAATTACAAGAATAACCATGAAGGTTACTCGCAATGTGGATATGGAAGCTACAAAGTAAGTACGATATGAATTCCACAAGTTACCTTTATAATATATGATTCTATGAATTTTTCAGGATTCATATTAATTCATGGGTATAAAAATATTAATTAAGTAAGGTTTTCTTTCGTTATTTTATCTCTTTTAGAGTTTATAAGCTCATACAAAGTTTTCTGAAATGTTTTCATAGGGTAAAAGTTTGAGTAAGATAATGGAAGATGTCATGATGATTTTTTTCATGAATATAAATCATCTTTTTTAAAAGGGTTTTCCTTGGTGGAAAAATGGAGAATAATTTCATAGTATCATCTTATATGATTATGCGATGATATGAATTAATAGTGGCCTAATTTATTAAAACTATTTACCTAAAAAGATACAAAATGTGATTAAAATTAAAATTATTAACATAAAGAAATATTATGAAATGTTACGGCCAAGTCCATATAAATAACAACCTCCATGTGCTGCCTTTCTCCTACTCAACCTTATAAGGAGATAATGTAAAAACACACAATGCACTAGGTAGGGATTGATATAAATATCCCATTATGGTCCCACAAAGTATTACCTAAATAGATTCTAATATCAAATAAACCCAAAAAAATCTTTTAATTAAAAACAATAATGTTTATAATTACAAAAGCATAGTTAAAATAATTCATTCTTTATAGTGAAAAATATGTAAATACTAAATTAAAAGGATTCAAATTTTAATGGTTGGAACATTCCTAAAAAATGGTTCTTTTTAAAAATTGATTAAGTAATAACTTTTTTATAAAATAGTTTATATAAATCTGAATGCATGTAAAACATTTTACAATAATGTAATATATTAATTTCAAATACAAACAACCTAGAAACATGGTCATATTTCAATGAAGGTATGAAATTTATTGGATTAGGGACTTCACACTCATGGTGACACGAAAATATACTCAATCATCCCATTGAACTTAGGTAAAATATGACTCATGGTCATCTATTAAGGGATGTGGCGCATTATATTTATGTTTTGGAAAATTTAAAACCATAGAGAGTCATCCAATGCCTCTCTATATACCTTTGTATTGTATGTTCTCTAATCTTCAAATCAATGATGAGTTATTTACATATATAATCATTTAAATAAAATTCTTCCCATTCCCCATTATTAATTATGGGAAATGTACATTAAACATCCTTAAAATAAAATCTATAACATTCACCATTTAAAATATTCCGATTTTCCATTGAAAACAAAAATTGATTTATAATAAACAAACATTCTTTTTACCAAGATAAAACCATAATATTTCTATCAGAATATTTTTAATCGATTTCTTCTAATATGGATTTGAAATCAATTCACAATTATATATCACAATCCATTTTAATAATTTAAATCAACAATATTATTTCAATAAAATTTCATCAATTTAATATCAAACCACTAATTCAATGGAATATGGGGTTTTTATAATTTTAAATAATATCCAATTCCATAAATAAATTGAATATTTAAATTGAAAATTTTCCATCAAATTGAATATTTATATATAAAATTTTAAAATTATAAAATTTTTATAAACACGCCCTAATTTAATAGAATTGTGGGTATTCAAATTTCATGCCAAAACCGTATTATTGAAACATAATTTCATTGAAGATGGATTTTTTCCTAAAAAATTATATGAAATCCATTAAAAAATTTCATTGAATTCATACATTTTAAATTAAACATGGAAATTTTTTGTTATCAAATATTGGGCAACATTATGGAACCACCTACCTCAGGATCAACAGATCTCAAATCCCCAAACCGTAATTTAGATTCATAAAAAATGAATGAAGATCTTGGAAATGGGAATCAACCCATTGTTTATGATACCAAAGTAAATGTTACTAGATCTATGAAGCATAATGTGACTCAAAAGAACCCTGGGGAGGGGAAGAGAGATCATGGGTGAAATATATTGCGGGTGAGGAAACTAACTAGGGGAAGATTGAAGGCAGTTCCATAATATTAGAATCACTTACGGGAGGGATCTAAGGGGTAATAATATCCCTTATATTCTCTCGAGGAATTGGAAATCACATGGGTATGGGGATTCAGGGTTTTTTTTTCTAGATTTTCATATTTAAAAAAAGTCGCACATTGTTTCTTGGGGGGCGTGCATAGTTATACTGAACTATGTGGAAAAGCTTCGAACCCCTTTTAAATGTGCTACATGGTTTCTACTAATAGGTCTCATGGTCTATCAATCCTTTTACCAACCATGAAATACTCAACTTCTTTAGTTTTCACTATTTTTCATTAGAGGACACCCAATTTGGGAAAACCTTGAACGAACCATGTAGTATCTTATAAATTTAATACCCTTTAAAATTTAAACCAAAAACAACCCCAAATTAAACAAAACCAATGAATGGTAAATATAGGGGTTTAGGAATTGAAAACAATTGTTACATAATGGTAATTCCTTTCCACCATAGAAAACATTTTTCTGTAGAATAACTATTAAGAATCTACCTTTCAAAAAATATGAGGCCACTACTTTCTCAAAAGTTCCACCCTCTCCCCATTTAACTCTAATCTAAACTGAGATACCATAGAACTATAACCAATGGTAAATTTCTTTCATGTAGTACCTTGGTTTTAGAATTAGATATCCTAACTAGTTGTTCAGTCATGGATAAATCAGGTTCAATTTCAAGGTCATTCTAGGTTAGTACAAGAGACGAATAAGATAGATACTTTTGAAGGTGAGATACATCAAAAATTTTATATATCAATTTTATCTATGGTGTAAGTGATAAATGATATGAAACTTTCCAAATCATAACATATACCTCAAAAGACTCAGTAAAATGTGTAGAATATTTCCCATTTCTCCAATACTGTCGATGACCCAACTGAGGTGAAACATTCACGAACACTTGGTCGCCAATAAAGAATCCCAAAGTTATAAAACAAAGATAATCCAAATAAATATAACAATATTAATTCTCCAAAATAATTTTAAAAAATTTAAATATTTTATATCATATAATAGACAATGTTCAGACCATCTATGGAACCATCATCCATATTAGACCAACACAATAGATATCAACAAGGTCGGTCATTCAATGAATCAAAAGGATCAATTATTATCCTGGACATGTAACTACTGTTATTATAAAACCCAACCAGTACAAAATATTTTAATCCCATATAATATCATCAAGAATCATTATTACACTTTCTGTCTGGCTATCCGACATTGTATGGTAAAACATTCTGAAATGGATGTGAGATGCCAGTGCCTCCTAAAGGACTCTCCGGAAGTGATAAGTTAACTAAGGATTCTTATTAGAAACTATAGTAGAAATAACTCTGTGAAAATAATCAATGGACTTCATATAGATATTTTCAACCCATTTACATTGGTTATATCAAAAATGGTTATATAGTGAGCTAACTTGGTCACCATGTCGATCATAACCCATATCTCAATAATATATTTCTAGGAACACTGCAATCCAACAACATTGTCAATAGAAATATCATCCCATATCCATGTTGTGATGGGATGTGGATGAAGAAAAAAAGAATTATAGTGATCACACATAACCTATTGACATGTATATAAATGATAGAAAAACTCAGCAATTCACTGAATCGTCCCTGGACACATGAATATCCACTTCATTGCATAGAAAATATTTTTTTTCTTAAGTGGAAAACCCAATAAGAACTATGTTAATCCCACATAATAGATTTCAACACTACTAATTGTATAATTAAGTACTTATTATACTATTGAATCAGAGGATAATGACTAGTTAGCAATGGTCTCCCCACCAAAAAGAGACCCTCTAAGGCTACAGAACTCATCACCAAGCTATTGTTCATGAATAATCATTCCGAAAAGAGTGGATTATAACTGAACATTGGCCAAGGAAATATCTTCGACAAATCCCTAGACTCCAATATGTATCAATAAAAAAGAAAGATATCAATTTCCACTCTTCTAAAGATTATTTCACATCATGGGTTATAACATTTTGGAAAAAGGAATATTATATTTAATTCCATTTGCATGGGTTATAGAAGATTTTGAAATTGAATGCCTCTAGGTACTCCACCCAACACCCAGAGTGGAGATTCAAATCATTTGGAGAGAAGATCTAACTCATGTTCATGTGGTCTGAGTACACAGTAAACTTTTCACAATAATGATAAATATGACATCTCCTATGTGCATGGATAAAAGTTTTAGTTCAATGTCATGGGTCCTCTAATTCTTCTCATGTTCCCAAATTAAACAGGATTCATAAGAAATGACATGATCAACTTGCAGAATAACTGTTTTTGACGCTTTCTCCGGGGCGCACACATCCATCTGTGCAGAACGCGCTGTTGTTACCCCATGTTCTCAATTCCAAAGGCGGGAATCATCCATTCCATGTTCATGGACATTTTCTCCTTGATATAAATGGGATGATGAGATGTCTGTATTCCTTTTGTGGATTCCATCTCAGAACATGTCACCTAATCTGGGTCTCTATTAGAGATTAATACTTTTTGCATGAAACTCTTCCTAGGTCCATATCATCATAGATACAAGTTAATTACACTGCTTCTATTAGGACATTCTGAGGGGTCTGGTCTGGGTAGCAACCTTATATTGGGTTATTAGTCACGTTGGACATCACTGGCGTGTTTGGATGTTGGAACACTGGTGCGTCTGGGTTTCCTCCCCTTATTATAGTGCTTCTCGAGGGCACGGAATCTTGAGGCATCCCACATCGAATGCGATGAATCATATGTCATAGGCATATATATGAGGTTTTCCTCAGCTTATTATGTTTATCACAAGGTATGCCGCAGATTTAACATCTAGCGGAGATAGATCAGACTGATCGGAACACTGATTAGATCGGATCAGGTGAGTGAACCCTTGGAGGGAACACCGATGATGGGGCTAACGCATCGTTATATACCAGATTTTTTTAATGTGAATGTTGAATGGTGTGGCATGATCCCACCGAGAAGTGGCAGCCCGGGTAAGAACCAATATCGATGGTGGATGGTTATGTGAAGTGGGTGGAGATTTAGATGGATTAAAATCGAGTACGATGGTGAAGTTGGGCTTGAGTCTTGAAGGGACCTCCTACGTATCCCTGGGGAAAGGAATCAACATCCTTTTAGTTAATATAATGATGGATTACCCCATATTAGGGATTTCAATGGCTTCCCACTGGATGGGGTTATAACGGCTTACATCTGGATGGGGTCACAATGGCTTACCGATGGATGGGTTAACAATGGCTTACTGCTGGATGAGATTGCAACGAATTACTATTGGATTGTATCAAACCATGGGGAGGCTTCGTACGTACATTATCTAGGATACAAGGATAAATACCCATGTAGTTCGGGATTGTGGATGCACTATAGCATTGTGTAGGATGAAAAGGGGGCATGCAGTTTAATGTCATACAGGACTAAGGTGGTCCGATGTGAAGGGGGGTCGGAGCCAATTGTAGTTGGGATGGAAACTTATGGAGGCATCCTACGTACCTCCCCTTGGCATGAATAAAATTCCTCATAGTACAATTGGTGGTAACTGACATGAATTGGGTCGGAACCAATGACGTGTTGTCCTTGAACATCATATAGGTTTATTACATACCTTTCCATAACAAGGATCAAAGTCCATGTAGTTCCGAATGAGTTAGGTGAATCGACGTGAAGATGGTCAGGGCCACTGGTTGTTGGGCATGATCCTTAGTGAGGCTTCCTATGTACCATTCCTTGTTATGGATCGATTTATGTATAGTTCGGAATGAGTTTGTTCAACCGACGTGAAGATGGTAGGGACCAATGGTTGTTGGGATTTAACATCATGGAGGCTTCCTACGTACTTTTCCTTGGTATGAATCAATGTCTGCATTGTTCGGAATGAGTATGGTGAACTGAAATAATGATGGTTGGGAACAATGGTTGTTGTGATTGAACAGCGAGGAACCATCCTATGTAAATATCCTTGGCAAGGATCAAAGTCGGTGTAGTTCTGAATGTGTTTGAGGAACAGACGTGAAGATGGTCAGCAGTAATGGTTGTTGGGCTTGAACTACAGGGAGGCATCCTATGTAATTGTCATGTCAAGGATCAATGTATGTGTAGTTCGAAATGAGTTTGGCGAACCGACGTGAAGAAGGTCGGGACCAATGGTAGTTGGGCTTGAACCTTAGGGTGGCCTCCTACATACCTTGCCTTTTAATGGTTCAATGTCCACGTTGTTCGGATTGGGCTTGGGGCATACACTCTAGTCTTCCCAGAAAGCATGTCATGGTCGATGCTTAGTCTAATCCCACCTGAGTCATGCTCCATGTGAGAAACAAGAGTCATCAAGGTCCGGATGATTGCGTCCCGGAAGGTGATTCCATTGGAAGTGGAATGTGCCTTACACGTAGTTGGTGGCCTATAGAAGAAACATGGGCTTACACCTGGTTAGCATCATAAATAGCTGGATATTGGGACTTACTCCAAGGTGGAGACCCAGTTGGTGACAAAGCCCAGCAAGAGAGGGATTTGGCACCCAGGAAGAGAGGATCAGGGATGCTACCTCCTACAAGAAAAGTTAGGGGCTGACACTAGGGTGGTTTCCTTTTCCCCATGGGTAGATGCTACTCCAATAAATAGGATCTCATTTCATGTGAGGAATGATCTTGCAAACATTGAGACCAAAGGGAAATAAAAATGTCCAAGGTGGGGGAACCCTGTGTCTGACGCACAGGGTGTGGTCACATTTTAGCGTCTTGTGATGAGGACGATGGCAGTTTTCTTTTTAACGTCCTGTAGCTCGGATGATGTGGGTTTTCTCCACACCCCTATGACATACATAACTGATACTCTTCCACCCTTTAGGGGAGGAAGTCATCTACAATTCCAGGGGAAGGGGGTGTTATGGAGCGATCCATTGGGGGTCCACATCAGCATGGTTATGCGAAAAAACAATATCTATTAGCATGCCTTTGCGATGAAGAATGAGGCAAACCAACGTAAAGGGAAATATCATTCAAGGGACATTGAAATTTCGTCATGCATATCTATAAGGTCAGACTGGAAAATGTGGTGTGATGTAGATCTTTAGGTGCAAGAGTTTCCCGAAGTTGATTTCCAGAAGAGGGAAATCGAACATGTGAAAAATAAAGTACTTTAAATGATGGAGGCTTGCACGAAAATGGAGCACTTGCGTAGAAATGGTCAAGTGAGTGGTCCAGGAAGATTGCACACAATTGGAGAGGGTTGTGTGAAATTGATGTGAAATTGGATCAATTGGGTGAAAGAGACTGGGTGTGCCCAGAATCTGAGAGATTTGGGCACAAAGGGGAGCCAAGGTTTAGCATGCAAACTATAGGGATTGTGTGCATGGCTAGGTGAGTATGTCAAAACAGTTGTGTGTAAGAACTAGTCGACATTTGCTCACAAAAAATGCATTGCACATAAAGGAAATGAATTGTGTGCAAGGGAAATGAATTGGGTGAAAGATATTGCGCTCAAGGGATTAAGTGCAAGGGCCGTGACATAAAATAATTTGGGTGTCAGTTCCGCCCGAGTGGTCCTGCGTGAAGGAAGACCCCTGGTAGACCTGTCATGAAAAATCCCTTACTAGAAAGAAATTTTTTGCACACTGAAGAAGTTGATTTCACCCATGGGAGGTGGTTTGGATTCTGCAACCCTAGATGTGGACGAGGAACCCTTCTATTTATAGGCATTCGGGGTACTTGCGTCTGCGCAGATGTTTGTTGGAGAGAAATATTGTGCGTCTAGGCCGGTGGCACGAAAGAATGTGCACCTGGGTGGCTGGCGCGAAAGATGTTTTTTACACACCTCTCGGATTTTTTCACTTGGCCCTTCCAGACCTCTCGAAATAAATGGACTATTTGAAATATTCCCTCTATTTGTCCTAAAAGCCCCATTTTCTATGCCTAGACCATTTTTTGGTGTCTACAAATGCCCCCCCCCCCCTTGGAATTGGATCGCCGAGGGTATGCAAAGGTCGGATTCCAAGGAAAACGCCGAGATGCACAGCCTCCTGGAGTCAGTGCGGGCCGAAAATATCCTCATCTTATAAAAGATATAAATGGAATGAAAACTATTTTTTCATGTGTCTAAAAACCCCAATTTGTGCCTATAAATACACCTTGTGGGTCCCTCAACCTCTATGGATTTTTCTCGCGTGATATGTCCTGAGATCTCGCACGTGAAAAACATCCTTTCCTTGCGTGGAAAACACTTTTGTGTCACGTAATTCTCTGAGTCTGGCCATTATATATACGCACTAGATTGGGAGTTTTCACACCATTGCCCTAGTTTTTTGCACCACCCTCTGATTTTTCACATGCTATAGCCTTCTTTTCGTGCTGACTCTTTTGGAATTTGAGATGATGGCTGCTAATCGGGCTGATGTTTTGAGAGAAGCTGTGTTCACTACTCGATGGGCCGAGATGGTAGCCCATACTAAGTTTTATGGTGTCTAAATGATTGTATATATCAACCAAACTCTCTTCAAAATTTTGAAATTATCCCAGAAGGAGTATGTGTTGTTTGAAAACATACTGATATGGGACATTGGTATTATGGATGTGGTACAACTGCTGGGATTTGAAGTTGACACATCGCGGTGATGGGTGACCGATGAGAATGAACTCCTTTGGTATAAAATATTTGAAAATGGACATTCTGCTAGATAAAGTAGACATATGGATGTTTACATTCTGAACCCCAAGACCAGAACTATTTCAGGATGTTACCCAGTAACAGAGGATTCTCCAGACCATTACGCAAGTACATTCCGAAAAAGTGTTATGGAAAAACCCAACGGATAGATATACTATTGGGACCTGCGGTATGGACGCAATTTCACAAGTTAATGGGCCTTGGTGTATTTGGTATGCCAGACTTGTGACTAGTTTTGGACCAAACAACGGCACATCCCATTGTTCGATGCGATGTGGACGTCACAGTTTCATTTCTACTGCCAGCATGAACTAAGGCCAGAGCTGTTTACCCAATGGTCCCCTGATACCAATACCATCCATCCTCACCATGGGAAAGTTGGTATGAATATTGGGGACATTCATTACAGTAGGGGTATCCCTTTGGATGGGCACCAGTACGATGAATTCCTTCTGACGAAGAAAATTTGGTGAGACAGATCACGAACCCCCATCTTAACAGGGCACCTATTGGGGCAGGCTAAGGAGAGGATGGGTGTCAAGAAATTTTTGAAAGACATCACATATAAAAAATTGTTTAGTTTGTATTTGAAAAGAGATCTTAAAGTAAAGATGTGGGGGTGAGGAATATTGTGTCTGACCGAGGAACATTGGAGGAAAAGCAGATAGTATTGGAGGATCCTGGTGGTGGGGGAATAAAAATCAAGGGGCTTCAGAATAAATGAGATTCGGGTCCCAAACGTCTGATATTCTAGATTTCATACAACCTTCCTGATTGAGTGGCTCCTACCAGTGGGAGACACAAGTATGGGATTTCATCCAGCGGCATTAGTGATGGCTGACATCATGGCCTCTAATCAGAGGATCAATCTAGGAGTCCCCATGTTAGCTCGTTTGTACGCCATTTTGGGGAACATTTCAAGAGGGGGCTCATTGAGGAGGAATTGTGTCCCCTTCCAGATCCTTCATGGCTAGATCACAGCTCATTGTGGTGGATATACCACTCCAAATGCCATTGGTCTTCGGGATAACAGCCTAAAACCATCCTTTATGTACATTGTCATGGTCATGTCGTTGACGCACAATGAGGAGGGGGTGAGGATCAGAATTAGGAATCATGCTAATTTTACTTTTAGTAAATTCACCACATCGAATGGCCAAATAATAGCCAATGGTAAAGGCTTACTCGAGAAAAGGGAATACTTCCAGAGCATCAGAGGTGGGGTTCTTGTGCCTCGGGTTGATGAGAAGATCTTTCGTGAGCCCTTCGTGCCATAATGATTTTCCAAGTAGTTTGGATGACTCCAATGGATGAAGAAGATGTTTTATATAGATACCCAGGAGTATATTCACCCTAGATTTCTTCTCCAAACAGGGATTATGTTTACAACTCATGGCTTTGGGGATTTCATTAACCTCCCCCCAACCATTGTTGATACTGGCCTCTCAATAGATTATTCCAAATATTGGGTTGTAGCATACCTGGAGGGGATTTTTACGAAGTGAGTTTGGTTGATCAAGGTATAAATTATAGAACCTGGGTAGCGAGAGAGTAGATAGGGTGATTTTGGGGTGGAATGGCCGATAACAAGTCCGGAAACTGGGCCGGAACATGTCGGGACTACAACAGATGGAATGTCGTACAGCGTGGTAATGCCCTCATCGCCTTGGGGGAGAGGGGCGCAGAGAGTAGCCCACGAGCTTCCTCGGAAGCATATAAGGTATCTGCTTCTACCTTCAGATGATTCAACCTTACTAGCCCTGTGATCAGCCTGGTTGACCCTACGGTCGTCGATGGGCATCGAAGCCCCCTGGAAAAATATAGTATGAGATGGAATCCAGTTTCCAGAGGTTGGACTCATCTGAGTTGACGATAGGGTGAATTTCCTTCAATGGAAGGCGTACCTAACAACCATGGATGCATATACACGACAACATTGTTGGTGTGAGGAGAAAACATTCTTGGTGACGGTAACGCTTGGCTCAGAGCATGATACATAAAAGATGTTGTTTGAGAATGAAGACAGTGACGAGGAGTTAGAGGGTGGTGATTCAGAAGAGGATGGGGAAGAAGGAGATAGTGAAGAAGAGGGGTAAGATGAAGAGGAGCGTGGATGTGGAGGGTCTCAAGGGACAGCCCAACATGTGATGCTTCAGAAGATTGTCCAAATTGATTGCTCCAATGAGATCATAACTAAGCTATTTAAGGTATGAATCATTATATATCCATCCTTCCCTCCTCTATTCTTCTTCTCTCTCTCTCTCTCTCATTTGTAATTTCAATCAGATTTCTTCATCCTACTCAGGCGCGTATTGGCACAAACCAAGAAGATCTATCTGATGGGGGGAGGGTGTACCAACAAAACAAGGTGGGCAGTCGATGCCCATTATTGAGCTATCAAGTGTTGAGTGATCCTCCACCGTGACAGCTCATGTGGCGTTGGGAACACCAAAGGAATATGCACTGAGTTATTGTATGTTTTACTAGTTGAATTCTTGTATTGGATATTATAGAACCTAGATAAAACGGCGTTTATTTTTATGCAGTAATCATGGAATTGGCGGCTCGATAGTCAACCGAATAGACACCATCAACAAGTGATTTGATCGTAAATGTGCTAGTTCCTTCAGGGCACACATCACAAATTGAGTCGGCCCAGGCACTCAGTGTGAAATGAGTTTTGGATATAAGAGAAACTAATGTTAGGTAGGGGCTGATGCTGGTGAAGGATATGACGAGAGAAGAGGCAAGATATAAGGGTCTCCCATGTGTGGAAGAGCCTAACCGCTTTGGAGGAATAACCAATGAAGACCATGCCACTGGTATCTTTGATGTTTTCCCCAACTATTGGCATGTAGATCATGAGGAGATAAGTGATTCTGATTCAAAGGTGGCCAATGAGATCTATATGACGTGGGTAAAATGGTGGAATTGTATCAAGTGCTTTCTCAGTCTGCCACAGATAGAATGGATAAAATAGATTGGATCGCTCCACACCTGGTTTCACGTTATCTGTGCTGGAGGGGTGGCAACTCTACGTCTTCATTAGATAGTACATGACTACATGGCCGAGAAGCTACGTGAGTGAGTCCAATGCTCTAATGTCTCCTGATGTCAAAAATAGTTAGGTAGTGGGCAAGCATTCCTGAAGTTGGATTAAGAGGTTTGACGCCATGAAGAACAGGCAAATGAAAAGGAGGTATTCATTGAAAACTGTTTAGATCATGTTGAGCAATTGAGGTCCCACCTTGAGGACTGCCAACAACAACTAGTGGAAGTGGGTCACTAAATGAATGAACTTCAAAATGAATAAGGGAAAGCATATTATAGGGTATGTGAACTATGCTCTGCGTCCGCTAATGAAGTGAGTGTTCTCAGGGGGAAGGAAGCAATCCTGGAAGAGACATGCCAAAAGGTAGCGGCGGTAGAGTGATCTATCCACGATGCTGATCCCTAATGGCCCTATTTTTTTCAAACTCATAAATTCATTTATTTTTACGGCCTCATGTTATGAACTGCATGTATGAATAGATTTATTTACTTGTTCATTTGGATCAATTAATCTCAACCACAATCATGAAACAAATAACAATCCATTCCTAAGATCACGTGGATCAAGCTCGATGTGAGAAACAAGGGATGCTCTCACTATTACTTCATTTGAATGCAAGATTTCTAACCATGATTTAGCAATCCGAGTTTTGAACCACCAACTCGGATTTCTAGGATGAAATGTGAGAGGACCGATTGTAGGATGAGGACCTTAGAACAGTAGATGTGTTTCCCTTTCCAATGTGCTCTAGCGCACAAGTGGGGTAATGCCAGGGGTGTTAGAATAAATCCAAACATAGAGAAGTGGAAAGTGTGAATCACGATACCCCAGATTTCGAATAATGTGGGGGTGGAACAACAATAAAATATAACATCTAACCATGTTCGAAACACGGTATCAATATTGCATTAGCCTGAAACGGTGATAACAAATGAGGACTGACCGCTGACCATGTTCAAAACATGGGTCCTGACACAGAGTGGCTTCCATTAGTCTTCCAGAAAATTGGCCTAAGATAGTAGGCGAGCCATAGGCTGATCATCCATACTTCTAGGGTGTTCTTTTAGAAGTGAATGAGGATGGGGTTCCGAATAAAACGCATGCAAAGTGTGGAGTTTGGAGTGGTGATTTGATCGAACAAAACCAAAAACTCTTGACATTAAACCAATGTGATGGAAACACATTAGTTGGGCGTATCTGTACGATCAGTGATCAGACATGACACCAAAAAGGACTTCATTGGTATGGACCTTGAAGGACCTATAGTTTTTCATCGTACGGTAAAGGCGGTGTACATATTTTAAAGGTCATACTGACTGGACCATGATCGGGCCCAATGGGCTAGGAGGGTTGATGACCCTATTGTTGGGCCCAATGAAAGATGCTTGGGCATCACTACGTATCCCAGAAAGATGATAATCAAACCAAATGTATTTTTGAGGGGTGTAGTTTATTGTCATGTTGGGCGATGAATGACATGTATGGCATGTCAACGTTAGTACACATCCTACCAAAACTACTATGCCCACCAAAGTCGTGCTCGATGTGGGAAAAAAGGAGTAGTGGTGGGAAATTCCTGACAAAGGAAACAACATGTTTGGGGAAAGGGGAATTTTGGTGAACATCGTCCAAATGATGTTAACTCATCCATGTGATGCGCCTACATGCATGATGAAGTAAATATGAGTACGTCATAATTCCACATGAACCTAAGAATGTGGAAATATTGGAATCATGGTGCTCGAGATCTGGACAATAATGAAGGTGGCGTGATGATAGGGGATAAATGTTGACCATGTTTGAAACAAAATATCCATATCGCATTAGCCTAGAATGGGGATTGACATATGAGGTTCGACCGCCGACCATGTTTAAAACATGGGACATGTTGAAAATGTCGTCTAAGTTCCTTAGGGACATTGGCCCAAGTTAGTTGGTAAGCCAATGTGTCATGAGACCAGGCTATAAAGGGGGTCCCTTAAGATGTGGATGAGGATGAGGATCCAAATAACAAGATCACAAACCTTTAACATGGAACGGGTGAAATGTCCCTGTAAAAAGTACACACATCAGATACTACCACAACTCATATGAGTATGAGAGTAAGACACATCATCTAGATGGAGTTGATTCCCCCTCTAATGAAAAAGGTCCTGAGGTTGCATGATTCCAAATTAATTTTCATAGTATGGGACATTAACGTGGATTAATTTAATGGACTGTTCGTAGGGCAGTGAAGTTGTCAAACATGACACATAGTTTCTATAGGGAGATCTTCATTTAGGGTCATAGAACTCAGACCATGTGGGGAAAAGACGTGGGAGGCACTTGGTGAAACCTTTTCAAAACCTGACATAAATGGGGTCCCATGGGGTACTCGCTACACCTCATGTTCCCAAAAGAGTTCTGGAGAGGGACTGAAAGAGAGGGGAAAATATTTTGGATACTAGTGGATGGACCCAGATAAAATGTGTATGGGCATTCCTAAATATCCCATTATGATAGAAACCAATCCATATGTAGTTCTGGGAGATGTCATGCAGTTTATCATCTTGTAGTGAGGACATATATTGATCTTAGTTTATGGGCATAGAACTCGGACCAGAGATGGTTGGATATGAGGGAGACACATGTTGAGGTAATTATGAAACCTGAAATTAATGGGGACTTTGAGTTCAGATCACCATGTGTTTGGTGAAGAGGTTTTAGGATGAGGGACTAAAAATGAAAGTTAGGCTAGGCCTGAGGCAAAGTGTATGAGCGTTCCTAAATATCCCATGGGGATGGGAATCAATCCCCACGTAGTTATTGAAGAGACACAGTCGAATACCAGTGTCAGAAATAATGAGGTTGTGTTGGTCTTTCCCTTACACCAAAAGAAGTGGTATTTGATAGATCTTGTTTGTCCATTAGGGTGAATGTGTGCTTTTTTAAGAAATGGACCTAGGAAATAATTTCCAGGAATCGCCACATGATTCATGTCATTCACAAGCATTAAGAAATGATATGGTGTGTGACTAATCCCAAACAAAATTCCCCCTTGATTGAGGATAACACGGTGTAGTGCTATTTTTCATCATGCGGCCAAGACGATAATCTCACTATTTAAGGTCATGTGATGGGACCAGCCTTGCATTTTATTGTCATGCAGTATAGATGCAACAATTTAATTTCATGTGGAACTATGCATAATAGTATAAGCACCATTGGTTCAGACATATTTAGGAGTGATGAGGTTCCCAAGGGAAGGTACACAACATGATAATGCATACCCTCCGTGAATGAGGATGAGTTCTACATCATACCGTGCGCGATTACGAGGAGGAAATCTCTAGCCGAGGGGCCAGGAAAGTGTAGGGGATAAGGGGCAGGTGAAACTAGCTCCCAGTTGAGCTATACCTAAAGACGAGATGTATGGGTGTTCCTATGTATTCCATGAGGATAGGAATCAAGTCACACATTGTTCTTCAACGTGCTTTTTAATGTTGTGTTGGAAAACATATTGTTTAATGTCATGTGGGATAGGAAGTAGGGGGATTACTCCTAAAAGGGGGCGTATGGGGTGCGGCTAATGCAAACCCGATGTGAATGAAGACATAATCCCATACGATGCCACATGGTCCCATAAAAGATAGAGCCCAGAAGGCAGAAAAAAAGAGATAATTTAGTGGGACTCGAGATGGACCAAAATACTAGACGTTTAGGCATTCTTACGTATCCCATGTGAATGGGAATCAAGCCATATGTAGTTCTTGATGGAGATCTTAGTTTAAGGTCTTAGAGCTCATACCATGGAGAAGTGGATTCCTTCAAAGAATGTACGAACATCAACCCGATCACTTAGCCCACATGATTCAACCTCGGTGTCGGAAACAAGGAAAGAAGTTGTTTTTTTGCAATACCAAGAACACATGCCAAAGAGAAGTTGGCACAGATCCCCGAATGAGGCCTTTAGAACTACTATTGTCCTTCTAACCTGCAAATTTGCACTAAGGGATAGTGCCAAGACTATCAAAATTCCATTGGGACCTGATGGCATAATTCAAATCATATATCCAACATTCATGGCCTGAAGGGGCTGGCGTGGTGATGGAGGATAACTGTGGACCATGATCGAAACACATCATCCATATCATGTTAGCTAGAAATGGGGACAAAAAATGAGTGTCAACCATAGAACATATTCACAACGTGGGACATGTATCGATTTGTGGTCTGAAAACCTCAAGGATGTTGGTATGTAATGGTAGGAGAGCCCTTAGGCCGAGCATCAATGCCATTTTGGGGTCAATTTAGGTGTCAAAGATACTGGAAGCCCAACTGAAGAGGAAAACAAAGCCTGAAAATTGGGTGAACGAATATACACTATGAATCTAACACTATAGGTTCTAGACTAGAGTACTAATGGGCCAATTGGTGAATCACCGAAGAGGGTAGAGGGACTGGACTTAAGGGCAGCCGGCATAAAGAGATGAAAGAAAGGAACGGGTTCGAAGGCTACATAAGAGAGAGAGGTATGTGACATGGTTGTTATAAACCTGATGTAAATGAGGAAACACACCCCTACTACACTGTATACCCCTCTTCTAGAAGATCGCAGGCCATGGGGCCAAAATGATAGGGATGTTTCTGGGATATGGGGTTAGACCCAAAGACCATATGTTCAGGTGGTCCTATGTATCCCATGAGGGTGGGAATCAAGCCACACGAAGTTCCTGGAAAGGGAAGACACAAATAAGGGCTAGAAACTCTAATTAAGAGCATGTACGACACAGTGAGTAACCCGACATTAATAACAACATGAATCCATACCGTACAACCCTATGTGAGAACTTAGGCCAGGGGCCTAAAAAGGATGAGGGTCCGGAGGATGGACCTTGGATAGAATGTCACGACAAGCTTGTAGTTTAACATCTTGCAGTGGAGACCAAGGTAGGGGAAAGTTATCTCATCCATGGATATGTATGACACTGTGAGTAACACGACGTAAATGAGGACATAATCACACACCACACCATAAAACCCTTAGTGAGAACTAGGTCCAGGGGCCCGAGATGGCCAAGGGGCCAGAGGGTGGGCCTCAGACGGAATGTTCCTACCAATTTATAGTTTAACGTCTTGAAGTTTGGATGAAGGTGATCTTAGTTTAGGGTCTTATAACTCGGACGGTAGATGACTAGTTTAATGTAATATGCATGGGAAAGAGAGGGTGAATCATCGTGCTTATGTAAGACCAAAAAGTGGCAATGTAGATTGAGGAAAATTGTTGACCAGATTCGCAACATAGTATACACCCTTGTGTGACTATAATTTGGGTAAAGCAATTGAGAGTAAACCATTGACCATATTTTCAACACGGGACAAGTATCAATTTTTCACTCGAAATCCTCAAGGGCGTCTACCCGTAATGGTAGGAGAGCCCTTCGGTTGTGCATCAATTCCATTTTGGGGCCCTTTTAGATATAGAGGGTGATGGAATCCCAAATAATGGGACTCATGAAGCATGGAATGACATGTGCTTGTGGGACAGACAATAAATGAATGGAGTTATGTCTGAAGGGGATATGTGTGGTGTGGTGAAATTGCCTGATGTGAATAGGGATGTGAGTCCATACAACACCAAAAAATACAAAATGAGAACATAGGCCAGGGTCTCGAAGGGGTCGGAGGACCTGAGTCTAAGCATCTCGACCCACTGTAGCTATATGTCCTCTCATGCGGGCATTTCCCTTATAACTGTTAATCCCACGTGAGTAATGCTCGGTGTGGGAAACAAGTAGTAGGATTAGGGTCTCCCAATCACATAATGGTCTAACAGCTGGAATCACCCTCCTTCATGACACATAACAAGATTTGGAGAGACGTTGGGGCAGAATAAACCACTACACTCCATTTTTTGGGACGTATGGATGTGGAGAAAACGACAAAATATAGCTTTTGAATAGATTCTAAACACATCTTCTAAATCATGTAACCTGAAATGAGAACAGAAAATGAGAGTCGACCCCTGATCATATTTGAAACTCGAGACTTGTATTGACTTTTTGTCTGAAACCCTCAAGGATGATGGCCCATTATGGTAGGGGAGCCCTTAGGCTAAGCATTCATGACCTTTGGAGGTCCTTTCGGGTGCGAAAGATAATGGCAACCCAAATGATGGGGGTGTGTGAAACATGAATGCACTCATGGAATTTCAAATAAAGTAGGACCAGATAAGAGACAATTATATTTAGGATAGTGAGATACATGGTACGTTAATGATGAACATGATGCGAATGTGGGAAAAGGCCTATGCCACAACATGTGTTTCATGCTAGTGGAAGGTCCTGCGGTTTTGGGGCTGGGCCTACGGGTGAAATGTTCGGGAAGTCCTACGTATTTTATAAGGATAGAAATCCATCCACAACTAGTTCTGGAATTCCATGCATTTTAGCGTCATGAGGTAAAGACAAGGGGGGATTAGAATAATGTAGGAGGGAATATAGTTCAATCATTGTAACCCTAACATGGGTGGGGCCAAAGAAGCCAACACGACGCCATGTAAGATCCTCCAAAAAAACTACGCCCAAGAGGGGATAGTAAAAGAGGGATCTAGGGATGGACTCATGACGAGGAGTCTGAGCATTCCTAAGTATTCCATGAGGATGGGAATCAAGCCACATGTATTCATTAAGCTGTAGTTTAATTTCATGCAAGAAGATTCAAAATTTAAAATCCAGTAGTACTAAACAGTTTAAGGTCTTGTTGGACCATCATGTTGTTTAGGGTCATGCAGGACCTTACATTTTATGGTCGCGCTAGACCATAATTCATTTTAGGGTCATGTTAGACCAATAATTTGATGTAGTACAGGACTTTTGTAACGCCCCAACCCCAGCTACCCAGAGTCGGTGCATTACTTCGTAACATTGGCATGATCACAAGAAAGATCAAATCTCGAAAGACCGATTGGTTTAGTAGCCTTGGAAACACTAGATATATGCATAAGTTTTACATTACATGATAAAATGAAAAACTACTACAACAACATAATGTCTCCACAGTCCACACTATTATCCCCTCATAATATCCCTGCAGGTCATTCATAACTTACTTCTTCATGTCCTGGGGAAAATAAAACATAGAAAAGGGGTGAGCTCAAATGCCCAGTAAGGATAACAATATAGCGGAACATTCAAAATAAGCATAAACATTTAAGGCAATGCATTACTAAAAAAAGCCTTTTAAACTTGAACTTCAACATAGTTTGGCAAAAGTAAAATGAAATAATTCCATTTACTTATTCACATGGATATTCTACTAATCGAATAATCACATGCAAAATCAATAACCACTTTCATAATGATGGAATGCATAATGCTAAACTTTAATTTCTTTTCAAAGCCTCGTCCCAAGACCTTGGGGCTAACTATAACCAGAACCCAACCCGGAGTGCCTCTAATAACCGGACACCAACCCGGAGTGCCTCTAATATCCGGACACCAACCCGGAGTGACTCTAATAACCGGAGACCAAACCGGAGGGCTTACTTTTACCAGTACCTAACCTGTAGGGCTTACTTTTACCAGTCCCCAACCTGGAGGGCTTACTTTAACCAGTCCCCAACCTGGAACATAATTGTCCAACACATTCATATGAAGTAAAGGTTGAAATATAACATAAACATTTTTATTGGAACTAGCATACGAAATGTCAATACTTTACTCATAAACCATGAATGCTATATAAATGACACATCTATAGTCAAACATATCACAAAAATTCATTACAATATGGAAGTTTTATATCATAATAAGTCAACTTCAAATAATCTTAAAATCCATCAAAGGATGTTGACATAGATGAAAATGTTTTGTTTAAAATTATTGAGGGAAATATCCATTTTTCATGAAAACATTTTAATGTTACACAATTTATAAATTAAGGCATTTAAATACATTTTTGAATCAAAGTGTCCCATACCACTTTGAAACTTTTGAATGGAATTAACACTTTTAAAACATTCATTTTCATATAATAAATCCTTACAAACCATTTTGAAAACGTGGACAAAAATGAGGATGATTTAGAAGAATAAATATTTAAAACATTTGAAATGATGTTTTAGTAAAAGTTCCCTTAGAAATAATCCCTTTGAAAACTCTTTTATGAAATATGGACATGGATAGTAAATATGTCCCTGTAGATACTTACGTAAAGACAACCTCGGATATTAAAGAGATTGTGAAGTAAACCCTTATGAAACATACAACCCATGAAAGATGTATCGTATAATGAAAATGTAAATACACATAAGGTAAAGTGTATTACACAAAGAATACAATTATGGGCAGTACATACACCACACAAAAGATAATAGTGGAAATATGGCATGAATATCATGGAAATAAAGAGTGAGATGAAAACCCCTTACCATGTTAATCAACTGAGTCGTATGGAAAAAAGTTAATAACCACCAAATTATTTACAGAATAACATGAATATAAAGATAATCATGATAATATATATCAAATGCCAGTACACAATACACCACTTTCAATAATTTAGTGGCGAATAATGGAAATCTCACGGAATTGAATGTGAGATAAGAAAATCCCTTACCTTGTACTTTTACTTGGTTGGCGTAGGTTAACCTCCTGTATAATATTGAAGTAATTGTTATTAAATTATACAAGAATCATATATATTAATATCATATCATATATGATCTTTAAACTTTGCTTTGTTAATAATGTCTTAGTATTATCGTTGTTTCGGGTGTTAACTTACTCGTTTTATTTTATATGTTTTATTACGTAAGCCATGTTTGTAATGGATAGGTTGTATATTATTCATATCCAGAATGATATCAAGTCCTTAAACATCATTTTTAAATCAGCAAATGATAATTATACTTGAATGGATATGATGGAGAATGAATCTCATCGCGTTCGTGGAGACGGTAGTCCGTACTTACGCACGAGCGACAATATCATTCTTTTGATAATATATAAATGGATGGTATATCATATATAAAGAATCATTAACATGTTATATTTATTATTTACATGAGTTACACATCATTATTATACCAATCCAAATAATAATATATTGAATAACAATTACACCATGACGTGGAGACGGTAAGCCGTATGTACGCACGTATGGAGACATGTTATTCCAAGGGTGGATAGAATACTGAATATGGTTGTACCATATTTATAATAACATCACAGTATATGTTAGATACTAAAGTTATTATTTTAGAATGGTAAGAACAAAGAAAGAAGAAGTGGAAGAAGAAAGGAACTTGAAAAGGGGTGGTGAAAACATTACCCCTTCTTCGGGTTCTTCCTTTTGATTTGATCAAAAGGGCTCCTTAGGTTGGCTTTCTGATCAGACTAAGGCCTCTAGGTTGTAGTGAGGGATGTTGGGAGAGTATTTGGGCAGAGATTGGCCGAACAAAAAGGCTTTGAAGGTGTGAATAAATGAGAAGCATGAGTGCCCTTTTATAAGAGGGGTGAGGGGTACCTTTGGAAAAGCTAGAAATATTAATTTATAATAAATTCATATTCGGTTTCTAATGGCTCCAAAGTTGATTATTCAAAGGTTATGGTGGGGACAGGTCGAAAAACACTCAACCAATAGAATTTAGACAGGTTTGGGTACTTATATTAACCTTATCTTTACGTATTAACTCTAAGTTAATTAGTTTCACTTTTACAATGTCTCTTTGTATTTTTATATAATATGGTTAATAAACTTACTATATACATCCAAGAGACCCCCAAGTGGTCCATTAATGATGAACCTATCATGATATAAGTCTCTTGGCCGAACCATAGATTTTTAAGAATTTAATATCAATTAATAATATAATATTTGTTTTAAGAACTCTTTTATGTCAATTTTGACACTATTCAATAGTTGATTTTTGTGAAACACATAACAGATTTATTAATTCGAAAAAAGTCAATTAAATCAATCCTAATATATCTTATTATCCAAGAAAATTAGTTTAATTCATTAAAAGTTTCATATTATATTTATTTGGGTATTTATAATATCAATTATTTTAATTTTTCACTATTATAGTAATTACTGCATCATCATTGTGTCATAAATAAAATAAATTATTTAACGTATAAAAATTATAAATAAAATATCATTATGTAGGAAATCTTTTTAGATTTCTAATGAATATTTATAATCTAAAATCCAACATATATAACCTTATGTAACAATTGTTTTTCTAAAAGATATATGCTTGTGTCATTTTTGAATTCATTTTAACTTAATTAAAATAAAGTGTCATTATCACTTACAAGTGGATACATGGGGTCCCAAAATTGACTCAAAGATGCCCATGGTCGACCATGTATCAACCAATAGGGTTAAGACACGTTTTAGGGTAATTTAGTATTATTATAATATTATTTTTTAACCCTTATTTACCGGATTTACCCTTAACCATGGTAAATAAAATTTTTACCGCAGTAATTATTCAAAATGTCTAAAAATAAAAGTTACCTATTTAAACAATTTTAACATCCCGATTCCAAATATGGAATCCATTTTCCTAAATTCAAAACACAGAAGTGGTAGAAATTAATTTAAAATTAATTCCCGCTGTCAAAACAAAATGCGTGTTTTTAAGAGATAATAACTATCAAAAGATTGACACTTGTTTATGTTCGGTTTAATTTTAAAATTATGTCAAATGAACAACATTATATTAAATGGTAAAAATATATTCTAAATATACTTTAAAACCACTCAAATTCATAATTTATCACTATTAATTATTTTGATTAAAAAAGTTGTTTTTAATTAAAATTTAGTAATTTTCACTATTCATCAAAATATGAAAGTTATCCAAAAAGTACCAAAATTTCACCTTAGGCTAAATTCGATATTCCGAATCCAGAAATGAAGTCCATTTTAAAATATAAAATATATATAATTTCGAAAAGTAAGTATTACTATTCATAACGGCTAGTTTGATTGGTTGTGGTGTGTGTTAAAACTCAAGGTTGCGTACAACACACGCTACTGTATTATTCAAAGAAAGCGTACCGTGGAAGCTTGGGATGTTTCATTTTAAATTTATTTGATGTCCCCATTTAGTCAAAAAGTTTAAAATATTGTATTTAAAAAGGTTTCACTATTAAAAGTTGATAAAAGTGCAATACTGAAAATGAATCTGTTCTTTTATTATGTCTAAGAAACTCATAATATGGATTCTAAAATTACAAGGATTATATAAAGTTTAAAATTTAGTTAATACTATTCATAATCTCTTTTGAACGGCTTGTTTAGTAAGTCATGGTGTGCTTGAACTCGGTGTTGCGTGTAGTGCAAGTTATTGTATTATTTCAAAGAAATAACACACTATGAAATCTTGGGATGTTACATTCTCCCCTCCTTCAATAAATTGTGTCCTCGCAATTTGAAATTGTTCTTAGAAAATAAAAGGTTGAAAATAAAAAATATCTTTGTGGGAAAACCCACATCGGAAATTGGGTTACTAGAATTTAGTCTTAATATGTGGAAATGAGAAATGAAAGGGTCACCACCAAATTATGATCTCGATTAGGAGAACATTGGTGGCAATTAGAGACATATAATTGGAGGAAAAACGAAAATATTTATAGGTAGTGATTGAGGTCATCAATCACAAACAAGTATAAAATTGAGGTCCTTATACTCATTAATCTACGATGATTTGAAATACCATCGGTTCAACAAAATATAGGGTATTAGGATAACACATTTTTGACGTTTCAAAATATCTTTGTTGAAATCCCACATCGAAAAATGAATTAATGAGGCCTCTATTTAAAATAAAGAGTGGAAAGTATGAAGATTACCGAAAATCACACATACTAGGGTTCCATGTAGGAAAATATGGACATGGAAGAGAAATCTAACCATCAATTATCTGATGGAGATTGGTAGAGAACATGGCTATGAAAAGGCCAACAATCCCAAAGCCATAAATTAGTGATGATTTAAGGTACCATCTAGGACAACATTTTTGTTCTATGTTACTTTTATTAATGTTGAGGAATTTATTTATGAGATTGGCTAAGATCATAAGGAGATATACTTACTTTATAATTAGAGTTTTATCCATTAATAAATTTCTACCACAAACTCATCTTTCACTCTAAAAGATAATAGAATGTAATTTTTTTTTCTATTTATACTATTCGTACAGGGTTCCAAAATAAATGAATTTATAATTCATCTACCAGATCTTTTAAAAAAACTACATTATTTAATCCAGGACATCTCTTGGTCCAGTGGTAGGTGATACACCCTTGTCGCCCTTCGGTTGCGGGTTCAAGTCTCGCGGCCTTTCCGGACGCGACGGGTTGCCGCCCGACCTCCGGGTTGTCCTTTTATGGCAATCCAAAATAATCCAAACTAGAACTATCCAAAATACTTATGTCCAAACTCACAGTCCAACATTTATAAGGAAGGTAAACATAATATAGATCCTTTTTACCCCGTAATAGCATATGAATACCTTCATCATGTATTACCATATTCCTTATTGATTACATTCATGCTCCCTTATTCCATATAGAATGTTGGATATACTTCATTAATCCAAAAATGTTTTAAACCCCAACAATGATGGAATATACAAATCATTAATCAGTTCCAAGGTAGTCAAGAATATCCAATATAATTTATCCAAAACAATCACATATTATTCCAAAATCACTACCTCAGTATCAGAACTATATTATGATTTATCATTCTCTCAACCATATATTTTCCAAAATTTTATCCTGCTATTGAGTCACTTTTCTTTGTTCCAAACAATCTCAAGTCCTTAATGAAATAGTACTGCAGTACAATCCTTATATACTCCATAATTATTATAACAAGTACATTGCTGATACAACACTCAAATGACATAATCAACACAATAACTCTAATCATTCCTCTTCATCTGTGGTAGTTTCATAACATTATTATTATCCAATAACATCATTTGCGGCATAGTCTGATGACCGGGACATAGGTTCGCGTATTGTCCAAACTCCTTGAAAATGAAGCATTATACATTTGAAACCATTTTCTTACCCTTGCAGTCACGTACTTTGTGCCCTTTTCCTCCACACTTATAACAAACTCCCATTCCTTTCAGGCAAGTTCCAGAGTTTTTCTTTCAACAGTTATCACATATGGGAAAATTCTTCTTTTCCCTCTTCCCTTTATCCATCTTTCTCTCTTCCATCCTTTTCTTCTCTTGCTTCCCTTCAAAGCCATAGGACTTAGTAAACTCTTTACTTATCTTATCAACACATGATATTATTTCTTCATATGATGATAATACATGCGAGACTATTTCTCTTGTAAATTCTGGCTTAAGACCATAAAATATATGATCCTTCTTTCTCTTTGTATCATGTGCATTTCTAGAGTTCTCATTCCTTCTACTGGGCGCCATTTCGAAACAATGGAATAAACTAGATCAGTTTATGAATCAAAATACATAATCCCATACTTATAAAACACTTAACATAAATTGAACTATTTATGGATATAGTCCATAATCATAAAAATTTCTCCTTTGAGGAAGTAAATCGACATAAACCCTTCATAATGGTTTGTAAAGAAAATGAGAATTATCCTAAACATATCCCCCGGGAGTGTCGTAACCAAGAGTGCAGCAAGGCCCGTTGTCGTGCACCAGTTCCCGTTCGAGTCTAGCTCAAAGCTGTGTTTTCGGGTTTTACCCCTTGGTACATCTGTGCCAGAGCCGCCTCTACCTGCTCGTATCCAGACAGGGATGTATTGCTCGAAAAACTCACAAAATCTCTACAATACCAAAATTCTAGGAAGTTTTCTATACTAATCCTCAAAGTCCATCTTAAATCTATGTGCTCTAATCAGAGTTTATCTAAATCTAGCTTCCAAGGTTTGTACTAAACTTCCTCTGATACCAACTGTAACGCCCCGACCCTAGCTACCCAGAGTCGGTGCATTACTTCGTAACATTGGCAAGATCACAAGAAAGATCAAATCTCGAAAGACCGATTGGTTTAGTAGCCTTGGAAACACTAGATATATTCATAAGATTTAAATTACATGATAAAATGAAAAACTACTACAACAACATAATGTCTCCACAGTCCACACTATTATCCCCTCATAAAATCCCTGCAGGTCATTCATAACTTACTTCTTCACGTCCTGGGGAAAATAAAACATAGAAAAGGGGTGAGCTCAAATGCCCAGTAAGGATAAAAATATAGCGGAACATTCAAAATAAGCATAAACATTTAAGGCAATGCATTACTAAAACAAAAGCCTTTTAGACTTGAACTTCAACATAGTATGGCAAAAGTAAAATGAAATAATGACATTTACTTATTCACATGGATATTCTACTAATCGAATAATCACATGAAAAATCAATAACCACTTTCATAATGATGGAATGCATAATGCTAAACTTTTATTTCTTTTCAAGGCCTCGTCCCAAGACCTTGGGGCTAACTTTAACCGGAACCCAACCCGGAGTGCCTCTAATAACCGAACACCAACCCGGAGTGCCTCTAATATCCGGACACCAACCCGGAGTGCCTCTAATAACCGGAGACCAAACAGGAGGGCTTACGTTTACCAGTCCCTAACCTGGAGGGCTTACTTTTACCAGTCCCCAACCTGGAGGGCTTACTTTAACCAGTCCCCAACCTGGAACATACTTGTCCAACACATTCATATGAAGTAAAGGTTGAAATATAACATAAACATTCTTATTGGAACTAGCATACGAAATGTCAATACTTTACTCATAAACCATGAATGCTATATAAATGACACATCTATAGTCAAACATATCACAAAAATTCATTACAATATGGAAGTTTTATATCATAATAAGTCAACTTCAAATAATCTTAAAATCCATCAAAGGATGTTGACATAGATGAAAATGTTTTTTTTAAATTATTGAGAGAAATATCCCTTTTTCATGAAAACATTTTAATGTTACACAATTTAGAAATTAAGGCATTTAAATACATTTTTGAATCAAAGTGTCCCATACCACTTTGAAACTTTTGAATGGAATTAACACTTTTAAAACATTCATTTTCATATAATAAATCCTTACAAACCATTTTGAAAACGTGGACATAAATGCGGATGATTTAGAAGAATAAATATTTAAAACATTTAAAATGATGTTTTAGTAAAAGTTCCCTTAGAAATAATCCCTTTGAAAACTCTTTTATGAAATATGGGCATGGATAGTAAATATGTCCCTGTAGATACTTACGTAAAGACAACCTCGGATATTAAAGAGATTGTGAAGTAAACCCTTATGAAACATACAACCCATGAAAGAGGTATCATACAATGAAAATGTAAATACACATAAGGTAAAGTGTATTACACAAAGAATACAATTATGGGCAGTACATACACCACACAAAAGATAATAGTGGAAATATGGCATGAATCTCACGGAAATAAAGAGTGAGATGAAAACCCCTTACCATGTAAATCAACTGATTCGTATGGACAAAAGTTAATAACCACCAAATTATTTATAGAATAACATGAATATGAAGATAATCCTGATAATATATATCAAATTCCAGTACACAATACACCACTTTCAATAATTTAGTGGCGAATAATGGAAATCTCACGGAATTGAATGTGAGATAAGAAAATCCATTACCTTGTACTTTTACTTGGTTGGGGTAGGTTAACCTCCTGTATAATATTGAAATAATTGTTATTAAATTACAAAAGAATCAAATATATTAATATCATATCATATATGATCTTTAAACTTTTCTTTGTTAATAATGTCTTAGTATTATCGTTGTTTCGGGTGTTAACTTACTCATTTTATTTTATATGTTTTATTATGTAAGCCATGTTTGTAATGGATAGGTTGTATATTATTCATATCCAGAATGATATCAAGTCCTTAAACATCATTTTTAAATCAGAAAATGATAATTATACTTGAATGGATATGATGGAGAATGAATCTCATCGCGTTCGTGGAGACGATAGTCCGTACGTACGCACGAGCGAAAATATCATTCTTTTGATAATATATAAATGGATGGTATATCATATATACATAATCATTAACATGTTATATTTATTATTTACATGAGTTACAAATCATTATTATACCCATCAAAATAATAATATATTGAATAAAAATTACACCATGACGTGGAGACGGTAAGCCGTACGTACGCACGTATGTTGACATGTTATTCCAAGGGTGGATAGAATACTAAATATGGTTGTACCATATTTATAATAAAATCACAGTATATGTGAGATACTGGAGTTATTATTTTAGAATGGTAAGAACAAGGAAAGAAGAAGTGGAAGAAGAAAGGAACTTGAAAAGGGGTGGTGAAAACATTACCTCTTCTTCGGGTTCTTCCTTTTGATTTGATCAGAATGGCTCCTTAGGTTGGCTTTCTGATCAGAATAAGGCCTCTCGGTTTTAGTGAGGGATGTTGGGAGAGTATTTTGGCAGAGTTTGGCCGAACCAAAAGGCTTTGATGGTGTGAAGAAATGAGAAGGATGAGTGTTCTTTTATAAGAGGGGTGAGGGGCACCTTTGGAAAAGATGGAAATATTAATTTATAATAAATTCATATTCGTTTTATAATGGCTCCAAAGTTGATTATTCAAAGGTTAGTGTGGGGATAGGTCGAAAACCACTCAACCAATAGAATTTAGACAGGTTTGGGTACTTATATTAACCTTATCTTTACGTATTAACTCTAAGTTAATTAGTTTCACTTTTACAATGTCTCTTTGTATTTTTATATAATATGGTTAAGAAACTTACTATATACATCCAAGAGACCCCCAAGTGGTCCATTAATGATGAACCTATCATGATATAAGTCCCTTGGCCGAACCATAGATTTTTAGGAATTTAATATCAATTAATAATATAATATTTGTTTTAAGAACTCTTTTATGTCAATTTTGAAACTATTCAATAGTTGATTTTTTTGAAACACATAACAGATTGATTACTTAGAAAAAACTAAATTAAATAAATACTAATATATATTATAATCCTATAAAATTAGTTTAATTCATTAAAAGTTTCATATTATATTTATTTGGGTATTTATAATATCAATTATTTTAATTTTTCACTATTATAGTAATTACTGAATCATCATTGTGTCATAAATAAAATAAATTATTTAATGTCTAAAAATTATAAATAAAATATCATTATGTAGGAAATCGTTTTAGCTTTCTAATGAATATTTATAATCTAAAATCCAACATATATAGCCCTATGTAACAATTGTTTTTCTAAAAGATATATGCTTGTGTCGTTTTTGAATTCATTTTAACTTAATTAAAATAAAGTGTCATTATCACTTACAAGTGGATCCATGGGGTCCCAAAATCGACCCAAAGATGCTCATGGTCGACCATGTATCAACCAATAGGGTTAAGACACGTTTTAGGGTAATTTAGTATTATTATAATATTATTTTTTAACCCTTATTTACCGGATTTACCTTTAACCATGGTAAATAAAATTTTTACCGCAGTAATTATTCAAAATGTCTAAAAATAAAAGTTACCTATTTACACAATTTGAACATCCTGATTCCAAATATGGAATCCATTTTCCTAAATTCAAAACACAGAAGTGGCAGAAATTAATTTAAAATTAATTCCCGCTGTCAAAACAAAAAGCGTGTTTTTAAGAGAATAACTATCAAAAGATTGACAATTGTTTATGTTCGGTTTAATTGTAAAATTATGTCCAATGACCAAAATTATATTAAATGTTAAAAATATATTCTAAATATACTTTAAAACCACTCAAATTCATAATTTATTACTATTAATTATTTTGATAAAAAAAGTTGTTTTTAATTAAAATTTAGTAATTTTCACTATTCATCAAAATATGAAAGTTATCCAAAAAGTACCAAAATTTCACCTTAGGCTAAATTCGATATTCCGAATCCAGAAATGAAGTCCATTTTAAAATATAAAATATATATAATTTCGAAAAGTAGGTATTACTATTCATAACGGCTAGTTTGATTGGTTGTGGTGTGTGTTAAAACTCAAGGTTGCGTACAACACACGCTACTGTATTATTCAAAGAAAGCGTACCGTGGAAGCTTGGGATGTTTCATTTTAATTTTTTTTGATGTCCCCATTTAGTCAAAAAGTTTAAAATATTGTATTTAAAAAAGTTTCACTATTAAAAGTTGATAAAAGTGCAATACTGAAAATGAATCTGTTCTTGTATTATGTCTAAGAAACTCATAATATAGATTCTAAAATTATAAGGATTATATAAAGTTTAAAATTTAGTTAATACTATTCATAATCTCTTTTGAACGGCTTGTTTGGTAAGTCATGGTGGGCTTGAACTCGGTGTTGCGTGTAGTGCAATTATTGTATTATTTTAAAGAAATAACACACTATGAAATCTTGGGGTGTTACAACTTTACCATTTAAGGTCATGTTGGACCATAGAGTTTATGGTCATGCGTGACCTAATGGCTCATGCAAAGTATTTTTTGAAAAACATGGCATTTGTGGGAGGAGTTATACACTCACCATTCATGGTAACTAGTGATTTTTCACCGTTAGAGTATAACTTGTGAATGATGTATGGTCCTTCCCATTTAGGCTCTAATATTGGTGGTTTCCATCCAGGTATTATTGGTGCCCTCAAGGCCAATACCAATTCTCCCTACAAGAAGGAACAGAGGAAAACTTTCTTGTTGAATGATCTGGTGGCCTAGTTCTCATGCCTTTCAAGATTATGCAGTGCACAAAGCCTTTTCTCATTGAGAAATTCTAACTTAGTCAGACGGATTTCAGATACTTTATATGGCACTAGCGGATCATAGATGGTTTTTGCGCAATGAGATAATTGAATCTTGATGGGCAGGACAACCTCCATCCCATACACCTAGGAATATTGGGTCACCTGGGTGGAATTACAAGTCGTCGTATGGTAATCCCAGAGGGCATTGGGGAGATTGTCCGGAAATCTCATCTTAGTCTGACCGAAACGTTTTCAACAGAATTTTAGTGATGGTCTTATTGAATGCCTTGATCTGTCCATTTTCATGTGCATGAGAGCAAGTGGTATGGTTAGAACGGATTTTTTACTTAGTGTAGAACTTCTTCAGCTCAGCTGCTCAAAAGTATGGTCTACTATTGGTGAGGACGGTGTGAGGGACTCCAAATCAGAAGATGATGTTTGAACTCACAAAGTCAAAGATGGAATGCGCCATGAACTCCTTGAGTGGAACTGCCTCTTCCTACTTGGAAAAGATATTTGTATCCATCATGATGAATCTCAACTGGAGAGCTATCGCTGGTGGATATGGTCCCATGACAACGAGTCCCCACACTGCAAATGGCCAAGAGTATTTGGTGGAGTGGAGAGGATCTGGCAGCTGACGCATAAACTTATAATGAATATGGCATGCATGAAATATTTTCGTGAACTCGATGCAGTCATTGATCATAGAGGGCCAAATGTAACCCAGTCTCTGGATCTGGTGAGACAGCTTTAGACCAATCTAATGAGCCCCGTAGGAACTGGCGTTATTCTCCTTAGTGACTTGGGAAATCTCCACTCCTTGAATGTAATGAAGGAGAACCCCATCAAACCCACGCTTGCAGAGGATTTACTCATGGCCAGGGTCATCGTAGATGGTGAATTGCAACATACGACATCAGAGTCACCCGCGCCCGCCCCGATCTTCTAGGAGATAACCATTTTTGAGATACTCAACAAAGGGGGATCTCCAGTTGGGAGTCACTTCGATCACCGCATCTAGGGTACCCGGGGGTCCTGACGTGGAGGCTCTGGTAAGGAGGCTTACCCATGGGTCGTCGTCGTCATCGGGGGAGGGGGATAGGTGTAATGACTCTTCGTTGTGCCACGTGGATAATTAGATAATCCTATTCGGGATCCCCATGTGAGGTATCCAGGCTGACCAGGGTGTTAGCTCGACCATTCTGATATTGTGGAACATGAGTAATGTCTTTCCGAGATAGGAACTATGTTATTTGTTGGAGGGTGCATTCAAACAAAGTTACGAGCTATGGATTACTAATGATGTAGTCACTATTTAATTGTTTGATGACTAGTTCAGAGTCCCCTTTCACATGCGAATGGGGAGAATCAATCTTGGGAGCGAACTCGAGGCCAGTGATGGGAGCCTGAGACACTGCCACATTTTTGGTGCAGCGTTATGACAACAAGAATGAGTATCGTAGGATGGATTATGTCGGGGTAATGAAGACAATACCTAGGCCTACTCTGTTGAACCTGGGGTCATTGAGCCTTCTGCTGGTGGGGATTCACAAAGCACCATCTTAGTGCATATGCCAACATGGGGTAGCATTGTCTACTGGGAGGATCACCTCATCGGGGAAGTCGAGATCCAAGGATTAGTCAGTAAGATTCGGATGGGCAGTATGGAAGTCTCCCATTGCATTCCCCTTAATATTATTCATAGGGACAAACCTGACATTGAAATTCTCAAGAATCACTACCCACTTATCTAGATGGCATGCCAACATGGTATGGTTCAGGATGTACTTCAGTGGGTTTACACAAGACCCCTGCCGTACCATGTAGTGCTGGAATTAATTTCGCAACTTCTGTACTGTGAATACAAGTGCAAGAATCACTTTTAAATGGGGGGTATATAGTTTTCATATAGATTATCATATTTATGAGGTAGTAAAGGATGTTTTCCAACCCCTCGTTGTTCTTTTATGAGAGAAGGGTGCCAAGAGATCAATCTCAGGTGGTCACATAAAGGAACAATGGATTTTCGAAGAGGGGTGACATTAAGACCGGAGGCTGGAGTAGATACTGCTTGATCTCTTCAAAAGTATTATGACATTATTCTTCCCACTCATAGATGGAACCTTTCTTCATGGGTCGAGAAATGGTCTTACACTTTTCGTCTAGATTCGCGATGAATTTTCATATATAGGATAGGTGGCCTTGGAAGCCCTGAAGCTCCAGAATGTTGCGTGAATGATACATCTAGATAATGTCCATGATCCTCTCTGGGTCGATCTCAATTTCCTTGTACCTGAACACAAAGCCAAGAAACATTCCAGAGGTGACACTGATGGCCCACGTCAATGGGTTCGTCTTCAGGTGACGAGAACACTGGAAGCCGAACACTTCCTCAAGGTCTTTGTGATGGTCATGATGCTGGCGAGATTTTACCACCATATCTTCCATATAGAATGTAATGACACGTAAATTTCATGGAAATTTTTTTCTTAATTTTCTTTGGAATTTTACAAGAGCGCAGTTTCTGACGGCACCTGATTCTGAGGCCCGGTGTGCCCGGAATCATTTTCCAAAGTTTGGCTCGGGTACATGTAGTGAACGGACAAGCGGGTTTTTCTAACTTTTGAACCGGTGCTCGGAATCGAATTCTGAGGGCACTGATGGAATCGCAGCGCCGCTACATGCTTAGAAACGCCTCTTCCGTAGTTGCGTTTTCTCGGGTGTGGTTTTTTATTTTTCGGGTTTAAAGTTAAGAAATAAAATAATTGAACGACAAACTTTATTTTATTTCACCTAAGACACTTGAAGCCACTTAAAGATACTTAAGATGATTTATTGAGGATAGGGTGCTATCATAAAATATCCTACCCTCTTGGTATGATATTTGTGAGGTGGGGCACGCCTGAGCCCCACTGTTTCTTTCCTGCTAAGTAACACACCAGCGAAAACCTGTCTTTTTGAAAGTCAACTGACGCGTTGTCTAAATTTCTTAACGCACCAAATAATTGGGCGGTTTTATTCATTAAATTAATTGGTCGGTTTATTTTGTTGAATTAATTCTATGAATTAATGGGTCGTTACTTATATCTTTTTCATTTGTTGGCATAATAATAAAATAAGACCAACGCACAACATCTGAAAAATTGCTCATTGGTAAGTTTTGACAAGATTTGTGCCTTCACCCACCTTGATGAAGAACGCGAAGAACGCAAAAAACGCGAAGAACGCAAAGAATGCCTTCACCCTCGGAGATTGACGACGCTTCATCCAAGACGTTATTCCCCGCCCCGATCTCCGATCACCAACTGCTCGAGGTAAGAGATTTCAGGTTTCTTTTAAAACTTCTTTGTGGTTTATAACAACACATGGATTTAATTATTTTTAATTAAATCTACTGTTTCTTAGTCCTCGGAGTTCATCGACGCAATGCCGGATACCGCGACGATCCCCTCCTTCCGCGACGAACCCCTCCTTCTGTGACGATCAAATCTGCGAAGAACGCGCGTGCGACGACTTGACGAGGTAGGGATTTTATTTTTGGAAATACCTTTTTTAAATCCCTATGTTTGTTTCTTTTAAAACAAGAACATGGATCATGTGCGATTTTAAATTAGTAAAATTGTTTTTATACGTTTGTCATGTGTTGATTTATCCTCCCGATTGATACTGTCTAATGCGGAGGGTGTGGGCCAAAAAAACACGGCCCGACAACCCACTGTCATTCCTCGTTGTTGTGCGGATTTTGCGGGCGATGAAAAAACGTGCCGCAAAAGAAATTTGATGATTCCGCAGAGAAGAACGGGTCCCGGGAGGAGCAGCGGCGCAGACGGGAAGGAAAACGGACCACCGGAGCAACTCTGGTGGCCCGCGGAAGTCTCCGGCGGTGCCCCAGCGCACCGCCGGACAGGGCCGCCGCGGTCGCGCGGGTACGGTTCACCCGTACGGGACGCGGAATAAGCCGTGTCCGCTGATGTCCAGAGCGACCCCTCGAGGGCCGCGGCATCATCATCCCGCGGGGGCGGCACCCCGCGGCTGCCACGCTCGGCTGCTCGGCCGAGCCAAGCCGGGCCGGCCCGCACCCTGGCCAGACCAGACCGGGTCCAGTCGGGTTGGACCGGGTCGGGTCGACCCGGTTCAGCCGACTCAGGGGGGTCGGGCTAGGTCGGCCCGGGCCCAGACCCCGCGTCTTCGGACAGTTTTCGGTCTTTTCCCGTAACATGAGCTACGGGCCTCCGAACGACGCGCCGTCAATGGTAACACGATCCTTGGATCGAGACGGTCATTTCGGTATATGCACTCAAGGTTTCATAATACTTTGGGTTCGGCCGGGTTGGTTCGTACACGAAACCAACCGGGCCCTCGGAGTGGAAACGGTCATATCTTGATCTACGGACGTCGATTGACATGCCGTCGACTTTGTTGTTTTCTTCTAAGTGAGACAGATCTTTTGGAATACACCGCCTGAGGTGGGGACGCTGGTGGAGTACGGTCGGGTTTGTTTTTAATTAAAAACCAACTGCGCCCCTGGGACGAAAAAGCAAATATCTCTCAGACCGGGCGTTTGATTGACGCACCGTCTGCGACGTTGAGTTCCTGTTGTCGATACGGATCTTTTGAATACATCAACTTTGAACTTTGTGTCAGTTGATGTATCAGCCTCTCGGCTCGTGGAGCGAACCCTCCCGAACGATCTTGCTGTGTGCGGGAACCCTAGAGCTAGCTGCGACTGCTACTGTGACTGCGACGACGACTGTGCAGAGATCATCAGTGGACTGCGACGACGACTGTGCAGAGATCCTTAGTGGACTGCGACGACTACATCACTTATTGATCCATTGTGGGTCAGTGCTACAGGTCATGTGTGGGCCCAATCCTATGTGGGTCTGATCCTGTGTGGGTCAGCGCTTAGCGGTTCTGTGTGAGCCAGCGCCTACAGGTCATGTGTGGGCCCGATCCTGTGTGGGTATTTGCGGGGGTTAGTACCTATCGATCCTTTGTGGGTCCAACAACTTAGATGGATCTGTGATCATCTTTATCATCATTTGAAAAAGTATACCTGTGTGAGCTGAATCCTGTGTTTCTCTCCTTTGTGGATTGTGCTGAGCTATCCTGTGTGGATTTACTGTTTACTCTCCATTGTGGATTGTGTTGAGCTATCCTATGTGGATTAATTTTTCTCTCCTTCGTGGATTGTTTTGTGCTATCCTGTGCGGGTTTACGTTTTTCTTTCATGTGTGGACTGGGTTGTGCTTGGGCTCGGGTGTTGGAGCCGAACGGAAATTGATGACTTAGGTATACGTATGGGCATATACCTAAGTAGTGTCGAATGTTAATTCGTGATTGTATCTTTCATTGTGGTTTATACTTTGTGGATTTCAGGAGACATTCGGGGGTCTCGGGAATCCTACTGAGTAGCATATACTCACCCATGCACGGGCAATGCCCGCACTACATTATGTTGGTTGCAGACGACGGACAGCGCTGTTCATGGTGGAGGCTGCGGAGCAGGACGGTACCTGGAGGTGGGCCACTAGGTGGGACGTACTCGGAGTGCTCGGGTGGACCCGAGGAGTAGTGGAGGCTATCTGCACCCACCCTTCAGGTGGGACTTCCAGAGGACGGCTCGACGCTGCGGCTTTTCCTTTCAGTTGCTGTTTTTCCCTTTCAGTGGTACTTTACAGTTGGTCTTGTATTTCCGGCCCCTTTTACTTTCAGCATAGCTTAATTTTCCTCTTTCTTACTATGTGGTGCTTGTTTACTTTTCAAAGTCAATGCCTTCCCTTTTTCTGGGATTTACGTTTTGGTGCTAGTCGCGATCCCCTGCCCTATGGAAGGCGGGCTTGGGGTAGTCACGGAACGGGCCCCGAGGACGGGTCGTGAAAAATTTGTATCAGAGGTGGTCGGTTCTACTACAGACTCTGATCTTTATTCTATGTGAAGCAATAGTGTTTTGCGTATTGGGTGTGGTTATCAGTCCAGGGAGTCCAGTGTTGGTGCGGCGGCCGACGTATCCATACACCGGGACCCTGACTTCTGATTTACGACATAATGCATGAAAACATTGGTTGCATGTGTGATTCAAGTTTTCTTTGTGATTACTTGTGTCAGCTCACTAGGCATATTGTTCTGACCGTGGAACACTTGTTTCTTTTTCTGGATGGCCCCACGACGGCAGCCAGCTATGGTTCCGAGAGTCATACGTGACGACAGCCCGCCGAGCGACGAGGCCTCGGTATAGGGCCCTTTGATGACGGATGCACTGGTGGTACCTCTACCCGCCGAGCCACCGATGCTTCCAGCCCCAGCCGCCGATGATGCACGTCGCCTTGGAGCTCTGAACGAGATCCAGTGCCAGTGACCACCTAGGTTCCCTGGGGAGATGGATTCCCAGGCAGCAGACGACTGGCTGGAGGTAGTGGGGCGAGTTTTTCCAGCTAGTGAGGACACCAGCAGACCTCATGGTGATCCTCACGGTGAGCTTACTGCACGCAGCAGCAGGACGATGGTGGAGATTTATGCTCCAGGTGCACAATAAGACCTCTCATATCTGGATGGACTTCGAGAGCCTCTTCAGCTCAGAGTTCGTCCCGGCCACCCTCTGTGTGGTGCACATCCAGGAGCTTCTACAGCTACGACAGGGAAGCTTCACGGTCGCCAAGTATGCGGCGAGGTTTACCGATCATTCTCGCTACTCGACAGATATGGTACGGGACCCATTCTTCCGGGCCCGGACCTTTGAGCAGGGTTTGAGACACGAGATTAGGGCATCGCTGATCTCCCTCAGCATCCCAACCCAGGCAGGAGTACTGGAGTGAGCCCTTCTGATGGAGAGATTTCTTGCTGAGTCTACTTCAGCAGCGAGACCTACCGCAGGGCGGGGGGTAGCGGAGTCTTCAGCAGCAGGTAGCCGACGAATGACTCAGAGGTCCAGGACGACCACACCCTCTCGTAGACGACCTCAAGACACTGGCTCAGCAGTGCGGGGCACACAGCCCGAAGCCAGTCTTTCGAGAGGCAGGCAGTGCTACACTTACGGCGGGAAGGGTCACATGGCTCGTGACTACCCGACCCACCGTGCCGAGAAGCACCAGATAGTTGAGGGGCCACCCAGGCAGAGGCAGAGGGTTGACAGTGGTCGTTGGCAGAGAGGTGGAGGACGAGGAAGAGGAGCTGGTTGAGCAGCAGGTGGTGGGAGATGCTTTGAAGCTCTTCCACCACCACCACCGGGAGGTCCGCCCCGATCACAGGGAGCTGGCAGATAGAGACAGGCACAGCTCTAGGCAGCGGAGGCCTATGACCACAGCACGCTAGAAATGATTCAAGGTGTGATATGTGTCTATTCCACCTTTGCTTCAGTTCTTATAGACACAGGAGCGAGTCACTCTTTCATAGCCGCTGCCCTTGTTCGGAGCTCGGAGATTCCAACAGAGTCGTTGGCTTGATCCTTACGGCTAGAGACTCCTACAGGAGCAGACTCGATGATTACACACTGGTGCCGGAAGTGTGAGCTTACTCTAGGAGGTGAGAGCTCTGGCTGGGATCTTCTTGTAGCAGCTTCGAGGCCTTACGACGTCATCTTGGGCATGGATTGGTTATCTACAGTCCATGCACAGATTGATTGTATTAGGCGCAAGGTGCGATATGTGCACACTGACGGGAGAAGGTTCACCTTCACCGGTGAGAAGGGAGCCTTTGCAGCACAGGAGGGACTCTCGTAGAGGAGGGGATAACCCACCACACATTAGTTGGCTAGCCTCATCCTTGGAGCAGTTGACGTGCGGAGTCCTAGTTTTCCTGCAGTGGTGGATCAGTACGCAGACGTCTTCCCTGATGACTTTCCGGGGCTACCTCCTCGTAGAGAGGTAGACATTTATATTGATTAGTACCCCAGGACAGCCCCGATATCCACTCCAGCGTATCATATGGCCTCCACTGAGCTTCAAGAGCTGCGGGTACAGTTGGAGGACTTTTAGGGCAAGGGGTTCATCCGACCCAGTGTATCACCCTGGGCTTCCCCGATATTGTTTTCCAAGATGGAAGACGGGAGCTTGCGACTGTGTGTCGACTATCGTCGCCTGAACCAGGTGACACTGAGGAACAAGTATCCTCTACCGAGGATTGATGACCTCTTCGATCAGCTCAAGGGAGCACGGTGGTTCTCAAAGATAGAACTCAGGTCAGGCTATCATCAGCTCAGAGTTCGAGATGAGGACGTGCAGAAGACGACTTTTAGGTGTCGGTATGGCCACTATGAGTTCTTGGTTATTCATTTCGGCGTAGCCAAAGCTCCAGCAGTGTTCATGAGCCTCATGAACTAGATCTTCCAGCCATACCTCGATCGATTTTTCATGGTCTTCATCGATGACTTTTTGGTGTACTCGAACACGGAGGAGGAGCACGCCTACCACTTGCAGGTTGTGCTAGACACGCTCCGAGAGCACTAGCTTTATGTAAATCTCTCGAAGTTCCAGTTCTGGTTGCGTGAGGTCCACTTCTTGGGGCACGTCATTTTTGAGGTGGGAGTTTCGGTGGATCCTGCGATGATCGAAGCAGTGCTAGCTTGGGAACCACCCAGGAGCGTGACAGAGGTGCAGAGTTTCTTGGGTCTAGATGGATACTATCGGAGGTTTGTGGCATACTTCTTCAGAGTTGCGGCACCACTCTCAGCTTTGACGAAGAAGGGGAAACCCTTTGTGTGGTCAGACAGATGTCAGCAGAGCTTCCATGAGCTGAGATAGAGATTGACCAGCGCACTTATCTTGAGGTTTCCTGAGGAGGGAGTTGGATACGTAGTCTACTGCGATGAATCAGGGACCGGACTCGTGTGTGTCCTGATTCAGGAATGGGCCATGATTGCCTATGGATCACATCAGTTGAGGCCAAATGAGCATAACTACGCTACCCATGACCAGGAGTTAGCGGCAGTGGTCTTCGCTCTGAAGACATGGCGACACTATCTGATGGGCGAGCACTTTACAGTCTTTTCTGACCACTAGAGTCTCAGGTACATCTTCTCGCGGAAGGACCTGAACCTGAGACAGTGGCGATGGCTCGAGTTCCTCCAGGACTATGACTTTGAGATATTCTATACTCCTAGGAAGGGGAACATGGTAGTCGATGCCCTCAGTAGGAGGACGGGCATCCAGCTACTTGAGGAGGCGACAGAGCAGCTATCCACTTTGCAGATATCCTTCATGGATAGAGATGGAGCATCCTTCCTTTATTCTCTCATAGTCACCCCTCCACTACTGCAGTGGGTCAGAGAGGCACAACGTGAGGACGCTAACTGTGAGACGTGGCGTGCACAGTTATCTTCAGGACAGGCACCTGATGGCTTCTCCTTTGGAGGAGGGCATGACATCCTTTTAAGAGGACGTACCTTGGTACCAGTCTCTTTACGAGAGGAGGTGCTAAGAGAGTTTCACACTTCTCCCTTGGCGGTACATCCTGGAGTGGCGAAGATGTACTAGGACCTCAGACGACAACACTGGTGGCCGGGCATGAAGAAGGGTGTGGCAGAGTTCATTTCTCGATGCCTCACCTGCCAGCAGGTGAAGGCAGAGCATCAGGTACCAACAGGCTTGGTACAACCATTGGAGGTCCCGGAGTGGAAGTGGGATGGGATATCTATGGACTTCGTGACTGAACTTCCACACACTTCTAGAGGTCACGACTCCATTTGGGTGATTGTTGACCGACTCACCAAGTCGGCACACATCTTACCCATCCAAGAGCAGGGATCAATGGAGAGCATGTAGCGTCTCTACGTTCAAGAGATTGTATGGATTCACGGTGTACCATCATCTATCGTCTCTGATCGAGACTCTCGCTTTACTTCCTGGATTTGGAAGGGGTTGTTGGAGGCGTTCGGGACGCGGCTACGTCTGAGAACCACCTTTCACCCTCAGACGGATGGTCAGACGGAGAGGACCATTCAGACTCTCAAGGACATGCTCCGCACATGTGTCCTCGACATTGGTCGTAGCTGGGAGGATCACCTACCCTTGATGGAGTTCGCGTACAACAACAGCTACCACTCCACCATCAGGATGGTACCATACGAGGCATTATACGACAGACCTTGCAGATCTCCATTGTGCTGGACAGACCCTGGGGAGTCAGCACTTGTGGGACCAGAGATGGTCTGGGCCATGACAGAGAAGGTCCAAGTCATCCAGGAGCGGATGAGGATAGCTTAGAGCCGGCATAAGTCTTATGCTGACAGGAGACAGAGGCCACTAGAGTTTGAGGATGGTGACCACGTCTTCTTGCGTGTCTCACCTCGACGTGGATTACAAAGATTTGGTCGAGGCGGAAAGTTGTCTCTACGATTCATCGGACCATTCCAAGTCATCAGCTTGATTGGCGAGGTGGCTTATCGCCTGGCTCTACCACCTCAGTTCCACCGGGTGCACGACGTCTTCCACGTATCTCAGCTGAGGAGATACGTGCACGACCCAACACACATTATTGACCATGGGGATCTAGATGTAGATGATGGGGCGACTTTTACGGAGGTCCCGATGGAGATAGATGATCGACAGGAGCGGGTCCTACGTGGGTGATCGATTCCTCTTGTGCGCATCAGATGGCAGCACGGGAACCTCCAGGAGAGCACATGGGAGCGGGAGGCTAAGATATGTGCTCAGTACCCACATTTGTTTCCCTAGTTTATGATGTATCTTTACGGGGAAGTAAATCCTTGAGATGGGAGTAATGTAAAGACCTGTAAATTTTAAGGAAATTTTTTTTCTTAATTTTATTTGGAATTTTACAAGAGCTCAGTTTCTAACAGAACCTGATTCCGAGGCCTGGTGTGCCCGGAATCATTTTCCAAAGTTTGGCTCGGGTACGTTCAGTGAACGGACGAGCGGGTTTTTCTAACTTTTGAACCGGTGCTCGGAATCGAATTCTAAGGGCACCGATGGAATTGCAGCTGCAGTACTTGCTTAGAAATGCCTCTTCCGGAGTTGCGTATGCTCGGGTGTGGTTTTTTATTTTTTGGGCTTAAAGTTAAGAAATAAAATAATTGTACGACAAACTTTATTTTAATTCACCTAAGCCACTTGAAATTCACTTGAAGCCACTTAATGCTACTTAAGCTGAGTTGTTGCATATAGGGTTCTATACAAAAATATCCTACCCTCCTGGCAGGATATTTGTGTGGTGGGGCCCGCACGAGCCCCACCGTTTCTTTCCCGCTAAGTAACCCACCCGCAAAAACCCGACTTTATGAAAGTCAACTGATGCGTTTTCTTAATTTCATAACTCACCAATTAATCGTGCGTTTTTATTTGTTAAATTAATTGGGCGGTTTATTTAATTGAATTAATTATATGAATTAATGGTTCGTTACTTATCTCTTTTTCGTTTGATGGCGTAATAATAAAATAAGGCCAATGCACGACATCTGAAAAAATTCTCGTTGAGAAGTTTTGACAAGTTTTGTGCCTTCACCCACCTTCATGAAGAACGCGAAGAACATGAATAACGCGAAGAACACGAAGAACACGAAGAACGCCGTCACCATCGGAGATTGACGATGCTTCATCCGAGACGTTCTTTCCCGCCCCGATCTCCGATCACCAACTGCTTGAGGTAAGAGATTTCGGGTTTCTTTTAAAACTTCTTTGTGGTTTATAACAACACACGGATTTAATTATTTATAATTAAATCTGTTGTTTCCTGGTCCTCGGAGTTCGTCGACGCAACGCCGGATACGGCGATGATCCCCTCCTTCCGCGATGAACCCCTCCTTCCGCGAAGATCAAATCCGCGAAGAACGCGTGTGCGACGACTTGACGAGGTAGGGATTCTATTTTTCGAAATACCTTTTTTATATTACCGTGATTGTTTCTTTTAAAACAAGAACCTAGATCAAGTGAAATTTTAAATTATTAAAATTGTTTTGATACGTTGGTCATGCGTTGATTTATCCTCCCGATTGATACCGTCTAACCTGGAGGGTGTGGGCCAAACAAACACGGCCCGACAACCCTCCGCCATTCTTTGTTGTTGTGCGGATTTGGAGGGCGATGAAAAAACGTGCCTCAAGGGCAATTTGATGATTCCGTAGAGAGGAACGGGTCTCGGGAGGAGCAGCGGCAAAGACGGGAAGGAAAACGGACCACCGGAGCAACTCCGGTGGCCCGCGGAAGTCTCCGGCAGCGCCCGGGCGCGCCGCCGGACAGGGCTGCCGCGGCTTCAGCCGCGGCAGTTGCGGCCAGCAGACCCACACCCGCGTGGGTCCAGTTCCCCCGCACGGGACGCGGCAGAAGCCACGTCCGCTGATGTCCAGTGCGGCCCCTCGAGGGCCGCAACATCCTCATCCCGCGGGGGCGGCACCCCGCGGCTGCAACGCTCGGCCGCTCGGCCGAGCCGAGCCGGGCCGGGCCGCGCCCTGGCCGGACCGGACCGAGTCTAGCCGGGTCGGAACGGGTCCGGTCGACCGGGTTTGGGTTCACCCGGTTCGAACGACGCAGGGGGGGTTGGGCCGGGTCGGCTCGGCCCAGACCCCCCGTCTACGGACCGTTTTCAGTCTTTTTCCCGTAACATGAGCTACGAGTCTCCGAACGACGCACCGTCAGCGGCAACGCGATATTTGTATTGAGACGGTAGTTTTGGTATATCACACTCAAGGTTTTGGAATACTTTGGGTTCGGCCAGGTTGGTTCGTACACAAAACCAACCGGGCCCTCGGAGCGGAAACCCTCATATCTTGAGCTACGGACGTTCGATTGACGTGCCGTCGACTTTGTTGTTTTCCTATAAGTGAGACAGATCATTTTTCATACTCCACCCGAGGTTTGGACGCAGGTGTAGTACAGTCGGGTTGGTTTTTCCTTAAAAACCAACCGGGACCCTAGGACGAAAAAGCCAATATCTCTCAGACCGGGCGTCCGATTGACGCGCCGTCTGCGACGTTGAGTTCCTATTGACGATATGGAACTTTTGGATACATCAACATAGGATTTTGTGTCAGTTGATGTATAAGCCTCTCGGCTCGTGGAGCGGACCCTCCCAAACGAGCTTGCTGTGTGCGGGAACCCTAGAGCTGGCTGCGACTGCTACTGTGACTGCAACGACGACTGTGGAGAGATCCTCAGTAGACTGCGACGACGACTGTGCAGAGATCCTTAGTGGACTGCGATGACTACAGCTCTCAGCGATCCTTTGTGGGTCAGTGTTATAGGTCCTGTGTGGGCCCGATCCTATGTGGGTCCGATCCTGTGTGGGTCAGCGCTCATCGGTTCTGTGTGAGCCATCGCCTACAGGTCCTCTGTGGGCCCGATACTATGTGGGTCTTTGCGGGGGTTAGTACCTATCGACCCTTTGTGGGTCCGATGACTTAGATGGATAAGTTATCATCTTTATCTTCATTTGAAGAATTATACCTGTGTGAGCTGAATCCTATGTTACTCTCCTTTGGGGATTGTGCTGAGCTATCATATGTGGATTTACTCTTTACTCTCCTTTGTGGATTGTGTTGAGCTATTCTATGTGGATTACTTTTGCTCTCCTTCATGGATTCTGATGTGCAATCCTTTGTGGGTTTATGTTTTGCATTCCTGTGTGGACTGGGCTGTGCTTGGGCTCGGGTGTTGGAGCCAAACAGAAATTGATGACTTAGGTATATGTATGGGCATATACCTAAGTAGTGTCGGATGTTACTTCCTGATTGTATCTTTCCTTGTGGTTTATCCTTTGTGGATTTTGGGAGACCCTCGGGGGTCTCGGGGTCCCTACTGAGTAGCTTATACTCACCCCTGCACGGGCTATGCCCACACTACGTTGTGTTGGTTGCAGACGATGGACATCGCTGATCGTGGTGGAGGCTTGTGGAGTAGGACGGTACTTGGAGGTGGGCCACTGGGTGGGATGTACTCGGAGCAGTCAGGTGGACCCGAGGAGCAGTGGAGTCTATCTGTACCCACCCTTCAGGTGGGACTTCCAGAGGAAGACTCGACGCTGCAACTTTTCCTTTCATTTGCTGTTTTTCCCTTTCAGTTGTACTTTACAGTTGGGCTTCTATTTCCGGCCCCTTTTACTTTCAGGACAGCTTATTACAGTTTTTACTTATTTTTTACTTTTCCTCTTGCTTACTCTGTGGTGCTTGTTTAATTTTCAAAGGCAATGCCTTCCCTTTTTCCGGGATTTACGCCTTGGTGCTAGTCGCCAGCCCCTGGCCTATGGAAGGCGGGCTTGGGGTAGTCACGGTACGGGCCCTGAGGACGGGTCGTGACATAGAATTACACAAACGTTACAATGATTGACTTAAATATGTGATGCCGATCCTGCTGATAGATGAAACTAGCATTCTTTAAAACGAAGGGCATGAATTGGTAACAGAATGTACCTTGTGGCACTATGAAGGTTGTGAACTCTTTGACCTCGAGGGCTATTCGGATATGGATGAACCCGGTGTACCCATAATGAAGAAAAGGGCATGGAATCCTGCTGTAGTATTAATCAACAACTCTGTCACCTGAAGAGGGAAATAATTCTTCGCACATTGACAGTTGAGATCCCAAAAGTCAATGAAGACTCTGATTTATATGTTCTTATTCAGAGTGGAACAATGTTGGATAGCCATTTGGGAAACTAGAACTCCTTAACAAAATTGGATCTGGTGTGCTTACCTACTTCTGCCTCTACCATTGAACCATGATAAGGGTTCATCTTTCAGGGAGGCTACTTCAACCCACACTGATTTTATGGTAGACTGAGGCAGTGGATGGCTACCTGAGAAACTAGTCCTAGAATTTAGTCATAACTCCTGGCGAATACATCACGATGTTGTTTTAGGAATCTTATGTAGTACCGTTTCTCCTCGTGAAGCATCAAGACACTGATCAATGTGGGTTTCCGGTCTACCTCACTACCGAGTTTCACTGGCACCAACTCGTCTTCTATGGCGTAGACACCCTCTTCGAAGGTGGGATGGGAATCCTCCAAATCCTCTTATCCACATACAAAGGAGGGATCCACGGTGGGAGGAATTGCTTCTGATTTGGAAGATCCTGACGGGAGGCTGGTACCAACCTAAGCAGTAGTTGTCACTACATCAGAGGACACTTGTACTGCCACAACCATAGAAATGAATGTTGTTGATCCAATCCCATGTAGCCATCGGCTCAATGGGCCACGCTTGATGATATCAAAGATGTAGTAGCACGTCGGCTTGAGCTGGTTAATTCCATCCCGGAAGAACAATCACGTATGATGTATAACCATTGACATTGGGTGTACATTCTGATATATTATGGTGTAGGAGGATTTTTGATCACCTGAGCCTAATTTTTATCAGAGTATGTGGTGGTCTTCTAGTGTATCTTAGGCCTATGAATGTGTTCCACCCTCTTCCTAGAAACAAAGATGTGTTTTCCTTTTTTCAAGTTCATAGCCACCAATCCGTGGATTGGAAAGACGTAGGCGTCCTCAAGATCTATCCACGGGTAAGTCGTTGTCACGACATGCTTAGCCTCATTAGTATGAATCTGCTGGTCCTTGCTCTTGTAGTGGTTGGCATATAAGTAGTGGTCTTTAGAAGTGGAAAAGGGAGATGCATCACCTTGAATCACACCAATTCGACCATTAAGGGATTACTTGAGTCACATATGATATGGTGAGGGAGCTGCCACAAGTAGGTGGAGCCATGGCCTTCCCATCAACACATTATTGGCAGTGTCCTGGGTAGCTATCAAAAATTCGGTTCTAACAACTAGGCCACTAAACTGGGTCTTCAAACGGATCTTACCGACTGATGTATTTTCCGTGATATCATAACCTGGGATTCTTAGGTCAGTGGGACTCAGATCATTTTCAGAAAATCCCTGCTTTTGTAGTGTCCGAGTCGGGATCATTTTAATTCCAGAGCCTGTGTCGACTAGACAGTGACAAACCTCTACACCATTGAACTGTTCGGTGATGTACAGTGGGTGAATGTGCCCAGTATGAGTAGGCCATCATCATATCCAGATAATGAGATTATGGGGTGGCATTCTGAATTCTCGACTACTTCAACATGAAAGGCTTTTGCGGCTGCTACTTCCATATCAAACTGGAGGGGGCTTCTTGAATCCTCTGCGAGGGCATCATGCATATCTGATTATAGGTGAAGGGCCTCAAGGATGGGGAGCCTTCTTTGAATATTGTCTAGTTTATTAAGAACATCGTACATCCACACTTGGCGTGAACATTTATTTACAGGATTTCGCTCAATGACAGGAGGTATGGTGGGCCCTACTGACTGGACTAGTGGCTGACTAGTGCTAGGAATATCCAAGTTATCCCTAGTCAAATCCTATGGAGTGGCTACCAGATGGGGTACAGACGAATGAGACCATCCATTAGTTGGGTGTGTCTTGTCATGACATGGTCGGGGTGGCTCTTCCTAATCTAGCAATGTGAACAGCGGAAAAATATGGAATGATGCCACCAAGTGAGAAGGTTGTGCATGCTGAACTCTTCACTAAGCCTCTTGGATAGTTTCGGTAACATGAAAAACATTTCCGGAAGTGTTGTTTGAGGCACTCTGACGTCCCATATATCCACAACATCGTCGACGCTGCCGATGGCAGGGGATATTGGGAGGATCCTCCTGGTGCTCCTCATCGATAGGAATTAAATAGAGGTTTACCCGCACTATGGTGTTAAATGAGGAATTACCTTGACCGTCACTCCAATATTTGTCCACTATGGGATAGATTCTGGGAGGGATTTCCATCACCGTGGGCATGAAGTCGTCGATAGGATAGAATGACTGTGGGGTTACTGTGGGACTTTGCTTTCCCTTACGTCAATGTTGTTTGCTCTTCTAGGAACATGATGACAGTGACGATGATGCAGAGGTGGTGGATGCAACTTCTGAAGGATCTGGCCAATTCTGGCATGCCCAGATGACACCATGGGAATGTGTGACAATTTTATGATCCATATAGCTGTCATGCATCTAAGACCCATGATTGGAAAACTGATGACATTCTCCCTCACTGTCGCCGCTATTGTCTGGCCTCATTAAGACGCATACCACCTATGCTAGAGTTGGGAATAAATATATTTTGTGGTTAACTACATGGTCTTCAATCCAATAATTGAACACATAACAATTTAGGAAATTGTGCCCCAGGATCTGGTAGTAGGGGCAGTAATATGGGTGATTTGTATGGTGTGCCTCTTCATGTCTTCAACACTCAGGCAAACGTAGAACCCTCTGCTCCAAGGCACTTCAGAAGTAACCGGGGACCTGTGTCTCATTGAATGAGTAGGTCCAGTTTCTCATGTCTGGAAAGGGGGCCCTTAGATATTGACCATGATTAGGGGTTGGAGGAGACTATCGAGGTGGTAGAGCTTGGTTATCTTGCATGGGCGATGGCGGCAGATTGTGCTGAGGCACCTGCCGATTCTGAGGAGGGTTGTGTTGTGCCAGTGACTATGCCTGATGTATAGGGACTCTGCGATGTTTTGGAGGAAGCTCTGTAAAAAACAACTCTAGTTTCGTGGGGGCCTCTATTTGGGCCACTATGGCAGGCTTGGTCCTAGCTGCTCTTCTGTGGGAGATCACAGTAGGCAACAAACATTCCTGGTTGGCATGTTGTAAGGATTCCTCTAGGAATTGGGACATATTAGAGAAGTCTCGGATTCCATAGGGTTATTTATGGGTTATCATAGTGGGGACCTGTCACATCTTATGTTTTTGAACTTGATAAAATATGAAGGATTTTGAATTTTTTCTTTATCAATGTGTCGGTTTTAAAACCAAGATTCCGAACGAGGTCCCGAGAGTTGGAAGCATTTTAAGTTGTGATATCAGACAGCACACATTTGTTTTATACATGAGGGTCAACCGTATGAGATACCCCAGGTATCCAGTAGCAGACACAGGTGTTGCACATGGTTTGTCAGACGGTGCCAGTCAAGACATGTGGTTTGTCCACATTTAAAATTTCAGATTATTATTTAATTAAATAAAATACAAAAGGATTTAATTAAATATGTGTAATGTATATATCTAATCTTTTGTGAATTTATTAATGTGTCAGGATTAAATTAATAATTTTTTATGTAAATTAATTTCCTTGAATTAATTAATTGTGAATTAATTTATGCGTTGAAATAATTAAATGTTTATGGAAACATTTAATTAATGGGGAGTCTTGGATTGTCAATGAAGATTTTTAAATTTGATAGGGAGTTTCATAATTTAATGAAGAGGCAATTTAATTTTTGGTTTGATGGTATTAAAATAATATTTGAAGAATACAAATTATAATAAAATTGAAATTATTTAGTATAATAAACTATGTTTTATTTTTTTTTAAATTTTTTTTCTAAAAAACCTAGGGCGGCAGTGAGACCCCCCTTTCTTCATCCTGTAAGGGCGCGCGCAAGCCCCTTTACCTCATTAGTCTGAATCTGCATGTCCTTGCTCTTATAGTTGTTGGCATCTAAGTAGTGGGCTATACAAGAGGGAAAGAGAGACGCATCACCTTAAATCACACCCACTCAACCATTAAGGGAGTACATAAGTCACTAGTGATATGATGATGGAGCCGTCACATGCAGGTGGAGCCATGGCCTTCCCATAAACGCATTATTGTCGGTGTCCTGGGAGACTATCAAAAAATCGGTTCTGGAAACTATGCCACTAAAATGGATCTACACATAGATCTTATCGACTGGTGTCTATTCCATCATATAATAACCATTTATTCTTAAGTCAGTGAGACTCAGATCATCTTTAGACAATCCCTGCTTTCTTAGTGTCCGTGTCGAGATCAGGTTAATTCCAGAGCCAGTGTCAACAAGACAACAATGTACCTCTATGGAATTTAACTAGTCATTGATGTACAATGATTGAAAGTTCCCTTGTATGAATGAGCCATCATCTTCTCCAGGGAATGAGATTATGTCTTTACATTCTGAATTCTCGACTACTTCAAGAAGAAAGGCTTTTTTGGTTGCTACATCCGTCTCAAACTGGATGGGGCTTCTTAAAGCCTCAGTGAGGGCCTCATTCATATCTAGCGACAGGTGAAGGGCCTCAAGGATGGGGAGCCTTGTTGGAATACTGGATACATTCTCAATAAAATCATATATAAACTCTATGTGTGAACTTCTGCATGAAAAAGGTCGCTCTATGATAGGAGGTATGGAGGTCCCTACCGACTGGACCAGTGGCTGACTAGTGCGAGGAATTTCCCACTTATCAGTAGTCGAATCCTGTGGAGTGGATACCGGATGAGGGACATATGAATGAGACCAGCTGGTAGTAGGGTGTGGCTGGTCACGACATGGTCCGGGTGGCTCTGCCTGATCCATCAAAGTGAACAACAATGAAAGATGTCATGATTACCCTAGGTGAGAAGATTTCACATGATGAACTCTACAATAAGCATGTTTGCTAGTTTCAGTATCATGCACATCATGTCTTGAAGTGCTGATCATGGAACACTGACACCCGATATATCCATGGCTCTGTCAACATTACCGGTAGCTAGAAACATTGGGAGGATCATCCTGGTGCTCCTCATCATGAGGAATTAAATAGGGATTTACCCACTCTACAGTGTTAACCGAGGCATACCCTTTATCATCACTGGAGTAGTCGTCCACTATTGGAAAAATTCTAGGAGGTATTTCCATCTCCAGGGGCATGAAGTTGTCAAGAGGACAGAATGCCTATGGCATCGGTGGGGGACTTTTCTTTCCCTTGCATCGCCAGTGTTTGATCTTCTAGGAAGAGGACGACTGAGATGATGATGCAGAGGTGGTGGCTATAGCTTCTGAAGGATCTGGCCAATTCAGGCATGCCCAGATAACACCATAGGAATGGGTGAATATTTTATGATCCATCTAACCATCGTACATCTAAAACCCGTGACTAGAAACCTAAAGTCACACTCCCTCATTGTCTCTGTTGTTGTCTGGCCTCAAGAAGACGCATGCCACATGTGCCAGATCTGGGCCAAAAAGGACGGTGTGGTTGTCTACATGGTCTTTGTTGGTCAGATTGGATACTCAGGGGGGGTGACTTAAGTTCCAAATAAAATTTCAATTAAAATATTGTCTATTTAAAATCCCCCAATTTATAAAACAACTTAAACTGTAGTTAATTTATATAGATTGTAAATGTTCACTTAGCTTCTCCAATATTGATGAGGTCTCAGTTAATTTAACCACAAGATTAAACTAACTTTTGAAACTAACCTAATAATTTACAATAAGTGTAAACACTTGCTAATTTAACTATCAAAGTAGCTTTAAAATACATAAGTACTTCAAAGTAATAGCAGCGGAATAAATAAGACATATGTAGTATAATATAGACATAAACTAAATATGCATAGAAGATATAACAAGAGGTTCAGTATCATGCCGAGACATAGTCCTCTAAAATTAATATAAATTTGATCCACACCCTAGATCAGGGTTAACAGTAGTTTACAAAACTGTCCAGGCTACGCAGGGACCTCTACCACTGTTCTTCATGGGAAACAAACAGACCAGGACACACAAGGACCTCTCCCACAGTTGACGTGGGTAAAAAAGAGTAAACAATTGTTGTTTGAGGATTTTGATATCCTCCAGTTCATTGTAGGAGACAGTGTGGGAATAAGAAATATAGTGTACACCACACTACTCGAATGTTAATAAACTAATCACTTAGAGAGAATAGATAAGAGTTTAGAAAGCTTCGGTGATTATCAATGTAGCTCTGGACTTGTTGGATTCAACAGGAATGCTTCTGAGTCCTTCTCTAGTTTTTCTATTGAATAACAGAGTGTCGTAGTTATGCTTGTGTTTTGCAGGAGTGGGAATCATCTCTTGATTCTTCGTGTGTTATTCAGTGGTGTTGGATTGAATTCATAAGTGTTCTTTGAAGGTCTGGCAATCTCCTTCTTGATCGGGATTGATCTTCTTGTTTATCACAGTGCTCTCGGGTGTATATAAGTTCTTCTCATTGTAAATTCACACTTTTCATTGCTTCACTGCTTTTTTGTGTACTGAATCTTAATATTCTTTATATTCCATGAGTTCTGGTAGTAGGAATGATTCCATTTTCATAGGTACAAGATACGGTTTCCTAACATGCCAACAACTATCATTAAAAAACATTAATTGCATTAAAAACATCAAATATGACCGTTATAATTATTTAAGTAATATTGACAAAAAGTTAAGAAATGATGTCACAGTGATTATGTAAAAGGTGTCTTCTTCACGGTATGAGCTTCACGGTATGAGCTTAATGGTATGTTCATGTCACGGTATGAGCTTCATGGGATCTGCCTCTAAGGTTGCATGCTGTTTTGAATCAGGAAAAACAAAATTCCTTGCAGCATTTGGATGAGATTCTGTATTTACATCCACACTTGGAACAAGAGCTTCCTCTTCTCTCAAACTAACACCAACTTCCTCTTCTTGAGGTGTTTTAGCAGGGATAACAGTGGGGACAACAGTGCTTTATTTTTCAATAGGAGTTGTTTCCATTTACAGTATTTCAACTTCTTCTCTTGGAGATACTTCAACTATTACTTCCTCTTATTCTTCTTCTTCTAAATACTCACCCACTTCATCTGGTTCCAAACTAGGATCAGATAGATTTTTAGGCCTTCTTGGATAGTCAACAAGACCGAACGTTTTATACACATGATCATTATCCTCAACCCACTGCTTCTTCCAGGGGTTCCAGCTAATCTTCATCCTTATTGTGATAGGTATAGATAGGCAGAAATCAAGGTCCTCTAAATTTTCTTCATTCAGTCCAACCATCCCTTTGGCAACTAACATAGCTGAAATCATCCTTGAGTAAAATAGGGAGGTGGATTTGGAAGTGACTTTGATCAGCTCACAGATATGATTGATAACATACTTGAATAGGTTGATCTTATGGACATTCTTCATCATATGAATTAGGAACACATCTTGATACTTCAAGACAGCAAAATATCCTTTTCTTGGACTAATCAAATTTCGAAAAAAATTGAATAGAAGTCTAGTCTCTGCATCGAATTTAGCAGCTATGGCCCTTCGCTTGGTTCCATTTCCAGTCAGGTTTTCTGATGCAGTCTCCAGGTAAATGATGTCAGTTGTTTGAGGAGGGTCTCTCTGGTAATCCTCACAAACTCCTTCATGGGGAATCCCTAGGCATACAACCCAAAACCTCCAAGGGAAAGAGCACTTTTGACCATTTATCCATCTTGTCACCATAAAGCTTTCTCCAACTCAAAAGAAAACATTACATACTGATAAAATTGAGATACTAATCTCGGTTAGATTGTTCTATTCTGTCCAGTGAACCATCCAAGACATCCTTGACCTCTTAAATCTTTTAAAACTAAAGATCTTCTAGGCAGCAACCACTCTGGGAAAACCTTTTTTTCAGGTACAACTGTACGGCTCACCAGGTTTGGGTTTAGAGGTCCTTCGGGATCTATCCATGGTATACTCTTCTGTTTCTTAGAGCGGCGCTTTTCAGATGAGGCTGAAGATGGATGAAACATCCTTGGCATCCACTGAATGTTCAGGCGAGAGGAAAGAGAAGGTTCAAGAGAGAGTTTGGGTAAGGAATCGAATGAAACCCTTATGTTTTATCATTTGGGAATGTCAAACGTCATAAAAACAAAAACGCGGAAAATCAAATAGCGGTAAAATAAAAATTACGCGATACTGGTTAAAATAAGAATAAAAATAATCTTCATAGTGAGACTGTGAGTAGGAAGTACGGTGTGATGAAAACTAGTCATCACGGTGAGATAGGGAGAATTCTGTGTATTCACGGTGAGACAGTGAGTTGAAAGACCGTGAGCATAATGTCTTGACGGTGAGACCGTGAACATAAAATAGTAACTTAGAAACAGTGACCATGAAACCGTAAAGTAAAATATAGTAAAGTATTAATCATTATTATCAGTAGGATATTTATTTATGATTATTCATACCAAGATCATGTATGATGTAGTCTACTCTTTCAGAATTTAATGGTTTAGTGAATATATCAGCATTTTGATATTTAGTACCAATGAATTCCAAAGTGATATCACCTTTTTGTTAATGATCCCTCAAAAGTGATGTCTTATATCAATATGTTTTGTCCTAGAGTGAGAAACAGGATTTTTAGAAATTTTAATAGCACTTGTGTTGTCACAATTTATTGGGACACTTCTGAATTGATATCCAAGTCTAGTAATGTGTGTTTCATCTACAAAATTTGTTTACAACAACTGCCAGTAGCAAGGTATTCAGCTTCTGCAGTAGATAATGCAACAAAATTTTGTTTCTTACTACACCATGATTCTAGTGACTTTCCTAAAAGGTGACATGTTCTAGAGGTGCTTTTCCTATCTAGCTTACATCTAGAAAAATTAGCATCAAAATAACTAACTATTTCAAATGATTGTCCTTTGGGATAGAACATTCATAAATTGGGAGTATGTTTGAGGTATTTGAAAATCCTCTTTACAACACTTAAATGTGACTCTTTAGGGTTTTCTTAAAAATGAGCACACATACACACACTAAACATAATATCAGGACGACTAGCAGTTAGGTAGAGTATACTTCTAATCATTCCTCTATAAATGGTATGATCAACAGATTTTCCATTTTCATCAAGATCCATCATACATGAGGTACTCATGGGAGTTTCACTACTTTTTGTGCTATCCATTCCAAAACCTTTTAAAAGATCTCTAGTATATTTACTTTGAGTTAAAATAATTCGATCATCATTTTGAAAGATTTAAAATCCAAGAAAGAATTTAAGTTCACCCATTAAACTCATTTCAAATTCATTTTGCATCATTTTAGAAAAATCATTACATAATGTAATTTTTGAAGATCCTAAAATAATATCATCTACATAAATTTGTAAAACTTAAATATCTTTAGAAATTCGTTTTATAAACAGAGTAGGATCAGATATTCCTTTTGTAAACCTTTAGAAATTAGAAAAGTACATAATCTATCATACCAAGCTCTTGGAGCTTTCTTTAACCCATATAAAGATTTTGATAATTTGAAAATATGATTTTGAAAATGAGGGTTTGAAAATCCAGGTGGTTGTTCAATAAAAACATCCTCAACAATATATCCATTCAAGAATACACTCTTGCCATCCGTTTGATATAGTTTGAAATTTAGATGAGTAGCATAAGCAAGTAAAATCCTAATAGCCTCTAATCTGGATACTGGAGCAAAAGTCTCCTCATAGTCAATACCTTCTTCGTGACTATAGCTTTGTGCAACTACCCTAGCTTTATTTCTAACTATGTTTCCAGATACATCAACTTTGTTTCTAAACACCCATTTAGTGCCTATTGTGAAGTGTCCTTAGGTCTTTCAACAAGATTCCAAACATTATTTCATTCAAATTGATTGAGTTCTTCTTGCATATAAATTACCCAAAATTCATCATTAATAGCATCATCAATTTTTTTAGGTTCATGCTGTGACAAGAAGGCTTGATGTTCAACCAAATTTCTAAGAGAATCTCTAGTCTGTGTCCCTCTATCAAGGTTTCCTACAACAACATCTAAAAGATGATTCTTTAGAATTTTGGTTGATCTAGTAAAAGTAGGGCTAGAAAATTCAGGTTCTTCTCTAGGATCGAGTTTATTAGAAATAGATTCTGGAATAAGTCCATAATTGGTTGTCTTTATAGCAGGTTCATTAGATTTGTCATTAAGATCCAAAACAGATAAATCTTTTTCAAAATTTTCAAGAGAGGTTTTAGGACCATGTGGATCAGTTTCATCAAATTTGATGTGATTGTATTCTTCCAAACATTTGGTTCTATTAATAAAGAATCTATAGGCATTCCTAGTTAAATAATATCCTAAAAAGATTCCTTCATCACTCTTAAAAGCAAACTTACAAGATTATCTTTTGTATTGAGAACAAAGACTTTGCAGCCAAAGACTCTAAAGTAACAAACTTTAGTTCTTCTGTTGTTCCACAACTCATAAGGGGTCTTCGTTAGAATTGGTCTGATAAAGACTCTATTGATAATGTAACAAGTTGTATTGACAACTTTTTCTCAAAATTAAATAGGCAGGTCACATTCATTAAGCATAGTTTTATCAATTTCTTGCAGTGTTCTATTTCTCCTTTATACTACACCATTTTGCTGAGGTGTCCTAGGGGTAGAGAAATTGTGACTATAGCCATTGGGTGAGCAGTTGGATTCAAACTCATGATTCTCAAACTCACGGCCATGTTCACTTCTTATGGTTTTAATCATAAGTTCAATAAAGTTTTCTACGGATTTGGAGTATTTAACAATGTAAGAACAAGTTTCACTTTTATGAGCTAAGAAGTATACCCAAGTATATCTAGAAAGTAATCAACTAGGGCAGAGACATAGTGCTTCCAATTTTTTCTAGAAACTCTAGATGTTCCAAACAAATCCATGTGAACTAACTTGAGAGGCTGAGAAGTTGAAACTTTTTTTATTGATTTAAAATGAACTTTATGTTGCATTCTCTTTTGACAGAGATTATAAGCATTCTCATTTGGAAACTCATGTTTAGGTTGGTCTCTAACTAAGTGCTTCCTAGTTAGTATTCTATGTGAGTGTAAATTGCAGTTTTATAATCTTTAATTCCATAACCAGGTCTCTTTCTGAAAATCATTTAAACGGGTATCATTTTTCTTAGCTAAGGAATTTAAATCAACAGCATAAAAATTTTAATTTCTTAGAGAAGAAAAGACTAAAACGTTTTTAGAATTAAAAACATTACAAGAATCATTTTCAAATTTGAAATTAAAACCATCATCACTTAATTGATAAATACAGAACAGATTATATTTCAGCCCATCAACAAATAATACTTTGGAAATCAAAATTGAATCAGTGTTGCCAATTTGGCCTAGGCCGATGATCATTCCTTTAGAATTATCACCAAATCTGACATGTCCTCCATCAACCATTATTAATCTTTTGAAACATGAGGAATTCCCAGAAATATGTCTTGAACATCCACTGTCCAGATACCATGTCTTCTTGTGGGAACTCTTCAGGCAGGTTTCCTACAAAACAAATTTAAATAGAAAATGATTTTGGTACCCCATATCTTCTTGGGTCCAGACAGGTTAGCCAATAAAACTTTAGGTACCCAAATTTGTCTTATGGGTCTCATACGATTTACAAAATCAAAATATTTTGAAAGATAAAATCTATTATATTTATAACTAAGTGAATAACTAGTTGAAGCATATAAATGTACAGAACTAGAACATTCATTATTCTGTCTAGATTTAGGAATAAATCTATTCTTTGTAATCTATCTTTTTCCATGTTGTTATCCTATACCAGTAGTATTTCTAGGTGCAAGCTTATTACTTAGCATTTGAGTAAGAGTATCTTTGCCATTTGGGAACTTTTCTAAATCCTTCCTAAGTTTCTCATTTGATAATTTGAGTTCAGTTTTTTCATTATGCAACCGAGCATTCTTTTCCATTTCTATGACAAGATCAGATTTATGTTTAACAGATAAAGCATACTGTTTCTTTAAACCTTTATATTTGTCTTTCAAATCATTACAAGTTTCTTCCAGCATATCACAGTATTTAAACGGTTCAGACTTTGACATATATTCCGAATTAGAATTATCTTCAGTATAATACGAATTTAAAGCAGGAGTTTCAGATGTTACCTCAGAAGCGTTTGTCATGAAACACATGTTGGCATGTTTTTTTTCAGAATCAGACATTTCATATTCACGTGTTCTATCTTTAGAAGAACTCCACGTAGCCTTCATGTATTTCTTATACTTATTATCCTTATACTCATATTTCTTCTTGTATTTCAGCTTTGGACAGTCAGCTTTTATATGTCTATTTATTTTGCACTCATAGCAATCATCTTCATCAGATTTGTCATAATTCTTCCAGTCCTTTTTCCAGTGTCCCTTGTTGTTATACTTACCTTTGTTATTTGATTTTCTGAAAACCTTCTTCTTCCTATAAAACTTCTTAAATCTTCTGGCTATATGAGCCATTTCAGCATCACTATTACATACACTTTGACTTTCATCATAGCTTGATCTATCAATTACACGAAGCTTCTCCCTATCATTATTCATTGATGTAGTAGTCTTGAAAGCCACTAGCATCCTTTTTGGTTCATCATCTTCTTCTTTGTTTACCTTAGGTTCTTATTCATACATCATTAACATACCAATAAGTTCTTTGATTGGTAGTGAAGAAATGTCACATGACTCTCTTATCGAAACAGAAGTGCCCCTCCATCTGTCTGGTAGACATATCAAGATTCTCATAATTTGTTCCTTTGCTGGAACAACTTCACCATGTGAATTCATTTTATTGACTATCTCATTAAACCGGAGATACATATCATAAATAGGTTCATCAGTCTTCATTTTAAAATTAATATATTTACTAGTATAAGTATTTAATATCATTTCTTTAACATTGGTTGTTCCATCATGAGAAACACCCAAAGTATCCCATATTTCAACAGCAGTTTTGCAAGAAGAAATTCTGTTAAACTCCTCATCTCCTAGAGAACAGTACATGGCATTTATAGCTTTACAATTATTATTGTAGGCAGTCATTGTAGGTTCATCCCAAGTTACTCTTTTAGTTTCTGGAATTTTATATTGAGACTCTATAGCAGTCCTGATATCAAAACCCATTCTTTCTAAATAAATTTTCATTTTAAGATTCCACTGAGAATAGTTTGTACCATTGAAGATAGGTGGCATGTTATTAGCAGCAACCTATAGTCTATTGTCCATAGCTAGATTTTAGAAAGATAATTTAAAGAGATAAAATTTAGAACTAACAGAAATTTATGATCTTTAAATATGAAACAAAAATCACAATTGAAAAGAATAGTATTTCAAAAATCCTTAAACAAAAACAAATCCTTTGATACCAAATGTTGGTCCGAGTGGATACTCAAGAGGGGGGTGATTTGAGTTCCAATTAAATTTTTGTTAAAATATTGTCTATTTAAAATCCCCCAATTTATAAAACAAGATAAACTATAGTGAATTTATACATATAGTAAATGATCACTAAGCTTCTCAATGATTTATTAGGTCTCAGTTAATTTAACCACAAGATTAAACTAACTTTTGAAACTAACCTATCGATTTACAATAAGTGTAAACACTTTCTAATTAACTATCAAAGTAGGTTTAAAATAGTTTTGTATTTTAAAGTAATATCAGTGGAATAAATAAGATATATGTAGTATACAATAAACTTAAACTAAATATGCACAGAAGATATAACAAGAGGTTCAGTCTCAAGCCGAGACTTAGTCCACTCAAATTTATATAAATTTGATCCACATCATGGATCGGGGTTAACAAAATTTTACAAAACTGTCCAGGCCATGCAGGGACCTCTACCACTGTTCATCATAGGAAACCAACAGACTAGGCCACACAAGGACCTCTTCCATAGTTGACGTGGGTAAACAAGAGTAAACAATGTGGTTTGAGGATTTCGATATCCACCAGTTCAGTGCAGGGGATAGTTTGTGTATAAGAAATATAGAGTACACCACACTGCTCTAAAGATAATAAATAAATCACTTAGAGAGAATATATAAGAGTTTATAAAGATCTAGTGATTATAAATGCAGCTCTGGACTCGTTTGATTCAGCAGGAATGCTTCTGAGTCCTTCTCTGGTTTTTCTATTGAAAAACAGAGTGTCGTAGTTATGCTTGTGTTCTGCAGGAGTGAGAATGATCTCTTGATTCGTCGTGTGTTCTTCAGGGATGTTGGATTGCATTCATAAGATTTCTTTGAAGGTTCGAAAATCTCCTTCTTGTTAAGGATTGATCTTCTTGTTTAGCACACTGCTCTCGGGTGTATATAAGTTCTTCTTGTTGTAAATTCACACTTTCATTGCTTCACCACCTTTTTTGTGTACTTCATCTTAATCTTCCTTATATTTGACGAGTTCTGGTAGTAGGAATGATTTCCTTTTAATAAGTACGATATACGGTTTCCTGAAATTCCAAAAACTATCATTAAATAACATTAATTGCATTAAAAACATCAAATATGACCGTTAGCATTATTTTAATAATATTGACAAAAAGATAAGAAACAGTGTCACAGTGATTATGTAAATGGTGTGTTCTTCACGGTATGAGATTCACGGTATGTCCATGTCACGGTATGAGCTTCACGGTATGTCCATGCCACGGTGTCTATATCACGGTGTCTAGGTCACGGTGATTCCTTCACAGTGTCTGAGTCACGGTGAGTCCTTCACGGTGTCTGGGTCACGGTGTCTGGGTCACGGTGTCTGGGTCACAGTGAGTCCTTCACGATGAGTCCATACTTAGACAAATACCTGTATTTGGACTTAGACAGAATATGCAGATAATGGATTATGTTTATTCATTATAGAGTAAGAGAACTTGAATCATAAACAGAAAGGCTTGATAATATATGTGAGATTTGTGATCATGCAGAAGACTTGTAAATAATAAAGAGAGTAATTAACATCCATAAGATTTTTTATCATTTAAAACATGATGAGTAGTTATTATAGAGATTTAATAGCATTAGCAAGATGTGCAATGAAGATCGAGATTAATTAACTGTAATAAGATTTGTGATCATTAAAACATGATTAACACATGAGGATTCTAACAGTCTTGATTCCAGTAATTGAACACATAACATTACTTGAAAGAGTGCCCCCAGGATCCAGATGTAGGGATGTAATTTGGGTGATTAGTATGATTTGCCTCTAGTTTTCTTCAACACTCCGGAAAACACAGAACCCCATGCTCTAAGAAATTGCAGAAGTAATAGAGGACTTCTTCCTTATTGAATGAGTAGGTCTAGTTTTTCATGTCTGGAAAGGGTCCCTTTGATATTGACCATGACGAGGGGTTGGAGGAGCTTTTCAAGGAGGTGGATCTTGTTTATCTTGCATGGGCGATGGCGGAACATTGCACTGGGGCACCTGCCGATTCTAAGGAGGGCCCTGCCAGGCTGGTGGCAGTGCATGAGTTACAGGGCCTCTGCGAGGCTATGGAGGCCGCTCTACGGGAAACTACTCTAGTTGCCTGGGGCCTCTATTTGGGCCACTACGGAATGCTCAGCCCTAACAACTCTTCAACGGGAGATCACAGGAGGCAACAGATGTGCCAGCTTGGCCTACTATAAGGTTTTATCTAGGCACTGGGCCTTATCAATGAAGTATGAAATTCCCCCAAGATATTTATGGGTTATCAGAGTGGGGACCTGTCACATCCTGTGTCTTTAAACTAGATAACATATGATGGTTTTGACCTTTTTCATTTATCAATGGGTCGGTTTTAAAACCGAGCTTTGGAACGAGGCCACGAGAGTTTGAAGCATTTTATGTTGTGATATCAGACTAGACGCAGTAGGGTTAAACATGCACGATAGCCGTGTAGGATACCTTAGGTATCCAGTAGCAGATATACAGGATGTACAAGGTTTTTCAGACTGTGCGCGTCAAGACTTGCCGTTTATCTAGATTTAAAATTTGGATTTTTATTTAATTAAATAAAATTCAAAAGTATTTAATTTAATATGTGTAATGTATACATTTAATATTTTGTGATTTTTTTAATGCGTCAGGATTAAATTTATAATTTTTTATATTAATTAATTGCCTTTCATTAATTAATTGAGAATTAATTAATGCGTTGAAAAAAATAAATGATTGTTTAAACGTTTAACTAATGGAGAGTTCTGGATGGTGAATGAAGAATTTTATCTTTGTTATGAAGTTTCATAATTTAAGGAAGAGGCATTTTAATTTTTGGTAATATTGTATTAAAATAATATTTTAAGAATACTAATTATAATATAATTGATATTATTACTTATATTATACTATGTTTTATTTATTATAATTTATATTTTTAAAAAAAACCCCGGGGGGGAGAGAGCCCACTTTCTTCATCCCGTATGGGGAGCGCAGGCCCCTATGACGACAACCCTAGTGAGGTCGGTGGATCCCTCTCCTTCTCCTCCATCTGCGTTGCAACTCCTCCTCACACAGTAGATGTTACAGCAGCCGCACAACGCGCTTCTAGCAGAACTATTGCAGTGCGTGACGACCCATCACATGATTTCCTACATCCATGAACGATTTCATCTGGTTTTCTCAACCTATAGTATTTGATATCCCATGTTAAGGTCCATTGATTTTTCCTTCGTCATCTCATTGGATACTCACCAGAATTTTAGTTATTGTTTTGGTTTGGCCTAATGTTTGTTTTTTGTTGTTACCCGAATTTTTGGCATTCTACAGGTTTTAGTGTGTGCAATGTCTTCCTTGGGACTCCATGATGCATGTTCCATCAACTGAAGCCACATGAGAGGTGGTTCAGGTGGTTTTGGTCCACCGACTTTACTTCATGTATGTTTTTGTTGTTTTTTCTTGGTTTTCACCTGTTAAATTTAGGGATTTTGGTTTTTTATGAGTCTGTGGCATGTTGTTCATAGTGCCCTGAACTCTGTTATGTGGTTTTTGGGTGATTTGGTTCATTGTCGCCAACCGTGGAAATGTTTTAGACATTTTTTTTGTTTTCGCCAATGTTACATGTCTTTCTTTGGTTGTTTAGAGTTCCTAGTGTTTATATTGTAGAGTGATGTTCCCTACTTATAGATTTTGAGCCACCAATTCTAGGGAAACTGACCTGAGTGTGCATAGGTATGTATATATATGTATGTAGGTTCCACTGTTACTTGTGATTTCACCCATGGTTGTGAATTTCATGTTTCGTGCAAGGGGTGCATATGTACATATATTGAAAATGCATGTGTAGGTGAGTGGAGGATAGTGTATTCATGTAAGCCCATGTGTACGGATCCCCTTGCGAATTCCCATGGCCATGCAGGTGTGTGGATAGGGGTTATGTGTGCTTTCACATGTTTTAAAGTGTGTATACTCAGTGAGGGAGCATCTTCTCGTAGTTAAAAAGTGTTAAGAACTGGAGTGGGCGACTTTGTTCCACTTGAGGTAGGATCCCTTTCTTTTGCACATTTAATTTAAAGAATGCATTAATTTATTGCCCAGTTCATTTTAATTATATTTTATTTAATGAAACTAATTGTTTAAATTAATTTTTGTTTAAATTAATGTAGTAATGTCAATAAATTAATCATATAATAGAAGTGGTAAATGTAATAAAGGTTTGTATCATAATAAAGGTCATGGTTTTTTAATAAAACCCTTCTTTCGAGGTGTGCTTCCTTCAATCTAAAAATGTAGTGAGTGCGTTTCATGATTTCCTTCCATATTTCTTGGCTTCTTGATTTTTTAATTGTTGAAAGAGTTTTGAAGTAAATGTTAAATATCACTATATTAATTGTTTGATAAATTAATGACATGTTTTCTAATAAAACTCTTCTAATGTAGGTGGGTTGTCTTCAAGATAAAAATGTAGTTGTAGATTTTTATGTGTTCCTTATTAAATGTCTTATGACCCTTTATGCTTGACATTATACATGCTAAATGACATGATTGTACGTGTACCTAACTGGTTACCTCAAAATGACGTTGCTTCATGAAAAATATTAAATGAGCCAAGACACCTCCTAAGTCCATGGTTTAACATGTAATTTGAACTTTTATTGTAAAGAGTTTACCCTCTCCCATATACTTCGGTGCTTATGTCATGCCATGTCTTGTGTCGCTTGTCGCAACCTTTCTATGATGCCTCATTATCTCTTATTTAAATTCTTGGGTGGTTCTCTCATTCCCATTGTGGCCTTCATTTATGTTGAAGCCCATCTTGGGTGCTTGCTTTTCGACTTGGCCACCCCCTTCGGTGTGCCCCGCCTAAATGCCCATTTTTTCATGTTCTTTAAGTTATAAATGTAACGTGATTATTTAAATTGAATGCATTTCTTGAACTAGTTGGTTATATTGTACCATTTTATGTCATTAATAACCTATCATTGAGGCATGTTGATGCCATACGCTTTTGGTTACCTTTTATTCCTCATGAATGTTCCAAAATGACGATCAAGGATAATTAATTATGATAATTAATTATGAGATGTTGAGAACAGATTAGGATAATTAAATGTGAAGAATTAATTAAAAAATGAGAATTGTGTGGATTGATTAATTAGTTGATAAATGATAAAAAAAATGAATGAGATTTTTGGTCCTAGACATGGTGTTCTAGATTGATTTAAAAGTTGGGTTTGGAAATGGATTTCCTCCCCAATGGTTATCGAAGCTTGTGACATATGTTGTTAGACATGTCGATCTACACCAAATAATTATCTAGGTGTTAGATAGGGTCTACACCAAATTTGATTCAGGGTGTTATACATGGCGATCTACACCAAATGAGAATTGTGGTGCTTGAAATGGCGTTCAACACCAAACAAATGATAATGATGATTTTTTAAAAGAACGAGAAATGTGATTAAAACCCAAGTGAAATGTGATCAAATAAAGAAAGGTAAGAATGAATGGATTCCCAAACTGAGTTGAAATAATATGTTAATAAATATAATAAGTGAGCAAAATGGTAAAAGGTATTTTTATGCTTGATCCAGATGTACTGGTGTTGTTTTAAGAAGGTTTTTATTTCGACAATGGGCTGAGGAAGGTGTTACCGTCAGGTGTACTTTTTGGATCCAAGATGGGCATTGATTGTTTGTATTGTATTGTTATTGTTTGGAAATACCATCACACTTTTTAATTACATTTCATTGTCTAGAGTGGGAAAGACCTTGGAGGTTCCGGCCTAATGAGATTTATATCTCACACCCTACTCAGGCCTCTATTGCACTGGGGTATCCGAGTAGATTCTATTTGGATGTACGACCTTGTCATTGCTGATTCATGTACTTGGAGTTAGGAGCAAAGGAACGAGCTAAGGCTCGGGAAGCTTATGGATATCTCCCTCAGGGCTTGAGTCTTTTTTTATTTACTTATTGCATTGTAGTGTAATTATGTTGTGTTGTTTATGACTTTCATTGTATCATTATCATGTCATGCATTCATCTTCTATATAAACTGATGTTCATCAAATTTTATCAAACATTATAAATGAAAAAAATGTTTTCCGATGCTTTCTTCTTATTCAAACTAGTTCTATTGTTGTTGTATTTTATCCTTTTTCTTCACATTGATAAGAGGGTATAGTTTGCACCCTAACTTACCGTACACCCTCACCACTAGTCGAAAGCCTCCGGTGTAAGGGAATATGTGCTTGAGGCCTTGTCGCGGACCAGCTCGGGTGACCAGTTTAGGGGAGACTTGGGATGGTTCATTACAAAATGGTATCAGAGAACTCATTTTTCTTCATCTTACTATTTTTTTTATTGGTAGACACAAGACTAGGAATGAGTCGGTACTTGGGTTAAGAGCCATTCTTGGGACTGATCACCCCACATATGAGAAATGATCATGTCACCATGGCTTGGATTGTTGTTCATTATTTTCAATATTACAATTGATCTGATATCACCTCGAGTGATTGGTGTAATTTTGGCTACTTATGGTTTATGAACATTATATAATTTAAACTTTGACCTATTAAGGCAAGTATGAATCATTTCTTGTATCATAATAGGCACTTAAGGATTCACATATCATTCATATATGTCAATCCATGTAGTTTAATTAGTAGTATGCTTGCAGATATTTATTGGGTTCCTTGAATATGCCATGTATTGTACTTGTTTACCATTCCATTTTAGATAACATGTTTCAGTGCTAGTTCTAGCATGCTTGAGTGATAACATGTCATGTATATTTTCCATTCTTATGTGTTATAGGATGTTTTTTGTAGTTTCAGCATGTTGCTCTGTGTTAGCTGCTTCTAAAGACGTAGTTATAAGGACCAATCCTTAAACATAACATAATCATGAGTTATAACAAGACTACACATTGAGGATCTTTTCAGGTTTAGATTTTTAGAGAATTAGATCACAAATCATGCATTACACTCTACATTTAAACAAAGTGGTTACATACAAGATAGTACTCATTTTCCCATCAACAGAAACATATTTAAAATAAAACATGGATTATTTCTTGACACTTCCTTGACACTATCATCACATCATGTACCATTCCCTTGACCTGTGAAAAACATTTCAAAAACATGGGATGAGCATAAAAAGCTCAGTAAGGAATATAAACATACGTAAAGGAAACATTAGTACATGTATACATATGAGTCAATGAAATCATACATTAGTCATAAAACATAAGCACGTTAACATACCTCATGAAATCATAAGATTTATGAATAACTCATAGAAAACATTAGACGTAGATGTAACATGAGGCATTCATAACATTCTTACATAGGGAGTAACTCTCATGGTTACGTTTGGAATACCCATCACAGTATATTCCCTAAATCTCTTCTAATAAACCTTAACATTTAACCCGTTTGCATTACCCAATGCATTGGAGAGCTATATCGGGCTCACCCACCCTTATTTTATCACGGAACCACCCGTCTTCATAAACAATGCCCAAGAACCATAACATAATCGTATCACATAAAACATACATAAAGGAAACATAACATTTCCATATTTCAATCAAAACATATCAATAAAACACATTGATATAATAAAAACATGATGAAAACCATTTTCAATACCAAAATAAAATTAAAGTAAAACATGGTATTTATTTTTCATTTAAAAAAATTTTATGGCTTGTAGAGGAAGCCGGAACTTAAATAATGGTCACGGAGTCGGAGAAGTAATTGTTGCCGAATACGCATGAAAAAAAAAACATTCCCTTTTGTCGTTTATTAAACGCTTCATATAAAAAATATTCCTTTTGAATAAATGTAAAAGTCAAAGGGGTTTATACATCGTATAAAAGAATGTTTTGTATAAAACAAAATATGCTTCAATGAATGGAGATTGAGACGAAGTCCCTTACCACGGGCCTGACATGACTCGATCATTCTTTAACGTCCTGAATAATAAACTTGAGTTAATTTCTACTTTCTTAAGAAACTTTTTGAAGTTAATTATTCCTTTTATATCACTTATTACCATGTCATGAACATTATGTAATTATTTAAGTTAATAAAGGTCGTTTTTCGATCATTAGTACTTGAATCAAAAATAAGCTCTTTATAATTACAAGTTGTTCAAGTGGTAAAATATCCATTATATCCAGAATTATATTCATGATTTAGATATCATATATATCATATATATCCAGTATATACATCCATTTATAATATTACATAACATTTAGAGGTAAGAAATGAAATGCGCCGTTCATGGAGACGGTAAGCCGTACGTACGCATGAACGCTACTTTCATTTCTATTTAATATTTTATGGAATGGAATAATAATGATATAAAGGTACATTATAATTAAATTATAATATTTTATATAATATCATTAACTCTATTCGTTATACATCCCACATATGGCATTAACGAATCAAATCACTTTGAGGGGGCGGTAGTCCGCACTTCCAAAAATGAAGATATCGCATTTACCCATAATGGAAACCACAACGGTATTCCATAAATGAAAAATACAAAAGATTAATGAAAACATAAACATATTATATATCATATATAGATACAGTGAAATCTTAATGGCCACCTTTGTAGGGGTTAGATGAATATTGAACAATCATCGTTTCGTGAGGGAGAAATTTTCCATCCACGGAAACTGTATTCTCTTTAACCATTAGATGTAGGTGTGTGTATGTCTAGATAGAATAATTCTTCTAAAAACATCCTAGTATATTGAATATACTGCTTTTGTTACAAAATAAATGAATAAAAAGAGTTTAGGGGGATGGAGAAGCAAAATAAAATAAAAGAACATTAGAGAAGTCTTTACCTTTAAATCGGGAAACTCCTCTTGGTTTGAACCAAAAAGGTTTCTTGAAGAGATTTATACCTAAGGTAAGGATTATATTATGAATTGAGGGATGTTTAGAGATAAAATTATCAAATCCTGGCCAAGCCAATGGCTTGAGAGGTGTGGGAAAGGAGGTAGAGGTGGGGGCCTTTTATAAGAGGACGGGAGGGGCACTCATGGAATGTTATAAAATGTTACTTTATATTGAAATATGTTTCTGATTTAAAAGGTCCCAAATTGATATATTTAGAGGATAAGGTCATAAGGGTTAGAAATATACTCATCCAATAGGTTTTTTACAAGTTTTAGTCTTATATTCTACATTATCTTTTCATTTTATTTAACTCCTTTATTAATGAGGTAATCGTTGCGTCATCATGATGTCATAATTAATTTAATTTATTTAATGTATACAAATTATAAATAAAATATGATGTATGAAATACTTTTATATTTCCAATGACAATTTATATTCCAAGATATCATTTATGTAGACAAAACTAAAATTGATTTACATAGGTGTTACATACTTTGTTATATTTTACTTTCTTTAAAAAATAAAAACATAAAAACACATTATCACCCAAAAGTGATTCCATGGGGTCCCTATGTTTGGAACAAGGAATACCATGGCCGGCCATGACAAAACAAGTTGCATTATGACACATGTTGGATTCATTTTATATTACTATGATATTATTTTATTATCCTTAACAACTCGATTACTAATTAATCCCAATAATTAAAGATAATTACCGTCATTACTATTCATAATGTCCAAAAACAAGATTCATAATTAAATAATTTGGAACTTATGATTCTAAATATGGAATCCATTTTATGAAATTCCAAACATAAAACTTGCAATAGTTAATTTAAAAATAATTTCCTTTGTCAAAACAAATAGCGGGTTTTTTTGAAACAATATCTATGAAACGTTTGGCACTTGTTTATGCCCAATTACAAAGTGAAATTACTCCCAATGACCACCATTGGATTAAATGGTAATAATATATTATATTTACACTTTAAAACCAATTAAAATTATAATATATACATGTAATTAAATTAGATGAAAAAGCAGTTTTGATGTAAAATGTAGTATTTTTCACTATGCATTAGAAAAAGAACATTGTCAGAAAAATTCGAAAAATTTATCCAAAGTAAATTTAAATGTCCCAATAATAAATAATAATATTAGTTTTACAAATAGAGATTGTAAAATTGTCAAAATTTTGATTGAAAATTGGTTTTCCATAAAAAGGCAGTAAAACAATCTTTTAAAAATATTAGTGTATTCCATGCTTAAGATTGGATTTATTATCATTTTAAGAATCTAAAACACTATCTAATTAATAAATAGAATTATATAATAATACCTATTATTAATTACTTACTTGGGATGTTAAATCCTTCCCCCTTTAGAAAATTGCATCCCCACAATTTATTTACTTATCGAATAAGTGGGGGCATTTATCCGTCATTGCATTTTCAGATTCTCATGTTGCCTATTCAATCATGTGGTTTTTCAAAAAAACATTTACATGATGAATCACCTTATTCTGTAACACTATCTCCCTATGGTCAAGAATCTGGACCGGTTGTTCCACATAAGATAGATTCTCTTCCCGCTAAACTACCTCTGGACTCAAAACATGAGATGGATCTAGCATGTACTTCCTTAACATTGAAACATGAAAATCATTGTGTACCAGAGATAAACTCGGAGGTAAAGCCACTCGGTATGCAACTGATCCAACTCTCTCCAGAATTTCATATGGTGTAATGAACTTTGGACTCAGATTTCCTTTCTTACCAAATCGCATCACACTTTTCCATGGTGATACTTTGAGAAAAACATGATCACCTACCTCAAAAGCGAGATCCTTCCTCCTGTTGTCCACAAAACCCTTCTTCCTGATCTGAGCTATTCTCATGTGTCTCTGTATCAGCTGAACTTTTCTTGACAATTCTTCTACCAATTCTGGTCCCATCAACATCCTTTCCCCCACTTCATCCCAGAAAGCTGGAGTTCGACACCGCTTCCCATATAATGCCTCGAATGGTGCCATCTGTATACTGGAATGAAAACTGTAATTATAAGAAATCTGAACCAAATAAAGATGTTGGTCCCAACTTCCCAGATAATCCATCGAACAAGCATGTAGCATATCCTCCATTGTCTGAATCATTCATTCTGACTTCCCATCTGATTAAGGATGAAAAGCTGTACTAAAATTTAATTCATTACCCAACAACTTCTGAAGGCCTTTCCAAAAGTTAGATGTGAACCTAGGATCACGATCAGATACAATGGAGAGAGGAACTCCATGTAACCTGACCAACTCTTTATGATACAAACAAGAAAGTTTCTCTTGGGAAAAAGTATATCGTAAATCACGGAAATGAGAAGATTTAGTCAAGCGATCAACAATAACCCAGATTGCATTATTACCTCAAGGTGTCTTCGGCAATCCCACAATGAAGTCCATGGATATATTCTCCCATTTCCACTCTGGCACTGGTAATGGTTGAAGCATCCATTTTGGTAACTTCCACTCTGCTTTAATCTGTTGACAAGTCAAACCCTTCATAGTAAAATCAGCAATATCCCTTTTCATTCTGTCCCACCAGTAATACTCCCGAATATCTGTATACATCTTAGTACTGCCTGGATGAACTGAAAATGGATAACTATGAGCTTCACATAACAACTCTCTCTTCAACTTTGAATCATAAGGCACACACAATCTCTTCCCAAATCTCAATACATAATCATTATCAATTTTGAATTCAGGAAACTTACCTTTCTACACCAGCTCTACCTTTTTCTACAACTCATTGTCTTGCTTCTGTGCTTGCTTAATTCTATCTGATAGAGAAGATTTTACTGATACCTGAAACAAAACAGAAGGACATCCTGAACCAACAACTTCTATGCCGAAGTTCATGAAATCCTTAACCAAAGGATCACTTTCCAAACGCAACATTATTAACGAATCATTACTTTTTCAACTCAAAGCATCAACCACCTTATTTTCTTTTCCTGGATAGTAATGAACTGTACAATAATAATACATGTTTTTTTCTTTCCATCTTCTCTATCTCATGTTCAATTCTTTCTGAGTGAATATATACTTTAATCTTTTGTGATCGGTATATATTTCACACTTTACTCCATACAAATGATGCCTCCAAATTTTCAAAGAAATGAAAAATAGTAGCTAATTCCAAATTATCTGTAGGGTAATTTACCTCATGAGTTTTCAACTGACGTGAAGAATAAGCAATTACCTAATCAATATACATTTGGACGCAACCAAGTCCTTTTAATGAATCATCACTGTAGATAACAAACTCCCCATCCCTGGAAGGTAGTGCCAAAATCGGAGCATTCACTAATCATATTTTCAGTTTCTAAAAACAATCATCACATTGTATTGTCCAGATAAACTTAACACCCTTCCGAGTTAGCATTTTCATTGGACTAGATTAACCGGGAAAATTTTCTATCAATCCTTCGGGAATAGCCTGCCAAACCATGGAAGCTACGAATATCAATTACATTTGTGGGTCTTGGAAATTCTTCCACAACCCTTGTTTTTGCAGGATCAATAGTTATCCCATCTTTAGAAACAATGTGACCAAGGAAATAAATTTTTTTCAACCAGAACTCACACTTGCTGAATTTCCCATACAATTTCTTTTCATTTAAGGTTTGAAAAATAACCCTTAAATTTCTTTCATGATCCTCTTTACTTTTAGAAAATACCAAAATATCATCAATTAAGTCAACAAAAAACATATCCAAGAACTCAATGAAAATTCTATTCAAAAGTTCCATGAATACAGCAGGTGAATTGGTTAGCCCCAAAGGCATTACTATAAATTCATAATGGCGATATCTTGTATGAAACATGGTCTTCGGAATATCTTCTTCCTTTACCTTCAACTAATGGTACCCCAATCTCATGTCAATATTTGATAAATATTGAGCTCCCAGGAGCTGATCAAACAAATCATTGATAAGAGGCAAATGATATTTGTTCATAATAGTGATGATATTCAAGGCTCTATAATCAATTTAAAGTCTCATTGAACCATATTTCTTTTTAACAAATAAAATAGGATCACCCCATGGTGATGTGCTAGGTCGAATGAAACCTTTCTCTAATAAATCTTGCAATTTCTTTTTCAAATCTGAAATTTCAATTTGATCCATTCGATAAGGGGGTTTTGAAATTGGCATAGCATCGGGAACTAAGTCAATAGTAAATTCAACTTCCCGATCAGGTATTATTCCAAGCAACTCATCAGGAAAAACATCAGGATACTCATTTACCACTGGCACATCATTAATCTGAATAGTTCCATTGTTTTCAAAAAATATTTTCAAAGAAACATTCATTTCCATATTTTACAAGTTTCTCAGCCTCTTGATATGTTATCAACAGTAAGGATTCATTCTTTCACACAAACTGAAAGTCTTTCTGAAAATAAACTTCTTTAGCTCTATAATCAATCTTAGCATGGTAAACATAGAGCCAATTCATACCCAGGATAACATCAAACTCTACTATAGGTAAAACAATAAGGTTTTCAAGTAGGTTCTTTCCACAGATAAGGATACGAAGATTCTTATAAATTCTTTTTGCCTCAAAATTTCCCCCAAGTGTTTTTACCACATGATCAGGAGTCATTTTTTGAGATGGTATTTCCATTTTACTAGAAAAGTTTTCAGAGATGAAGGAATTTGTAGACCCTGAATCAAACAACACACTGGCATAATCAGAAAAAAGAAACAAAGTACCTGATACCACTTCATTTGATGGCCCAACATCTGCTGAAGTAGTTGCAAAGGATTTTAGAACCCCTTTCTTCTTGTAGTCTAAATTCTTCCATCACTCGAGCTCTTTGTCGAACACTCGTTGGCATAGTGACCCATCTCATTGCACTTAAAACATTTCACTAACTATAAATCAAATTTGGTCTTACCATTACGTTGATCTTTTTAAGTGCAATCATGAGCCTTATGTCCCATCTTACCACATCAGTAGAACTTTGCAGAATTCAGAAGACATTCTCTAGCATGATATTTTCCACATTAATCACAATCTGGAAACTTAGTTATATTACCATTAGATCTTTTTGATGAATTCATCCATTTCTGCTGCCACATCGTTCTCTTCTTTTGTTGGTTGTTATAGAACACTTGACCATCAGAAAAATCCATTTCAACCTTCTCAGCACAACGAAAAATATTTTCATAACTCTTGAACTCATGAGAAGCTAAAGCCCTTTGATATTTTGGATTTAATCCTGAGTAAAAACAATTGATTTTACTATCAAGGACCTAGATAAAATTTGGAGCATACCTTGCCAATCAAGTGAACCTTTCTTCATAAGCAGCCACTAAGTCATCCTCTTGCCCCAATTCGAAAAATTGTTTTCCATACTAAGTCAAACAGCCTTGTGAATATACTTTTCAAGAAAAATACCTTTGAATTCATCCATGTCGAGAGCATGAAACCCATCAGCGTCCCTGATATTTTTAACCATCGACCACCGCTGATCTGCTTCACCCTCAAAATGGTAAATAACAAGACTAACCTTTTGATTTTTTGAACACCCCATGACATCGAAAATATTCTCTAGTGATTTAATCCACCCTTTGGCTAGCACATGGTCAGATGATCCTCCAAATGATGGGGGATGTTGCCTCATGAAATGTTCAACCACTGACATGTTCTTATGGGGTTGATCTGGATGCTCTCGTGCATGGATACCACCACCATTTATCGCTTGAGTCAACTACGCCATTTCTACAACAAACTGTTCATTTCCAATTCCTACCATCTCAAGAAGCTGATTCAGAAGGTCATTTCCTTTTGTATTCCTCCTAGCACTGCTTCCCGGTTTCCTCTGCGGAAAACCATTCTGAACAAACATGTCTTAGATGAAGCAACATGGTAATCTTCAAATGCTATATCATTTCAATTTGACCATAAAAAATATTGTTAGATAATCATTAATTAAAATTCTAACTCCTAAAGTTTTCTAAACCAACCATTGATACCAACTATAAGGACTCAGCCTTAAACCTTACATAATATTGATTTATAACAAGACTACACATTGAGTATCTTTTCTCGATTAGAGTTTTAGTTAATTAGAACATAAATCATGAATTACACTCCTTATTTATACAAAGTGGTTATATAAATGGTAGTACTCATTTTTCACATCAAAGGAAACATATTTAAAATAAAACATGGATTCTTTCTTGACACTTCCTTGACACTATCATCACATCATGTACCTTTCCCTTGACTTGTGAAAATCATTTCAAAAACTTGCGATGAGCATAAAAAGCTCAGTAAAGGATATAAAAATACGTAAAGGAACCATTAGTACATGTATACATAAGGGTTAATGAAATCATACATTACTCATAAAACATAAGCATGTTAACATACCACATGAAATCATAAGATTTATGAATCACTCATAAAAATATAAGACATAGAGGTAACTTGAGACATTCATAACATTCTTACGTAGGGAGTAACTCTTACGGTTACGTTTGGAATACCCATCACAGTATATTCCCTAAATATCTTCGGATAAACCTTAAAGTTTAACCCCTTTGCATTACTCAATGCATTAGAGAGATATATTGGTCTCACCCACCCTTAGTTTATCACAGAACCACTCATCTTCATAAACAATTCCCAAGAACCATAACATAATAGTATCACAAAAAATGCATAAAGGAAACATAACATTTCCACATTTCAATCACAAGATATCAATGAAATACATTGATATAATAAAAACATTATGAAAACCATATTCAATACCAAAATAAAAGAAAATTAAAACATGGTATTTTATTCATAAAAAAAGGTTATGGCTTGTAGAGGAAGTCGAAACTCAAATAATGTTCACGACAGTGGAGAAGTCGTTGTCGCCCCATACGTATGACAAAAAAAACATTCCCTTTTGTTATTTAGTAAACAGTACGTATAAAAAATATTCCTTTTGAATAAACGTAAAATTCAGATGGTTTTATGCACTGTATAATTGAATGTTGTGTATAAAAAAAATATGTCTCAATGAAAGAAGATTGAGACAAAGTCCCGTACCTCGGGTCTGACTTGACTCGATCGTTCAATAACCTCTTGAATATTAAACATGAGTTAATTTCTACTTTCTTTTAAACCTTTTTCATGTTCATTATTCCTTTTATATCACTTATTACGATATCATGAACATTATGTAATTATTTAAGTTAATAAAGGTCGTTTTGTCGATCATTGGTACTTGAGTCAAAAATAAACTCTTTATAATTACAAGTTGTTCATGTGGTAAAATATCCATTATATACAGAATTATATTCTTGATTTAGATATCATATATATCATATATATCCATTATATACCATCATCTATAATATTGCATATCATTTAGAGGTAAGAAATGAAATGCACCGTTCATGGAGACGGTAAGACGTACGTACACATGAACACTACTTTCATTTCTATTTTGTATTTTATGGAATCGAATCATAATGACATAAAGGTATATTATAATTCCAGTATAATATCATATATAAAATCATTAACTAAATCCTTTATAAATCCCACATATGGCATTAACGAATCAAATCACTTTAAGTGGGCGGTAGTCTGCACTTCCAAAAATGAAGATATCCTGTTTACCCATAATGGAAACCATAATGGTATGCCATAAATGAAAAATACAGCAGCTTAAGACAAACATAAACATATTATATATCATTTATAAATATAGTGACATATTAATTGCCACCATTGAAGGTGTTAGAAGAATATTGAACAATCATCGTTTCGTGAGGCAGAAATTCGCCATCCACGGAAATTGTATGCTCTTTAACCATTAGATGTAGGTGTGTGTAAGTGTAGCTTGAATACATATTATAAAAGCATCATAGTATATTTAAGATATTGGTGTTGTTACAAAAGAAATTAATAAAAAGTGTTTAGGGGGTTGGAGAAGAAAAATAAAACAAAATAATATTAGAGAAGTCTTTACCTTTAAATCGGGTAACTCCTCTTGGTTTGAACCACAAGGTTTTATTGAAGAGCTTTCTGCCTAAGGTAAGGCTTCTAGTATGAAGATAGGGATGTGGAGATATAAAATGAGCAGGGATTGGCCGATCCAATGGCTTGAGAAGTGTGGGTAAAGTGGTAGATGTGGGGGCCTTTTATAAGAGGAGAGGAGGGGCACTATTGGAATGTTATGAAATGTTACTTTATATTAAAATGTTTTTCGGATTTGAAAGGTCCCACATTGATATATTTCGAGAATAAGGTGATAAGGGTTTGAAATATACTCATCCAATAGGTTTTTGACAATTATAAGTCCTATATTTTACATTATCTTTTCATTTTATTTAAATCATTCATTAATGAGGTAATCATTGCATCATCATGATGTCATAATTAATTTAATTTACTTAATGTCTAAAAATTATAAAAAAATACTATGATGTAGGAAATATTTTTAGATTTAAAATTACTATTTATAGTAAAAGAGATCAATTATTTAGACAAAACTAAATTTGTTTTACATAGGTGTTACATACTTTGTTATATTTAACTTTCTTTAAAAAATAAAACAATAAAAAGTCATTATCACACAAAAGTGATTCCATGGGGTCCCTAAGTTTGGCACAAGGAATACCATGGTTGGACATGACACAACTAGTAGAATTTGGACACATTTTGGAGTAATTTTATATTACTATGATATTATTTTATTATCCTTAACTACCCGATTACTAATTAATCACAATAATTAAAGATAATTACCATCGTTACTATTCATAATGTCCAAAAACAAAAGAGTCTTAATTACATAATTTGATCTTATTATTCCAAATATGGAATCCATTTTACCAAATTCCAAACATAAAAATTGCAATAGATAATTTAAAAATAATTCATGTTGTCAAGACAAATAGCGGGTTTTTTTAAACAACATCTATGAAAAGTATGACACTTGTTTGTTCCCAATTCCAAAGTGAAATTGATCCCAATGAAAACCATTGTATTAAATGGTAAAAATATATTCTATTTATACTTTAAAACAAATTAAAAATATAATCTAACCCTACAATTAAATTAGATGAAAAAGCATTTTTGATGTAAAATGCAGTATTTTTCACTATTCATTAAAAAATTAACATTGTCAGAAAAATACAAAAAATTTATCCAAGTAAATTTCAATGTCCCAATAATAATGAATAAGTTTATTTTAAAAAATAGAGATTATAAAATTGTCAAAAGTTTGATTTAAAAATGGTTTTCCATCAAAAGGCAGTAAAACAATATTTTAAAAATATTAGTGTATTCCATGCTTATGATTTGATTTATTCTCATTTTAAGCATCTAAAACACTATATAATTAATAAATATACATATATAAGAATATATATTATTCAATACTTACTTGGTATGTTACATCCTTCCCCCCTTTAGAAAATTGTGTCCCAGAAATTTATTTACATATCGAATATGTGGGGGCATTTATCCCTCATTGCATTTTCAGATACCCATGTCGCCTCTTCAATCATGTGGTTTTTGAAAAAAAACTATTACGTGATGAATCAACTTATTCCTCAACACTGGCTACCTGTGGTCAAGAATATAGACCTGCTGTTCCTCATAAGATAGATTCTCTTCCAGCTGAACTACCTCTGGACTCAACAAATGAGATGGATCCAGCATGTACTTATTTAACATTGAAACATGAAAAACATTGTGTACCAGAGAGAAACTCGGAGGTAAAGCCACTCGGAATTCAACTGATCCATCTCTCTTTATAGTTTCATATGCCCAATGATCCTTGGACTCATATTTCCTTTCTTTCCAAATTGCATCACACTTTTCCATGGTGATACTTTGAGAAAAATAAGATCACCTACCTCAAAAGAGAGATCCTTCCTCCTGTTGTCTGCATAACCCTTCTCCCTACTCTTAGCTGTTCTCATGTGTCTCTGTATCATCTAAACTATTCATGCCAATTATTCTACCAATTCTAGTCCCATCAACATCCTTTCACCCACTTCATACAAGAAAGCTGGAGTTCAACAACGCTTCCCATATAATTCCTCAAATGGTGCCATATGTATACTGGAATGAAAACTATTATTATAAGAAAACTCAACCAAAGAAAGATGTTGTTCCCAACTTCCCTGATAATCCATCGAACAAGAACTTAGCATATCCTCCAATGTCTGAATCTATCTTTCTGACTGCCCATCTGATTAAGGATGAAAAGCTATTCTAAAAGTTAATACAGTACCCAACAACTTCTGAAGTCCATTCCAAAAGATAGAAGTGAACCTGGGATCACAATTAGATACAATGGAGAGAGGAACTCAATGTAACCTGAATATCTCTTTAAGATACAAATGATAATGTTTATCTAGGGAAAAAGTATATTTCATAGCAAGGAAATGAGCAGATTTAGTTAAGCGATCAACAATAACCCAGATTGCATTATTACCTCGAGGTGTCTTCGGCAATCCCACAATGAATACCATGGATATATTCTCCCATTTCTACTCTGGAACTGGTAATGGTTGAAGAATCCCTTTGAGAAACTGCCACTATGCTTTAACCTGTTGATAAGTCAAACACTTAATTGTAAAATCAGCAATATCCCTTTTCATTCCGTCCCACCAGTAATACTCCCAAATATCTCTATACATAATAGTACTACCTGGATGAACTAAAAATGGAGAACTATGAGCTTCAGTTAACAAATCTCTCTTCAACTGTGAATCACAAGGCACACACAATCTCTTCCCAAATCTCAAAACACAATCAATATATATGCTGAATTTAGGAAACATACCTTTCTGCACCAGCTCTACCTTTTTCTGCAACTCACTGTCTTGCTTCTGTGTTTGCTTAATTCTGTCTGATAGAGAAGATTTCACTGATACCTGAAAAAAAATAGAAGGACATCTTGCACCAACAACTTCTATGCCAAATTTTAATCAAATCCTTAAACAAAGGATCACGTTCCAAACATAACATTGTTAATGACGCATTACTTATTTGACTTAAAGCATCATCCACTTTATTTTCTTTTCCTAGATGCTAATGAATTGTACAGTCATAATCCTTGATTAATTCTAGCCATCTCCTCTGTCTCATGTTCAATTATTTCTGAGTGAATATATACTTTAATCATTTGTGATCGGTATATATTTCACAATTTACTCCATACAAATGATGCATCCAAATTTTCAAAGCAAAAACAACAGTAGCTAATTCCAAATCATGTGTAGGGTAATTTACCTCATTGGTTTTCAACTGAAGTGAAGCATAAGCAATTACCTGATCATTCTGGATTAGGATGCAACCAAGTTCTTTCAATGAAGCATCACTGTAGATAACAAACTCCCCATTCCCAGAAGGAAGTTCCAAAACACGATCATTCACTAATCTTATTTTCAGTTTCTGAAAACAATCATCACATTATTTTATCCAGATAAACTTAACACCCTTCTGATTTAGCTTTTTCATTAAACTAGATAACTGGGAAAAATTTATAACAATTCTTCGGTAATAGCCTGCCAATCCAAGGAAGATAATAATCTCAGTTACATTTGTGGGTCTTGGGCATTCTTCCACAACCCTTGTTTTTGCAGGATCAAAAGTTATCCCATCTATAGAAACAATGTGACCAAGGAAAGAAATTTGTTGCAACCAGATCTCACACTTGTGGAATTTCCCATACAGTTTCTTTGCTTTTAAGGTTTGAAAAATTACCCATAAATGTCTTTCATGCTCCTCTTTACTTTTATAAAACATCAAAATATCATCAATGAAAACAACCACAAACTTATCCAAGAACTCATGGAAAATTCTATTCATAAGGTCCATGAATACATAATGTACATTGGTTAGCCCAAAAGGCATTACTATAACTTCATAATGGCCATATCTTGTATAAAACATGGTCTTCGGAATATCAGCTTCCTTTACCTTCAACTGATGGTACCCCGATCTGAAGTCAATCTTTGAAAAATATTGATCTCCCTGGAGATGATCAAACAAATCATCGATATGAGGCAAAGGATATTTGTTCTTAATAGTGATGTTATTCAAGGATCTATAATCAATGCAAAGTCTCATTGAACAATATTTCTTTTTAACAAATAAAACAAGAGCACCACATGGTGATGTGATAGGTCTAATGATTCCTTTCTCTAATAAATCTTTCAATTCTCCTTCAAATCTAAAAGTTCAATTTGAGCCATTTGATAAGGGGGTTTTGAAATTGTCATAGCATCGGGAACTAAGTCAACAGTAAATTCAACTCCCTGATCTGGTATTATTCCAGGAAACTCATCAAGAAAAACATCAGGATACTCATTTACCACTGGCACATCATTAATATGAACAGTTCCTTTGTTTTCAACAATATGTGCAAGGTAACATTGATTTCCATCTTTTACAATTTTCTCAGCCTCTTGATATGTTATCAATAGTAAGGGTTCATTATTGTAGACAAATTGAGAGTCTTTAGGAAAAGAAACTTCTTTATCTCTACAATCAATCTTAGCATGGTAAACAGAGATCCAATCTATACCCAAGATAACATTAAACTCTAATAGAGGTAAAACAATAAGGTTTGCAAGTATGTTCTTTCCACGGATAAGGATATGAAGATTATTATAAATTCATTTTGCCTCATCATTTCCCCCAGGTGTTTTTACAACAAGTTCAGGAGTAATTTCTTGAGATGGTATTCCAATTTTACTAGATAAGTTTTTAGAGATGAAGGAGTTTGTAGACCCCTAATCAAAAAACACATTGGTATAATCTGAAAAAACAAACAAAGTACCTGATACCACTTCATTTGATGGCCCAACATCTACTGAGGTAGTTGCAAAGGATTTCACCACCACTTTCTGATTGTAGTCTATCTTCTTCCCATCACTCGAGCTCTTTGTCGGACAATCGTTTGCATAGTGACCCATCTCATTGCACTTAAAACATTTCACTAACTTGAAATAAAATTTGTTTTTACCATCACTTTGATCTTTTTCAGTGCAATCGCGAGCCTTATGTCCCATCTTACCACATCGGTAGCACTTTCCAGAATTCAGAAGACATTCCCCAGCATGATTTTTACTACATTTATCACTAAATAGAAATTTATTTTTCTTACCATTAGACCTTTTTGAAGAATTATTCCCTTGATCCTGCCACCTCGGTATCTTCTTCTGTTGGTTTTTATAAAACACTTGATCATCAGAAAACTCCATTTCCACCTTCTCAGCACATAGAACAAGCTTTTTATAACTCTTGAACTCGTGAGAAGATAAATCCCTTCAATATTTTTTCTTTAATCTTGCGTAAAAACGATTGATTTTACAATCACGGTCTAGGATAAAATTTGGAGCATACCATTCCAATCGAGTGAACATTTCTTCATAAGCAACCACGGAGTCATCCTCTTGCCTCAATTCTAAGAATTGTTTTTCCATCCTATGTCGAACAGCCAGAGGATAATACTTTTCAAGAAACATACCTTTGAATTCATCCCAGTCAAGAGCATCAATCTCATCAGCATCCCTGATATTTTTAACCATTGACCACCACTGATCTGCTTCACCCTCCAAATGGTAAATAGTAAGACTAACCTTTTGATTTTCTGAACACCCCATGACATCGAAAATATTCTCTACTGATTTAATCCACCCTTCTGCTATCATAGGGTCAAAAGATCCTCTAAATGATGGGGGAAATTTCCTCATGAAATGTTCCACCACTTACATGTTCCTCTATGGTTTATCTGGCTGGTCTCGTGCATGGATACCACCACCATTTATTTCTTGAGTCAACTGCGCCATTACTGCAACAAACTATTCCGTTCCAATTCCGACCATCTCAGGATGCTGATTCGGAAGGTCATTTCCTTCTGTATGCCTTCCAAGAACTGCTTCCCTGTTTCCTCTGTGGAAACCCATTTTGAAAAAACATGTCTTAGATAAAGAAATGCAATAATCAACAAATGCTATATCATTTCAATTTGACCATAAAAAAAATATTTTTGGATAATCATTTATTATAATTTTAACTCCTAACGTTATCTAAACTGACCTTTGATACCAACTATAAGTCCCTATCCATAAACCTTACTTAATCTTGAGTTATAACAATAGTACACATTGAGGATATTTTCAAGTTTATAGTTTTAGAGAATTAGATCATAAATCATGCATTACACTCCACATTTAAAAAAAGTGGTTATATAAATATAGTACTCATTTTTCCCATCAACAGAAACATATTTAAAATAAAACATGGATTCTTTCTTGACACCTTATTAACACTATCATCACATCATGTACCTTTCCCTTGACCTGTGAATAAAAATTAAAAAACATGGGATGAGCATAAAAAGCTCAGTAAGGAATATAAAAATACGTTAAGGAAACATTAGTACATGTATACATAAGGGTCAATGAAATCATACTTTACTCGTAAAACATAAGCACGTTAACATACCACATGACATCATAAGATTTATGAAAAACTCATAGAAAACATTAGGCATATAGGTAACTTGAGGCATTCATAACATTCTTACGTAGGGAGTAGCTCTCATGGTTACGTTTGGAATACCCATCATAGTATATTCCCTAAATCTCTTCGGAGAAACCTTAACTTTTAACCCCTTTGTTTTACCCAATGAAATGGAGAACTATATCGGGCTCACCCTCCCTTAGTTTATCACGGAACCACCCGTCTTCATAAACAATTCCCAAGAACCATAACATAATCGTATCCCATAAAACATGCATAAAGGAAACTTAACATTTCCACATTTCAATCACAAGATATAAATACAACACATTGATATAATAAAAACATTATGAAAACCATTTTCAATACCAAAATAAAATAAAATTAAAACATGGTATTTATTTTTCATTAAAAAAAGGTTATGGCTTATAGAGGAATCCGAAACTCAAATAATGGTCACGACGGCAGAGAAGTCATTGTTGCCGCATACGTACGACAAAAAAAAACATTCCCTTTTGTTGTTTAGTAAACTATTAATATAAAAAATATTCCTTTTGAATAAATGAAAAAGTCAAAAGGGTTTATAGAACATATAAAATAAAGCTGTGTATAAAACAAAATATGCCTCAATGAAAGGAGATTGAGAAGAAGTCCCTTACCTCGGGTCCGACTTGACTCGATCGTTCTTTAACCTCCTGAATAATAAACATGAGTTAATTTCTACTTGCTTAAGAACCTTTTTCAAGTTCATTATTCCTTTTATATCACTTATTACCATGTCATGAACATTATGTAATTATTTAAGTTAATAAAGGTCATTTTGTCGATCCTTGGTACTTGAGTAAAAAATAAACTCTTCATAATTACAAGTTGTTCATGTGGTAAAATATCCATTATATCCAAAATTATATTCATGATTTAGATATAATATATATAATATATATCCAGTATATACATGAATTTATAATATTACATAACATTTAGAGGTACGAAATGAAATGCACCGTTCATGGAGACGGTAAGCCGTACATACGCATGAACGCTACTTTCATTTCTATTTCTTATTTTATGGAATGGAATAATAATTATATAAAGGTATATTATAATTACAATATAATATCAAATATAATATCTATAATGACCCATACCTTATATACATTGTTAATACTTCAAAATTGAAGCACACTTATTACAACATAAGACAAAACCACAAAGGACCGTATAGGTATAGTGTCTTTAGAAACTGGGAAACATAAACAACTGGTTCATAAATCTTCTACAGTGTCTCCCATTTATTTCATCATATCTAGGGTCCCTTTTAGCATATTCTACTTAATATCCATCTTCCTGACCTGGGGAAAAGAAAACATAAAAGGGTGAGCTCAAATGCCCAGCAAAGGCAAATGAAGGAAATAAAAATAATATCATATCTTTTTGAAAATCATAACCTGAAAAAGAGATCATAATATCTTAACATGGAAAAAATCATAAAAGTGAAAATGAGATCCCCATAATCATAACATAAAACTTGAAACTTTGTGGCATGCACACATAATCATGGAAAATCATTTCTTGTTAGTCATGACTCATTGCCAAGGCTATCTTAGTGGACAAAGTCCCTTTCTGAACCGAGTCACCCTTGTTCCAGTCCTGTTTCACTGAACCGGTATAACCTACCATTCTAGCCATGTCTATCTCATGAGATATAAAATCTTTACCCAATTCATTGGAGGGATATATAGGTCCCACCCATCTTATAATTAATCCTTTCTTATGTGTGACACATAATCATAAACCATACATCATAGCGTAACCCATGTAATAAAAATGGGATTCTTAAACAACATGACATCATAAAAAAATCCATATAAGATAAAGGAATTCATAAAAATATTTCCATCACAACATAATCAAACCAATGTAATAATAGGGATAAAAACAGAACCCTTTTATTATCTTAGATGGAAAATAATTTTGATAAAATACTTGAACTCCATTCTTGAGGAAAATATCCTTTCTACTTCAAAAATATTTTTCCTTTCATAACATGTCATAAAACATTAAAATAAAAGAAGTTGATTAAAAATAAACTTGAAAACTTGTAAAGGAAGTTTCTTGGAAATAATGATTTAAAAATCCATTCATGTTGTATAAGTTAAAAAAAACATTCTTCGTACTTTTGTCGGAAAAGTCAAAAAGTACCTCGTACGAAAAACGACAAAAGATTCCATTCATACATATTAATAAAAACTCACCGAAGGGTAAAATTGATTTAAACAATTGTAGGTGTATGGAAATAATATTACATATTGATGAAACATGGATGTGGATGATAAAATACACCCCAGTAAATACTTACGAATAAACAATCTCGGATAAAAATGAGATTGTGATATTTCCCTTACCTTAGGTCCGATTTGCTTTGTACGTGTCCCAAGCTCCTGTATAATGGTTAAATAATGTTATTTACTTATTCCAGAATCATACATATTGATATGATATCATATATGGTCATATTCTTAGCTTCTTGTTAGTAATATTTCATTGTTACTTGTTACTCGGGTCTTTATTGCCTTTTGTTCTTATGCGTGTTTTGCCGAATAAATTCTTATTCTTCTTTTAAGGTTATAGATACCTTATATCCAGAATGGTATTAGTGTAACATATATCATATTCATTCATTCAATTAATTTATATAATTACTATGTAATTATGATCATGTAGAACGAGTCGCATCACATCGGGGAGACGGTATTCCGTACGTACGCACGAGTGATGATATCGTTCCTATGATCATGGAATTGTATTGGAGTATATATATATTATTTCAGTATCAATATTAATTTATAATAATAATAAATAGTTACTCATTACACCATTATACCCATCCTTGTAAAGTGGTGGTGGAAAATAGATTACACCACGGCGTGGAGACGGTATTCCGTATTCTGTACGTACGCACGCGCAATGATTTCATTTTTCCGTAGTATGGATAGAAGGTGAATTAGGGTTGTTTCATATTTATAATAACATATCAGTATGTAAGTAATACAGATTTTATTACTTTATCATGAAACAACTAAATAAGAATAAGTTGAAGAAGAAAGAAATTGAAAAGATCGGTAATGGATATTACCTCTTCTTTGGAACGCCTCTTTGAATCCTCCACTTAGGGAACTAATATTGGTCTTTGAAGAAGACAAGAACCTCTAGGATTATTCTAGGGAAGTGGAGAGGAGAAAATGGTAGTGTTTGGCCGAGCTTGAGTGCTCAAATTGGTGTGAGGAGGAGGGGGAGGAGGTGCCCTTTTATAAGGGAGGGGAGGGGCACCTTAGGAATATCTCAAAATATTATTTTATATTAAAGTCAAAATCGGTTTATAATGGTTCCAAAGGGTCTTATTTCGAAACTAAAGTGGGTATGGGTCTAAATCCTATCATCAAATAGGATTTAGACAAGTTTAGGGTATTATTTTAACCTTATCAATTAGATTTAACTCTAAGTTAAATAATTTAACTTTTACCATGTCTTTTTGTTTTCTTTCACTATATGGTTAATACTCTTACTATAACATGCCAAACGAACCCCAAATTGTTTATTATTAATATATATCCTTATCTAAGTCATTTGGCCGAACCGTAGATTTTTAGAAATAAAATAACAATTAATAATATAATATTTGATTTAAAAACTATTTTGGGTCAATTTTGACACTATTTGATATATGATTTTTGTGAAAGTCATAACAGAATTATATGTTCGAACCAAGTTGATTAAATCAACACTAATATATCATAGTAACCTATAAAATTAGTGTAATTCATAAAAAGTCTCGAATTACATTTATTTTGGTGTTTATAACATCAATTATGTCAATATTTCATAAATAAGATAATTACTGCATCATCGTTGTGTCATAATAAAATTAAATTATTTAATGTCTAAAAATTATAAATAAAATACTATTATGTAGGAAAGCTTTTTATCTTTCTAATTAATATTTATTGTTGAATTTATCTTATGTATTACCCCATATTAAAAATTATTTACTTATTAAACTTTGATTTTAACTATTTTAACCCTTCTTTAAATAAATTAATAATAAATGTCCTAATCTAACTCAAGTGGGCCTAAATGGTCATATTTTATTCATAAGGTTGTTTTTGGTAGAATTAAAGTTATCCAATAGAATTAGGACATGTGTTAGGGTAATAGTAATATCATATTTACCCTTAGTTACCCTATTTACTATTAACCGCGGTAAAAAAAAGTAAAAAGTTACTATTCACCAAAAAATTATTTTTATCTCATTGAACCACATTTTACTTACTGATATCAACCGTGTCTGTCGGATTTTCGAAATTCCATTCACAGAAGCGGTAAAATTAAGTTTTATTGAAAATTCAGTTTTTAACCTACCACTTAGTGGTTTCACTATTCATCAAAAATTGAAAGTTTTCAGAAAAATACCAAAATTTCACCCTAGGATAATTTCGGTATTCCGAATCCAAAAATGAAGTCCATTTTGAAAAAATAAAATGTATAAAATTTCAAATAGTGGATTTTACTATTCATAACGGCTAGTTTTAATAATATTTTAATAGCATATCGTTGTTTAGTGAAACTCGGTATTGCGTACGACGCAAGCTATCGAGGAAGGTCGCGAATGCGTGTAAAGTAAGCCAAGGAAGTGTGTAGTGAAATATTCCTTTGAACAAAATATTACTCATAAAAATCTCGGGTGTTACATTCTACCCCCCTTAAAAAGAATTTCTCCCTCGAAATTCGTCACTTTGTAACAAACAGATGAGGATACTTCTCCCTCATTATATCCTCAAGCTCCCATGTAGCTTCTTCTAATTGGTGGTTCCTCCATAAAACATTCACCAATCGAGTGGTCTTGTTTCATAGGACTTTTTCTCTACGATCCAGAATCTCTATCGGCTGTTCTTCATAAGAAAGATCTTGCTCCAGCAGTACAACTTCTGAGCTGAGTACATGTGAAGGATCAGATATGTACTTTCTCAGGAGAGATAAATGGAACACATCGTGAACTTGAGAGAGATTCGGTGGAAGCGCCAATTGGTAAACTACCTTTCCAACACGATCCAGTATTTCGAAAGGACTGATATATCTAGGGCTCAACTTACCCTTCTTTCCAAATCTCATAACCCTCTTCCAGGGAGATATTCGTAAGAACACTTTATCACCCACTTCAAACTCTAGGTCTTTTCTTCGGCTGTCGTCATAACTTTTCTGTCAACTCTGAGCTGCTCTTATGTGTTGTTGAATAGATCTGACCTTTTCTACCATTTCATCAACGAGATCAGGTCCTAATAGCTTTCTTTCCCCAACTTCATCCCAGCAAGTTGGAGTCCTGCATTTCTTTCCAAAGAGAACTTCATAAGGAGCCATCTGAATACTGGAGTGAAATATATTATTATAAGAAAATTCCACCAAAGGTAGGTGTTGATCTCAACCTCTTTTGAAATCCATAGAGCAAGCTCTCAACATATCTTCTAGGGTTTGAATTGTTCTCTCAGACTGACCGTCTGTCTGGGGATGATAAGCAGTACTGAAACTCAACTCTGTTTTTAGAGTATGCTGAAGACTTCGCCAGAACATCGAGGTAAATCTCGGATCACGATCAGATATAATAGAATGTGGTACTCCATGCAATCTTACCACTTCCTTTACATATATCCTGGCAAGCTGATCTAGATAGAAATCTTCTCAAATAGCAATGAAGTGTGCAGACTTTGTAAGACGATCAACTATGACCCAAAAGCATTATTGCCTTTGGATGTTTTAGGAAGTCCTGTGACAAAGTCCATAGTGATGTTTTCCCATTTCTATTCGGGTATGGGTAATGGTTGTAACATCCCCTTAGACTTTTGTCTCTTAACTTTAACTTGTTGAAAAACCAAGCATCGAGAGACATATTCAACAACATCTCTTTTCATGCCATCCCACCAGAAGTACTCTTTCAGGTCCCTATACATCTTCGTGCTTCCAGGATGAATAGAGAATGATGAACTATGAGCCTCATCCAGCAGCTCCTTTAATTCGGGGATGGAAGGAACACAAACCCGATTCCTGAACTTTATTATCCCATCACAATCAAGGTTAAATTCAGGAACATTTCTCACCTTCTTCTGTAACTCGACATCTTCTTTCTGTGCCTCTTTAATATTCACATGTATAGATGGTTAAACATTCATTTGAGAAAGATAAGATTTTTCCTTTTCCATTATAATTCCAAGATCCATCCTTTGTAAATCCATAAATATTGGATCTTTTGTGATCCTAATCATGGATAAACTAGCATGGTCTTGTCGACTTAATGCATCTGCCACATTGTTTGCTTTCCCACGGTGGTAATGGATTGAGTAGTCGTAATCTTTAATCAGCTCCAACCATCTTCTTTGACGCATATTCAACTCCTTTTGTGTGAAAATATACTTTAAACTTTTATGATCAGTATAAATATCACACCTTTCACCATAAAGGTAATGCCTCGAAATCTTTAATGCAAATATTACCGTAGCCAAATCTAAATAATTTGATGGGTAATTTTGCTCATGGATTTTCAACTGTCGTGAGGCATAAGCTATCACCATATCATTTTGCATAAGAACACTCCCCAATCCCTTCTTGGATGCATCACTGTAGATCACAAACCTTTCTCCACTACAAGGCAGTGTGAGCACAGGTGCACTGGATAACCTTCTTTTCAACTCCTTGAAATTCTCTTCACATTCCTATGTCCAAACAATCTTAACTCCTTTCCGAGTCAACTTGGTGAGTGGATTAGATAATCATGAAAAATCTTTTACAAAACGTCGATAATATCCAGCCAATCCAAGAAAACTTCGGATCTTAGTTACTGTTGTTGGTCTTGACCATCTTTCGATAACCTCTATTTTTGCTGGATCCACAGATATCCCCTATTTTGAGATTATGTGACCCAAAAATGCAACTTTTTGAAGACAAAATTCACACTTGTTAAATTTGGCATAAATCTTCTCCTTTCTCAGGGTCTTCAATATAATTCTCAAGTGATCTTCATGCTCTTCCTTTCTCTTTGAATAGACAAGAATATCGTCTATAAAGACTACCACAAATTGATCAAGATAGTCTCTAAATACTCTATTCATTAGATCCATGAAGATAGCAGGGGCATTAGTAAGACCAAATGACATCACTATAAATTCATAGTGTCCATACCTTGTACGGAAAGCTGTCTTTGGTATATCCTCCCTTTTTACCCTTAATTGATGATACCCTGAATGAAGATCAATCTTGGAAAAGTATTGAGCTCCGCGTAGTTGGTCAAATAAGTCATCAATGCATGAGAGAGGATATTTGTTCTTGATAGTGATCTTGTTAAGTTCTCGATAATCAATGCAGATTCTCATTGATCCATCTTTCTTCTTAACAAATAGAACAGGTGCTCCCCAAGGTGACACACTAGGGCGTATGAATCCCTTATCAAGATTATCTTGGAGTTGCTTCTTCAATTCCTGCAACTCAATTGGGGCCATTCTATAAGGTGTCTTTGAAATAGGCAAAGCACCCGGTACGAGTTCTATTGAAAACTCAACTTCACGATTTGGTGGAAGACCCGGTAATTCCTCCGGAAAGACATCATTGAACTCCCATATGATAGGAATATTCTTAATCGTAAGTTTCTCACCAACCATTTGAGATAAATAACCTTCATTTGGTGGAATCAAGACCCATAAGATGGAAGGAATTTCCATTGGAAGGTTATATTCATCCTTGCATCGATAGACGATCGTAGATTGATCTGGAATATGAAATGTGACTTCCCTTCTTTGGAAATTGATATGAGATCCATGTAGAGAAAGCCAATCCATGCCATGAAGCACATCAAATTCAAATAAAGGAAGGATCACAAGATTTGCAAGAAGCACATTCCCACAAACTTCGATCGGAGAAGAATTATAAACTTTTGATGCGACTGTTGTTCCATTAGGTGGTGTCACAGCTAACTCAACATCTAATTTTTGAGGTAATATGGTGATACCCTTAGAAACTTTTTCAGAAATAAAAGAGTGGGTGGATCCAGAATCAAATAAAACATTTGCTACTTTAGAGTGGATGGTAAGTGTACCTTTCACCACATCGTTATCATACTCCACATCGCTGATAGAAATTGCATGTGACATTCCTTTGTATTTAGCCTTAAGATTTTGTTGACATCGAACATCATCATCAACCCTTGGATTTGGGGATTGATTGGCATAATGCCCCATCTCCTTGCACTTGAATCATTGAAGTGTAGTAGGTTCATTCTGTGTATCCCTTCCTTTGTTTGCATCATTAGACATCTTCTTCCCATTATCGCGGCATTCAAATGCCTGATGACCTTACTTTCCACATTTTAAACATTTAATTGTCCCTTTAAGACAACTCCCTCCATGTTTCTTTCCACACTTTGAGCATAAGGGAAAGCTCATCTTCTTTTCAGTGTTCTCTTTAGATTTTCCTTTGAATTCCACCTTCCTCTTCTTATCGAACCCATGTGACTGATGGGTTACTCCAATCTCCATCTCGACTTTGAGAGCACATCGAATGATTTCCTCGTAGCTATTGAAGTCCCTTATGGCTAACACCCTTCGAAGACTTGGTTTTAAGCCACTAAAGAATCGATAGATCTTACTCTCAGGTTGGATAATAATACCAGAAGCGTACCTTGCAAGTCTTGTAAAATTTGCTTCATAGGTACCAACAGAGTCATCATTCCTTTTCTTCAGTTCAAGAAACTCTTTCTCCAACTTTGTTCGGAGAATACGAGGGAAGTACTTATTAAAAAATAAGTTCTTGAACTCGTCCCATTCTATGGACTCAATTTCATCCCTTTGCCTCGTATTTTCAATAAGATTCTACCATTGATCAGCATCTCCTTCCAAACGATACACTGCTAGGATGACTTTATCATGTTCAGAACATTGAAGAACTGAAAATATCTTTCCAGTAGTACTAATCCATTTTTCAGCAACTAATGGATCAGTAGACCCACTGAAAGAAGGTGGACGCTGCCTCATGAAGGATTCAACAGAATGTTGCTCCTTCCTTTGCTCGTTTAAAGGTCCTGCATGATTCATAGCTTGAGAAAGTTGTGTGAGCATGGCTACACGATTTTTCATTCCAGCTCCCATATCGTTTGGTTGCTCAGGGGGACAATCATTGCATTTCCCATCGCATTCCGCATTAACACGGTTCCTTCGGGTCCAGCCATTGACTAAAACCAAGAAGAATAGTGTGAGAGACACTAATTATAATAGGAAAACCACATAATAAAGGATAAAATTTCACACTTAAGGTCTTATCCTAGGGTATTCATGGCCATTTCTAAAACACTAAGATTGTGTTCTATGCTTAGACATATCCTTAGGGTTCTTAATAAGGCTTTCACATCCTAGTTTCCAAAGGCTGACAATACCTTTCCTCTGATACCAACTATAACGACCCATACTTTACATAAATTGTTAATACTTTAAAATTGAAGCACACTTATTACAACATAAGACAAAACCACAAAGGACCGTATAGGTATAGTGTCTTTAGAAACTGGGAAACATAAACAACTGGTTCATAAATCTTCTACAGTGTCTCCCATTTATTTCATCATATCTAGGGTCCCTTTTAGCATATTCTACTTAATATCCACCTTCCTGACCTGGGGAAAAGAAAAAATAAAAGGGTGAGCTCAAATGCTCAGCAAGGGCAAATAAAGGAAATAAAAATCATATCATATCTTTTTGAAAATCATAACCTGCAAAAGATATCATAATATCTTAACATGGAACAAATCATAGAAGTGAAAATGAGATCCCCATAATCATAACATGAAACTTGAAACTTTGTGGCATGCACACATAATCATGGAAAATCATTTCCTGTTAGTCATTACTCATTCCCAAGGCTATCATAGGGGACAAAGTCCCTTTCTGAACCGAGTCACCCTCGTTCCAGTCCTGTTTCACTGAACCGGTATAACTTACCGTTCCAGCCATGTCTATCTCGTGAGATATAAAATCTTTACCTAATGCATTGGAGGGATATATAGGTCCCACCCATCTTATAATGAATCCTTTCTTATGTGTGCCACATAATCATAAACCATACATCATAGCATAACCCATTTAATAAAAATGGGATTTTTAAACAACATGACATCATAAAACAATTCATATAAGATAAAGGAATTCATAAAAGTATTTCTATCACAACATAATCAAACCAATGTAATAATAGGGATAAAAACAGAACCCTTTTATTATCTTAGATGGAAAATAATTTTGATAAAATACATGAACTCCATTCTTGAAGAAAATATCCTTTCTACTTCAAAAACATTTTTCCTTTCATAACATGTCATACGACTTTAAAATAAAAGAAGTTGATTAAAAATAAACTTGAAGACTTGTAAAGGAAGTTTCTTGGAAATAATGTTTTAAAAATCCATTCATGCCGTATAAGTTAAAAAAAACATTCTTCGTACTTTTGTCGGAAAAGTCAAAAAGTACCTCGTACGAAAAACGACAAAAGATTCCTTTCATACATATTACTAAAAACTCACCGAAGGGTAAAATGGATTTAAAAAATTGTAGGTGGATGGAAATAATATTACATATTGATGAAACATGGATGTGGATGATAAAATACACCCCAGTAAATACTTACGAATAAACAATCTCAGATAAAAATGAGATTGTGATATTTCCCTTACCTTAAGTCCGATTTGCTTTGTACGTGTCCGCAGCTCCTGTATAATGGTTTAAATAATGTTATTGACTTATTCCAGAATCATACATATTGATATGATATCATATATGGTAATATTCATAGCTTCTTGTTAGTAATATTTCATTGTTACTTGTTACTCGGGTCTTTATTGCCTTTTGTTCTTATGCGTGTTTTGCTGAATAAATTCTTATTCTTCTTTTAAGGTTATAGATACCTTATATCCAGAATGTTATTAGTGTAACATATATCATATTTATTCATTCAATTCATTTATATAATTACTATGTAATGATGATCATGTAGAACGAGTCGCATCACATCGTGGAGACGGTATTCCGTACGTACGCACGAGTGATGATATCGTTCCTATGATCATGGAATTGAATTGGAGTATATATATATTATTTCAGTATCAATATTAATTTATAATAATCATAAATAGTTACTCATTACACCATTATACCCATCCTTGTAAGGTGGTGGTGGAAAATAGATTACACCACGGCGTGGAGACGGTATTCCGTACGTACGCACGCGCGGTGATTTCATTTTTCCGTAGGATGGATAGAAGGTGAATTAGGGTTGTTTCATATTTATAATAACATATCAGTATGTAATTAATACTGATGTTATTACTTTATCATGAAACAACTAAAGAAGAAGAAGTTGAAGAAGAATGAAATTGAAAAGATCGGTAATGGATATTACCTCTTCTTTGGAACACCTCTTTGAATCCGCCACTTAGGGAACTAAGATTGGACTTTGAAGAAGACCAGGACCTCTAGAATTATTCTAGGGAAGTGGAGAGGAGAAAATGGCAGGGGTTGGCCGAGCTTGAGTGCTCAAATTGGTGTGAGGAGGAGGGGGAGGAGGTTCCCTTTTATAAGGGAGGAGAGGGGCACCTTAGGAATATCTCAAAATATTATTTTATATTAAAGTCAAAATCGGTTTATAATGGTTCCAAAGGATCTTATTTCAAAGCTAAAGTGGGGAAGGGTCGAAATCCTATCAACCAATAGGAGTTAGACAAGTTTAGGGTATTATTTTAACCTTATCAATTAGATTTAACTCTAAGTTAAATAATTTAACTTTTACCATGTCTTTTTTTTTCTTTCACTATATGGTTAATAAACATACTATAACATACCAAACGAACCCCACATTGTTTATTATTAATATATATATCCTTATCTAAGTCATTTGTCCGAACCTTAGATTTTTAGAAATAAAATAACCATTAATAATATAATATTATTTTTAAAAACTATTTTGTCTCAATTTTGACACTGTTTGATATATGATTTTTTTGAAAGTCATAACAGAATTATATGTTTGAACGAAGTTGATTAAATCAACACTAATATATCATACTAACCTAGAAAATTAGTGTAATTCAAAAAAAGTCTCAAATTACATTTATTTTGGTGTTTATAACATCAATTATGTCAATATTTCATAAATAAGATAATTACTGCAGCATCGTTGTGTCATAATTAAATTAAATTATTTAATGTCTAAAAATTATAAATAAAATACCATTATGTAGGAAATCTTTTTATCATTATAATTAATATTTATTTCCGAATTTATCTTATGTATAACCCCATATTAAAAATGATTTACTTATTAAACATTGATTTTAACTATTTTAACCCTTCTTTAAATAAATTAATAATAAATGTCCTAATCTAACTCAAGTGGGCCTAAATGGTCATATTTTATTCATAAGGTTGTTTTTGGTCGAATTACACTTATCCAATAGAATTAGGACATGTGTTAGGGTAATAGTAATATCATATTTACCCTTAGATACCCTATTTACTATTAACCGCGGCAAAAAAAAGTAAAAAGTTACTATTCACCCAAAAATTATTTTTATCTCATTGAACCGCATTTTACTTACTGATATCAACTGTGTCTGTCGGATTTTCGAAATTCCATTCACAGAAGTGGTAAAATTATGTTTTATGCAAAATTCAGTTTTTAACCTACCACTTAGTGGTTCCACTATTCATCAAAAATTGAAAGTTTTCAGAAAAATACCAAAATTTCACCCTAGGCTAATTTCGGTATTCCAAATCCAAAAATGAAGACCATTTTGAAAAAATAAAATTTATAAAATTTCAAAAAGTGGTTATTACTATTCATAACGGCTAGTTTTAATAATATTTTAATAGCATATCGTTGTTTAGTGAAACTCGGTATTGCGTACGACGTAAGCTATCGAGGAAGGTCGCGATTGCGTGTATAGTAAGACAAGAAAGTGTGTAGTGAAATATTCCTTTGAACAAAATATTACTCATAAAAATCTCGGGTGTTACAATATCATTAACTCCATACTTTATACATCCCACATATGGCGTTAACAAATCAAATAACTTTGAGGGGGCTGTAGTCTGCACTTCCTAAAATGAAGATATCATGGAAACCATAAAGGTATGTCATAAATGAAAAATACAGAAGCTTATGGAAAACATAAACATATTATATATCATATATAAATATAGTGACATCTTAATGGCCACCTTTTACGTTGTTATAAGAATATTGAACAATCATCGTTTCATAAGGCTGAAATTCGCCATCCAGGGAAACTGTATGCTCTTTAACCATTAGATGTAGGTGTGTGTAAGAGTAGCTTGAATACATATTGTAAAATAATCCTAGTATATTTATGATACTAGTGTTGTTACAAAAGAAATGAATAAAAATATTTTAGGGGTTTGGAGAGGCAAAATAAAACAAAAGAACATTAGAGAAGTCCTTATCTTTAAATCGGCTAACTCCTCTTGGTTTGAACCAAAAGGTTTTCTTAAAGAGCTTTCTGCCTAAGTTAAGGCTTCTAAGATGAAGATTGGGATTTGGAGAGATAAAATGAGAAGTTCTTGGCCGAGCCAATGGCTCGAGAAGTGTGTGTATGGAGGTATAGGTGGGGGCCTTTTATAATAGGAGAGGAGGGGCACTCTTGGAATGTTATAAAATGTTAATTTATATTGAAATGTTTTTCTGATTTAAATGGTCCCACGTTGAAATATTTCGAGAATAAGGTGATAAGGGTTCGAAATATACTCATCCAATAGGTTTTTGACAAGTGTAAGTCTTATATTTTACATTATCTTTTCATTTTTTTAAATCATTAATTAATGAGGTAATCGCTGCATCATCATGATGTCATAATTAATTTAATTTACTTAATTTCTAAAAATTATAGACAAATAATATGATGTAGTAAATCTTTTAAGAATTACAAGGACTATTTATCGTACAAGAGATCATTTATTTAGATAAAACTAAAATTGTTTTACTTAGGTGTTACATACTTTGTAATATTTAACTTTCTTTAAAAAATAAAAACATAAAAAGTCATTATCACACAAAAGTGATTCCATCGGGTCCCTAAGTTTGGCACAAGGTATACCATGGTTGTCCATGAAACAAACAGTAAAATTAGGACACATGTTGGAGTCATTTTATATTACTATGATATTATTTTATTATCCTTAACTACCCTATTACTAATTAATCACGATAATTAAAGATAATTACCGTCGTTACTATTCATAAAGTCTAAAAACAAAAGAGTCTTAATTACATAATTTGGAACGTATTATTACAAATATGGAATCCATTTTACCAAATTCCAAACATAAAAATTGTAATAGTTATTTTAAAAATAATTCACATTGTCAAAACAAATAGCGGGTTTTTTTGAAACAATATCTATGAAAAGATTGACACTTGTTTATGCCAAATTCCAAAGAGAAATTGATCACAATGACCACCATTGGATTAAATGGTAAAAATATAATCTATTTAAACTTTTAAACCAATTTAAAATATAATCTAACCATATAATCAAATTATATGAAAAAGTAGTTTTGATGTAAAATGCATTATTTTTCACTATTCATTAAAAAATGAACATAGTCTGAAGAATAGAAAAAACTTTTCCAAAGTAAATTTTAATGTCCCAATCATAGTGAATAAGATTATTTTGACAAATAGAGTTTATAAAATTGTCAAAATTTTGATTTAAAGATGGTTTTCCATCAAATGGAAGTAAAACAATCTTTTAAAAATATTAGTGTATTCCATGCTTAAGATTGGATTTATTCTCATTTTAAGCATCTAAAACACTATCTAATTAATAAATATACATAGATAAGAGTATATATTATTAATTACATACTTGGGATGTTACAATAGTAGCTTGTCGAGAAATGATAAATTTCTTTGACTGAATTTATAAGTTGTGATTTTGACATAACCAGTTTTCATGTAGTAAGGTGTATGGGTGCCTTATGACTTGGGAAAACGGTAAAAAATTTAATTGAATTTTCATCCAATGAATTTTTTGTGCGCTTCATGAGTTGGGAAATGAAACCCATATTAAATGTGAGGGAGATGCAATGTAAACTTCTTATAAATGTGAAATATGCTTAATTTTGATCTCGATTCAAAATTATTATCTTTTAATATGAAATTTTACCGAAGTAGTTTGGTTGGGGAACGTTTTTATGTGATGAACCATTTTGGGTGCTTTAAATTTAATTGATTTTGGCAATTGATATCGGGTTGTATGATAATGAACCCAGGTTTTCTTAGTGGGATCATTGTTGGTCACCTTAATGTTTTATGAAACAATCCTATTTTTCCATTGGGGGGTTGGTTAAAATCAAGTACCTAGTGTTTTTTTTTAAAAAAAATTAACATTATGGTTTTAATTAAATATTTTATTGATTAAGGATTATATGAGATTAAATATAAAGGGCTGGAAAATGGAACCTATAGTGACTTCCTCTATTTAAGACCCTCATATAAGGGTAGATTGAGTTTTCCTTGAGTAGTTTTGGAACCGAACCACTCACATGTATTTGTCCCTAGTCTGACACCCCTTCTTAAATTGACACCTTTGTTCGGACAAGTGGTCATGTTTTCCTTGACCTCAGTTTTGGGCTTGAGAATAATGTAGTGCTCTTTTCTAGCTGGTTAAACACTCTCATGTAAGTGTGTTCATGGTGTTTGGATTAGGAAATGAGTGTTGGCTCAGATTTTAATGGCATATGTGTTGCTTGCCTAACCAATATTTGAACGTGTTTTGGGAGTTTAGAAACACAACGTCACCTTTTGTGCAATACTTCCTGAAAAATGTAAGATGGGTGAGTGTTACGTTTTTCCCGAAGGCTTCTCGGGGACAAAAAGTTCTATGTTGGGAAGGATGGCACACTCTATGTTTTTGAACTGGATAAAATATGATGGTTTTTGAACATTTTCTTTTATCAATGATTTGGTTTTAAAACTGAGCTTTGGAACAAGGTCTAGATATTTGGAATTGTTTTAAGTGGTGATATCGGACTATGTGCGGTTGGTTTAATCTTGCGGGTCAGCCATGTGGGATACCCTGGGTATCCGGTTGCAGGCACAAATGCTGCACACTGTTTGTCAGATGGTGCAAGTCAAAACTTTTGGTTTATCAAGATTTAAAATTCGGATTATTATTTAATAAAATAAAATTGAAAAGGATTTAATTAAATATATATAATGTATATATTTAATCTTTTGGGAATTTATTAATCTGTCAAGATTGAATTAATAATTTTTTAATTTATTTAATTATCTGGATTTAAGTAATTACGAATTAATTAATGTGTTGAAGTAATAAAATGTTTATTGAAATATTTAATTAAGGGGTAGTTTCAGATGGTCAATGAAGCGTTTTAAATTTGTTAGGGAGTTTCATAATTTAATGAAGAGGAGTTTAAATTTTGGGTAAGATGGTATTAAATGAATTTTTTAGAATATTAATTATAATATAATTGAAATTATTATGTATATTATACTATGATTAATTTATTTTAATTTATTTATTTTAAAAAAATCACGGGGGTGGGTGGGCGAGACCCCCACATTCTTCTTCCTGTATGGGGCGTGCAAGTCCCTCGGCCTACAACCCTAGAGCGGTTGGCGGCTCCCTCTCTGTCTCCATAAACCACATCGCAACTACCCCTCCCTCAGCTGACCCCACAACAGCCATGCAATGCACTTCCGACCGAATTGTTGTAGTGCACGATGGCCCAGCACGTGATCTCCTCCTTCCACGGACTATTTTGTCTGATATTGTTCTCTTATAGTCTTCTATCCTCTATGTTAAGGTCCTTAGATTTTTCCTTCATCATCACTTTGGTGACTCATCACAATTTCAGTTCCCGTTTTGGTTTGGCCAAATGTAGGGTATTTGTGGTAACCCAAAATTTTTGCATTCTACTAGTTTTAGGGCATGTGATGTTTTCTTTGGGACTCCTTGAAGCATGTTACATCAACTGAAGCCATATGAGAGGTGGTTCAAGTGGTTTTCGGTCCGCCAACTTTGCTTCGGGGTAAGGTTTTGTTGTTGTTTTTTGGTTTGCACATGATAAATTTAGGGATTTTGGTTTTTTATGAGTCTTTGGCATGTTTTTTGTAGTGTGTTGAACTTAGTCGTGTGGTTTTGGGGTGATTCGTTTAATATTCTCCAACCTAGGTAATGTTTTAGACTTTATGTTTGGTTTCTCCCATGTTATATGTTGTTCTTTCGTTGATTAGAGTTCCAAGTGTTTATCTTGTAGAGCGTGGGTCCCTACTTGTCGGTTTCGAGTCTCCAATTCATGTGGAACTCACCAGCGTGTGTAGAGGAATGAATATATATGTATGTAGCATCCCCTATTACTTTTAATTTCACCCATGGTAGTGAATTGAACATATCGGTCCAGTGTGTGCCAATGTACATATATTGAAAATGCATGCGTAGTTGAGTAGAGGCTAGTGTATGCACATAAGCATATTTGTAAGGGTCACCTTTCACATGCCCATGGCCATGAGGTTGTGTGCCTATGGGTTAGGTGTCCTTGCTTGTGTTTTAATGTGCTTATAATTAGTGGGGGAGCAGCTGCTCATAGATATAAAGCATTAAGAGCTAAAGTGGGCGACTTAGTTCCACTTGAGGAAGGATCCCTTTCTTTGGCCCATTTAATTTAAAGAATTCATTTATTTATTTCACACTTAAATTTTATTATATTTTAATTAATTTAACTAAGTCTTTAATATCATTTTTGTTGAAATTAATGCAGTTATGTCCTCAAATTAATCATAGATTATAAGTAGTAAATGTAATAAATTTTTTTCTCACAATAAAGGTCATTGTTTTATAATAAAAACCCTCTTCCGAGGTGTGCTACCTTCAATATAAAAATGTATTGATAGCATTTCATGATTTCCTTCCTTATTTCTTGGCTACTTGAATTTTTAAGTATTGAACGTGTTTTAAACTAAATGTTAAATATCACTAAATGAATTTTTTGAAAAATTAATGACATGTTTTATAATAAAACTCTTCCAATGGAGGTGTGTTATCTTTAAGATAAAAAATTAGCAGAATATTTTTATTCTTTCATTATTAAATGTCTTATTAATCGTTATGCTTGGAATTATACTTGATAAATTACATGCCTGTAAATGTACCTTACTGGTTACCTCAAAAGGACGTTGCTTCTTAATAAATAATAAATGATCCAAGAAACATCCTAATTTCATGGATTAACATGTAATTAGATCTTTTAGTGCTGGGCGTTTACCCTCTTCCCTTAACTTCGGCTCTTATGTCATGCCACGTCTTGTACTGCATGTCGCAACCTTTCAGTGATGCCTCATTATCTCTTATTGAAATTCTTGGGTGGTTTTCTCAAGCCCATTATGGCCTTCGTTTTTGGTGAAGCCCATCATGGGTGTTCACTTTGCCTCTTGGCCACCCCCTTGGGTGTGCCCTGCCTAAATGCCTTTTTTGCTTGTTCTTTTTGTTATAAATGTAACGTGTTAGTTTTAATTGAATGATTTACTTGAACAAGATGGTTATCCTATACCATTTGATGTCATTAATAACCTATCATTGGGCCATGTTGATACCATACGCTTTTGGTTACCTTCTATTGCTCATTTGAGTTCCATAATACTGACCAAATATAATTAATTACGATAATTAATTATGAGAAGTGGTGAAATGATTTGGATAATTAGATTGGAAGAATTAATTATGAAATGAGAATTGTGAGGATGGATTAATTAGTTTATAAATGATAAAAAATGAATGAGATTTTGGGTCCTGTATATAGCGTTCTAGAACGATTTAAAAGTTGGGTTTGGACACAACGTTCCTCCCCAAAGGTTATCCAAGATTGTGATATAGGGTGTTAGACATGGAGATCTACACTGAATAATTATCAATGTGTTAGACATGGAGATCTACAAAAATTTGATTTAAGGTGTTACACATGACGATCTACACCAAATGAGATTTGGGGTGCCTTACATGGCATTCAACACCAATCGAATGATAATAATGATTTATGAAAAGAATGGGATATGTGATTAAACCCCGAGCGAAATTTGATCAAATAAAGAATGTTAAGAATGAATAAATTTCCATCCTAAGTTGAAATGATAAGTGAATAAATAGATTAACTGAAAAAACTGATAAAATGTATTTTTATGCTCGAATCAAATGTACTTGTGTTGTTTTAAGAAGGTTCTTATTCTAGATATGGGCCAAGGAAGGTATTACCATTTGGTGTCCTTTTTGGAACCTGGACGGGTGTTGATTGTTTGTATTGTATCATTAATGTTTTCAAATACCATCACAGTTTTAATTACATTTTATTGTCTATAGTGGGCAGTACCCCGGTGGTTCCGGCCTACTGAGATTTATATCTCACACCCTAATCAGGCCTCCATTTCACTGGGGTACCTGAGTAGATTCTATTTGGTTGCAGGACCATGTAGTTGCTGTTTCTTGTACTTCATGTTAGGTGGAATAGACCGAGCTATGGCTCGAGATGCTATTGGATATCTCTCTCGTGGCTTGAGTCTTTTGTTTATTTACTTCATTCATTGATGTGTATATATGTTGTGTTGTTTACTTCTTCCATTGTATCAATATCTTGTCATTCATGCATCTGCTATATAAACTGATGTTCACAGTTTTTGTAGAAACATTATAAAAGAAAAAATATTTTCTATTGCTTTCTTATTATTCACACTGGTTCTGTTGTTGTTGAATTTTATCCTTTTTCTTCACTTTGATAATAGAGTATTGTACCCCCCTGACATACCATACACCCTCGCCACTATTCGGCAGCCTCCGGCATAAGGGGAGACATGCTTGAGGTCATGTCGTGGACCAGATCAGGTGACCGGTTCGGGGTTGACTCAGGTTGGTTCGTGACAGGACCATCTATGTATTGGAATTACCTATTCCCATTATCATAAATTTCTCTTGAGTTACCGGCATGTGAAGGGAATACGTGAGTCCTTTCCACCGGGTCACACTGTCGGTGACGCGATCAACAGGCCTCTGCTTGCACTTGAATTCGTCCTCGATAGTCGTCTTCCACGTGGTGGAACTGAACTTATAGATGAATTGACTACGGAGGTCCTGCCAGCTGGTTACAGATCTGATGGGGAGCCGACTATTCTAGACAAACGCATACCCTTCCAATGTATGCACAAAAAATCAGAGCTTGGTGGCCTCCTGCTACACCGTAGTTCCCAACATGGGGCCACACCTTGTGGTAAATTGGGCCAGGTGCTATTGTGGGTCCTATGTCCCATTTATGGGGGAAAATGTGGGATTATTGAAACCCAATAAGTTGGTATATCATCCACCCATGCCGGATAAGGCTATCCATCAGGCGGGAGCATCACCTGTCATGTCTCTAATGCATCGAGACGGGAAATGAGTCCCACTATTGGATCATCTGGGAAGGGTTTCCTATCTTGATAGGGATCCAGGACCACCAGTGCATTGGCGGGTTCTTCAACATTATAAGGTAGCCTAGTGGCTCATTGAGCGGCTGGTGGAACAACGTGCATGACACTTGGGGGAACCTGAACTAGGTCATGAGGGTTGTCACACCGTTCATGGGGAATGCGTGAGAAATACTACACCATATTGTTGTAGGATCTTTCCCCAAACTTGACTGTGTGGGAAAGATGGTCAGGGTCAACTAGAGGCAATTTTCCAAGTGGAAGTTGTGCCTACCCCTACTACCCCAGCCTAGGATCACTATAGTCTGGTCGTCGCTCTGCAGCACATTCAAAAAGGTGGTCATAGATCACCTTATACTGTTCGGCGAGTTGATAACGAAACACGGCTTTTTCAGGGCCTTCCTCCATCTTCTGCACTGAGCCAAACATGTCACAGGGTTTGGCGGCTCTGAGATGATCATTACCCTTAACCTGATTTCGGCTAAGGAATAATGCCTTGGTGGGCGTAGGGAGACCCATCAGGATCCTCTATTGGAGAGTAACCCTCCCCAAAAAATCTATTAGTTGTGGCATGCCTTTAGGGGGGAGTTCCCCATCAAGGTGCCCTAGATCATTATCCTCTTACGATAGGTTGGACATGTTGACCACGACTCTAATCAGGGGAATTTCCTCGATATCAATTGGAAGGTCGGCCTGTCGCCAGATATGACTGAAGAGGAGGCCATAATATTTCCCCTAGACACAGATCTGCACATGGGGGATGCATTTTTTATAATCATTCATAGTAACTGGAAACTCTATACACATCATTGTTGGAGGGCCTTACGGTGTCCTGGAGAGTCAGAGCACTGAGCCACATAGAGTGTAGATAGATCAACCTGATGGAATTACTCACCAATGTCTTCAAATTTCACTTGGCTCTTCAGATAATCCACTCGCTGGTGATGAAGGTGGAAGTGTGTCACCCAGAGGGTTTGACAGAAACAGTCAACATCCTCTGGGGTGAGGGATTCCAGCGTAGAGAAATTCAGCACTGCCATAGGCCAAAACATCTCAGTGATGTTGTCCACTACGATGATATTCCATAATCTCCATTACTCAGATTTAGCATACGACCCATCATATCCCCACTCATAAACCGGAGGCGGATGAGGAACTGGAAGCGGTGCCAAAGTAGGCAGTTGGGACGGCAGTCTGGTTGGTGGAGAATACCACAATTGTGTTGAAAAATCACCTCATCTCAGTCTATCCTCAGAATAGTGTATTATCATAGACAACACATTGCGGTAGGACGGGTTGTTGGATACAAAACCTGGTGCAGTTTCTAGGGCTACTGATGATGGACCACGCCGCCGCTCGTCCACCATTGGTCCCTAGAACAGCTCTATGTGATCTCCAGTCGTGGTAGAGAGTGCTTATGGTGATGGTGGTGGTGATTACATGAGTGTAACCTATGGAGTTTTCCAATATTCATCATCATAGATATAACTGCGGAGGTAGGAGTGAATCTGATTGACCTCGCATTCTTAGAGTACTAGGCAGATGTGACATATTCATACCATGGCCCTTGACACGGAGGACCTGGGTGAGGGATCCATCATTGAGCCGTCTTCGGATTTAGAATTTGAGAAGAAAACTGGCTTGATATAAGTCTGAATCTTCAAAGTGTTCCTTTTATGGTAGACATGTCCCGCCCTCCTGCCCTGGGATGGTTCTTTAGGTAGGGCATATTTCCGGGATGAGGAGGTCATTTGGCCGTACCGGTGGTGGGGAAGAGAGAACTTCTACCAGAGTATGTTGAGGTGTGAGCAACACCGGGATAGATATCTAAGGGGACATGGGGAGTACCTCTATGGGAAGTGATGAAGTGAGTATGATCACCGATCGATCCCATAAGATCACTGGTGGGACACCGATTTTTTTTTACCCCTAGAAAAATCATTGTGAGGAAGTTCCTCGTACTAGTCGAACCGAACACATGTAGGGCCTCCATGATGGGTGCTGGTGATGCGAGGCTAGGCTTCACCCCTCTGTTTGCTGAGGCGAGGAGGAACTTCTCCGGATTCTGTAAGAACATGGGGAGGGCCCACATGCTAGATATTGACCGGATGTGCAACATCCCTACACCAGTAGTCTATGGTAGGAGGGATGACTCCATACCCGATGTAATGATAAAAAGAGAGGCTTCTGTGCTGGGTGTCACCATCATGTGGAGGTCCCTAATTAAGAATAATGGTAGCATGAGACGGACCTCCTTGCCGATCCTAGATGCTGGGAAGAACCGCGTTCTCCATAGTGGTTGTACAGGGATGGCCTCTATACTAGAAACATCCATTACTTGAATTGACAGATGATAGAGTTGACCTAGCCTACCCGTGGGGAAGTGGTGTCCTTGATAGATACTGGGTATACAAGTTCCTCTTAAAAGTATACACAAGGGTTTGATGATATATCTTGGCAGTGGCCTGATCTCCAGTAATTTCTAACATTGATTACCCTTACTGGGCGTCCTCATTATCATGTGCCTGACGCTGGCGTTTGTTTACCAGACTCTAGCCAATAGTGCAGGTGCATTCCTCACCTGCTCCTCGACTTATGGGACCAGAAGGTGGTGATGGCAAGGCCTAGTGGGATCCAACCTTGGGGGCCTCTAAAATGGGATCCTGACATGTCTATCCTGCACATCTCCTTCCTCGTCGGTGTAGGGGAGAGAGATGTCGAGGTGTTCCAGGGAGAGGCTCCCAAAACGATTGAATATTGGAGTGGGGAGAAATATCTACCTTCTCATCTCTTTGGGGCATCATTTTTGGAGTGGAGAAATTCCTCTATATCCTGGTGGGCCGTATCCTGAGTCGGGATAATCCCCTCCTCCTCGTACCGACATACGAGTTCATTGATCACTATCCACTTAATGTATTCAGATGATGAACTGATGAATGGGATCCCAGATTTTGTAGGCATGGAGATCCCCGGTGAGGCATTGGAGCCGCACAGGACAGCCACATTGGCATTGCCCCTACCACTACGCTGGTGGGAGGGTGGTGATCGAATTCCTCCAGTAGCATGGTTCCTAAAATGTAGGGAGATTAACCCATTAGTACTGAAAGAAAAGGAATCGATGACCAGTGCCCCAATTCCATTCCATCTTCTATGGCTGGTAAGATTGATCCACGCTGATAACATCGCAGACCTAGATGTCCAAAATATTGATTATCCATCCATCTGGTGAGTTTCACACCAGGACCTCTATTTTTTAGGTGGGACCCAGTGCCAGATATCTGGACTAGGTGACAAGCTAGTCCACTTATGTCTTGAACACTACTAATATCCTTATTGAGGATAATAGATTCACATTAGGTTCGCCATATCTATTTACGACACATTCTTCGAGGCACATGCATCCATCTGTGGAGGACGCACAGTTGTTTCCCGACATTCCCGCATTACAAAGGTGGGTGGAATCTGTTCCTTGTTTAGGGCCATTTACTCCTCGTTCGAAACATGATGATGGAATGTTAGTTCTTCATTCCGTAGATTCCTCCTTAGAACTCATCTTCTAATCTGGGTCTCCATTATAGAGTAAGACATTGTTCGTCAAACTCTTCCAAGTGACATATCATAATTGACACCAGTTAATTACACATCATCTATCAGGACATTCCAAGGCGTCTGGTAAGGTTAGTAACCTTCGGTCAAGGGAGTAGTCACATTTCACATCACTGGTGTGTCTGGACGCTGGAACACTGGTGCATCTGGGTTTCTTCCCCTTATTATAGAGATTCTTGAGGGTGCAGAAGCCCAAGGAAGCCCATGTTGAATGCGGGGAATCATAATCCATAGGCATGTATATTTTTTTTCTATTCTTCCATTGTTTAACACAATGTATGCAACATGTTTAACGTCTAATGGAGACAGATCAGACTGATTGGAACACGGAATATAGTGGATAAGGTGAGTGAAACCCCTGGAGGAAACACCGATGATGGGGATAATGTGTGGTTAGCTACTCGATTGTTGTGAATGTTAATGGTGAATGGGGTCACATTATCCCACCGGGATTTGGAAGTCTGGGTAAGAACCAAAATGGATGATGGATGGATAAGTGTTGTGGGAGGAGAATGAGATGGAGTCGACTCGAGGATGATGGTGATGTTGAGATTGAGTCATGAAGAGACCACTAACATATCACAATGGTATGGAATCAATGCCCTCGTAGTTTATTTTATGATGGCTTACCGCTGATTGGGGATTTCAACGGCTTGCCGCTAGATGGGGTCACAATAGCATACCGTTGGATGGGGTCACAACGACTAACCTCTTGATGGGATCACAATGGCTTACCACTAGATGGGATCACAATAGCTTACTGCTAGATGGGATCTATCCTTAGGGTTTCCTCCTACATACCTTATCCAGGAGACAGGGATCAAATCCCACATTGTTCGGGGTGGTGGATGCAGTTTAGCGTCGTACATGATGAAAAGGGGGCATGTAATTTAATGCCATAGAGAACAAAGGTTTTCTGGGAATGGTGGTTTAAAACCAATTTTTGTTTGACTTGAACCTCAGTGAGGCTTCTTTCATTTCTCTCCTTGGAATATATCAAATAAATAATAGTTCAATTGGTGGGAACCGATATAAAGGGGGTCAGAACCAATGGAGTTTTGGGCTTAAACCTCATGGAGGATTCCTACATACCTTGAAATGGCATGGATCAAAATCATCATTGATTGGAATGAGTTTGGTGAACCTACATGAAGATGTTCGGGACCAATGGTTGTTGGGAATGTTCCTCAGGGTGGCTTCCTACATACCTTGCCTTGGAAATGATCAATGTCCGCATAGTTCGGAATACTTTTAGTGAACCGACGTGAAGATAGTTGGGACCAATGGTTGTTGGGATTGAACCTTAGGGAAGCTTTTTACGTTCCTTGTCTTGGAAAGGATCAATGACCATGTAGTATTGAATGATTTTGGTGAACCGACACGAAGATGGTCAGGACCAGTGGGTTTTGTGGTTGAACCTTAGGGAGGCTTCCTACGAACCTTGCATTAGAAAGGATCAAAGTCTGCGTAGTTCAGAATGATATTGGTTAACTGAAATGAATATGGTTGGGACTAATTGTAGATGAGATTGAACCTCAAGATGGTTTTCCATGTACCTTTCCTTGGAAAGGATCAATGTCCATGCAGTTCGTAATGAGTTTGGTGAACCAATGTGACGATGGTTGGGACCAATGGTTGTTGTGCTTGAACCACATGGAGGATTCTATGTACATTGCCTTGGAAAGGATCCAAGACCACATAGGTCAGATTGGTAATTGGTCTAATAGTCTAGGATTCCTGGAGAGGATATCATGGTCGATGCTTACTATAAGCCAATGTGATTCATGCTCGGTGTGAGAAAGAAGAGTCAGCAAAGGCCTAGTTATCACATCGCAAAAGGTGAATCTCTGGGAAGTTGAATGGGGCTTATATGTAGTTGGCGGCCCAATGAGGGAACATGGGATTACAGGTGGTTAGAAGCCCGAAGAGATAGAGATTGGTATTTACTCCAGGGTGGAGGCCCGGTTGGTGACAAAGCCCAGCGGGAGAGGGACTTGGAACCCCGGAAGAGAGGATCCGGGATGCTACCTCCTACATGAAAATCTAGGGGCTTACACCAGGGTGGTTACCCTTTCCCCGTGGACAGACGCTGCTCTTATAAATATGATCTCATTCTATGTGAGAAATGATCTCACTTTTTTGGACACTAGTGGGCGTGCATAATGTCCAAGGCGTGGGAACCCTGTGTTCAATGCACAGGTTGTGGTCGTAGTTTAATGTCATGTGTTAACGATGATAGCACATAGAAATTTAATGTCATAAAGCTCAGACGATGAGGGTTTTCTCCGCACCCCTTGTACATACATAATTGAAATCTGACATCCCTAGAGGGAAGGATGAAATCAACAATGTATTAGGAAGGGGGTGTTATGGATCAATCTATTGGGGGGTCCACGTTAGCGTGGCTATGCGAAGATGCAATAACTGTTATCATGCCTATACGATGATGAATTAAGTGAAGCAACATAATGAGTAGTATCTTCCAAAGGACATGGAAATTGCTTCGTGAAAATCCATAAGGTCGCACTAGTTAAGGGGGTGTGATGTAGATATTTTGGGCGCAAGAGGGGCCAAAAGAAGATTTTCGGGAGAGGGACATCGAACATGTGAAAAAATATGGTAGGATTAAGGATGGTGGCTCACACAAAAATGAATCACTTGCATGGAAATGGCTGGGTGAGTGGTCCCAGTTGTTTGTGCACAATTAGAGAGGGTTTCATGTAATTGATTTTCAATATGAACTGTTGCACAAAAGAGAAAGACTGTGTGTTCAATTGGAGAGATTTTTGTATGAAGGGGAGATGAGGTTTTTCATGAAAACTAAAGGGATTGCGTGTAAGGTTGGGTGTGCATGTCAAAGAAGTTTCATGCAAGAACCGTTCAATGTTTGCGGTAAAAGGAATGCGTTGCGCACAAAAGAAAATGAATTTTGTGAATGGGAAATGAATTGGGCGCAATGGATTTCATGAAATGGCCGCAACATAAAGGGCTTTGGGTGAGGGTTTGACCTGAGAGGTCTTCCATGAAGGAATACCCCGTGGAGACATGTCGCGAAAATTCTCGTACCTAAAACCCATTTTTTGAGCACTGAAGAGGTCGATTTTGTGCCTGAAAAGTGGTTCGGATTCATTATCCCCATATGTTGAAGGGGCACTATTATATTTATTGTTTTTTGGGGTCCTTGAGTTCGTGTGGATGTTGACGGCGTGAAAGATTGAACTCTTGGGTCGGTGGTGCGATAGAGTGTGCGCCCAGGTGGTCGGCGCTAAAGTAGTTTTTTCATGAACCTATTGGATTTTATTGTGCGTCCCTTTTGGCCCACCCCGAATAAATGGATGAGTTGATATATTCATTTAATTTATCGGAAAAGACCCCTTTTTCTAGGACTGGAGTGTTTTCCATCATCTACAATAATTCAAACTAATCTTAAACATGATGGATCATAGAAGACCACATATCTCTTCTCGGACTTTGGAAGAGTCAATATTGGATTTGTATTCAAAACATGCTTCATCATAAGAAAAATAATTCAATAATTTCTCATACTTGGAATACAATACATTCAGCTACATTATAGAAAACATTGGATATTCTATCATTAAAAATTCATTTATATACTAGGGATAATACCTAGCTAGACCTGAGAAGCATTGAATTATGAAAACATGCCAAGGTTGTTCCCATGTGCATGCAAATTTTACCTTCTCAGAATTATTTGATATACCATGTTTTGAAACCACGTTCCCCAAGACATTCACTTATCAAATCAAGAAAAAAAAATTTAAACCTTAGCATAAAGTCATTTATTTCTCAGAAAACGTGTTACTATTCTCAGATGATGAACATGATCCTCCTCAGACACAGTGTAAAAAAGGTTTCATCCATTAAGTCTACAACGAATGTATCAATATACTCAGTAAAATTCATCTTCATTAAATCCAAGACAACATCAAAGGGAATTGGTTAGACTAAATGGAATTAAAAGGTACTTATAATGATCACAAATTATTTGAAGGACAGTTTTCTAAACATTATATTATTTTATGCTTATCTCATTAAAACTATATCGAAATTCAATATTCAAGATTCAAAATACCCATTTCAACTGATAGAAAATATAATCAATCTATTGTAACATATAATTTTTCATTATCGTAACTCAATTGTTCTTTCGATAATCCACACTTAGGAAAAGTGAACAATCACCTTTACTAGAAAAGAGAATAGGCACAGCCCAAGGTGAAACACTCAAGCATATTAATCCATTATCAAAAGGATTTTCCTATTAGGAATTAACCTCTTTCATTCATCTAGTTCCTTGAAGTAAGAGGCACTCTAAATTTGTTGAGTTCCATGAACTAAATAAATAGAAAAATATTCCTCCAATACAAGTGGGAAACTAGAAAAATAAAATGAAAACACTACAGAAAACTCATGGACATCTTGAGGGAGATCATATATCAAATATTAGTACTCCACATCAAAAGGAAACATAGATATTACTTTCCCAAAATCTAGATAAGATGGGATGGATCTACCCAAACCTGGGTATTATTCTCCTTGAATGATATAGAACACACAATTGGGTGTAGTATAGGAAACCTGTGAAATTTAATAACCGATTAGGATGTTTCTAGAAATGAACCACTTCATCTAGAGAATGGCTTCAAGAGAATTCATTTCATTAAATAAAAAAGGCCAAGAAAGATTGATATCTGAGAGATAGAAAACACAAGGAGTACAACGAATACAAAACTCTCCCTTGGTACCAAGGGTTTAGTAACATCCATTGAAAAAGATAAAATCTCCATAAGAGGAATAATAATTTTAACCACATGGGTTGAAATAAATGATTGAATTGAACTGGTATAAAATAGAGAATTTTCTAATGATGATGATTTAGTAATGGTATCCCTCAAAATTCTAGAATCATATCCACATCCACTAGAGGATCTTCCATAGTATGGAGAAGATAAATTACATATGTTTATGGATAGAACCATTTTACATGTGAAAATATGATTCTACTGTAGTTCTAAAAGGTGTAGATGATACAATGACACTACATGAAGTGTAATAAAAATGGATTAATCATTAAATATGCCCAATGAATCTTCCTGAGCCATAGTTCTTGGGTGGCTCAGTGATAACCTCATTAAATTCTTCATCTCTCCACACTAGTAATAAACCAAAGTACCTCTTCCTTGAACTACAAGATTTATAGAATTACCTTGATGTCGAGAACCACCATGATAATCATCACACATCCTCTTTCCTTTGGAGTAATGAACATTGTTACTGTAAGTGAAAGAAACACCTAAAAACCTGGGCATTCCTAACAGGTCCATCTCGACCATCATCTCTATATCAAGTACATCAACAGATGAAGGAAAATTTCTAAAGAAATCATGCGAATAAAAATGTTGACGAATTCCCTAAATGAACCATCAATCCTTTATAATCTCATTTTTTTAATCTCATTTCCAAAATTCATGAGGCCAGTAAAATAGTTTGCATAATATTTCAATGTCCTTTCAGCCTGATCTAGTTTGAATAACATTATACACTAATAAAACATCATCGAATAAATATAAAACTGTTTAGTGAAAATAACTTTGATGTATTCCCACTAGAAGACCTCTTATTTATTTATTGTTACTGTCATGCCCCACCATCTTCTTCTCAGTCCTTCCAACATAAAGGTGGCACACACTACCTTAATTTATTTGGGTGTTTCCAAGAACACAAACAAGTTATCCATCCTACTCAAAACTTCCTCAGCCACCTGAGGATCATATTATATATTTAATGATGTTATATTACAGTTAAGGTATTCTTGATAACAATCCTTGAAAAATTATTTGAGTTTCCTCAGCTTGAGCCTGATCGAAATTGGAGGTGGTTCCTATCCCATAACCTGGACAATGCGTAGAATCACCTCAGTTAGATTTGTGTCAACTAGAGGATTCCGAGAAAATGGTTTAGTTGCGGGTTTTCCCTAGATATGATTTACATGTATTCTTAAAGACATGATGTAACACAACATTATAAGAAAACAAAAATATCATCATATTAGAACTGAAAAAATAGCAACAAGGGGAATCAATCATAATATATTGGAAAAAAATTATTTAGATTTAATGATTCCGAATATATAGTATGTTAAATTTTATAAATAATTCTTAGGATGACTTTCCCTAAATAACAATGGTGACATAAGATTCATTAAGGTGAGATAAATCAAAATAATCAATCAGAACTATCTATAATATCCAAATATGATTACAAAATTCATACATACTTCATGACAAGAATACCAACCTGGATCAATGATACCACATTGTCATGAAGTAGATCTGGTATCGGGGTTTCCTGATAATCGAGTCGGCCTGGACATAGCACAAAGGGTGTTACTGATCCCCATTATACGTTGAAAATAACCTGAAATCAAACAAAAAAGAATGTGGGGATGATATTTACACCACCATTATAGAAACTAGCTAAACAAATCTGCATGAATTAAAAAGATACTCCAATTGAAGTAAAGAATCAGAATCCAAAGAAGAGTATACAAGCTAAATTACTACAGATAAGTAAAAAAAATGTTAGACAAGCTTCCCAATTCTTAATGGATGCAACTCTCCATGCCCACTAATCAACAACTAGAACCACCTCCACAAGGTCTCTTTCCACTACTAAAACCTATAAGGAGATAATCTAAAAACACCCAAAGGAATAGTTTGGGTGTGAGATAAAAATTCTCATTTGAACTCACCAAGGAATCCATAGAAAGGTGCATATATTAAATTATACAAATAAAGTTAATTCAATTTAAAAAAATGTTTGGGATTTAAAAATAATAATTAAAACAATTAAGTTATTACTTTTCAAATGATAGAAATACATTAAAAAAACGATACACATTTTAATTGATGAAATATATTTAAAACAATGGTTTTTTTAATAAATGGATTAAATAAAAACTTTTATATAAAATAGATTATATAAATCAATAGTCACATAAAACAATTTCCATCAATGGAATATATTTATTTGAAACATATTCCTAGAATCTATGGAAAATACATTATAAGGGACTCCAAAATGAAGGTGTCATTGATATATGTACATACATACCATTATACCCAATTAAAGAGAACTTATCATCATTTACAAAGGTATGTGACATTATTCCTTTATTTTTTATAATGTTGTAAATCATGGAGTGTCATCCAATAACAAAATTAAAACCTATGGATTCCATTTTCTCTAATTATAAAATGAATAATATAAAATTTATTTTATGTATCCTTAAAATAAAATTCATCCCATTAATTATTTCATATATTCCAAATATTCCATGTACAAACTAAAACATGTTTTTTATCAAATACATACCTTTTACCATGATTTAACTCTACATTTTTAATAAAAATAAATTAATGAAGTATTCATAAATTTGGATTTGAAATCAATTAATAATTGTATTTCATAGTTCACTTTCAGAATTAAATTCAACAATTTAATTTCAATCAAATTTCCTCAATTTCATAACAAACCCCCAATTCAAGGTACACTTGTGCAGAGCTATATGATCATAAGACATGTTTATAAAATGTTTCATTGGCAAGACCAATAGTTTCACAATATAAAAACATAAGGTTCCTATAGAATGAATAATTGTTTTATATTTTTTAGAAAAAAAATAAAATACACTAATTTATTAAAAATATTATTTGAAGATAGGAGGATGAATATCTAGAATTGATCATCACTTTTTTGAACTTCATAATTTTATCATATTTCATACACTAATAGCTAACTCATGTAGTCCTAGAAAACATGATAAAGGATTTTTACATTCTTGAATGAAATGAATACTTAATAATTGAAAAAATCATAATGTTATAGTTTGGTGGAATCACAAACATGATCAACAATTTGAGAAAAAGACCATATGATATAATTCACAAGGGGAGTGGGGTTTAATCCATTAAAATATGTATTTCTATGATGGATAAGTCTTGAGTGAATTCTAGTATTAGTTATTTATGGTGAGAATTATAATATGAAGAAGGATTTATAGATAGGTATGGATGAGTTTAAATTAAAATACAATGTTGGATTATAATGAAACTAGAATTTTTAATATTCTATTTGTCAGTAATTGGAGTTAATTGAAGTTTGTTATTTGATTTATGGAGATTTGGTGAATATTAATGATGGATTAATGTCAATTTTGATGATATACATTCATTATGGGGGGAATTTGGATTTCACTAACAATAAAAAGGATAAATAATTTGGAATGGATGTTTTTTCCATGACATGTGGATTGATTATAGAAAATAAAAAATGTTTATTAAAAGGAGATGGTGAAAATTTGAAACATATCATGATGAAATTTTATATCCATAAGAATTAGGATCAATATTTTTATGTCAAAAAATATATCAATCCATTGGAATAACATCATATAATAATGGACTATAAGTTAGATGTAATCATTGGGAAGCCAATTTGGCCCACCAAAATAAATTCCATCATACCCTAATTATTAAATGAATCATGAATTCAATGAAAATTAATTTCATATAAATTTTATGAATTTCTTATTTTATAAAATGATATTTATTATCTTAAATGTACCATATATTTTCATATTTACAAATACAGAATCCATTAATCGACTCTGATATAGAGCTTTTTTCATCGTGGATATAGTTTTAAATTTTAATTTGAGTAAAAATGATTCTTGTATGAGATTTTATGGGTTGACATGATGTGATAGGATGAATTTTTAGAGAAAATGAAGATATCCAATAATGGAGTATGATAATTTTCATTATTATAATTATATAAAAAAGTTAGTTATAGAAAGATTGAATATCATTTAAAATCAATAGAGGATGAAGAGTATTATTTGTATTCATACGATAATAAGGTGAGAATACAACAAAATCATGTAGAAATACCTTATATGAACTATTCCACTTTAGTCATGTTTCTAATTATAGGAGGAACCTAAATGTCCTCGTAGTTTAATTAGATAAATCCCTCTAGGGAAATTGATAGAAATTGGGTGGCACAGTATGATATGTATGAGTGTGTATTGAGTTGGTCATATATAAAGTAATTACTAATTAGTTACATGCCAATTATATGTATATCACAATACTATAGATATATTATCTCTCAATTTAGAATCCACTATATGAATCCTATTAAATACCAGTTCATATAAATCTATTATTTTGGTATTTGGGTTATGTGAATGTTTCATTATATGTGATAGGTATCTTGTACATTTACAATTATGAAGAAAATATATAATTATGTTTGAGATAGGACCAAATTTTTCAACTCCACAATTTACCCCACCTATTTTTTATATCAAGAAATTTGGATAAAAAATACATTCATATTAATATCTAAAAAATATTTTAACAATCATTGAATAACCCGTAGACTCTCTTTTATAGTGAATATAACTATTTGTGAAATAACCCGTTGGTCTATAGTTATGTTTCCAAATATTTGAATCCAAAATTGGATGTTATTGAATTCAATATAAATAAATCTTATATATATTTATCATATTATCATATATATGATTCTTTAATAAAAATACCCTTCACCAACCTCATTAAATATACCAATTATGTTATTACCCATCCAGAAATACCTTCATAGAATTCAACAAAAAGGAAAAGTGACATGATCCTACCAATAAAATACCCATGATATTATATTATCTAAATCCATTAATAAGAAATAACCCATATTTTAAAAAATATATATATGAATCCCCATTGTAGAATGAAATATCATGTTTCATAGGAAAATAAAAAAAATTAAAAAATATTTAAACCCACAACTTCAATAAAAGTTTATAATATTGTTTACAGAGACTAAATTATTAAAATAATTTAAATAAAATAAAAAACACCATATTATTAACAACACAAGCCACAAGTATTGATAAATTAGTCAATACTAAATTTAAAAATTCAAATCAATATTTTTTTATAAAACCCCACAATTTTATAAAAAATATTATTTTTTTAAGAAACAATTTCTTGAAAAAGCTATACCTTACAAATATAATATTTTATAAACACATTAATTATTATTAATAACAAATAATATTTTTAAACTAATTTTTTAAAAAGTATATCAATAAATCATAATTATATTCTCTATAGGAAAATAGATCATAGCCAATAACCATGAATTTCCCAAAACCATGATATTTTAACGTTTTATGAACTTTTTAAACATTTTATCCATCTATTTATTCATTAAAGATCCTTATATTGATACATGATCGAAAATAATGAATATGGAAACTAATATTTAACAATTTAGCATAACGCCTTTTACAATTTGCAAAACCCTCATGTCACAATCTAGAAGTATGGTTCGTGATCTCCCATTTGTAGAAGAAACCTAATTCTATATTATCTCACACCTATGTCACATTATTTATCAGGTCATTAAATGATACAATTATTAATGTAAATTTATAAAAACATTCTCCACACCAAAGCTAAATGACAGAACTAATAAATTAACAAAAATAAATTTGAATTATAAAATTTATAATTTATATCATTTTCATTCTATAATGAGTACTCCAGAATATGATATGAAAATATTTTAAATCACCATGCATTTAATAGTAATGTATAATATTATGTTAGTTCACCAAATGATAATATTAATGTATTTAAATCATATTCAAGATCTACAAAACACTGTTAATAAATAAATTATGCTCTGATAAAAAAATGATTACACTAATTAGATATTAGATACAAATCAGATAAATTATTCAAAAAAATTATTCTCCTATAAAATAAAATACCCATGTAACCCTTATAGATATATCAATATGTAATGATTCGTAAGGAATTACATTTAAATTTAAAGTATTTGGCTGAAAGGCAATATAAGGTGTATAAAAATGTAATTATTTCACTTTGGACATATCAATATATCAAAAATATTCTAAAAACATTAAAATTATAGAAATTTAATGATCAATTGAATAAGATAATTAGGGTGGAATGATAACATTATCATGTAGCATGATTTGTAATTTTAGAAATGAAAAAATATGATGATTAATCCACAATACATTTAATTATATGATGATCACAATTCATAAAAAATCCCAATTCATTCTAGAATAAAATAATAATTTCTCCCAAAGAAAATAATAAAATAATAAAATATATCAATGATGTATTCTAATGTAAAACCCAACTAATTTAAATTACTTATTTTCTTTTAAAACCTAATTAATTTTAATTCATGTAATCAATTCAACAACAAATCAATACAAAACACAGAACATTATATAATCTTTAAAATATAGGCATTTGATTATTAGTTAAAAATAAAAGAATGCCATTTTTTAAACATATATGAATATAAAAATAGAAAAAATTAATAATACTAATCTATCGAATAATATAAGATTAGTGTAGTAAATTAAATATTATGATATACTATTTGTATATGATGAAATTACTTATACATTCTTCTTCTAAAATTTATTTTAACAAACTATATATATTAGGGATAAAACAAAATTTTTTAAGGAAAATATAGTACCACGAATTTTATTTGTAATTTACAAGCGATGAGAATAGGAATTGTTCATATTTAATTTTTTATGATGGAAAGGTATTTCTTTCAACATGAATTAATTTATCTACATGGTAAATTGTTAATTATTTTATTTTAATTTTTTACAAAAAAAGTAAATTTTATTTTTATTAATAATATAATATTAGGATTATTTTTTTGAAAAGTTATGAAATATTTTTCTATGAAGTAATTAATTTAAATAAAATAGTAATGAACAAACTGTCACCTCTGTTTCAATATCTTTAAACATGAATGAGATAAATTGTTTCTAAGAATTTCCCAATGAAAAGTATATAATTAAAACTAAAATAAATCATTTCCAATTACAATTTTTATGTATAAAACCCATTTTTTTTGCAAATTGATGTAATATATTATAGTAGGTGCTAATTTATTCACTTATACTAAAAATAAGATTTTGAGAATTATAAATATTAAACCCCAAAAAAAATTAATTCTTATTTTCCATCTAAATTATAATATTATTAAATATGGATAAATTTTATGGAAACAATTATATTTATAATGATTAATTGAAATGAAAAATGTAATTGTGAAACTGTTAATTTTAATAAATTATTTAATTAATATTAAAAAATTATTTTCTTATAAATTAAAATTATATCAACCCAAAAGATAATATAATATAATTTTGAACCATATATTTAAATAAATTACAGTTCATTCATTTTCTAATGAATACTCGTTAGTATTAAGGAAAGTTACTGGTGAAAAAAATATTTTTCTACAGTAAAATATTTCTATATATTAAAAATTTTAACTTTTAAATTGAATTATTTATTAATTAAAATTACAATTATACTAAATAGAAAAATAATTATACTGGAGTCTATAATTTCTCACTCAGGTAATGATATCAATGAAAAGTAAATGGTATTTCATGATGTACTGTTTTCATGACATATAATATGTGACACATCCCAACATTCTTTCCATAGAAATTCCTTCAAAATACATCATGAATCATTACAATTTTTCTCCTCATAAAAATCACTTCCATGTTTATAAGCCTTTAGTAACAATTATTTATTATAGTTCCATAATTTCCATAGACACATTAATGAGAATTTTCATGGTATCAATGTTTGTATTACATAATCATTACAATTACTTGTTAATATTTCCCTTCAAAAAATACCCTAAACTATAATAACATAACTTCTAAGAGATTAAATTTCTAGTAATTAGTTTTTTTCATGGCTTTATCACCCCTCTAATTCTCCTTGGTCTATTTATTAGATTTTGGTAGGTATATAACACATATGTGATACCCTGCCCTAATGTACATGTTCACACATATGGAAATCCAATGACCATAATAATTATGAAATGAAAAAAAGGATACAGTTTATGCATAAAAAAATATAATCCAAATTTTTTGAATGAAACCATCATAAAAAGGCCAAATACTTGTGCACTATAATGGTAAAAGAGTACAACCTTATAAAAAAAGGGGCTGTTAAAAATATGTGACACCTGGAATCATCTTTGTTTCATATAATAAATCTACACTCCAACTGCTCCAGGTCCACCTTTGAGTCCATCAAAAAGGCATGTCATCTGCATAATACCTATTACATGTGGTTATAGTTCATACATGGGTGTGTATAAACTTACCCAATAGGACACCATGAAATAAAAGCATAAATTCTCAATTTGAGTCATTTAAAAACCATAATAATATTAGTCCAACATATGGAATGGAAACATCCCAAATATTCTCATAGATAGGCACAAAGACTTCATATAAGGTCACATTCTCACTATCTACCCAGGATTCTACCCAAGTATCATATGAATCATTTTCATAAGGGAACACATTTTTCAATTCCCAATAATACTGATAGAACTCATTTTAGATGACACAATTAACAGGCCACACCATGTTGATGTACACATGAAACTAATAAGATTCTCATACATGAGTAAGGGATAAAGCCTAATTACCCATCTTGACCAATCCGGAATAACCCACTAGGATTTGGATTTCCGACCATAGATTTGGGAAACTGGTTACCTGACTCATCCTTTGGATTAATGATAGATTATCACACCCCAGGACTCATGACGAGGCACATGAATCAATGGAAAACTAACCCATGAATGGGACCACTCATCATATCCTCAGTACAGGATACCATGTCGTTCCCACATAGGGATGAACCAATGGAATTCACCCATGATATTATTGATAATAGTATGTGGGAAATAAAGGCTACCTCCTACCATAATAAAAGTGAACCACTTTTACACGGAACACACAAAATGCCCTGCAATGTCTGGTTTTGTCAGTATCGTTCTCACTATACTCAGGCTCATCCACTTATACTATTATAATGAATATATATATTGTTCATGTATTTTACCATGTACCATGGATAAATACCAAGTAACCATATCAAGAACAACATTACATGTGAACTACTGACATTGTTATGTGGTATTTTATATCACATATAATCTCAAGGAATCAACGAATGGGATCCACATGACATACATTTTTCAAAACTACACAGACATTATATTGGGATATTCAAGAAACCGATTGTCATTACATATGTCCACAAATATCAATCCCCTTATAATCCTTTCATGAATATTTATGTAAATATATATAATAGATGTTTATTGAACATTAGAGATCACTCATTATCAGATTCCAGCCACCCATTTGTTTTGAAATCTTCTCCCACTACTCCATATAAGCAAAAACAAAATCTCATGAAATGAAATCCATTGGTACAACATAAAATATAGTTAAACATTATCATGATTCCTTAATAATAAATAAAAAGTAATAAAATTAATAATGATTCATTATGTCAATGATTGAATTCATAGTGATTTGTTTGATGGTATATTTTAACCATGAGTGAAATGATGTACTGATGAAAAATGGTCAATGAACAATGGGATAAAATCAAGAGGGGAAAAAATCGAGACACTAATATTTCCAATTATTCATGTTGATATTTATTTATTAATGGAGGAATATAATAAAATTGGGTAGAATTAAGAATTAAACAATTACTAACTCCATTAATTTAAGTTAAATACTTCTAATACAACAACAAGTAACTATGGATTAATTTTAAAAAAAATTGATGTTTTCCGTCACAAAAAAATACAAAATGAGATTAATCCAATATTATCAAATTTTATACCTCGATATCAGATTTATCACTAATGAAAATGTTTCTACAAAATTTTTAATGGTTATATCCATGAACTACATTGATAATGAAAATTCACATTGTATATCAAATTTATGTCAACCATCTTTTTGTCATCCGCATAACACTCCTCCATGGTCCAATACATAAATATATACGGTTATGGGAATTAATCATTGGTTTGATCATATTAATGATCAAATATATTATAATTATTTTAAGCTAATTAAATTCACAATAAATAATTAAAATAATTTATTCGTATATTATTTCACCTTTAATTAAACTTAAATAAAATATTTGCTGAAAAAAAAAATTTATGTCATACCCAGGGTAAAACCTGCACTTCAGATTTAATAGTGGTATCATTTTTTTAAACTAAGACACTATTTAAATGATAATATATAAGTTCATTGAAATATCATGAGCATAATCTATTATAAATTATATAATTAATATGTCATTACTCACTCTCCACAGGGAATTTAATATATCCCCATATCCTTTTAAAATATCTAAAATTATCATGAAAATTTTCAAAACTATTTAATGGAAAAAATATATTTGTTACTTTTGGCCAACATATATGGTATTTCATTGTGAGAAAGAAATGAATACAACAAAAGATGATGGTAATGAATTTTCATCATCTTTTCCTTCTCAAATTATATACCATAAGGATACTAATATTTCCAATGAACAGACAATAAAAAAATAACTCACCCATGAAGGGTCATTATTTATATATCCTAGATGGCCATAAAGCACTTTGATAAGGTAGTTATATACTCAATTTCCCACTGAACCCATTCGATAATGTGTGAAAGGTTATGAAAATAACACCTCAATTTTGATACATGGAATACATCATGCACTCAGTCTAACTGTAGTGGTAAGGAAAGATGAATGTAAAATTTTCAACCGTATGTGTTATCTAAAAATATCTACCGAATCATGAAGATATCTTTCCAACAAGGCCAACTCTCTACAATACTCCTTGTAGTAAGATTCATAAGCATAATCTCTCCCATAGTCGAACACCAAAGGATTCAGTCATCGGTCCAAATAAGACTTATGATGTATATGGTATGGCCTTATCCATTCATGGTTGATTTAAACGATTTCTATAATTCCTCCCAATCCTCTATAAAAATATGTTTTGTCTCCCCAGAATCCAACCCAAATAGTTCTGACATAAAGGTTCTCCCATTCAATAGATGGAATGGTTATGTGCAGATGGTGTAGTGGTACTAATTGTTACATGAAAACTCTAATCGGTCTTGATATTACTCCAAAACATAAAATTTCTAATAGATTATCTAGAATCATTTCCACTATAATATGTATGGTTCACTCTATCTATATGTATTTCAACTAGTGGAACATCAAACTGATTCACCTAATATCCCTAATGGATCCTACAATACTCTCTTTAATCATGATGTGTATTGAGCATTGTTTCATAAACTATCTTCTATAGAACTCCATGAAGAAGGACAATCTCATAAATATATAGAAATCCAAACTCCCCAATAAAGAAATCTCATTAATAGATTGGTATTATGATGACAATGTGAATAGGTATATGATCACCATGATAGTTTCATGAACTCTACTTGATCATGGAAGTCCCATTATGAGATACATGGTGATACAATCCAAATTCCACTCCAATATTTCAAGGGTTTGGGATAAACCATCTAGATTTTGGTGTTCGACCTTAACCGATAGAAATGTGTGGAATTGAGGGTTAAACACATTAACACACTTGTTTATTCCTACACCCCAAAACTGATATCATGGTTCCTAATACATCATTATAACCATAGATTTACATTTTATGGAGATGTATTAAACTCCATTAACACCACCTCTAAGGGTGTAACTGGTTCTATCTTCCATCCAAATAAAATAATGACCTGATTCCCCTTTCATAAAACCCATAATGGGAATTTTCTATTGATATATTGTCATGAATGGGAGTACAATCGAAATCACTATCTTTTTAATCCCAATATCACTGAAGAGGTAGTGGGGTAACAACCATCAACTCGATGTATAATGTAGTATCCTCATTCATTAAGAACAACTATAGAAATGAAAACTACTAAGACTCCTCTGTAAAAAAACTATGAATGTTATTCCCTTAGGAGAGAATCTACCACCATGTACCCCTTGTAATGTGTATAGATTATTTAAAATTCATATTATAATAGGATCTCTATTCAACACACCTATATGCAGTTAAGATAATTCACCGATAAGATATTCCACATACTCTTATTGATCGAAAAACTAATGATGTTTTCCTCCATAATATAACTCTTCTACGACATTACCGTGAACACCTATTCTTCTAGTGACAAAAACGTGAGTTATGTAGTTCTGGTCATGGGATCTCAACTACAATAATCTATAAACAATAATCCTATTAATATTCATTAGAACATATCCAAGGATATTTATTGAGGAATCTTAGATGAAAACACACTCATACGACTCGTAAATTTGTCTCAAGTTTGTGGAACTCATCCCCCAATACTACATCTCTTATAGTTCCATATATAATCTCTCTTTCCACATGAAATAATAACCCATTTAGTTAAATTATTCATGGGATTCAAGAACCTAGACAAATAACTGATGAATCATTGATAATAACCTTCAATCCTATTGGATATTTACACCATATTAAAATTATTTTGGGTTTCACAAAGTTGAATATACTTGATAATTAATGGTTTTACTACTACTTCCACTATTATGTTGACATAACCTCTGTAACACCCGAGACTTTTATGTTATATAAATCATCAAAGGAATCTTTTTCTATACATCACTTGCTTGGCTTGCTTTACACGCAATCGCGACCTTCCTCGATAGCTTGCGTCGTACGCAATACCGAGTTTCACTAAACAACAATATGCTATTAAAACTAGCCGTTATGAATAGTAATAACCAATTTTTGAAATTTTATAAATTTTATTTTTCAAAATGGACTTCATTTTTGGACTCAGAATATCGAAATTAGCCTAGGGTGAAATTTTGGTATTTTTCTGAAAACTTTCAATTTTTGATGAATAGTGAAACCACTAAGTGGTAGGTTAAAAACTGAATTTTGCATAAAACTTAATTTTACCGTTTCTGTGAATGGAATTTCGAAAATCCGAGAGACACGGTTAATATCAAGGACTAAAATGTGGTTCAATGAGATGAAAATAATTTTTTTGGTGAATAGTAACGTTTTACTTTTTTTACCGTGGTTAATAGTAAATAGGGTAACTAAGGGTAAATATGATATTACTATTACCCTAACACATGTCCTAATTCTATTGGACAAGTGTAATTCAACCAAAAACAATCTTAGGAATAAAATATGACCATTTAGGCCCACTTGGATTAGATTAGGACATTTATTATTAATTTATTTAAAGAAGGGTTAAAATAGATAAAATCAAAGTTTAATAAGTAAATCATTTTTAATATGGGGTTATACATAAGATAAATTCGATTGTAAATATTCATTAGAAAGATAAAAATATTTCCTACATGATGGTTATTTATTTGTAATTTTTAGACATCAAATAATTTAATTTATTTATGACACAAAGATGATGCAGTAATTATATTATTAATAAAATATTGACATAATTGATAATATAAATAACAAAATAAATGTAATTTAAGACTTTTTATGAATTCCAATAATTTTCTAGGTTACTATGATATATTAGTGTTGATTTAATCAACTTGGTTCGAACATATAATTCTGTTATGACTTTCACAAAAATCATATATCAAATAGTGTCAAAATTGACACAAAATAGTTTTTAAATCAAATATTATATTATTAATTGTTATTTTATTCCTAAAAATCTAAGGTTCGGCCAAATAACTTAGATAAGGATATATATATTAATAATAAACAATTTGGGGTTCTTTTGGCATGTTATAGTAAGTGTATTAACCATATAGTGAAAGAAAACAAAAAGACACGGTAAAAGTTAAATTAATTAACTTAGAGTTAAATCTAATTGATAAGGTTAAAATAATACTCTAAACTTGTCTAAATCCTATTGGTTGATAGGATTTCGACCCATCCCCACTTTAGCTTCAAAATAAGACCCTTTGGAACCATTATAAACCCATTTTGACTTTAATATAAAATAATATTTTGAGATATTCCTAAGGTGCCCCTCTCCTCCCTTATAAAAGGGCACCTCCTCCCCCTCCTCCTCACACCAATTTGAGCACTCAAGCTCGGCCAACCCCTTCCATTTTCTCCTCTCCACTTCCCTATAATAATCCTAGAGGTCCTGGCCTTCTTCAAAGACCAATCTTAGTTCCCTAAGTGGAGGATTCAAAGAGGCGTTCTAAAGAAGAGGTAATATCCATTACCGATCTTTTCAATTTCTTTCTTCTTCAACTTCTTCTTCTTTAGTTGTTTCATGATAAAGTAATAACATCAGTATTACTAACATACTGATATGTTATTATAAATATGAAACTACCCTAATTCACCTTCTATCCATCCCACAGAAAAATGAAATCACCGCGCGTGCGTACGTACGGAATACCGTCTCCACGCCGTGGTGTAATCTATTTTTTCCACCATCATTTTACAAGGATGGGTATAATGGGGTACTGAGTAACTATTTATGATTATTATAAAGTAATATTGATACTGAAATAATATATATATACTCCAATACAGTTCCACTATCATAGGAACGATATCATCACTCGTGCGTACGTACGGAATACCGTCTCCACGATGTGATGCGACTCGTTCTACATGATCATCATTACATAGTAATTATATAAATGAATTGAATGAATAAATATGATATATGTTACACTAATACAATTCTGGATATAAGGTATCTATAACCTTAAAAGAAGAATAAGAATGTATTCGGCAAAACACACATAAGAACAAAAGGCAACAAAGACCCGAGTAACAAGTAACAATGAAATATTACTATCAAGAAGCTAAGAATATGACCATATATGATATCATATCAATATGTATGATTCTGGAATAAGTAAATAACATTATTTAAACCATTATACAGGAGCTTTGGTCACGTACAAAGCAAATTGTACCTAAGGTAAGGGAAATATCACAATCTCATTTTTATCCGAGATTGTTTATTCGTAAGTATTTACTGGGGTGTATTTTATCATCCACATCCATGTTTCATCAATATGTAATATTATTTCCATCCACCTACAATTGTTTAAATCCATTTTTACCCTTAGGTGAGTTTTTAGTAATATGTATGAAAGGAATCATTTGTCGTTTTTCGTACGAGGTACTTTTTGACTTTTCCGACAAAAGTATGAAGAATGTTTTTTTAACTTATACGGCATGAATGGATTTTTAAAACATTATTTCCAAGAATCTTCCTTTACATGTTTTCATGTTTATTTTTAATCAACTTCTTTTATTTTAAAGTCATATGACATGTTATGAAAGGAAAAATGCTTTTGAAGTAGAAAGGATATTTTCCTCAAGAATGAAGTTCATGTATTTTATCAAAATTATTTTCCATCTAAGATAATAAAAGGGTTCTGTTATTATCCCTATTATTAAATGGATTTGATTATGTTGTGATGGAAATATTTTTATGAACTCCTTTATCTTATATGAATTGTTTTATGATGTCATGTTGTTTAAGAATCCCATTTTTATTACATGAGTTATGCTATGACGTATGGTTTATGATTATGTGGCACACATAAGAATGGATTCATTATAAGATTGGTGGGACCTATATCTCCCTCCAATGCATTGGGTAAAGATTTTATATCTCATGAGATAGACATGGATGGAACGGTAGGTTATACCGGTTCAGTGAAACAGGGCTGGAATGAGGGTGACTCGGTTCAGAAAGGGACTTTTTCCACTAAGATAGTCTTGGAAATGAGTCATGACAAACAAGAAATGATTTTCCATGATTATGTGTGCATGCCACAAAGTTTCACGTTTTATGTTATGATTATGGGGATCTCATTTTCACTTCTATGATTTATTCCATGATAAGATATTATGATCTCTTTTGCAGGTTTTGATTTTCAAAAAGAAATGATATGATTTTTATTTCCTTTATTTTCCCTTGCTGAGCATTTGAGCTCACCCTTTTATGTTTTCTTTTCCCCAGGTCAGGAAGATGGATATTAAGTAGAATATGCTAAAAGGGACCCTAGATATGATGAAATAAATGGGAGACACTGTAGAAGATTTATGAACCAGTTGTTTATGTTTCCCAGTTTCTAAAGACACTATACCTATACGGTCCTTTGTGGTTTTGTCATATGTTGTAATAAGTGTGCTTCAATTTTGAAGTATTAACAATGTATGTAAAGTATGGGTCGTTATAGTTGGTATCAGAGGAAAGGTATAGTCAACCTTTGGATACTAGGATGTGAAAGGCTTAGTAAGAACCCTAAGGATAAGTCTAAGCATAGAACACAATCTTAGTGTTTTAGAAATGTCCTTGAATAACCTAGGATAAGACCTTAAGCCTGAAAATTTTATTCTTGAATTATGTGGTTTTCCTATTATAATTAGTGTTGCTCACACTATTCTTCTTGGTTTTAGTCAATGGATGGAACCCGAAGGAACCGTGTTAATGCGGAATGCGATGGGCAATGCAATGATTGTCCCCCTGAGCAACCAAACGATATGGGAGATGGAATGAAAAATCTTGTAGCCATGCTCACACAACTTTCTCAAGCTATGAATCATGCAGGACTTCCAAACGAGCAAAGGAAGGAGCAACATTCTGTTGAATCCTTCATGAGGCAGCGTCCACCTTCTTTCAGCAGTTCTACTGATCCATTAGTTTCTGAACAATGGATTAGTATTACTGAAAAGATATTTTCAGTTCTTCAATGTTCTGAGCTTGATAAAGTCATCCTAGCAGTGTTTCGTTTGGAAGGATATGCTGATCAATGGTGGAATCTTTTTAAGAATACGAGGAAAAGGGATGAAATTGAGTCTATGGAATGGGACGAGTTCAAGAACTTATTTTTCAATAAGTACTTCCCTCGTATTCTCCAAACAAAGATGGAGAAAGAGTTCTTTGAACTGAAGCAAAGGGATGAAGAATCTGTTAGTACTTATGAAGCAAATTTTACAAGACTTGCAAGGTACGCTTCTGGTATTATTATCCAACCTGAGAGTAAGATCGATCGATTCTTTAGTGTCTTAAAACCAAGTCTTCGAAGGGAGTTAGCCATAAGGGTCTTCAATAGCTACGAGGAAATCGTTCGATGTGCTCTCAAAGTCGAGATGGAGATTGGAATAACCCATCAGTCACATGGGTTTGAAAAGAAGAGGAAGATGGAATTCAAAGAAAAATCTAAAGAGCACACGGAAAAGAAGATGAGCTTTTCCTTATGCTCAAAGTGTGGAAAGAAACATGGAGGGAGTTGTCTTAAAGGGACAAGTAAATGTTTTAAATGTGGAAAAGAAGGTCATCGGGAATTTGAATGCCGTGATAATGGGAAGAAGATGTCTAATGATGCAAACAAAGGAAGGGATACACAGAATGAACCTACTACACTTCAATGTTTCAAGTGCAAGGAGATGGGGAATTATGCCAATCAATGCCCAAATCCAAGGGTTGATGATGATGGTTGACGTCAACAAAATCTTAAGGCTAAAGACAAAGGAAAGTCACATGCAATTTCTATCAGCGATGTGGAGTACGATAACGAAGTTGTGAAAGGTACACTTACCGTCCACTCTAAAGTAGCAAATGTTTTATTTGATTCTGGATCCACCCACTCTTTTATTTCTAAAGAATTTTCTAAGGGTATCACCGTATTACCTCAACAATTAGATGTTGAGTTAGCTGTGACAACACCTAATGGCACAACAGTCGCATCAAAAGTTTATAATTCTTCTCCGATCGAAGTTTGTGGGAAAGTGCTTCCTGTAAATCTTGTGATCCTTCCTTTAGTGGAATTTTATGTGATTCTTGGCATGGATTGGCTTTCTCTACATGGAGCTCATATCAATTTCCAAAGAAGGGAAGTCACATTTCATATTCCAGATCAATCTACGATCGTATACCAATGCAAGGATGAACATAACCTTCCAGTGGAAATTTCTTCCATCTTATGGGTCTTGATTCCACTAAATGATGGTTATTTATCTCAAATGGTTGGTGAGAAACTCACGATTAAGAATATGCCCATCGTACGAGAGTTTGATGATGTATTTCCGGAGGAATTACCGGGTCTTCCACCAAATCGTGAAGTTGAGTTTTCAATAGAACTCGTACCGGGTGCTTTGCCTATTTCAAAGACACCTTATAGAATGGCCCCAATTGAGTTGCAGGAATTGAAGAAGCAACTCCAAGAGAATATTGATAAGGGATTCATACGCCCTAGTGCGTCACCTTGGGGAGCACCTGTTCTATTTGTTAAGAAGAAAGATGGATCAATGAGACTCTGCATTGATTATCGAGAACTTAACAAGATCACTATCAAGAACAAATATCCTCTCCCACGCATTGATGACTTATTTGACCAACTACGTGGAGCTCAATACTTTTCCAAGATTGATCTTCGTTCAGGGTATCATCAATTAAGGGTCAAAAGGGAGGATATACCAAAGACGGCTTTTCGTACAAGGTATGGACACTATGAATTTATAGTGATGCCATTTGGTCTTACTAATGCCCCTGCTATCTTCATGGATCTAATGAATAGGGTCTTTAGAGACTATCTTGGTCAATTTGTGGTAGTCTTTATAGACGATATTCTTGTCTATTCAAAGGGAAAGGAAGAGCATGAAGATCACTTGAGAATTATATTGAAGACCCTGAGAAAGGAGAAGCTTTATTCCAAATTTACCAAGTGTGAATTTTGGCTTCAAAAAGTTGCATTTTTGGGTCACATAATCTCAAAAGAGGGGATATCTGTGGATCCAGCAAAAACAGAGGTTATCGAAAGATGGTCGAGACCAACAACAGAAACTGAGATTCGAAGTTTTCTTGGTTTGGCTGGATATTATCGACGTTTTGTAAAAGATTTTTCACGATTATCTAATCCACTCACCAAGTTGACTCGGAAAGGAGTTAAGTTTGTCTGGACAGAGGAATGTGAAGAGAATTTCAAGGAGTTGAAAATAAGGTTATCCAGTGCACCTGTTCTCACACTGCCTTGTAGTGGAGAAAGGTTTGTGATCTACAGTGATGCATCCAAGAAGGGATTGGGGTGTGTTATTATGCAAAATGATATGGTGATAGCTTATGCCTCACGACAGTTGAAAATCCATGAGCAAAATTACCCAACACATGATTTGGAGTTGGCTGCGGTAATCTTTGCATTAAAGATTTGGAGGCATTACCTTTATGGTGAAAGGTGTGATATTTATACTGATCATAAAAGTTTAATGTATATTTTCACACAAAAGGAGCTGAATATGCGCCAAAGAAGATGGTTGGAGCTGATTAAGGATTATGACTGCTCGATCCATTACCACCCTGGGAAAGCAAACAAGGTGGCAAATTCATTAAGTCGACAAGACCATGCTAGTTTATCCATGATGAGGATCACACAAGATCCAATATTTATTGATTTACAAAGGATGGATCTTGGAATTATAATGGAAAGGGAAAAATCTTATCTTTCTCAAATGAATGTTCAACCATCTATACATGTGAAGATTAATGAGTCACAGAAAGAAGATGTTGAGTTACAAAAGAAGGTGAGAAATGTTCCTGAATTCAACCTTGATTGTGATGGGATAATAAAGTTCAGGAATCGGGTTTGTGTTCCTTCCATCCCCGAATTAAAGATGGAGCTGCTATATGAGGCTCATAGTTCATCATTCTCTATTCATCCTGGAAGCACGAAGATGTATAGGGACCTGAAAGAGTACTTCTGGTGGGATGACATGAAAAGAGATGTTGCTGAATATGTCTCTCGATGCTTGGTTTGTCAACAAGTTAAAGCTGAGAGACAAAAGTCTAAGGGGATGTTAAAACCATTACCCATACCCGAATGGAAATGGGAAAACATCACTATGGACTTTGGCACAGGACTTCCTAAAACATCCAAATGCAATAATGCTATCTGGGTCATAGTTGATCGTCTTACAAAGTCTGCACACTTCATTCCTATTAGAGAGGATTTCTCTCTAGATCAGCTTTCCAGGATATATGTAAAGGAAGTGGTAAGATTGCATGGAGTACCACTTTCTATTATATCTGATCGGGATCCAAGATTTACCTCGAAGTTCTGGCGAAGTCTTCAGCATACTCTGGATACAGAGTTGAGTTTCAGCACTGCTTATCATCCTCAGACAGACGGTCAGTCTGAGAGAACAATTCAAACCCTAGAAGATATATTGAGAGCTTGCTCTATGGATTTCAAAGGAGGCTGGGATCAACATCTACCTTTGGTGGAATTTTCTTATAATAATAGCTTTCACTCCAGTATTCAGATGGCTCCTTATGAAGCTCTCTATGGTAAGAAATGCAGGACTCCAACTTTCTGGGATCATACTATATTCGAGTATGTTTATTGAAGCACCATATATCAGCAGGAATATAATAAACATTATGTTCAATCATATCTGATTTAACCACTTGAAATCCAATGATTGATGTGTGATATCATATATATTTATTTGATTTGGATATTTCATGGATAAAAAATTCCATGAAACATTATGGGTGATTTTTGATCAATATACTATGTCACCATAAAACCATACCATATAGAAGTGTTATTCAGTTGAGAGTTTGTAGTGTTTTTATATACATGTGATCATTTGAAATTATGGGGAACCCATGATGAATATCTCTTACCATAATTATTTATTAACATCATGGTGGTTAAAAATATTTCATAAATTGTCTAAAACCTAGAAAAAAATTATAAAATCGTTTCAATATGAGAAAGTTTGATAGACTGATAGAACCATCATTTTTTAGAAGATATACTTATATTATCTGTGTTATACATTTTATGGAGGTGGGATAATAACTTCTCATTTCCATAATTCATCTATAATAACATTTATCACTCCATTATCTCTATAAAACATTTTAGGATATGTATTAGAGAATGTCTTATTCTCGACTATGATGGACATTGATTAGGGAGACATCACTTATTGTGATAGAACTAGTACACATACACATTATGAAGGTTCCTGATATAAATGCATTTATGAATATGTACTAGAGTCTATATAAATTGTACGAATACTAATGTTTTGGTCATTTGGTGTTTGAGTTGGGTGAACTTGTTTTTGGGAGTGTCTGACCACAATAGAGAATTCTGATATTTCGTCTGGGTAACAAGATATCACTAGGACATAATAGGTCGTTCTTAGCATGATTTATGGTTAGAGAAATTTTTTACCACTTATACATAGCCCCATTGATGGACATGTTCAAGGATAACGTTTTTTTCCATTGATGTGGAGTATCATTCATGAATATTCAAATGTTATTAACAGGGGTGTGAAGGACATTGAGGATGGAGCTACATTCTCATAGTACCTGATGACGATCATGGATCACAATGAGAGCATTTTATTTGGGAATACAATTCATTTTTATTGATTTCATTAGTATCATGGGAACATGTATAGGAGATATTGAGAAAATGAGAGGTAGATAAAGGCTTAATAACCCACATTTTATTGTAGAATGGTCATTTTAATGGGAAAATCCTTGAAGGTGGGAATATTTTAAAAACACCAGTTTTCAATGTTTGTTCAACAAAACTTTTCATTATATGTTTCTATATTATCTCACAAATTTGGATCGAATATCGGGATGTTTTGTGAACCTAAAACTTATGTATGAAATATTTTAATAATTTTAATGTACATACCCACATATTTATCGAATTAATGTTTATTCAGTTTTTCAAAACAAAAGAAATTTAAAATAATATACTATGTTTATTTTTGGAATGTTGGTTTTACCCTAGGCACCACACAAGGATGGTCAGTGTTAAAAATTCCATCTATGTTATTCATTGGTTTCTATATTAAATAGATTAAATATAAAATTTATGATTTTTTTTAATTTCCCCAAATGAAATATCCTCTTTTTAATTATACAATTATATAATACCACTATGATTAGCCACATATTTCTAGGTGATTAGAGAGGTAGAGTAAGTGAGAGACTATTGACATTGACAAATTCCAGATTATGGATTAATGATGAATGAATCATGATGATTTATGTAATTAATATTGAATGTATTAAAATGCTAAAATACAGTGCTAGAAAAAAATTTCATCACAAATGAAGAATCTTTTATCAGTATAGGGTGCAGTAATTGGTAAATTCTCAGTCATATGTTACTAATTGTTGACAATGGATTAAATAATCTATTAATTTCCTTGAAGCAGAATCTATGCATTTTCTATAATTTAACACATCATTTATAGTAATTATTAAAGATATTTCATTATGTACATCTATTTCACTATATTATTCCATTATTATGATCATTCCCCAACATCACAATTAAAAAATGATAATAAAAGTTTTCTATTACTCCTCTCTCATCTGTGTTATTTAGGTTTTTCATATTAGGTCCATGGGGATAACAATTCAAAATTTTCATACATGTTCATGTGTTATTAGGCATAAAGATTCATTATAGTCGAGATAATAAAAATAGATTAATGATTTTATTGACGATATTGAGGAAAGGGTAATTAAACTTTGTTTGTTCAAATGTTTGGGACCCAGTTTTAGTGATGATAGGAGCTACAAATAATGTCTCTGTAACTAGAATATCAGTTTATAACCATAAAATTCTAGGAATTGATTCTATGAATCCATTGACATTTATTTTAAAAAATATACAACCTATAAGGTAGGATTCAATAAAGATTCGGTAAATCTAAAAAATAATTTAAGACCAAAACTTAATGTTTGTGAAAAACCGGATTATATGTCATCATTTTTGAAATAACACATGTTTTATTGTTTGTTCCAAATTGAATACAGTGTATAAATTCCATTATAATTATCACACAACAAGTATCTATGGAAATAACCCATGTTATTCTATAATAGAGGATGACCCATGTGTGATAAGTAAACTAGAAATACTATAGGTGATTAGAAAAACAATGTCCCTATAAAGACATACATTGTGTCAGAACATGGATTGATAAATTATTTTGATGGAGGAAAACACCTAGTTCTCTGGGTGGTTCCACATGTCATGTTCCATAATGAACATTCAATATACACTCTTATGAATATTTTACCTTGTTTTCTCCTTTATTGGAAGTCAAATTTGTGCCGATAGGTAGGAAATTATATGCATAATTCCCTAAATGACATGATTATCTCCTTAATTTTGAAATATATTATATTTTCTGGGTTAATAAAAGTATGATTATCCTCCTTGTAATTCTGATCCAATTGTAGTGATTTGGATTAATCATCATAGTTATGATGGGGTTATTACTCCATTGAATCACTAGGTTACGAGTCCCACATATCATATGTATATGTTTATTTAGAACTCCGACAAACTATAATGGATGAGGGTCCTATATCAATAAACATGTACTCCCCCATCATCGATCTCGGTCAGGGAGTGCTCCTCCATGGGAGTTAGGGGTCATTTAGTTCTCTTATGTAGTTCGATGGAGAGGGGCCCCCACTCTTGTTCTTGTATGGTTTCATTTGGTTCATAACAGCCTAGATGACACCTTTAGAGCTGTATGAACACTAAACTTTCTTATACGACTATGTTGATTTCAATTCTTATCCTTTTTGATTGCGGTTTTTGTATAATAATATCTAATATAGTGTTTTATTTTCTCCTTTTAGGAATTGTTTGTATTTAGTATTATATTCTATTTCAACCAACATAAATTTCATGATGTCCTACTCGGTCTATTTTTACACACCCAGTGATGGCCCTTTTCTATTCCTATTAATGATTATGTTTACGATGATAATAATATAATAGATGTTCAAGGGCCAGGTACCAATGGAGCATATCAATACATATAGGTACTATACAGGTATGGTTTTCTATCATTGAAATAATTATCCACATATTATTCAGTTTTCCATTTTTCAATTGATTTCATATTGGGACATTCGTTTTCTCTTTTTGGACTTGTATTTTCCCCATAAAATATTGTACTACCTTCCATTTTTTATGGTTATTTCTTTGAGGTTATTGAATTAATTATTTTGACCTTATATTTTTATGGTACCACATACATGATTCATATAGTTGGTTTATTGTACTTTTACATTAGGCTATGAACTCTATTTCGGTGAAATTCCTACTCATCACTTTTATCAGGACATTTTCTTATTAGTTTTATAGTTGGGACATCAATATTTTCTTACATATAGCCCAATTGGGGCCACAATAGGTCATTTTTTATAATGTAGTATGAGATTTTTCTGATAGGGTACTGGAATATTTTTATGGGTGATTTTATTTCAGTGAAAACCCATCAATTTCCTTGACAATGAATGGAATCTTTTTTCATTTATATAGCGTGTTAGATACCTTTCAATGAACTATGGTAAAGGATGACAACATCTGCTCTGTTTAGAATACCTGTGGAGGGTATCTAATACCTAGTGTATTATAATGGATCTATTTTTGGGTACAAAATCATTTTGATTTAGATGTCAAGAATTTTTTATAATAGGTTGATGAATTTTATGATACACATGATAAAAATGAAACACAAATCATATAAAATTTATTGATATACTCAACCTTAATTATGATGAGGCAATGAATTATATGATGTTGTTTTATTGTTTACATTGGCCACAATAGTTTAAGGTATATCTTTTCTGAAAGGGACCTTTATCGGATATGGATATACAAGATTGATTTCAACTAGTACTATGAATTCAATCTTTTTTTTACTCTTTGGAAGTGAAATTTCATTTCATATTCTGTTAGATGGAAATAATGTTTTCACATGATGGAGGATGTGTTAGACTCTTTTTCCTACATATATCTATCCCTGATTGAGGATATAGTGGAATCTTATATTTAGTGTAAGGTAGTTAAATCATAGGTTCATCATTTTGTGAGAGAGGCTTAGTAGGTTATCACAAATGTGATGTAATATAAGACAAGATATAATCAGCATATTCACAGAATGTATTTTCAGAATTTAGGGACCATGTCATACTTATCTAGGGATTGATTATAGTTTTTTCACATTTTTTGGGGATGTGTCCATGGAGTTACATACCACCCCATTGGAAATACTTCTGAAAGTTGGAAATATGTAATATGAAACTTTTTCTAGTATTCTTGGGATGGAATGAGTTAGAGTTTTTTATATTATGTTTTTAGATCCAACACATGTCACCAAGTAATGGATTCAAATAGGGTTCAATTTGTTGTGAATTTACCACTCGAGATACAATGATTTTTAGATATGGATATCAATATTTTTTTTGAGGAATATTATACATAATTAGAGATTCCATGATGCAATATTCACGATTTTTTTTGAATTTTCGATTAATAAAACACCATTGCATCTGCAAAAATACTGTTATTAGTGTTTTTTAAACCAATTGTTCTTATGAAATATTATTTTTTTATAATTAAATTTAATTTCCTTGACATCATGTGTTACATTCTACAATGAGATTCAATGACCAACAACATATTGTTAATATTATTGACACTGAAATACGATTAAAATATAGTCATTAAAAATGGAGGTATTAATAGAAATAAAAACCATTAAAAATTATAATGGTATTATGTGATGAAAATATATTCAAAAAATTGTTCTTAATTTTAATTAATGTCTTTATATGCTTTGAAAATAGTTTTTTTAAATGTAATTATTTTTGTAAAAAAATAAATTTAATTTATATATCATTTATAAAATTTTTTATACAAAAATAACATCATTTATGGAATCTAAATTTCAAATTTATCATAGTTTAGTTTTTTTAAAATTTTTTGTGAGGCATAAATTATCAACGAATAGTGAAAAATACATATTTTTTTTAAAAACTACATTTTAATTTAAATAATTTACAAATTCCATTTTATTTAAAAATTTTGTTAATAATAATTTTGGTAAATAATATATTTATTAATCAGATTTTCGATATTGAAATAATTATCATATAGAATATAAATATGAAAACATTCTATAGTAATGAAACTTTTCTATTTTGAAAAACTTTTCTTCATCGTGGGTGAGGTTTTTTTAATTATAATAATATGATTTTTTAAATTAATTATAGAAAAATCATTCAATATTTTTAATAATCCATATTAATATCATATAATTATGTTAATATTATTTTTGTCAAATGTGAATTGTAAAAATGGTAAAAAAAATTAATGTAGTTAAGGGTAAAACTAGTGTACCTGGGGTTTAAAAACATATAATGTGTAAAATAACCAATAATATTATCCAAATATAATTTTATATCAATAAAAATCCATATATAATAAAATTTGCGATACTTATCCAATTGTTATCATGTTTTCATTTTTTCATTTTTTGACACTTTTTCCATTTCATAAATTCCTTTTGTGTCTTCTCATGTAGTTAAATTAGGTCACCCCCTTTCCACTCCTCTTTAGAAATCCAAAAAAAATTGGTTAAAAATTACCTACTGAAATCTATTCCGTAAATCATTAATCAAATAATATAGGCCTTTTTTATTTTGAGAACCTCTTGTGAAGGATTTTTATGCTAACCCGAGGATGCTTTCCAAAGAAGATGTAACGTTCTTACCTGAAAATTGTTAGTTTATTTAGTTATACAACTCCATAAAGTAACACATAAAAATATATTATATAATTACAATAGTATACAAAATATACTGATATTTTATTATTTTATTTTTATAACCAACATCTATCTCCTCTTCCAATAAAAGGGAAATTAAATTGACGATATATGTAGGCAAGACTACTACCACACGAACAGATTTAATTTGTACTTTATAAATGCCTCTAGTATGTGTATATAATTATTAATTTAAAATATTTATATTATATTTATAATCATAATTATATAATTATAATATCACATATATCTTATTAACATGCATTATGTGGTAATATGATAGTGTTTATTGTCTGTATGATAGACTTCCAACTTGAGATGTGATGTTATTTGTTCGTCAGTTATATTTTTTGTATTGTAATAATGGTAGTTTTATAGAATTTATTTTATATATAATAAATAAAAAGTATAATTCATAGTTAACTTATTGTTTAAATTTATTTCGCTTCATTTATTGGTAAAATAGAAATAGTGTTGATGTTAATATATGGCCTACCATCTCCATTATTGATGTAACTTATTATTAATCTACAATAGCTATGGATTAATACAAATAAATTTATAATTAATATATGTGATATTAATATTATATTTTACATTTTGGAGGTGATTGAATCATGTTCCACTTAAAATTATTGAAACTACCTAACCAAACATACATGACAATTGACGGAGTCATTACATGAAAAAGGAATTTAACATTGAGATATTAATAAATTGGTTATAAAATGATAGAAGTAAAAAATATATGGTATAATACTTATGAATAATTATATATAATTGATTATAATTGATATATATTTAATATACAAGAGGTTTGATTGTATAAGTAGATCATTGATTCTTACGGTATGGGATTTTCATCTAATGTTTATTTCTGTGAGACACAATCCATATTCACCACATTTTTCATTAGTGTGATGTATATTTGACACATGAATGTATTTTATTATTCCGAGAAAGAGAATTATATCAATTTAAATATCCATAAACATTTCATTATTTCATGGGGCTTATTATTAAGATACTAACAAAGTGCTAACAGATTTATCAATATTTCATTTTATATTGATTCCAATGATGAAATATTATGATCTACCTATAATGAAAGTGAATTATTTTTTTATCCTATATATATTTATAGAAATTAACTACCTTTAATTTATTTTCATCTGTATCCTAATATTTTAAAAATACTTTTTTAATAAAAAATGGTATTATTTATTTCATTTGTTTAAATTAATTTTTAATTCATGTACATGTTTTCTAAAATTTATTTAAATAATTTTTTAACTATTTTCCGATTATTATTTATACACATATTTAACCATTATTTAAATTTTTATTTTTATAAAGGAATCTTATTTTTGTTTTAAAAATGAGGTTATTTTGACATTATCAAAAAAAGTTAACAGAATATTCATTTTAACATGTACAGAATGTATTATAATTTTTATTATCATAACCATTAAAGTATTTAAATCATTAATTAAATGGTTAAATGTTTATTTTCATGGAAATTTTTTATTTACTATTTTGGATGCATTTAAATTTTTAAAAAATAATTTCTTTGTGATAAGGATACTTCTTCAGGAAATGTTTCCAGGGATATTTCATAGTAATTTATATCAAATATGCCATATTATTATGTTACATAAGTTTTCATGGTTATATGATCAAATTATTTCATCTTTGATCACCATTTAGATGTGCAATTAATATGATGACATAATTTTCATGAAACACATTCTATTACCCTGGGATATTCTTCGATGAAATGTGTATAAAATCCATTTCCATTAATGGGTTCCAATATGATAATGAGTATATGATTTTATGGAACACTTATGTATGGTTTTAATTAGGTGATGGTGGTTATGTTTTAACAATGTTTGTTTTTTATGCTTTAATCAAGGGTAGTAGTTACATTATAACCAAAGATGGGTGGGGCCAATAACTACCTTCAATTAATTGTGTAATGATTTATATCTCCTAAGATATACACAGATTGAAAGGTGAGTGAACGCAGTTCAGTAAGGGACTTTGTTCACTATGATATTCATGGATGTCATCCTTGTTTACTAAAACGATTTTTGGAATGACCCCATTACAATGTAATAGTTTTTTCAACATGCCATGACAACTTAGTAAATGAATTTCAATTCTTATGTTTATTCAATAAATAATTCTCAATTAACAATGTTATGCTCTCTTGTATCATGTACATTGATTCTATTATGATTATTATCTTATGAAATGTAAAAATTTGGGCCATAAAACATTTATTTCATATCTGATTTGGAGGGTATGGTTTTAAAACTCTTTTCTACTATTCACATACCCTAATTCACAAGTTATTTTAATTTTTCACCTATTTATCCAAAATGATAATATTTTATCCCCATTTTAATGATTATTATACATTGGTTATGAAGAAGTGTATTATTTATGATATTTTTATGTAGGTTTATAGTATGAATAATGTAGGGTCAAATGTAGAACACATAGGGACAATTTTTTTATGAATGATACCAAACATAGTGGAGGTACAATGTCATTTAAATATTGGTTTTAATTTCTTAATTTTTTTAATTGAATGTTTACCAGTAGTATGAGTAATCTCGGGGATGTCCTGATGGTTTGGGACATGAATTAAGTGAAACATTGGCCATCCAGTTCATGTTTCACTGGTGGTGCAGCATTACTAGTAATTGTGTGCACAAAACGTGCTATCCAAGGGGAGGGGTGCATGGTTTAGTAAACCATCCAATATGGTAGGCCAAACTATTTGAAATTTGATAGAGACATTCGGGACAGTTGGGAAACAGATTTTCAAACCACGAATGCTCCCCGGTTAAATGTTAAACCCGGACACCTCTTGGATATAGTCTTTCACAATGATGAATAATAGTTTTGAAAACCATGTGGAAAAACTATGCACCCCAGTAAAATAGAGATTTTAACTTTTCCCACATATGGATTTTATGTATTCTACCTAATTTATTCCCTATTTTCTTTTCAAACTACCTTAGTGAATAGCTATAACAACCAAGGATTACCCATGGTAAATCTTCTTCGATTATAGTCAGTGTGGAGAGGATTTTTGTGTTGATTGATGCACCAGGTAATTCTAATGATCCTCATTATTCTCTTTTTCAGAATAGGTAATGTGGTTCCATTTATAATTTATGAATCCCTAATCTCCTAGTTTTCTATTTTATCATAGGTTGGGGATCAAGGGGTGATTTGATCTGAGCTAGATGTTAAGATTAAGCATGGGTTCATATTTTCAATCGAGGTATGTTGTCTAAAAGTTATATCCTATTTTCTTGATGTTTATTTATGAATGTGTGGTTTTTTAATAGGTTCTTTTATGTAGAGTATTAGATTGATTTATAATAAATTCATAAATAATTATCTAAATGATGATATTAAAACCTCATGATCCCTATAGGATGTGTCAAGGCTGGTTAGAGCAGTTTGACTGCAACCCATGGGGTGTACCGTCATCCCAAACATGTAAATGGTTATTTATAACAATAAATTTTTCTGATATTGTAGAGACCATGATATATATGTCGACAAGCTAGTTTAAATTCTGAAAATCACTAATGGTGGGTTTCTCTAGAGATTCGTAATGTTATAATGGGTTGTTGGAAAATCATGAATTGTTTAAATGAATTAAAAATATATTTTAAAGTGGATCATGTTTTGAAATGGTAATATGATAATGAGTTAAGGCATATGGTCAACTGATATGTTGATTGAGTAGTGAAATGGTGTCTAATAATGATGATATAAAATTGTTACATGAAATGAGGTTAAAGAATTCTTACAGAATTGTATATAATGAAATGATAATGATACTTAAAAATATTGGTTGTAAAAATATGTGAAATGGAAATGGTTTCTAATGAAAGGATCATTACTATGTAATATGTTTTACCACTTGTTGTCCACGACTCACAGTAGAGATGGAATAGAATAGTTTTCTAGATGTAATGATGACTCTTGGTATAGTGTGTGTATAATTGGTTATTCATGTGTAGTGTAGGCCTTGTTTTTTGTAAATGGGGACGCTTTATGTTATATGTTATATGACTCTTGTATCACATTTTAGGGAAATTCCACCACAATGACATATTCCATTGGGTATACCAGAGTATATCACTGAGAATTATTCACTAGAAGTGGAGTAAGAGACCTTGGTGATCTATGGTAATAGAGTAGAGGTGATGATCTAGGGGAACATCACTAATTTTAGGAATATGATGGAATAATTCTCAAGTGTAGTGGTGCTGAGCATGTTCAAGATGGCTAGAGTATTATAAAAGCATCACCCCTCAAAAAATATCTTGATTGGGTGGGCTATAGGAATCTGAGTTTGGTCATGTGTCCATCCAGATGATTCATGACCAGCTAGAGACTCTTCTCGAGATCAGAGTTAGTATGGTGGTCTACATGTTGTGAGGTAGGAAAAGTGTCATTAGGCCATCTTCGTTCTTACTAAGAATTTAGAGGGTATGTCATGGAAGAGTCTCCCAGAAAAGATTCTAGAACATTATTGTATTGTTACATTGAGTAAGGAATAGTATATAGTGATTATGTGGTGGGATAATGGGACTATGTCAGTGATGGATTATGAAATACATTTCACCAACCGAAATTATTTTGTTCCATCTTTGGTAGGGTATCATGAATCTATAGTGACACATTTCCATGATATACATAGATAAGAAATCATTTCCTAGGCAAATAACTTCATCTTATAGAATTTTTTAGAGGTGATGTATATATCTCTTATCATAGAGGTTATCTATAAGAGGCTTCTAGAGGTGCAAATGTAGTTTTAGTTTGGTGATCCGGTTGTGAGACTTATGATGTAATGAATTTCTATTTTGGGAGCCTCCTCCTTGGAATAATTGGAAGGTGCATTTGGAAAAGAGAACCAATTTATCTAGGAAGTGACTGAGTCTTCTGTTATTAGTGTGGTAGGTTGTGACACATGTAAGGTAACTATTCGTGACCACTAGTTGAGTGTCAAGAATGAGTCTGATTGGGGAATGTGAAGAGGTTCTTTAGAAACCCATGATAATTAGGAAATTATTGAGGTTTTAGGTGAGTCCAATATGCATGAAAGGGTTCAGTTACCATATATTTGGAATCCATTTGAATCACTACCAGCCCTAGAGATTGGGGTAGTACATTTTTTTCTATCGTTCAAGGGAATTCTTATACATAGTGATGTTCTGCATTAGAAACATGGACCATAGATGAGGGTAGAGTGACATGTCAACATCATGTAGTTAAGACAACCTTTGGAGGTGGTGAGGCCAGACCATAATTAGTTTATGTTTTTATTCTTATATCATCTATTCTTTCTAGTGAACTATTCAATAAAGGTGACTCCCGTTATTTTATTTTATCCAAATTTTGTGCTGATTTTAGGCTCATTGGTTGAATGTATGTGTGAGGTTATGTCGATTGGTACCCCATTAGGGGTGTGAGTAGAAAATATATAGTTGTGTTAAAGTTATGATCTTGAAGTTAGAGGGTTCCATTTCCATTGGAACTTTTTTCAACATGAGATTCCATGTTTTGATCTTATTTTGGGCGTGTATTGGCTGGTGATGTATGATGAAAAAATTTATTATTATCATCATAGTGTAACATTCATATCCATGATTGGGGATGCATATGTTCATCATTGAAAATGGGGCATCCGATCAAGTCATGCATGTATATTTTTTCAGCAATTGGGTGAGCTCACAACCTATGTATATTTTCTTTATCATGACGATACGGCAGTAGGGGAACCTTTATTTCCACCTATAGTTGATTGATTATATGATATCTTTCCTAAAGACATGTTGGTTTTGTCACTTGAGACATATGGTGAGTTCATAATGTAGTTACTACAAGGAGTTGAACTAGTTTCCATTCCACAATATAGAATGGAATCGAAAGAACTTCTTGCTCTTAAAACACAGTTGTTGGAGTTTGAGAATAAAAGGGTTCATTCCCCTTATTATGTCACCATGGGTATCTACAGTGTTATTTTAAACGAACGATCGTGAGTCATTTTAGTTGTGTGGGAATTATTGGAATGTTAATATGATAAATATTGAGAACATGTACACTCTTCTTTGAAGCTATTATATTTCTTACCACATGAGAGGTTCTTCAGTGTTCACTATGATTGATCTAAAATTCTGGTATCACCATATAAAGGTGATACCTTCTATTGTACCATAGACTGCATTCAAGGGTCTATAAGGGTGATATGAATATTATTATGTTGTTTGGATTTACCTAATAATCTATATTAAGGATTGATCTAATGAACCGAATCATTCCCCCATACCTAGATCTATTCATAGTTTTGATTGTTGATGTCATATTAGTGTTCTTTAAAGCATGTTATGATCGTGAAAAACATATTGAGATCATCTAGTGTTCACTAAGAGATCATAAGATTTATAAAAATATGTATATGTTAATTTAATTATTTACATGGTGTATTTCTTTGGTCACATCATCTTTGAAAAAGGGTTTTTGGTAGACCCGAAAAAATTGATGAGAGTTGTATCATTAGAGGAGACTAATAATGCATCTATAGTCTAATGTTTTCTGTGAATGAAAGGTTATTAAAGAAGCTTCATTAAATATATTTACATTTTTCCTACACCACATTCTTGTTAAACCAAGAAGGGTAACATGTTTCAATGGTCTAGGGAATGTGATAATTCTTTGTAAGATATAAATTAGTTGTTTACTACCACAACTATTCTGATCTTAAACGAGCATGGTACAAGGTATACCTTGTTTTTGGATGCATCTTGTGTTGGTCATGGGGATTGTGTTGATATAGGATGATCGGGTGGTTGTGTATTGTTCATGAAAGTTGAGTCCTCATGAAATAAATAACCCAACTCATTATGTTGAGTCGGTTACTGTTGTTTTAACTTTAATTTGTTGAAAGAATTAATTGTGAGAGAATGGTTCACATTGTAAGACTACAATAAAATCTAAAAGAATATCATATATCATAATTATTTTAATCTTCAACAATGATTATTGTTTGTGTACATGTTTTCATTTGACATTGAGCTAGTTTACACACAAGTAATGTGTGATAATGTTGTGGATTCATTGAATCAAATAACTGAAAACCAGACAGTTCTAGTATCTAGTTTCGAGTGGTGGGTGAAGAAGTTTTTTGCTGAGATGCATCTGAAGGTGCATGATAGACAACAAAATATGGACATTCTATCCTTATTAGTTGATTCTACGATTCAATGTCGGATGAATGAGATTATTTATAAGTATTTAGACTAATTTTCATTGATGTAATGTCTTAAATGTTGGGAGTCACCTTTTAATTGGAATATTAGTAATGTTGGTAGCATTTATTTTGGTGGTATCATTATTGTGGAAACATGTTCTTGGGAATAATTTATGAATTGGTTTCATGGATCAATGTTGGTAGTTTATCTGGGTTTTTCCAAAATGTATCATGATTTCGAAGGAAGTATTGGTGGACAGGGATGATGGAACTGGTTGTATGTTCAATGGTGTGATGCCTTGCCTGTTAGTAGGTGAAGACCGAGCAACAATTAACTATTGGTATTTTATATCCACTACCTAATACCAAATGTAATTGGGTTGGCGTGATGACAGGATTCATGTTGGGTCATATGAGGATGCCTCAAATGAATGATGTGATCTATGTAGTTTTAGATCAGTGAACTATGGTGAACCGTTTTTATTCATATTAAAGAGATATTCACTTGGGATTAGATGGGTGAGCTATATGTTTGTGAGATTGTGTGGATAAACATTGTGCTACATGCTATTTTTGATTAATGATCCATGTTTTACATCATTCTAATATAAGGGTTTAAAAAATTAACTTGGTAACATGTTTTTTATGTCTTTCGACCCGTATATGGATGGGTAGTCAGAGTGTACTCTTTAGGTACTTGAAGAAATGTTGAGGGATAATTTATTATACATTGGTGGGTGTATGGAGAGGAATTTATCACCTTTTGAGTTATCCTATAATAGTAGTTAGTAGGATATTATCAGGATGGAATTGTATGAGTCACTCTATGGTAAACAAGGTACATCATCATTGTGTGGGTTGGAAGGTGGGGAATCAATGTTTTTTCGACCGAGTATTATATAGGAGACATTAGAAAAGGTTTAGCTGATTTGGAATAATATGAAAATGACTAAAGGTAGGTATAATTAATTTGAATATTTTGGTCATATCCTTCATGAATTATAGGTGGGTGATAAAGTATTTCATCTGGGGTATCCAAGGTTCGATCACCTTCATGTTTTGGAACAATGTAGATGGAACCCAGATTCATGGGGAATTTTGATATTTTGGAGTGGATCAGATAGGTGTACTATAAATTGGAACTTCCAAAGAAGTATAGTGGAATGAATGATTATTCTTGTGTGTCACATATTTGGTAGTGTCTCCATGACCCATCTCATTTGAATGATGTTGATAATGTTGAGATTCAGGTTGATGCGTCCTTTATAGGGAATCTGGATTTTATTTTTGATTTTATTGAGAAAATATTTTTAGTCGTGGTTGTTCCTTTTCATTTTGTTTTATTGAATCATGGTAATGTTAATGAAGAAACATGTGATAGAGAGATGGATATTCTGGCCTAGTGTCCATATCTCATTAATGTGGAAGCTCGGTGAAACATAAGAAGACCAGCTCAAGTAAAATCCATTAAAAGGTGTGGATCTTGAAAGATCCCAAACATTGTGGAGGTATGTTATCATTTTAATTTGGGTTTAAATTTTGTAATATAAATGGATTTAATTTTTACTACATGTATGATGAAGCTCATAGGTTTCTTAGGGAATTTAGAAATGAATGAAGGAAAAAAATTTCCATCTTGTTCATGTTTCATGATTCGAAAATTGTGAGTAGAAACCATGTGCACAAACCATTCTAGAAAATAGGAGGGGTGAACAGTTTTTTAAACCATGAAATATGGGATTCCAAGTTATGCAGTATTGAAGAAATCCATTCCAAATTGATAGAGTATACATTTTTTTAACTATGTGAGATCCCCAAGTAACTGTGTGACTTGGAATGCTCTTAGATAGATGTCGCCACTTATTTGGTGTTGGCTTTGGTAAATCGTTTAGCCAAACCATGTGCCTCATTAAAATTTTTTATTTTACAATTTCCCCCTCAAAATTTTATGTATTCTTCTTAATTTCATCATCAATTTTTTTCTCTATCAACCCTAGTGATGATCCAAAACAACCATGTCTTCCCACTGGTCAATATCCTTTTATTATATACCTTTTGGATTGCCTTCAGGTTTATATTGATTCTCTAGGTAAGTTTAACAATCGTATTCCTCAACTTTTCTAGATTATGAATGTTGGAGCTATTTTTCTTCTTCTGAATCTGTACAACCATCATTTTCTATTCAATATTAGGTCGAGGAATCAATACGTTCTTTAATTATAGTTAATCCTTATGGTGTATCATCCGTTCATGTTTAGAATCAAGGTATGTGATATTCATGATATATCCCATAGTCTTGATGATTATTTTTGAAGTTGTGGTTGTATTATTAGTTTTATTTTGTTAATAATTTGATTCATTTTGTATAATTTGATAAAATTGTTGGCTAAAAGATGAATTGAAAACCACAAGATCCATCTAGGATGAATCGAGGTGGGTTAGATTGGTTTTACGGACACCCATGGGGCCATCCATCATCGCAGACATGGAAACTATAAAATCATACATATAATTCTTATAATAAATTAGGGACCATGATATACATTTTTACTAGTTATTCTAAATTTTTAAAGGAACTGATGGTGGTTTTATCGACACATTGAAATGTTATAAGAGTTTTTTAGAACATTGTAAATGGGTTAAATGAATAAAATAGATTGTGAAATATTGATTGTGGTTTAGAATGCTGATATGTTAATGAGATTATAAATGGAGATAAATTGATATGTTGGTTGAGTAGTTATTTTAAAATGCTATATAAAATTATTGAGAATTATTTGATGAATGGAATGTGTGGTAAATGTTAAAGGGAATCACATGAACATGGCTTGGTATTTTGGGTTTTTTACTAATTCACTTCTCACATAGGTCAGGTTGGAGTGATACGCTAAACTCCACCACTATAATGCATGGGATAGGGAGTCACGCTGATTCCATAATCCCCTGATGAATACATTGGATGATTACTCGGACTGAGGCTCTAAGTAATGTGTGATGAAATTGTTTGAGGTTACCTTTATATATTCTACCAGTTATGTTTAATGAATTTTCATGTGTGATTTTTCCCTAGTGAGATAGTGATCATGATTTATTACATTATGAAAAGTGGTTGAACAACTCACGTCATTGTTCAATAAATAGACCACCTAACCCATAGACTTATATGATGATATTGTTTTATTAAAATAATGATTTAGTAATGGAATATTTTAAAACATTGTTTACATTATATATATTAGAACAAGAATACACTATCTTCATATACTAGATATTTTGTAGACAAAATTGGTGGTGGTGTAATGGTTTTTACCTTCCTAATCTATCAAATTGGTGGTTTTTGCTATCAGAGGTGTTCAGGGAAGGCTTGGTGGGAGTGTGGATGATTTAAATTGGTGAAGGATGGAAGCAAAGGGATTACACATTCGTATGTTGATAACATAAATGATTTTTTTTCACATATTTTTTTTTGGTTTTTGTTCATGACATATAGTTTTTCAACGTTAAATAATTAATATAAATAAGAGGTTATGTATTTTCTGATGAAAACCGAATTCTAGTTATCACATAATGTGAATGTGGATTACATGTCCTCTAATACCCCTACCTAGTGCAATTTTATGATTCTTTTCAGCCAATAATTCATTCATTTCGTTTCTCTAATGTTTTCCTATGATTTTTGGCACACCGTAGGATCTCTAAGGAATTCTTCAAGCCCTCTTCTTATATCAATGACACATTGTTTCTAGTGGTGGTTCTATTGGAAAACGTTTTTGGATCCATAGTGATTTCATTTCCCGTTCTCATCTATTTTATTCTATTCATCTATCTAGGATCTAATACGGTAGTGTTTCATTGGTTTTGAGAATCTGTTAGGTTATCTTTTGATGGATATTGAATGATTCATAGGTTTATATAAAGATATTTATGATGTTACTATTGTTTTAAACTTTTCTTCCATATAATATGGTCCACAACCATTAGAAAATCTTCCATGAGATATGATTTCCATGGTTTCTCTTTATTTGTACACCATGAATGATGGGTTTCTTCTTCTTATATATGTATTTTGGTGGTTATGGATTAATTAATGACAAATTAAATAGGATAATTGATTTTATAAAGTTAAATGGGTTTTTATTCACATATTTTTACACCTCTGATACTATTTGTGATATTGAGAATTGTTTTGGAAAGAATCCCTATTGAGAATTGTGGATTCGGGATGATTTGTTTGCATTGGACATGGGTGATGTAATTTTTTTTAGGTTGTGATTTTTTGGTATCACTATAAAATTTAAATTTCATAACCAAGTATATTAGGATAATAAAAATTGTTTCCCCTTGATTTTTATTTCTGTGATAACACTCTTAAATTAATGTAAAATTTGATAAAATACACATTTTAAATATTTAAAATTATCTTGATGTAATGTGATGTGTGTTCATGTTTGTTGGATGACATTTTGTGGTAGGGGAATGCGAGGATAAAGATTTTGGGAAAATATTTTTGAGTGGTGAGGTGACAAAATACGAGTCTTGCTTTTGGGGTGGTGAGGTGATAGTTTGTGGGTCGTTCTTTTTTAGGTGGTGAGGTGATGGTTTGTGTGTCTTGATTTTGGGGTGGGGAGGAGATAGTTTATGTTCTATGATTTTGGGGATGTAAGGTGAAGTAATGATAATATTTTTGTGAAATGTGGATGTGTTGTTTTATATTCCTGAGTAGTGATGGATGAAATGAATTTTTATTAATGTTTATAATGTCATGGGTTGGTTTGGTTAATGGGATGAGATCTGTTAATAAATATTTAAATTATGGGTTGTGTAAATAAAATTGGTTGATGTTAAATAATGGAATTAATTTATTCTAATCGTGTGGGAAATATTAATCCACTTTTCAATTCTCTTCACCTTCTAAAATGAATGTCGCATACAATAATAAATGCATTTAGTTGTAGTAGAAAAAGTGATGGTGATGTGAGTTTGTTAATATCATTGTAAACCCAGAAGTTGGGATTGTTACATTTTTTATATAGGTATATATATATATATATGTATGTATATAGTGTATATTCCTGTGATTTTTATAATCATCCCACCCTCATTGAGAACTATTTACAAACACATGTATAGCCACACATGGATCTTTTCTGAACAACCGATGGGGAGTATCGATGGCTAGGTAACTTCTATTTTGAAAACTCTCAAAATTTCAAGTAAGTTATGAAACATGTTGTGATGGATGGGGGTGTGTAAGTGTTTTATATGTTGGTTGTAATGGATCATGTGTCTTCAGATGATACATGATTTCCCAGGTGTATTCGGGAATGGTGATATGTGTCTTAGGTGCCTTTGGGATGCGATGTGATGACCCATGTTTTCTTGGGAGAGACATAACCATGTTTATGGAGAGGTATCCAAGGGATTTTCATGCATGATGTGTGTGGTTTTTTTTTGTGGGGAGGTGATCCCACGTGTCTGTGTGTAGGGTGTATTTTGAACGTTCCTCTATGGAAGAATTTAATACCAAAGATATGGAAGATCCCTAACAAACAACATTCGGTGTGAGAGAATCATACTAGTGGGAAAGTGGAGTTGGGTACCCTAATCGATGTGTTTCCCTATTTATGATATTACATGGTTTTGTTTTATTTTGTGATTGTGACTTTGTGAGGATGGGATGTCTAGTATACATTGATAGGTGATGTTTAGTTTAAATAATTTCACAAAGTGGCATTAGTATTCTTCTTTCTCTTGTGAACGTGGGTCCTTGTTTTTTATACTGAGTATACATGTATACCACTATATGTATATAAAACTTTTTTAAGGATTCCCAGAGGATTTAATGGACCATGAAAGACCTTACTAGCTTAATCCTTGATATTCTCTAGGTCACTACATTATAATTACTTTTGTATACTTTTATTTGTATCAAATATATTTATGAATGCGTTGTTGGATGCTTTTTTCTTTTCTAAAAAATAAGTTGTGGGGTTGTTTGTGGATGATTCATCATATCTCATGATCTTGTTCCATAAAAAGATTAATTCCTTCAGTATTGTGTGATTTTTACACCCATGGTGGTAGTCTCCAACCATGATCCAAATGGAGGAGGGACTTAGGGGGTCATTATTTCCCTTTTGATAGTACTTGCTTAGGAGGGGTCTCATTGGAGGGGGGGGGGGTAATTACAATGAGATATCAGAGCTTATGGTTGCTAAATATGATGGATTTAGATTTTATGAATAGTGAGGGTTTCAGAACGGGGTGGTATGTAAATAGTTCCAATTGACCATAATGAGTGACATAGGCCATAGAGACCAGCTGGGATGCGGGATTTTATGGCCCCCATGATCCAGTGTATAGACTTTGATATTACTGAATGACCAAGTGATATGGACCTACTTGCATAATAGGTACATAAGAATGATACATTAAACATAATTATGTGGGTTATTATTTAAATTTGGATGTTTTTTGAAATCAAGATGGAATAAATGAATAAAATGAGTATAAACTAATCTTAATGAAAATTTCATAAAACATAGGCTTAGGAAATCCTTTTTCCATTAAACTAAGGATACTAGTAATCATCCTTGTGCATCCTAGGAAAATGAGGGTTTTCAAGATGATCTAGTTGATAAATATAGGGATGATCTGGTTGAGGGGGATGATCTGTGAAAGAGGACATTGCATACTTTCTAGCGGTAGGATTTGGGATTGTAGGATGGTAGTCTTTTAGATATGGAGACAGAGAGTTTGCTCTAGGAGCTCAGGATATCATTTAGTCTGATCCCTGAACTGAAGGAGTACTGGGTCCCTAGGGTAGATTTTCATATTTAGGTAGCTACGTGTTAGTGGTGGAAGTTGTATCCTGTTGAGTGGAAGGAGGCAGATGATTTGTGGGTATACTTCAATAAAGTGTTTTGGGAAGAGTTCCTTTCATTATCCAAGAAAGAAATAAAAATTCATGAGATTAATTCTTTTCAGTAGAGAAGCATGTTACAACATGATCTAGGAATCAAGTTCATGGACCATATTTTTTCAAACATTTTTCAAAATGTGGAGTCTCAAGAAAGACATTGTGAGGAAGAACTTTTTCCTTTTATCCAATATGTAGTTTATCCTTTTATGTTGCCAATATATTGGTCATTTTTAATAAAGAAATATTGATTCAGAGGATGAACTTATGATGAGGATTACCGTGATAGGGGAGCGAGCAAGATTATTTGAGGGGAAGAGTTATCAGTAGAAGGTCTCAAGTAGTAGGTATTTTGAGTTCTCGACTAGTAGGGGTAGACCTCAACTAGTTCCTTTCAATTCTTCTTGTGCTAGTGGTTACTGGGCTTTTCCAAGGAGCTTTGTACTATTATGTTTTAGTTTTGGGGTTTTGGACATTTCATGAACAAATGGCTAGGGGTTATCTGAGATTATTTTGGTAGAGGTGGACGTGTTTAGTAGCATCCTCAATAATAGTTACCAGTGAGGCTGTTTCAATAGTAGGGGCACCAGTCTTGTGATCCTTTGAGGGGAGATATATCATGTATAGGAAATCCTATAGAATTTACTCATGTTTAGGGACTGTGACCGAATTTTGGTTTTGGAGGAGTTAATCTATAGAGAGGTAGACGATTTGGGATTGGTCAGTAGAACATAGTAGATGAAGTAGTTCTAGAGGGTCCAGATACTTTCAATGATATAATCAGTTTGGTTAGTACACTTGTTAATGCTTTTTTTTAATTAAGAGATTCACACTATTTTGTTGCACCCACTCAGTGCTATTCTATTTTCCTAGACAAAGAGAGGCTTTCCCATCTCCCTTGTGTTGAGTACACCAAGTGGAGGTGAGACTAGATTTATTGATGTTCATAAAGGGTGTATACTGGCGATGAGGTCACATCAGTCTTGTGGGGATCTTTTCATGAAATAAATGAAGTCATAAAATGTCATCCTTGGAATCAACGACTTGTATTCCATATGTGTTGTTATTAACTCTTTCTGGAGGAGGCTTGTAATTTTAGATGTTGATAGTCAGCGTGGGGTTTTCAATGGTGGTTGGATTTTTCATGTGGCAAGTCGGTATGTTGAGACACTTATTTTTTTTGTTGGCTGAGTTGTTAGTAAAATATGTGGAAGTTGAGATGGATGAGTCTCCCTAGGTTTTTTATGAGTTTCTAGATGTTTTTCTTATGGTCATTGTAATGTTACTCCATCGACATGATGTTGAGTTTTAGATATAATTATAGTCTGGTGTTTATCTAATTATGATGGATCCTTATCGAATGGAACCTTATGAGTTATATGGTATTAGGATTTAGATAGATTATCTAATGAGTAAGAGATTTATCTAGCCCAGTGTGTCCCCATGATGCGATCTAGTGCTGTTATCCATGAACACATATGATATTCTATGGTTGTGTATAGACTACCTGAGGTTTAATCAGTTGAAGGTAAAAAATCATTATCATTTTCCAAGGATATATGTTTTTTTGACAAACTGAGAGGGTAAATTTGTTTTTCTATGATCGATCTATGGTATGGATATCACCAGTTGTTGATAAAGGATGGATATATCCTAGAGGCATCCATCCTAATTTGGTATGTGCACATCATGTTTTTACTCATGCCAATTTGTGTTATCAGTTCACCATCCATGTTCATTTGGATTAGGAAATCCATGTTATATGACATCCTAGATCAGTTTTTGGCCATATTCGTCGATGAAATATTGATCTACTCAAGGTCATTAGAGGAGAATGATGAGCAACTCAGATCTGTCTTTCATGGTCTTTGATGCCATTATCTCTATGAATATTTTTCCAAGATTATGGTTTGGCCAAGATAGGTTCATTTAATCAGTCATCTATTGTATTATTACGGTTTGTAAGTATAAATTTTAAAGGTTATAGTAGTTATTTCTTGTGTATCACCCAAGAGTGTGGTTGACATTTATATTTTTCATGGTCTTTTCGGCTATTATCAATGGTTTTTATCCAATTTATTTCAAGTTTTATTTCCATTAAAAAATATTGAATAGGAAGAACCAATAATATTTGAGGAGTGATCATTTTTTGGAATCGCTCAGTAACCTGAAGTGATAATTAGTAAGTGATATATTGCTTCGACTGCTAGATGATTTTGGGTTGTTTGAGGTTTTCTATGAAGATAACAATATGGGATTCATAGTCATGCTAATTTTATAGAAGTTAGTGAACTTTTAGGGGTCCAGGAAGTGACACCCTCATGAACATAACTATTTCCCCCATGTTATAGAGGTAGCAGTAGTGGTGTTTACATTGACGTTTTAGTGATCTCACCCCACTGAAGAGCACTTTGTCGTCACCATGGATCAGATGTGCATAAGTTATATCTTTTAAAAGTGTGATATAAAATTTTGGGAGTGATGATGGATTCATTTTATCATTGAGTATGATTTTTAGATGTTCTGCAGCTCATGAAATGGAATATTTTGGAAACTGCTCCGAGGAAGAAGGCATTTAAGTGTAATGATCCAAAGTGTGAGGCGGCATGGAGAGAAATGGAGGATTTGGTAGCCATGAACATATGTGGAAGGGAAGAAAGTGATAGAGTAGTTCTTTTGTATATAATGGTATTTTATTATCTGATGTAGTTGGTGGAGGAGTCTCAGTTTGGAGACAAAGAGGTTGATGTGAGGTGTGATCATGTTGGCCATGGTGATGCTCTAGAGGGATGGTCAGAGAATGGTCATAACCATTTGTTGTTTCATGGGAGTTTGTTTTTTTGGTAGTAATTCATCATGGTGTCCTTTAATAGTTTCAAAACACATCCTTGGTAGTACACCTAGGAGTATCCAAAACACATGATTTCTTGAGGATGCAGTATTGGTGGCTCATATTAAAACCGGTATTGTTAGAGTTTTCATCTTAGTGACTAGTTTTCATATAGGTAATGTTTGAGATTTGTTTTCCTATTGGTTTCTCGAAACCCATGGATGTTACTAAGAGGAAATGGGGTGAAATATTAATGTATTTAATCATAATATTACTTAGATATTAAGGAGGTTGTGATTCAATATGGGTGATAGTGGATCAATTGAATAAATTTTCCCACGTCATAGCGATCAAGGAGTCGAGAGTAGTGGATTCTTTGGATAAGATGTATGTGGATAAGGTGGTGATTCTTCATAGATTTACAAGGACCATTATCATATATAAGGAATTTAATTTTACCTAATGAATTGAAAAGAGATTTAATTATGATTTTGGAACCCAGATACACTATAGAAATTCTTTCAACCCACAAACAGATAGGCTAATGGAATTAAATATCCAAAAATATGGGGATATTTTTCAGACATGCCTCTTGGAAATTTTATTGATATTGGATAATAAACCTACGATTGGTAGGGTTTTATTAAAATAATAATTATCAACCTTCCACTGATATGTCTTCATTTGAGTATTTTTATGGAACATTGTTTCATTTTCAGTTGTATTTGACAGAGGTTTGGGTGACATCAATTATGGGTCCTGATGTGGAGAAGAGCAAGGAATAAATTGTTCTTCTCATTAATGAGAGGATAAAATAAGAAAAGAACCAGAATAAGTCTTATTATGAACACCGGATGATTCTCTTGGAGTTTATGGTTGGGGACCATGTGTTCTTAATGGTTTTCACTCGATGTGGGAAGGAGAGTTCAGGAAGAGGTATTAATATTTATCCAAGGTTATTTGGAACCACTGAGGTGTTGGGGTGAGTTGGAATAGTTTCATATCAGTTTTTGTTTCCACCATGGTTTGAGAGGATACACAACGTATTTCCAAAATCTTAGCTTCGTTGATATCTTCCTGATGACTCCTATAAATTTTACATGGGGGATTTGGATATCGAGGATGACGTGATTTTTGTGGAATGGGTAATAGAGATCCATGATTTACAATAGAAGAAACTGTGTAGACATACCATTTAAATGATTTGTGTGTTTTGAAGGCATGGTTTCCATTAGGAGAGGACATGGATTAATAGATAGAGATTCATGCCTAATAAATAGGGTTTTTATGAATTTTTATTTTCTCTATTTTTCTTTTGGTTATTTTGATTAGATACATTTCTTTTGTTACATGAGTTGTCTTCCTCATTTTGAGATATTTGTGGAGCCATGTGTAATAAATTCATTACATATGGGAAGGGTTACACTTGATTCTGAATAAAGATTCATTAAATATGATTCAATTAAACCCTTGTGGGAAATTCAGTGCCACCTAGAGGGGATAAAATCATAATATAATGGTTAGAATTTCCTGATTCATGTGTCTTGTACAATGTGGTTTTCTAGTTGTTCAGTGGTTGTGTGGTTGTTTGGTTGTCTGAGATGATGTGGATTCTAGTTGTGCAGTGTGTTTGTGGATATTTTTTTGGCATGTTTTGTTTGTTGTAGCATTTGAGGTATGAATATATCCTTGAGAGGTATCTCATGGGGTGATCGTTCCGACCATTTTTATTGAGGGATTGGTTTTGGATTCCCATGGGAGAGAATCTTATGAGAGTTATTTAATGTAACATTACAAGCCTATTTTCATGATACTTTGTTTTTATTTTTTTTGTTTGAGCTATTTAAATGAGTCTTAAATGTTTTATATAGAAGTTTTTGTTACAGAAGTTTGGATGTATGGAGATTGTTGAACTTATAAGTGTATTACATGATCTGAAAATCATTTTCATAGATTTTCCAAAGATGAATCATGAAATTTAGTTTTTTGGGTTAAATAAATAATAAGATGTATAGGTGACACATTTTTGGTAGAAACCAATCATTGGGGATTACATGACGTGCAATGTATTTACCAGTTGTGTAAAACCATGAAACAATGTAGTTTTAAAATTGAATACATCCAAAAATTTAGTTATTCGACTATTAAATCTTCTTCCTCATAGTGTTAGGACCCATATGAAACCAAAGTATTTCTTCTAACACCCCATGATTCCACGATTCACTTCTCTTTGAATAATATAATAACATGTGTTTTACCCAACTTCGAGTTCTAACACACCACAACCAATCAAACTAGCTATTATGAATAGTAAAACTCACTTTTTGAAATTTTATAAATTTTATCAATCAAAATGGACTTCATTTTTGGATTCATAATATCGAAATTAACTTATGATGAATTTTTGGTATTTTTCTGAAAACTTTAAATTTTTGATGAATATTGAAAAACACTGAGTTATAGTTTAAAACTGAATTTTTAATTAAATAATTATTTAATTTAAATTTATTTTTGGTCAAAATAGATACATAATACCAATATAAGTTCAATGTAATTATTCAGAGTCAGTTTATCATAAATTTAGATCTATAAAAATTTTATTGAACGTTTCACCGTCTTTTAACCACCTTCTCGAAGAATTTGCAACTTCACATAAAACATAATTTTACAACTTCTATGAGTGGAATTTCAAAAATCCGAGAGAAACTGTTGATATATGTAAGAATAATGTGCTTCAATAATATGAATATAATTTTTGGGGAATGTAACTTTTTACTTTTATTTACCACGGTTAACAGTAAATAGGGTAATTAAGGGTAAAAATGATATTATTATTATCCTAACACATGTCCTAATTCTATTGAAAAAGTATAATTCGACCCAAAAGAACCTTAAGAATAATATATTAACCACTTTGGTACACTTGGATTAGATTAGGACATTTATTATTATTTAATTCAAAGAAGAGTTAAAAGTGTTAAATTCAATGTTTAATAACTAATCCATTTTTAATATAGGGTTACACATAAGATAAATTCGACTAAAAATATTTATTAGAAATAAAAAAAATTCCTACATAATGGTATTTTATTTATATTTTTAGGACATTAAATAATTTAATTTATTTATGACACAATGATGATGCAGTAATTACATAATTAATGAAATATTTAAATAATTGATATTATAAATATCCAAAAAAAATTAATTTTAGACTATTTATGAATTCCAATAATTTTCTATGTTAATATGACATGTTAGGGTTCATTTGATGAATTTTTTTCAATGTAATAATGCTTTTATTAATTTAGAAAAAAATACCAAATAGTGTCAAAATTGACATAAAAGAGTTTTTAAAACAAATATTATATTATTAACTGATATTCAATTCCTAAAAATATATGGTTCTTCTTAAGGACATATATAATGATAGGTGTATTATTAATGAACCAATTAAGGTTCTCTTGTAAGTATATACTGTTTTTATTAACCACATAATATAAAAATACAATGATTCTTGGTAAATGTCAAACTATTTAACTAAGAGTTAAATCTAAAAGATAAAGTTAATATAGTAACCCAACCCTATCTAAATCCAATTGGTTGAGTGTTTTTCGACCCAAAAACACCTTAAACTTTAAATAATCTATTTTGGAGCCATTAGAAACCGATAATTATTTTATTATAAAATAATATTTCTAGCTTTTCCTAAGGTTCCCCTCACCCCTATTATAGAAGGGAACTCCCTCTTCCCTCAAATTCACACCATCAAAGACTTTTGGATTAGCTAAAACCTAACCAAATTCCCACTGAACTATTCTTCCTTCATCCTAGAGGCCTTACTTTAGTCAAAAATCCATCATAGGGATCCCTTTTGATCAAATCAAAACTAAGAACATGAAGAAGAGTAAGTTAACCAACCCTCGACCAAGGAATAGTACAAGGTAAGGGTTAATTCTACAATCTCTTCATTATTAGAGGTTGTTTATATGTAATTATCTACTAGGAAATATTTATCATCCACATCCATGATTCTTAAAAATGAATTTCAAAACATTCATACTATTTTATAGACTATGGTTTAAAATTCATTTATACCCTTGGTTGACTTTTTATAAGACTTTTATAAAGGAATATTTCTGTCATTTTCCAAACAAGGTCCGTTATAAACTTTTCATCAAAATTAAGGAACGATTGACTTTTTTTTAACTTATATGGAGGGTGAAGCTATTTTCCGGTGTTATAACTTCATTGAAGCTTCCCTTACAAACTTATAATAATATTTTAAAAATAAATATTCTCATAAATGATTTCAAAATAGGAAGAGATATTTCTATGAAAAATGTTTTTATTTCATCTATATCAACAACCATTGATGAATTTTATGTTTATTTGATGTTGATTTATTATGGTACAAAACTTCCATATTTTATTGAAGGTTTTGTGATATGTTTGACTGTGGATTGTTATTTTCATACCATTCATGGTTTATGGATAATGTATTGACAATTCATATGCCCGTTTTAATAAAAATGTTTATGTTGTGTTTAATCCTTTTTATATGTGGAATGTTCTGGACTTATTATGTGACAGGTGGAGCCCGCTATAGCTTTTGGATGCATCGGTAGGTATCATGAGACAAACTAGTGTCTTGGAACAAGTCCATGAAAAAATCTTATTTGTAGTCTTGGAACAAGGCCTTGACTGTGTGGTTATGGTAGTATAAAATTATGCATTCCAAAATTATGAATGTGGCTATTGATATTGCAAGTGATTATTAGACTAGTATAATATCCATATGAGTAAGTAAATTTGATTATTTTTATTTATATTTTCCATATTATGATGAAGTTCATGTTTAAAAACCTTTTGTTTTAGTATTATACATTACCTTAAATGATTATTCTTATTTATGAAAGATTATGTTATATTTTTATCCTTACTTAACATTTAATCTCACCCCAATCTATGTTTCATTTTTTCTAGGATGTAAAGAAGAATATTATGACTGACATGCAGTTATAGTCTATGGGATCTCAGTGTTGCCTATGGAGACAATGTTGTGGTAGTTTTCAATTTTATGAGGTAATGTAAACCTTATGAAGGTATCTAGTACTTCCAAGGATACTAAACTAATCTATGTTTCATGACATGATCTTTTGTGTTCATGCCAATGATACGTAATAATTCACCGTCTATGGGCTTCTAGGTCGGTGGATTATAGTTGGTATTAGAGGAAGTTTAGTACAAACCGTGGAAACTAGATTTAGATAATCTATGATTAGAGACCATAGCCCTGAGATATACATCGAGGATTAGTATAGAAGAACTTCCTAGAATTTTGGTATTCTATAGTTTTTCTAAGTTTTCCATGAAATACATCCATGTCTGGATACGAGTAGGTAGAGGCGGCTCTGGTACAAATGTTCCTAGGGGTAAAACCTGAAAACACCACTTTGATCTAGACTCAAACGAGAACTGTTGCGCGATAACGGGCCTTGCTCCACTCATGGTTACGACACTCCCGGGAGAAATACTTAGGATAATTCTCATTTTCATTACAAACCACTATGAAGAGTTTATAAGTATATACTTTTTCAAGGAATACATTTTTATGATTATCGATTATATCTATAAACTATCCAGTTTATGTTAAGTGTTTAACAACTGATGTTGATCATCTAATCACCCTACGGGGACAACTCACTCAGGTTATGAATAATAACCTTACCCATATAGAGCACCCTGATCTGCATTGTGGAGGATCAATATTACATCGCTTCATGAGACAAAAACCACCACCATTCAATGGGGGTAAAAATCCACTAGTATTTGAGAAATGGGTAAATTCCGTAGAAAAAATATTCCATGCCTTGGGGAGTAGCGAAAGGGAAAACATTTCATTGCAGTTTACCGCCTCATTGGAGATGCTAATCGATGGTAGTCATTGATTGAAATAACATAGGAAGATGATAAAGTATAAAATAATTAATGGAAGGAGTTTAAATAAATTTTCATAGAAAAATAATTCCTCATGACCATCTGTAAGATATGGAAAAGTAATTTCTGAGTCTGTGGAAAAATGAGAATGAGTATATCACAAAGTACGAAGCTAACTTTAAAAGGATTCGGATGCATGCTTCAGATTATATACGTAACCCAAGAATTAACATTGATCATTTATTTTGTGGGTTAAAATCATTTCTCTATCAAAGATTAGTCTCACTATCCTTCTCATCGTGCGAAGATATTGTCTCATGTTCTATCAAGACAAAAAAAAAATTCTCTATGTATTAAAACATTAATGAAAATCAGGAGAATTAGAGATATGTTTAACACTCTGTAAATAAAAATAAGGGGATGAAGGGAAAATTTGGCGATCCATCATATAGTAAATGTTCGAAGAAACACTCGGGTACTTGACTAAAGGGAATCAGAGTCTGTTACAAGTGTGGTTAAAAAGGACATCAGGCTTGTGATTGCAAGGGAAAGGAAGGGGCTGTTGGTGTTGAATGTTAAAATTGTAGAGGGAGGGGGAATTATGGAAATGAATGTCCTATGTGTCCAGGGAACTTATATTAGAAAAGGCCAAGGGGTGAAGGCCAAGCTTATTCTATCACAACTGCTGAGGATGAATCTCTGAATGATGTGGTGGCAGGAAATTTAATGGTTTCCTCATGTTTAGGAAATGCATTATTGGATTTTGGATCATCGCATTGTTTCATATCTTCCCAGTTTTCTAAGAAAATTAGATATTTAAAATTTGATTTAACAAGTGAGATGTCAGTAAAAACTCCAAAGGGAAGTATCATTGCAACAAAGTATTTTTGAATCATTCCCCATTAGGGCATATAAATGTTCTTTATCTGCTGATCTTATCATCATACACTTGATTTAATTTGATATAATCCTCGGTATGGATTGGATTTTAGACCATGATGTGAAAATTTATTGTAAGATGAAGGAGGATACAATTTGAGATGTTGATAAGGATTACCATATCATTAGAGCAGAAACACTACCACCTAATTCTTATCTAGATCCAACACCAGTATCTCAACTAAATTCAATTATTAGGAAGGAAGAGAAACGAAATAACTATGGGTGAGGAAAGGAATGACCAAATAGGCGGTGTACCTATTGTGAAAGAATATGTTGATGTTTTTCCAGATGGTTTATTTAGACATCCTCCAGAATGACAAATTGAGTTATCCATTGATTCAATTCATGGTTTATGGATCATATCGAAGACCACATATTGAATGGACATTGTGGAATTAGGGGAACAAAAAAACAACAAGTGTATTTGAGTAATAAGGGATTTATTCACCCTAGTGATTCTCCATGGGGAGCCTTTGTCCTTTTTGTTAAGAATAAAGATTGATCTATGAGGTTGTGCATTGACTACAGGGAGATAAATGGTATAATAATAAAAAACAAGTATACCCTACCCCGCATTGATGATTTATTTGACCAAATTTATGAAGCTCAATAGATTTCAATGATTGTACTTCGATCTGGATATCATCAGTTTTGTGTGAAGAAGGAATACATTCCAAAAAATAGCATTTCGAACCTGGTATGGGCATTACATGTTTATAGTAATGCCTTTTGGAGTGACTAATCCACCCTCTATATTCATGGATATAATGAATAGTGTTTTCTGGAAATATCTTGTTGACTTTGTAGTGGTATTTGTTGATTATATCTTTGTGTACTAAAAAATCTTGGAAGTTCATGAAAATACCTTTCACATTATCCTGAAGACTCCTAGAATACATGAATTATATGGGAAGTTTAGCAAGTGTGAATTTTGGCATCAGTAGATTTCCTTTATTAGCCATATTTTCTCTAATGATGGAGTCTGTATTGATCATTCTATGACATAGGCAATCCAAGAATGGCCAGAACCAATGATTATAACAGTGGTACACAGTTTTATTGGTTTAGCAGGTTATTATCGATGTTGTCTCCATATTTTTTCCCGGTTGGCTAACGTATTATCAAAGCTCACATGAAAAAGGGTTAAATTTGTTTGGACCAAAGAGTGTGAAGAATGTATTGAATAACCAAATAGAATATTACTCAATTATCTTATATTGACTCTACCATTGGAGAATTATTGGTTTGTTATTTATAGTGATTATTCAAAGAAATGACTTGGTTGTTTCATTATGCAGAATGAAAGGGTTTATGCATATGCATCACAAGAGCTAAAAATTCATGAGCAAAACAATCCTATTCATGATCTTGAATTAGTAGTTGTAATAATTACTTTGAAGATTTGGAGACACTATCATTATGGTGAAAAACGTGAGATATATACCGATCTCAAGAGTTTGAAGTATATTTTATCACAAAAAGAACTCAACATGAGGCAAAAGTAGATGGATTGAACTACTCAAGGATTATGATTTCACGATACACTACCACATAGAGAATGAAAATAAGGTGGCAGAAGCTTTGAGAAGAAAGGTTCATAGAGTTTTGAACCATATGAGAGTTGATAGGGATCCTATTTTCATGTATCTAGTAAAGATGTATTGGGGAATAACCATAAAAGGTAAAACATCAATGCATTTTCAAATGTTTTCTAAACCATAATTACTAGAAAGGATAAAGAGTTCTCAGACCGATGATGAAGAGTTTCAAAAGAATATTAAAGCTGTGAATGATGAGAGATTGAGTGAATTCTTATATAAAGGTGAGATTTTAAAATTTGGTAAGGGGCTTTGTGTTCCCGATATACCTAACCTAAAAAGGGAATTGATGGATGATGCTCGTAGTTCCAAAATCTCTATACACGATTGTGTCACTAAGATGTATAGATATTTGAAGGAATATTTTTGGAGGGACAGAATGAATATAGAGATTTCTGATTTTGTGTCAAGATGTATGGTTTGTCAACAAGTGAAAGCAGGAAGGCAACAGCCTGGAGGATTCATGAAACCTCTTCCCATGCCGGATTGGAAATGAGATAATATTGCGATGGACATTGTCATGGGAATATCAAAGACTCCTATAATTAAAGATGCAATATGGGTCATTATTTATCGTCTTACCAAGTTAGCACATTTTTTTTCTATAAGAGAAGATTTACCACTTCAACGTTTAGCAAGACTATATATTAATGATGTTGTAAGACTTTAGGAGTACCACTATCGATTTTTTTATCGTGATCCCTGTTTTACATCAAGATTCTAGAAATGTGTTGAGAATGCCCAAGATAATAATCTTCATTTAAGCATTGCCAACCACCCCCAAACTAATGGACAATCAGAAAAGACTATTCAAACCTTAGAAGACAAGTTGAGATCGAGCTCACTTGACAATAAAGGTATGTGGATTAGTATTTACTTCTAGTAGAAAATTCTTATAACAAAAGCTTCCATTAAAGAATTCAGATGACACCATATGAAGCGTTATACGGAAAGAGATCTTACACACCTACCAGTTGAGATGATATTGGTGAGCAAAACTCGTAGGCCTAGAACTTGTGGAGGAAATGATGGAAAAGGTGATGGTAATCCAAAACCACATCAGGGCAGCTCATAGTAGACAGAAGAACTATGATGATAACAGAAATAAGGATTTGGAATTTTAGGAAGGAGATCCAGTTTTCTTGAAGGTATTTCCATGGAATGGTGTTATACATTTTGGTAATAAGGGAAATTTAAGTCTCAGGTACATCAGTCCTTTCAAAATTCTAGAATGAATTGAAGCTTTAGTTTACCATTTAGAAATTCCACCATGTCTCTCCAAAGTCCACGATGTGCTCCACGTATCACTGTTAAGAAAATATATGCCTAACCAAATGCATGTACTCACCTATGAGGAAATAGAACTGGAACATGACATGTCTTATTGAATAGATCCTGTCAAGGTTCTTAATAAAAGAGAACAAGTGCTGAGAAACTGGACAACTCATCTTGTAAAAGTTCAATAGAAAAACCATAAGATGAAAGAGGCAACGTGGGAACCTGATGAACTTATTATGAAGAACCACCAGTGACATTTTATGTAGTAATATTCATGAAATTTCGAGGACAAAATTATTTAAAGGAGTGGAGAATGTAAAACCCCATGCTTCCACTGTACGATTCTCTTTGAATAATACAATAACATGTGTTGTACGAAACTTCTAGTTCAAACACACCACAACCAATCAAACTAGACGTTATGAATAGTAAAACCCACATTTTGAAATTTTATATATTTTATCATTCAAAATGGACTTCATTTTTGGATTCAGGATATTGAAATTAGATTATGGTAAAATTTTGGTATTTTTATGAAAAATTTCAATTTCTAATGAATAGTGAATAACACTGAGTTATAGATTAAAACTGATTTTTTATTTAAATAATTATTTTATCTAAATTTATTTTATGTCAAAATAGATACATAATACCTATAAAAGTTCAATTCAATTAATTGGACCCAGTTTATAATAATTTTAGATATATAAAAAATTTATTGAAGTTTTCACCGTCTTTTACCCACCTCCTAGGAGAATTTTCAAATTCCAATAAATCAGAATTTTACAGCTTCTATTAGTGTAATTTCAAAAATCCTAGAGACACGATTGATATTATCAAGAAATATTTTGTTCCATAAGATAAAAATAATTTTTTGGTAAATAGTAACTTTTTACTTTAAATTACCACGGTTAAAATTAAATATGATAATTAAGGGTAAAAATGATATTATTATTACTCCAAAACATGTCCTAATTCAATTGGATAAAAATAATTCAGACAAAAACATCATTAGGAATAAAATAAGAACCTCTTTGGTCCTCTTGAATTAGATTATTACATTTATTATTATTTAATTCAATGAATTGTTAAAAGTGTAAAATTCAATGTTTAATAACTAAACAATTTTTAATATAGGGGTACACAGAAGATAAGTTTGTCTATAAATATTCATTATAAATCTATAAATCATTCCTACATAATGGTATTTTTTGTATATATTTTTTAAACCTTAAATATTTTAATTTATTTATGACCCAATGATGATACAATAATTACATAATCAATTAAATATTAATTGATATTATAAATATCAAAATAAATTAAATTTGGGACTTTTTATGAATTTGACTAATTTTCTATGTTAATATGAAATTTTATGGTTATTTAGATGAATTTATTTTGATGTAATAATGTTGTTATAAATTTAGTAAAAAAATACCAAATAGTGACATAATTGACATAAAAGAGTTTTTAAAACAAATATTATATTATTAATTGATATTCTAATCCTAAAAAAATATGTTTAAGTTAAAGGACTTATATAATGATAGGTGTATCATTAATAAACCACTTGGGGTTCTCTTGGAAGTATATCGTTTGTTTATTAACCATATAATATAAAAATACAAAGAGACATGGTAAATGTCAAACTATTTAAATAAGAGTTAAATCTAAAATATTAAGTTAATATAGTAACCCAAACCTGTCTAAAACCTATTGGTTGAGTGGTTTTCGACCCATTCCCACCTTAGACTTTAAATAATTCATTTTGGAGCTATTGGAAACTGAAGATGATTTTATTATAAAATAATATTCTTAGATTTTCCTAATATGCCCCTCACCCTCTTATAAAAGGGCACTCCCCCTTCCCTCAAATTCACACCTTCAAAGCCTTTTGGAATGGCCATACCCTACCCAAATACCCTCTCAAAAATCCTTCCTTTATCCTATAGGCCATCCTTTAGTCAGAAATCCTACCTAAGGATGCATTTTGATCAAATCAAAAGTAAGAACCCCAAGAAGAGGAGTTTAACCTACCCTCGAAAAAGGAAAAGTACATGGTAAGGGTTAATTCTACAATCTCTTCATTATCCAAGGTTGATTATACGTAATTATCTACTATGACCTCTTTATCATCCAAATCCATGTTTCTTAAAAGTGTATTTCAAAATATTCTTACTATTTTATATACTATGGGTTAAAGTCATTTATACCCTTGTTTCACTTTTTATAAGATGTTTATAATGGAATCATTCCATCATTTTCCAAACAAGGTTCATTTATAACCTTTTCATCATAATTAAAGTAAGAATGACTTATTTAACTTATATGGAAGGTGCGGCTATTTTCTGACATTATAATATCATCAAATCTTTCCTTACATGCTTATAAAAATATTTTCAAAATAAATGACTTCTTAAATGATTTCTAAATAGAAATAGATATTTGTCTAAAAAATGTTTTGATTTCATAAATGTCAACATCCTTTGATGGATTTTATTTTTATTTGATGTTGATTTTTTGTGATACAAAACATCCATTTGGTATTGAAGGTTTTGTGATATGTTTGACAGTGGATGTGCTATTTTCATACCACTAATGTTTTATGGAAAAAGTATTGACATTTTGTTTTCATGTTTTAATATGAATGTTTATGTTATGTTTAATCCTTTTTATATGAGGAATGAATTAGAATTTTTATGTGACTGGTGGATCCCACTATAGCTCCTTGATGTATCGGTAGGTCTCATAAGACAAACCAGTGTCTTAGCACAAGGCCTAGACAAAATCTTATTAGTAGTCTTGGAAAAAGGCCTTGACTATGTGGTTATGGAAGTCTAGAATGCATTCCATCATTATGAATGTGGCTATTGATATTGCATGTGATTATTTGACTAGTAGAGTATCTATGTGTGTAAGTAAATGGAATTATTTTGATTTATATTTTCCATATTATGTTGAAGTTCATGTTTAAATGGATTTTTTAGGTTTATACATTTTCTTAAATGTTTATGCATATTTATGAATGTTCCTGCTATATTTTTATCCATACTGAGCATCTGATATCACCCCTTTCTATGATTTATTTTTCCTAGGATGCGAAGAAGTATAATATGACTGACCTATAGGGATAGTATATGGGATCTCATTGTTGTCGATGGAAATAGTGTTATGGTGGTTTTCCATTTTATGATGTAATGTAAGCCTTATGAATATATCTAGTACTTCCAAGGCTACTAAACTAATATTTCTTTCAAGACATGATCGTTTGTGATCATGAAAATTATATGTAATAATGCAACGACTATGGGCTTTGTGGGTCGGGGCGTTACATTTCATCAATCCATTTTCCTCCCTTTTGGATAAGTTGATCTTGGAGGTTGTCTGTTGGTAATCATTGGTTGATCTATGGTGATTTATCTTCTTTTTCTCATACATTTTTTATTATTCTTCTGATGGGGTCCCGCTATGTTGGTTTTTATTCGGTTTGGTGTTTGATTTATGCTGTGTTTGATGGTATTGGGATGCATTGTAGGTTGATATGTGATTCCTCACGGTGCATCTATGGTTTTCTTGCATTCTTCTTTACTATACCCTGATCAGAAAGTAGAAATTCATCCTTGAGATATGATTTAATTTATTTCAATTTATTTGTGAATCATCTAGGAGGGGTTTAATTTTTATATGATTTTATTTTTGCTATGATGTATTAATTTAACATAAAATAAATTGGTTAATTGTATTGAAAAGGTGTAGTGGGGTTTTATTCACAAGCTTTTACAACATTGATTGTATTTGTGATATAATTAATTGTTTAGGCTTGAAGCCCTAATGAGATTTATAGCCATTGGGGTATTTTTGGATCTGGATATGTTTCTTGTGTTTGTTTGTTTTATTTTATTATATGGTATCCCCCTAAAATGATAATTGGCTGACCATTTCTATTTGGATAATAAAACTTTTTGCCCTAGGATTTTGATTTCTAGGATAACAACTCTAAATTATACTGGAATGTGATGAAAGAAAATTTTAAAAAAAAATTTAAAAATCTTGATGTGTTGTTATGTTTGTTTGTTCTTATTCTATGGTTATGTGTGGTTGGGGAATTCAAGGATATATTTTGTGGGTCGTGCTTTTGGGGTGGTGAGCTGATATTTTTTGGGCCATGCTTTTGGAGAGGCGAGGTGGATGTTTGTGGCCCTTGATTTTTTGGAAGTGAGGTGATGGTTTGTGGGCCATGCTTTTGGGTCGTTGAGGAGATTTTTTGTGGGTTTCACATTAGGGGAGTATAGGGGATTAAATGATGAGTTTATTATGAAATGGGGTGGTGTTGTTCTACATGTCCGAGTAGTGTTGGAAGAAATGAATGTTTAATAATTATTTAAAAGGAATGGGATAGTTTAGTTAATGGGATAGGATTTGTTAATAAATAATTAAATAATGGGTTGTCTAATTAATGTATGTTGATAATAAAAAAATTAAATTAATGCTAGTTAAATATGGGGGAATTGTGAAGCCACTTTCCATGTCTCTTCACATTCTAAATTGATTAATGTAGCTAAAAATAAAGTCAATTTAAGGTAGGATCAATAGTTAAGGTGATTTGTGTTGGTTAATTAGTTGTTAAACCCATAGTTTGAGATTTTTATAGTTTCTCTATTTATATTTATACATTATACAACTTTATTTCTATAATAACCCCACCCACAATGAAAATTATGTTCCAAATACCCCCATAGACATGTAGTGGGGTTTTTTCCATCATCATATGAGGATTATGAATAGCTAGGAACTTGATCTCTCTTCCAGTAGTGGTTGGTTTGTAAAAGGTTGTGATGGTAAGAGGTCAGTTAGTTCTATAAATTTTGTTTCTATAGACCATGTGTCTTTGGGAAAGATGTGATTGCCTAGGTGTTTGCAGGAGAGGTGATATGTGTCACATGTGCCTTCGAGATAAGGTGTGACAACCCAGATGATTTTGGGAAATATGTGACCATGGATTGTGGAGGTAGCCCATGTGTTTTGGAAATTATAAGTCTATTTCTAGATAAGGAGAGGTGATCCAAAGGGTATGTGGGTGTTTTTTTTGTGACCATGATTGTGGGGCGGTGTGGTACACAGAAGAGATGGGAGCACTGAGACATATGATGTGGGGCATGAGAGAGGAAAACTGGTAGGAAAGTGGTGCTGGGTAACCACATCGATGTGATTCCAAGTATATTATATTACATGTTTTGTGTTTTGTTTTTGTGAGCCTACCTTTTGAGGATGAAATGGTTAGTATACCTTATTGGATGTTGTTTTTTTTGTTTTCTCAAAAAGAAATTAGTATATTTATTTCACATGTGCACGAGAGACATTGTATATCCTACTAAGTATAATTGTATGCTCACCATACATATATAAATCTACTTTCAGTTTCCCATGAGTATTTTTGATTATATTATACCTTACAAGATAGGATCCTTGATAGTTTTTTATTGCTATTTAGATTTACTTTTTGGTGTTTACATTAGAGACATTAGTTTGTATCATATCTATTTATACATGTACTGTGTGATGGTGTTTTGATTTAATATATATATATGTCTTTGGGTTGTATATGTATGGCTCATATTATATCCTAATCATGTTTGATAAAAATTCTAATGTCTTCCCTATTTTAATATTTATACACCGTTGGCGATAGTTACCTACTTGGGGACTATTGGAGGCAGTATTCGGGGGGTCATTATAAGGACCCAACCATAAATATTACGTAATCATGAATGAAGTCTATAATTCACATTGAGGATATTTTCCGGTTTAGAGTTATAGGGAATTCGTCCATAACTATTACATAACAACCAGAATATTACATGTAGACACTTCTCCCATTATTTTCATAAAATAGAAACTCTTAAAGAAAGAAACATGTCATGTTCCATGTTCTAGACATCATGACATTTCCTTGATCCCATCCATGAACTTCTTCATCTTTAATTCGTGTGGAAAACATTTGAATAAAATGGTATGAGAATAGAAATCTATCTAAGGGTAATAAATAAAATAAAGAAATCATTATTACATTAATATTTATAAATCAATGAAACCATAATTTTCAATCATAACATACCCCATGAAATCTTAAGATTTATGAATACCACAAAGAAATCATAAATCATAAAGGATACACATGGCATACATAACATAGATAAGTTATTGCTTTCATATATACAAAGGTAGTTACATTTGGAATACCCATAAAAGTATATTCCCTAAATCTCTAAGGAGAATAATTAACATTTACCTCTGTCACGTTACACAATGCATTGGAGAGCTATCTCAGGATCACCCGACCTTGATTTATCATGGAACTACCCCTATATGTGAAGAATTCCCAATATCCATAACATTTTCATAACACATAAAACAAGAATAAAGGAAATATAACATATGCATATTTCAATCACAGTATATCATTTAAATATATTGATATAATCAATTATTTATCAAACCATTTTCAAAATCACTTAAAACATTTAATAAATAGATTTTTGAATCAAAGTGTCCCATACACATTTGAAAATTTTATATTAATTTACATTATAAAACATTTATTTTCATAATGTTAAATCCTTAAAAAAAATTTTAAAACATGTAAAACAAGGTGAAATATTTTGAAGAATAAATCATTAAAACATTTAAAACAATGTTTTAGTTAAATAGTCCCTTACCACATGAGAAGGTAAATAACTAAAAATAATTATACAATATACTTATAAAATGACTATAATATCATGAGAATAAGGATATTCATGATATAATTTTTCAAATGGACCTAAATACCCCATATAAATGTGAATCGGTGTATAAGAACAAATAACTCTCAATGGAATGTAAATTTGGACAAAATCCATGAAAAATATTGTATCCATTGCTTAATGATAATTCAATGACATAATTATGTGTGAAAAATATAAATATAACAAAAATAAGTTGATATTAATTGTAAAAAAATCAGAGTTCATTCACAAATATTCATAGCATGATATAATGAAGAAGTAGAATTTTATCACAATGAATTGAAATTAGGTTATGAAGTCTCCTAAACAAATTTGGCAGCCCAATGACGTGACATAAAGAATTCAGAAAATGGTTTTATTAAAGAGAAAATGGTGTATAATCACATGAAAACAAAATTTATATAAGTAATTATATAGATGAAAATATCCCAACATAATAAAATGTTTCTTAAAAGACATGACATAAAATAAGCCTTTGAAAAAAAGTGTGTAGTGAAAGGATCCCTTGCCGATTTGGTAACATACGAAACATTAACAATATGAATGAATGATAATATGATGAAGATTTAAATACCCATAAACTAAATTATATTAAAAATTAAAACAATCATGGGTAGTACATATACAACACAAAAGAAAATTGTGTCAAATATTGCATGAATCTCACCGGAATAAAACTTGAGATGAAAACCCCTTACCTCATGTATGATTTGTTATGTATGATCCTTGTTAATCTTGAATAATAATCGTAAGATGATTTAAAATTTATAAAGAACCTTTTTCTAGAGTATTATTATTTTTATATATCCTATTACCATGCAATAACAATTAGTTAATTATATGAGTTCATATCAAACATTTTTTCAATGTTCGAAACTTGAATTAAAAATGAACATGTTATAAATATAAATTGTCCATGTCGTAAAAGTTCAATTAACTATAGAATGACACTAAAGATCTATAAATCATATATATAATATATATCCTGTATATATTTATTTAAAATTGTCCATATCATTTGGATATATGAAAATGAAAAGCCTCGTTCAAGGAGACAGTAAGTCGTACATACACATTAATGCCACTTCCATTTCATTTTTTCATTTTAAAAGGAATTGAATCCAAATGATACATAGGTATATTATCATTCCAGTATAATATAATATTTTATATACATTACATATGTTCATTAACTCTCTCTTTTATACATTCCATGTATGGTATGAATGATTCATATCACTTTTAGGGGGTGGTACTCCACAGTTCCTCAAATGAAATTATTTTATTTACCTATTTTGGAAACCATAATGGTATGATATAAATGAAAAATATAGAATCCTACAGAATACATAAACATAATATATATCATATATAAATATTGTTCCATCATAATTTCCACCATGATAGGCTGTTGGAGACATTTAAACAATCATCATTTCCTGAGGCAATAGTTCGCCATCCACATAAACAGTTTGTTTGTATCCTTAGATGAAGGTTTGTGGATTTTTAGTTCGATTACATCTCATAAAAACAACATAGAATAATGACGATACTGTTTTAGTTATTAATGAAAGCAACAAAGAGTGTTTAGGGGGTTGGATAATTAAAATAAAAGAAAATTATTTAAGAGAAGGCATTACCTTTAAATCAGGTAACTCCATTTGGTTTGAACGAAATGGATTCCTTGAAGTGCCTTAGGCCTATGATAAGTCTTCTTGGAGGAGGATAGGGATGTAGAGAAATTAATTGGGTAGATTATGTTTGATAAAAGGGTATTTAGAGGTGTAAGTAATGGGTTATAGGTGATGAATTTTTATAAGGGGAAGAGGGGCTCTTTAGGAATGATTTAAATCATTGTTTTATTATAAAATTACTTTTTGTTTAAAAAGGTCCAAAACTTATTAAAGTAGAATATTATATGACACCAGTTTGAAAAAAAATAATCCAATAAGAATTTTACATGTTTTTTCATTTCATAAACATTATAATCTCATTTATTTAAATCATTTATTAATAAGGTAATCACCACATCATCATAGTGTCAAAAATATTTTTAATAATTTAATGTCTAAATTAATAAATAAAATACCATGATGTAGGAAATATTTTTATATTTCATGTTAATATTTAGATTTTATGATATAACTTATATAACATCATTTAAATTTTTATTAATAAAATATATATGTTTATGTCATTTTGGTCTTTACATTCAATTAATTAATTTAAAGTGTTATTACCACACCTATGTGGTTCAATAGGGTCCCAAAATAAAACCATGGATGCCCATGGTCAGACATGTATCATCCAATAGGATTATTACATGTGTTAAGGTAATTTAATATTATTATAACATTATTTTTTTACCATTATTTACCAGATTTATGCTTTAACAATGGTAAATAAAATATGTATTGAAATAAATATTCTTAATGTCTAAAAATAAAGGTTACCTATTTAAAAATTTTTAGGGAACATGTTTTCAAATATGATATAAAATTTTCCATATTCAAAAAATAGAAGTTTCAGAAAATAATTTAAAATTAATTCCATTGTCAAAAAATATTTTTTTAAGAAATGATAACTATCAATATATTGACACTTTTTTATGAAAAATTTGAAATTCAAATTACATCCAGTGACCAAAATTGGATAAAATGGTAAAAATATAATCTAATTAGACATTAAAACATATTAAAAATAATATTCTAACTATATATATATTTTATATTAAAAGGCAGTTTTTAATTAAAATGTAGTACATTTCACGATTCGTTAAAAAATGACAATTCTCAGAAAAATACCAATATTTCATCTAATGTTAATCTTGATGCCGTAATTCTAAAATAATATTATTTTGTCAAATAGAATATATAAAAGTTAGAGAAACTAGATTTAAAAAGGTTATCCATCAAATGGCGGTAAATTGACCCTTTAAAGAATATCATGATAATGTTAACCTCCAGAAAACCACAAACTTGTGATGGGTTAAACAACCTTTGTGTTCCCATTAGGAAAATTAAACAAACAAAGATTTTGTTTAAATTATCATTTAATAATGTTATTGAATTTATTTATGATATTTACTAGGTACATAAAGTTATATACATACATTTCAAGTAGAGTTTAATCCTTTAATATGTTTCTACCAAAATCTCAAATTTTCTCCAAACGATGAGTATTCCGGATGACGTGGTCACACCTAATGTGATAGAATCAACTTCTAGAGAGTCTCATAGTACACACAATATGAACTATATATTTACCTTATCTGTAGAAGTTAACCAAAACCAAAACTGTTAGTAAAAGATTAGATAATCACCAAAAAATATAACACTTTATAAAAAGAAATAATACACTAAATCCCCAAAATTTGACAAACAATACACAAATATTGGAAAATACCATTCAATAAACAAATTATCATAAAATTATTCAATATAAACCAAACTAATATTGTATCCCAAAACTCAGAAGGATTTAATCACATAGTCTTACATAGGAAATGTTAACATTTATCTCAAAATAACATCGACTACTCTTAAAGTCTCATATTGAAGTGTAATTATCCAAATCAAATATTATCTATTATAAGTTAATCAATTCCATTAATAACCCAAATCACTATATGTTCATAATAAAAAAAATATATTCTTCCAACTTAAAATTACATCATTACTCCTCAATTAAAATCCAAATTTATTTATTTTCCTAAGGAATATAGTTTCACGAAAATTGAAAACGTCTTCCAAAATAAAATTTAGCACTTAATCCCCAAATCATTTTCCTATACTATGTTTATCCAATTGATAAACCATAATATCCCAAATAAACTTATTCTTTATCAATAAAATAATTTACCTAAAAAATAAGTCATACTTATAAGGGACTTCATGTAGTCTAGTGGAAGGCGATAAATCCAAGTAGCACTTTTGTTGTGGGTTATATTCCCAAAACTTTGTCTGACACGACGGGTTGTCACATGATCTGTATGTTGTCCTTTTCCAAATAAATATTCAATTTAATAACATTCCCAAATATGAGATAAACTCTTCAAAAAACACTATGACATGCTTTAACACCAGTGGTTGTTGTATGCCTCTCATTTTCATCCCAACTCATAATGACCTCAATATCATAATTCATGAAGTCTTATATATATTGATATTTTTTACCTCCTTAAAATAACACTATTCCCAAAGAAATAAAATTGTACCTTGATCATTGTGTCCACCTAGTTTCATCATCTTCTTGTTCAAGTAGAAAGATGCTCTATATATTTTAACAATGATTTAGAGATCCTTTAAATTCATTTGCTTCCTTTATCAAAATACACCTCGTACAACTTGGGTCATATGGGTGATCACATAAAAACTATTTTGGAAAAAAATGATTTATCACATATAATTTTAAAATATTTGATAAAAAATTCGTTTTATAAAATAGTTGGGCAAAGTGTGATTTGAAACATTCAATAAATAGTCCTTTTAGAATACCATAATTATGTGTAGAAAGAATATAATTTAAAAGATAATATAAATATGTTGTAGAAGGGTCTCCATCATCATCACACTTTTCAAAATCATAATACACATCAAAATCTTGTGATAATGTTATATATTGGAAAATTACATGATAATTTTTAACTTTCATCATAATATGAGAATATTAAGAAAATAATATTTGAATAAATACATCCCATGATCCACGATGGTATTGAGGTATAGCAGAGGTTTTTGATATCTCAAAAAACATTCCTTCAATTGAGTTGTATGTTAGAAAATGTTTCAGAGTCGTCTGGACCTTACTTTTCAATAATTATTGCAAGGAAGTCATCAGGAAGAGATAGGAATTTCGTTCGAGATCCTCCTCATACCATTTGTAATAGATGCTCCTTGATCTGAAAAAGTTTCAAAAATAGGATTTAATTTATGGGGTAGATATATAGGCTAACCATGTGTCTAACCAAAATTATTTATCCCTAATGTTGTCAAAACTTACCTTTGATACCAACTATAAGGACCCAGCCTTAAACGTTTCATAATCTTGAATTATTTTAATAATTTACATTGGGGATCTATTCAACTTTTTAGTCTTAGATAATTAGTCCATAACAATTACATAACAACCAGAATATATCATGTAGATGCTTATTCAATTGTTTCATATTATAAAAACTATTAAAAAATTAAACATGTCTACTTCCATGTTTTATATATCATGACTTTTACATTATCCCATAATTTACCCAATTTAACTTTATTCCTTGTGGAAAACATTTCAAAAACATGGGATGAGAACAAAAATCTCAGTTATGGTTATAATATAAATAATGAAAATAGTAGTCCATAAAATATTAAAAACCAATGACACTATACTTTTCAATCATACCATAACCCTTGAAATCTTTAGATTTATAAATAACACACAGAAATCATAAATCTTAAAGGTAACTTATGCCATATATAACATACATACGTTAGATCTTTACAAAATACATAGAGATTTAAATTTGGAATACCCATAACAATATATGCCTTGAATATCTTAGAAAAAACATAAATTTTTACCTCCATCAAATTACCCAATGCAGTGGAGAACTATCTCAGGATCACTAGCCCTAGGATTATCACTGAACCAACCATATACATGAAAAACTCCCAATACCCATAACATATTCATAACACATAAAAAGGTATAAATTAAAGATAAAATTTCCACATTTCAATCACAATATATCATTTCAAGATATTGACAAAATCAATGCTTTCTAAAACCATTTTCAAAACCATTTAATGTATTTTATAAAGTGATTTTTTAATCTATGTGTTTATACAACATTGAAAATTTTAAAGAAAAAAACATTTCAAAACATTAATGTCCATAAAAATAAATACATAAATCCATTTTGAAAACATCGACATTAATGAGATGTATTTAGATGAATAAATCTATAAAACTTTTAAAATAATGTTTTAGTTAACGATTCCATTAAAACATGAGAAAATACAGGAATAATAATAATTATAGAATAACATTAAGAAATGGTTATAATATCATGAGAATAAAAAATATTAATGATATGATATGTAAAATTGTAGTATATACACCATATAAACGTGATTTTGTGTATAACAAAAAATAATTCTCAAAGGAATGTAAATTGAGACAAAATTCCTTACAAATATCATATCCTTAGATTAAGGATAAATCAAATACATAATTTTGTGTGAAAATTATAAATAAACTAAATATAAGTGGATATTATGTGTAAAACCATCAGAGGTCATTCACACATACTCATATCATGATAAAATCAAGAAGTAAAAGTTTTTCCCAAAGAATTTAACATGGGTTAAGAAGTCCCCTTACAAAAATTCTGCAGCCTGACATCATAACTTAAAAATTCATAAAATGAGATGATGAATGAGAAAAGGGTCTCTCATCACATGTACATAAAATGTACAGAAATAAGGATATATAATAACATATCCAGACATAAGAAAAGTAAAATTAAAAGACATGACATAAATGTATTCTTTGATAAAAAGAGCACGACGAAAGGTTCCCTTACTAATTTGGTATCATATGAAACATACACCACATGAAAAAAGGATCATAATATAAAACATTAATACCAATATATTATATTATATTACTCAATTAATAAAATAATGGGGATTATATAGACCAAAAAAATGAAATAGTGTAAAATATAGCATTCACCTAACTGAAAAAAAAGTGTGATGAAAACCCCTACCTCAAGTCCGACTTGTCTTGTATGCTTCTTATTAATCCTAAATGATAAAAATACATTAATTTATATTTGATGAAGAAAAGAATTCATGTATTTTATTACTTTTATATCTCTTATTATATTTATATAACATTTAATTAATTATTTGAGTTCATATTAGTCATTTTTTCAATGTTTGAAACATGAGTTAAAAATGAAAATATTATAATTGTTTAATGTCCATCTGGTTGAATTTACGTTATATATAGAATGATATTAATGATTTATATGTCATAAATATCATATATATCGAGTATATATTTATTTATAAAAAGTCCATATCATTAGGATATATGAAAATGAAATGCATTGTTCATGGAGACAGTAAGTCGTACAAACGCATTAATGCTACCTCCATTTCATTTTTTTCATTTTTAAAGTTAATAAAACCCATTGATACATATGTATATTATTATTCCATTATAATATAATATTTTATAAACGTTATGTATGTTCATTAACACCATCCTTTATACATTCCATGTATGGTATGAACAAGTCATATCGCTTTTATGGGGCGGTAGTCCGCACTTATTAAATGAAATCATCATATTTACCCATTATGAAACACATTAAGGTATTATCTAATTGAAAAATAAGGAATCATAGAGAGAATATAAACATATTATATATTATATATAAATATATTTCTATCATAACAGCCACCCTGAGAGGCTGTAAGAGATATTTGAACAATCATCATTTTGTGAGTCAGTAGTTCGTCATCCACAAAAACAGTATGTTCTTATCTATTAGATGAAGGTGTGTGGATGTTTAGTTTGAAAAATTATCATAAAAACCCCAGAATATTGAGGATACTGGTGTTGTTATAAAATAATGGAATAATGAGAGTTTATGGGGTTGTAGAAGAAAAATAAACAAAAATAACTATAGAGAAGACGTTACCTTTATAGAGGATAACTCCCTTTGCTTTGAACCAAAAGGCTTGCATGAAAGTCTTATTCTAAAGGTTAGGATTCATTGAGTATTGTAGGAATGTAGTGAGATTAATTGGGCAGAGATTGGATGAGACCTGGGGCTTGATAGGTGTGAGTAATAAGGAGGTGATGGCTTTCTATAAGGGGGAGGAGGGTCACTTTAGGAATGTTTGAAAACATTATTTTATTGTCAACTGATTTTCAAATTAAAATGTTCTGAAACCCATTAAATTCAATGATAGATCACTATTTTTCTAAATAAAATAATCCAATAATAACTGGATAGGTTTTGGATCATTTCATAATTATTATAATCTCATTTTTTTAATTAATTTTTTGTTATGGTAATGACTGCATCATCACTGTGTCATGAATAATTTGATATATATTAGGTCTAAAAATAATAAATAAAAAACCATTATGTATGAAATATTTTTATATTTAAAATTAATATTTATTTTCTAGGATAAAATTTATATAACCTCATGTAAAAATTGATTTACTAATATATATATGTTAATATAATTTTTGTCTTTACATTAAATTAATTAATATAAAGTCTCATTATCACTCTTAAGTGGCTTCATGGGGTCCCAAAATCGACCCAAGGATTCCCATGGTCAGAAAAATATCATCCAATATGATTAGGACACGATTTAGTCTAATTTAATATTATTATAATATTATTTTTACCCTTATTTACCAGATTTACCCTTTAACCATTGCAAATAAAATATTTACCGAAGTAAATATTCATAATGAAGAAAAATAAAAGTTATCTGTTTAAACAATTTGTACCACCTATTTCCAAATATGGAATCAATTTTTCCAAATTCAATACACAGATGGTGCAAAAATTAATTTAAAATTAGTTTTAGTTGTCAAAACAAATAACATTTTTTAAGAAATAATAACTATCAAAATATTGACACTTTTTTATGTCCAATTACGATGTGAAATTAAATAAAATGACCAACATTGGATTAAATGGTAAATATATAATTTAATTACACATTAAAACAAATTAAAAAGACTATTCTATCCATAAAAATAAATTTTATTAAAAGATAATTTTGAATTTAAATGTCGTATTTAACTATTCATTAAAAAATGACCATTATCAGAAAAATACCAAAATATCATCCTATGTAAATTTTGATTCCCAATTATAATGAAGAATGTTATTATGTCAAGTAGAGAATATAAAATTGAAAAAAAATAGATTTAAAATTTGTTCTCCATCAAAAGGTGGTAAATAGTCCTTTTAAAGAATATTAGAGTGTTTATGCTTAAAATTAGATTCATTCAAATTTTAAGCATCAAACATTATTGGGTAAATATTAAAACATTTAATAAACTTGTATAATCATATAGTAGTAATTCCTATTCATTCTTTCCAATAAAATGACTATGCGTGAACTACCATTTAAAATAATAATAATTTTATATTATTTTTTTGTATTACATAACGTTTGGTGTAATGAAAAAATTTTAAGAAACTCGTTGTTGTGTATCTGCTAAACCATTGAACAAGGAATCCCCTTTAATGAAAGATTACTATTTAATTCACAAATATTAACAAATATGAAAATCCCATATTCTTTATTCACCTGGGATGTTACAGTCACTCCCTCCATTAATTCTTTTCAATCTATGAGGGGTATTTAGGATGGATGGTGTCATGGAATGTGTCCAAAAATGTTTTACTTGTAATCTACATGGGCCTTGATTGGGAACCCTGTCAAATTTTAGGCTTGTATGTCATAAAAATGGAAAAAGTATCCCTTATTGATTTGTGAGTTGGGTGTGGGATGTGCATGGATATGGATACAGAAATGGAGTTAGAAAATGTTTTGGGTTTTCATATTTTTTTATTTATTTTGTGTTTTATTCACACATGGGATTATTATAATGACATGGAATATTTTCTATTTGGTTGTTTTTGTATCCAGTTTCGGGAAATTTTTTGAAATACATGCATTCATTTTTTATGGTTTCCCTTATTTCATCTTCTATATTCCTTAGATTACTATGATAAAAAAGGTATAGTATCCCTAAGTGATCTATTAGACATTTGATACGATTCAGAAACCTCCAGAATATGAGGAGGCATGCTTTAGTTCATGTAGCGAGCCATATTGGTGAATCGGTTAGTGTCTCCTAGGTTGGGGACATTACAGTTTATGATTCCAATTTTCTAGATAAATTAATCCTATATTATTGAAAAATGGATAGTTATGTTATATAATGAATATTTTTCAGTTATGATGTAATATCTATTTATGAAAAGTATAGGTGGTTACATAGTTTGGTAAATATTTACATATCAGGGATCATTCGATTTTTCGGTTTACACACATCAATAATCAATGTTTATTCTGATTTGTAAACAACACAATTCTGAAGAGGATTTCAAGAGTAATTTAGGACCTAGAAACTATTACCCATAAAATTTCAACCAAACACATATGTCCAAACCATGTAAATCATTACTTTTTTCAATGATTTTTTATAGCGTTCCTATTTGACACAAGATGTAGATAGGATGACCTCATTCCATTGGAATTTTATCTTATACAAATTTCAATAACATGACTATAATAATGTAATTGGTAACAAAATTATACGTGAGGCCTTTTTGGTCATCCTTATATAGTATTAGTATTAGTGAAATGTCACGGTTTCTTTTGTATAGTTGTATGAGATAATGGAATAGTTTTCATTTATACATTTTCATATAGGGATGTGACAATGTGGATATAAATAATACACTGATTGTCATCATATGATTCTTAGTTTTTTTAGAGAGACCTTGTTTTCCAATTAGTCTCCATATAAGGAAGATTTAAATTTTTTGGTTAGGATAATAAGTTATCACCGAGGATAATTGGGTCACATAAAAATTTGTGTAGGGATGGAGAGGATTCACTCCCCTAGGCCATACCTATAATGCTAAAAAAGGTTCTTAATTTCATAAATGTGTCATATCATTGGAGATAGAGGCATGACACCTATTTGAGACAATTAACCAAAAATGTTAGTTCCTCCAACTACTTATATTCCCTAATTATATCATGTCTTCCAATAATGTCCAATATCTTCTCTACATACCAAATTCAAATAATCCAACTACTTATCCATCACCAAGTACCCCTCATGTACTCCATAATAAGTGGGAATACATAAAGATACCACCCTAGCCCAGATTTCCCTATAGAGGCCATCCCTGAATATATTTATTAGTATCCATCTTGCACCGTATCAGAGTAAAAACATCTTAGGTTGGAAGTAATCAATTCATGATATGTAACATACTTATCGCCATTTGTTATCTCAATATGATCCTATAATTTTAAAGATAGAAGCCATGAATGAAATATATATCATGGAATAAGAACTATAATTCTTTCCACAAGATAATCACCTAATCATGGATGAAGATATCTAGTTCTCCATGTATAATACTGATTGTGATAAAAATAATATTTTCATTCGACATCTGTAATTGATAAAAAACTAAAAAAACTAAATCAATGAAATCCTATATTGACATAGGGTTTGGATCTCTATGAAACCAATGTGGTATAAATCACTATAACAATTTCAAGGTGTTACGATTTTGTGCATCGTCATTATAACCCATGGGAGTTATCGATTGCACAACACATATATGGTCAAATTTTTGAATGACTAAATGTGGTTCCATTCACATTCTATTTTGTTGAATGACTAATTAAGGTTCTCTATGGTGGAACACATCATTGATTGGTCCTTATATTAACACTTCTTCACACAATTTGACATTGACCTGACACTATGTCAAAATCATGGATACTTGTCATTATGAAGGATATATGAAATCATAAAAGATATAATACGGTTAGAGGTAACTCATGATGTAAATGTTTTTGAAATGACCAATTCATATGTGATGCAAGTAACATTTTCCCCCATCAATAAATGACTCGATATAATGAGTTGACAAGATGGTAGTTAGAGTCCAGGTGTATGTATATGTTATATTTTTTACCATAATTTGTTTCCCTTACTAGAGTGAAAAAACATATAGTCTCTGACACCATTTCCATATGTCCCCAAACCAACCTCATTACATATCTATCTCCAAACAATGACCATAGTGAAAACCACCCTTGTTATGACTCTCTTATGACTAGACCCCCCTAAGGCCCCACCTATGTAGATAGTAATCAAAGAGTGACACCCTAAGAATAACACACATAGAATAGATCCTAGAGAAAAGAATACAGTATTCATATAACTAAAATGGGAGACCATTTTCTAATGTACAAGTACAGATGCATAAAATCTACTCCATGAAATAATGGGAAGTTATAATAAAATAAATCATACTGGAATTAAGATATGAATGTAATAACCTCATGGAAATTATCATCAATGTGTTTATCATAATAAAATGTATAAGGGGGAAATTTGAGGTCCAACACAATAAAAAATATTTCCCAAATGAAATAAACTAGAAAACAGGGAAATAGATTATAGTTCGGCTCACAATATCTAAGAATAATCATAGAACACTGTCATCACCAAAAAGTACTATCATGTTTCACTAAAATAGTACCCTCCATGTTCACTACCAATTTCCATGTTATCTTAAAAATAAATTTTAGGTGTGGGAAAATCTCTTTCAGATATTAGTATAATCATACTCCATAGTAAACACGAAAATCCAGGGGGGAAATATAATAAAATAGTGAGATCAACCCATAATTCAAAAAGGGAAATTATACCCAACATCATATATTCTCATACTAAATCCTCGATTGAAAATGGGGAGGAATATCAATATCCAATACCATCTTATAATAATTATTCTTCCTGAATATCTAATGGTATCATATCTAATTTCAATTACTACAAGAAACTATAGATGAAAAAGAGTGGAGGGAACACTATTTCCAACTTCATACCTAGGCTAAGGGATAAATAACACATGTAGAGGACCCAACCCCACTAGAGAAATATAATGGGGGAGTAACACTCTATATATTGAATACATTGTCCCAATATTATGTAGGGATGTATAAAAAATTCATGTATATACAATTTTTGGAGACCCATTACCTTTTGAGTTAGGCGTGTACTAACCGTGGAATCAAAAAAATGATTAAACATGATTAATTCTGTATGCAACACATCATTGGATGATGGTTTATTCTCATAACACCTCACATCATATATTATATTGTTAAAAATGGACATCATTTCCTATTACATGGGATTTTACTAAGAATGGGATTCTCATAAGACAAAAATCATGACATGATGAATGAAATATTCAAGGTATGTTATTTCTAGGATTAGTATATAGAATTTTAATTGAGTCTTAAAACCTATGGGAAAACCCAAAAAAATAAAATATTCATCAATGGACAAATATTGAATGGCCATGTTCCTCTATAGTATGAGTTTGTACGGTGACACGATGTACTTGATCACCCATCAATCTGGTTGTGTACTACCTACACATGGCATGAAAACATGGGTCATATAACACAGTGTGTGAGCATAGAATAAAAATTTGTGACATTGATGTCATTATTGAATCCCTTTCCCCTACGTGGAATGGACTACACAACAGGTGTTCTTCCAAAACACTTGAGGTAGGGTCAGGTTTCATAGAGAGAGTAATGTATGGTTATGATGTGCTTTCCACATCCTCCAAATATTTCTAAAACCATACCATTTCATCCCTAGATATACGAAATTTAGATTTGACTTTATATTGTCATTTATTCTCATCCTTCGATGCTGAAAAATCAATATTCTAGTTGCTCTAGAACTATTTGTTACACCTCCAGTTTCAAAAATGGGATCCTCTTTCCCAAAAAATATTTGATCCTCAATTAAATCATGTTCCTTAAAATAATATTATATTCCTTATTCTTAACATGATTGTTATCTATCCAATGGATCGATAATTATTTAAATTTTTAGGAAACAGAAAATCACCTACCATTCGTGTAATTATTGATTAACCTGAAGGAAAGATATAAGAGATGCATAATTGAAATTTGAGATTATTAATGTCCATTATGATCCCAACCAACCATTTTAATAAAATAAACAAGATGTTGTAGAATACATGGGACCAATAAGAAAATGTTGACCAAGTTACAAAACTCTATCTAATATTCTAGTCTATGAAGAGAACATGATTCGATGAAATTAAGATAATATAGAATCTGTGCTCAATAATAGAGATCATATTTGATGGAATATAACAGCAGAAAAATACCTACCTCAATCATTGATAAAAATTTGTGTATAAAAACATTCAATAATTAATACATTGAATGTTCCATCTCAAAGCAATTCTCTTCGTGAATCGCCACTTTTATTTCACCATCAATCCATGGACTGGAGTTCATGAACACTAACAATATGTCTCTTACACCACCACTATAATCTCCCATGATTAGACATATAATCCTATTGATTTATTATTATAGAAAACCAATATAGGAAATATTTTTTTTAGAATTTATCAAATTAAATAATGGTTTATTTAATCTATTTAGCATGCCCACCGATTATTCCTTTCAAGGGGTTCTCGGTCACAAAAAAAACCTATTTAGTTGATACCTTAAGAACATATGATCTCCACTTAGCCACATTTAATATTTCAATCACATAGTTAATATCATTTGATCTATGATTTTGGGACAAATAAACTATATCTATCTACGTATACATCAAAAAATATTATTATATTTACAGAGGAATCACATAACACTACATTCCCAACACACTCCATTGGAAGTCCCAATATGTGGGTTCTCGTCATCCTCAACCACAAATCCAAAACGTCAACCTTGATATACTATATATGCATGAAAGAATGACAATTTTGGAAAAGAAATTATATATTTACATGAAACTATATAAATTTTGATTGATTCCTTGATAATATTCTACAAACCATATAAAACTCTACATCCCAATCACACACTTGGGTGACTCCCATCCTGGAACTACCATTATCATCACTTGGTCTACTGATACTCCTTCCCAGTTGACATGTCCAAGGAATTGGAACTATGAAATATTTAACTGAAACATCATGATATTCCCATAATCTTTGTTCTCTCTAATAATATCTAGAACCCTCCATAAATGGATTTTTTGATCCTCCTATAATGTTGACTATAAGAGAATTTCACTGATGAAAGCACCGATGAACTAGTATATTAAGGGAATAAGGATCTAGTTCATCAGTCCTAGGAATATAGTTGGGTATTTTTTCACACCTAATGGAATTATAATGTAATTAGAGTAACTTGAGATTCATTATAATGTTTTATTTCGTATATCCTCCTGTGGAACTCGGGGATGGTGATTACTCGACCTGAGGTTAATCTTCATGAACAACAAATACTCATTCTAATTTTAAATGTTTTCATATATTATAATATGTGGATTATTATTATTAATAGTAACATGATTCATGAAATATTAATGAACACATAACATCAAAATCCCATCTGTATTCTACGTGAGAATTTTAGGGGACACCCAGGGAGACATGATCGGTCTATCAAATCACTTCTCTTAAAAATTATCCAACTAACCCGTAATCTCTCAATGATTTGTATGGTCCATATAACATTATGTTACAAATATAAAAATTTTACCAAGGTATTTATCATTATATAAGTCAATATTTCATTGGAAATATAAGAACATCACTTCCTCCAAAAACCACCACCAAACTTTTCTACAACTATAGGAAATTTAAATATATCCCCATATAAATATTCAAAGGATATTGAATCCAATTTATGAATGATATTTTCTATCTCTATTCATATAATCCAATTATACTATTCCTTGTATTCATTCTCATAGACTAAATAAATTTAATTCCCATCAAATTAGGTTCATTACATCCTTCACCTAAAATAGCCAATCTCAACATAAAATAGTAGAGATCTATTCAATAACATGGGTTGCATTCAAGGACCATATCACATCAAGGAATATATCCCACACAATTCAATCCCATCTAAAATGTAGGCAACACTATAGGATAATTTCTACGATTATTCAATCACCCTATTTATGAGCCTCTAAACACAAATTTCAAGACTACAGATCCACTAGAATCATGAAATATCAAACATGGTTTTCTACATAGAATTAGTGGATCATTATTATGTCTATAGAATGTGTTGATAAATTATAAAAGAAATTAATCACACCAAGGATCATTCTTGAATCCTACAACATATCACCATCCACTTCCTATAGTTATCCATGATCATGACAATCAGCTCTGTAATCTAAGAGGGTTCAACCTAGAGGTGGTAATGTTTCAATGGAACATAACAACATCCCACACCCATTACTCTACCACTGATTTTTTTCAACATAGGTGGTTCATTGACTATCTCCCAATCTGCTACATGGTGGGATAGGAAATTCTATATGATATGACCCCTCTCATTGTTAGAGAAGAATAACATCTCCCATAGATGACCAGAACCTCCCTATGTGCCAAGGGTAGCTAACCTATTGTCCTTATACTGGATTTGAATCATTCTCATGTTTCAGGAACCCCATGTATGATTCCTCAAACAATCTATATCGGTCCAAGCTCCAGGATTCCAACTTCAAGAATAAAAGTTTGAAAACTTATCAACTAGGACGTTCAACATGATCAATACATTTTTTTAGTACCCTATCTATGATGGGAATTAAATATATTCCACTCCATCTCAGATATCTCATTGAAGGCCACAATTAATGTTATATGCCTAAAATTACATATAATAAACCATATCAAATGAGTATTCTGATAGGTTAACAAAAGATGACACAATATTTGTGACTATCATTATACCCTTTTAGTGCTCCAAAATATCATGGTTAGAAATTTTCCACAAGACCTCTAAATAAAATCCACTCAAAAGAGGTGATCAGTTGATATCTATGTGAGATTCACCACATTGTGTGCCTTTTTTACAATGATCATGTATCTCCCTATATGGTGAGTGATATTTATTTTCTCCTCAACCTCTATCTCATTGGGAGGGGTCTAAACGTGTTATAAAACACACTCTACTGTCTTTCAATATTATATTATTATATAGGGGGTCTAATTCACTCTGTAACAGGAGCGTTCTATCTATCTAGAACTCAGGACGTGCACTCATCCAATATATGCCATCTTCCCATAGTATCATATTAATGTTATACACAATAGGTAGTGTTAATATTGAAAAACCACTCAGTGGATCCCCCTCTTACAGAATACCCTATAACTATTCCTCATCACCGTATTGATCATTAACGCAAGCTTATTGTGGAATCCTACCTAGTTATGATAACATAGTCATCCCACAGTAGTAAAGATAGACTCTGGTCAAATGGAATATCTAGTTAACCATCCCATTATGGAATTGGATATCACAACCCATACTATTTGATGTATATAAAAATTGTTACCCTTCAAAAATGTATAAAATACAACATGACAATAATTAGGTTATGAAAATCTTAGTGATTGGATATTTCATTCATTTCATTATCACTAAGATACCTAGACTAACAGTTCAATAAGAGACACCTCAAATCTGTTACCTAGATCTCAAACCAGCCCTCTTATATAATACGATAGCGTCATGACCAGACCTACTGGAGTCCATCTGAGCTGCATTATCCCATGTGTGACACACCAATCTCTCATTTAATCGGCATGCTACATCCAAAAGCACCATATAGTAATATCACACACATGGTAGGTAATACTCTAAAGAACACATATATACATATAGATCCCTATAGAAAAATTATATTATATAAAACATAAAAAAGGTAAACAACATACAAAAGAAAAAACAATCCTATTTTAAATTAATATAATGTTATGGAAATGAATAGGGATATTAGAAATCCACCATAAAAAAATCTTCATGCAATAATTAAATATGGGAATGATTTCAAGAATTAACTTGTGGAACCATATGGTATTTGTCTTTTGAAGAAATGATCCCCCTCTTCCTGGTCATCCTAGAACTCAATGAAAATTTATTTTTTTCTATATAAGACAATTCACATGCGGGTAGATCCTATACATCAATGAGTATAAGAATATAGAATTGGACACCACAAAATCCCCAAAAAATTATAGTAGTGAGTCATCTGAAAGCTGTGTTTACCAGACGGAAGGAAAAACACAAATATTGTCATAGATAGACACTAGTTCTAAAATTAATTTCTTGTCCCCACTTCTTTCTTATGATTATTCTTGGGGATCATATACTACCTTCATCTGAGGTAATTCACATCTCATGTGACACTAACATAGCTGGAACTTATACTAGAGGAAACACTCATCCAACCTTTCTTTGTTGATATACGAAAGTTGTGGATCTTGCCCATGGATTGTAGGGAATATCTAACCCTATATAGAATAAACCACTAGGAATGGGATCTCATTCCTTGGGTTTTTGAAACTAGATAATTTACCTAGCCTAGGGAAGATTGTTACTGGAGCAAACCATCGACCACAAAGTGGGACACCTCACTCTACCAAAAAATAACCCATAGTATGGATCACTCTTATTATGATCAAGAAAACATACCACATTTTACCCTCTTAGGGATGGATAAAGGAATTCACCCATTTTGATATTAAAATAAAAATAAGGGAAACAAGGGATCCAACATACTCTAGAAAATCACCTGAGGTGGTCAAAGGACACATTGTGTGCCCCGCTTAGTTTGTTCCTACCAATGTCTACGGTGATGTACTTAGGAATATGCTGATGAATGCCATCCATTACCATATTCATTTAATTTTATCAGGATAAAGTTCCTTGTGGTACATTCCAAGTCACTATCATAAGGAACATATGGTATGGGAAAAATAATAAGGCCATTTGGTATTTATGTTCACATGTAAACCCCAACTATTGGGGAAGGGGTTCAATAAGTGTGTGTTATTATAAACTATATGCCTTTTAAATTAGGGTTTTATAGAGAGAGATAGTCTTTAGGTGTATCCCCCCATGTCAAATCCTCATCCATGGTAAATGGAAGTCATCACAAAATCAATTCCACACTCCAAAGAATATTTAAAAACTATTTAAAATTTATACATGGAAGAAACTGAGTAATGACATAACCATTGTAGTATAATGAACAATGTATCAGTAGTATATTGATTTTTTTTTATTAATTGAAAATACCTTTTTTAATCTTTCATATCCACTAATACAAACAAAAACATATTAACTATGGACTGCATTGACGACCACATCAAAAAAGTAACCTTTTTATTTTTTCCATTCTTATTTTCATTATTTATCCAAAATAATTTAAATATTTCATATAAATATAATAAATAATAATTAATGCATTATACTTATTTCATTATGGTATTATACATATCTTTTACAAAATTAATCAATTAAGATATATAATGTTCAAAATTAGGAAACATTAACAACCGATATAAATAAAATTATAAAACTCAATCATGGATGACTATGGAACTTAAATAAAAATAATATTATAATTTAAAAAGAAATTAATTATTGGTTTGAAGTTATGTAAGTGACATATTATATATTTATATTATTAATTAAATATAATCGTGTGTCATTAAAAGCACTGAATTATGATGACACTAATTAAAATTTCACCCTTACATATGAATAAACAATGTAACAAATAAATATATTATGATGATATATAATACATATTAAATTAACAATAATCTATGTATCCTTCTTAGAAGGTGTATTATTAAAATAATTTTATTTTTCATTAAATTAGGCTTATTCATAAAATTAATATAAAATAAGTTATGGGTTTGTACTAATAATATTTATCCACAATTGAGTTACAAAAATTATTATTCAACTCTATCATTCATTGTTTCAATTATTCTAATAATTGATTAAATTTCTGTTATTTCCACATTACTTTTTTGGCTTTAAATTAATCCTTATAAATCCATTATCAAATTATTATTACTTTAAATACTATGTTCCTTATATTTGTATATTGTCTATATTTTCAACTCTTGAGAAAACACATCTTATTATATACCATGTATTACTTCATGTGATGTATCTACTACACCACCAATATATTTTTATAATGATTCCATTCCCAATAATTTTGTATAATGTTTTATTTTAAATTATATAATTCAGGGGTTTTTTCATTTAATGTATTCTAATTGTGTAAGGATTATTTGTCACTTTTTTCAATTCCAGGAGACTTGTATGATATTGTGAACCATATTATATTTTAAATGGTGTTGTTTTTTTATTAATTTCTATAATGAATAATTAATATCATTCCTTTAATTTAATTTTAATAAAATTTTATGATTTTTTTGATTTATTCATTATCATTACCATAAAACAATTTACATCGCAATTAATATTGATTGAAATATGATTCATATTAAACATTTGTTTCCCTTATATGGTATATTAATTAGCCGTGGATTAATATTTATGCCACATCATACTAGTTTCTATTAGGGTAAATAATTTTAGGAAATTTTTTACTAAATTGGCATCACCAAATCCTCCTCTTTAATATATTGAATTTTTATTCCAATTCCATTCCACTATCAATAGTTTATTTTTCCTGCCATTAAATGAAATGTGTTATAATAGAATCTTGAAATCAAATGATTTATGGAAAATTAAAAAAAGTATTATTATTTCAGTATAGATGTTATTTATATTCCCTAAATATATTACTATGTATTTTTTTAAAATTAATATTCATTATATGAATTGATAATATTCAATTAATGACACAAAAAATGTTGACATTGCTTATGTTTTTATCTCAATATAGATGTTTTTTGAATACAAAATATATTTGTCTATAAATTTCAAGGATATTTATATGTTTCATCTATAGAATTAATTAGATATATTGAATTGATAGGTGGGGTTGGTTATTACACATACCCTCAATATATCTTTTAGTTTCATGATACACAAGGTTTATGAATTTCATTAATGCATACACAATAAATGAAAAATCGCATAGTTGAGACCTTAACATTAATAATGATGTCTATGGTATGGTTGTGATGAACTGAATCATGATTATTCTGAGGATTTGACATTAACAATCATGATATCAGAAATTTTACATTTAATCTCCATGATTTTATTTATTGTTTCCAATGCATTAATTTATATTAACAACCATGTATTTGTTTTAATATCATGTGACCAATTCTATAGAATAATATAATAATATTGTTTCACTATAATATTATTCATCCAATGTTAATTCCATGAATTATTTTAATATCCATTCCATGTTATTGATTATTTTATATCACCCTTCTTCTGTTTACAATTTCTAAATTTTATGATGCAATTTACTACAAATGAATCGTATAACAGAAGGCCTTGTGTAGAGATCTTCTAGGAGATGTAGAAGAATTGTTATAGATCATTTGTTTTCTTTTATAATGATGAAGATTTCCAATAATTGAGTAATTTATGTGATAGATTAGTTAATTATTTTCCCTAATTCTATATTTCTATAAAATAAAAAGATAGAGGGATTGTTTGAAATGAAATATTTGATTCAAGGCATGTAATTATAGGATTGTTATGTTTATGAATATATGGTTGGGATAAAAGTCTATATGTAATGCATTGTTTTCCAACCCCAAATAATTGATTATGAATTTAGGGGATGAGATCATAGTTCATTATCACATAAAAAATATTAGGACACCTAAAATAGTGAACAAGGAAAACATCAAATTTCATATAAATGTAATATCATAAGATATACTAATTTACTAAATAAATGATAGGATTTTATGATTCTAGTAAAACCAATAAAAATGATATATATATCATTATATGTTCCACACATAAATAATCATACATCTGATAATATCATATCTTAAGTATAAAATTGGAATAAAAATTTTAAGATAAATTTTCATTATCTATTGTATACAAAGATATCATAAATTATATCATTTTTCACAATAATTTAATCTCACAATAGAAATGAATAATAGGAAAAAATATTTGATGAAACATTAAAAATATATATTATAATTTTGATAAATAATATATCACATAGAGAACAAATATAAAATAGAACACACATTAATAATACTTCATTTTTAATGTATGATGATGTTAAAAGAAAACAATTATATAAACCACATTCAATATTATTTTCAAAAGAATACCTAAAAAATATGATAATTGTTTTTAAATATTAAATGTCCCAATAACTAGTCCATTAAATGAAATAAATAAAAAATAAATAAATCCTGGAGGGGTTTAGAGAATTATATGAATATTTAAAGAAATACTTCATAGAATTATTAAATGATATGAAGAAACCAATATAAATGAAATTGTTATATTTATATTTTAATAATAATTAATTGACTAATAAGTGCGGGAAATAATAAAATAGAAATTTTACATTGACAATAATCATAAAATATGTCTGTATTGATAAGGTAAAAATATATAAAAGTGAAATACCCAAAAGAGTGTAATGGTTTTCTACATGCAGTGTGATATTTTATGAGATAATATTGAATTAAAAATGATAATATTTAAAGGAAATTTAAATATATATATATATATATAATAAAAGGAAATAACATATTTTATTCTCAAAATATATAATATACCATGTATTCAAGAGTAAATATATAGAGAAAAAAACATACCACTATGAAATGAAATTGAGGAAAGAATCTCATTACCATAACATCAATATTACATAATCATTATATTTACAATTTATAATGAACCACATTTATTTAATATTTAATTAAAATAATACTAATATTTATTAAAAATATTTTTAATCCCCTATATTCATTTGTTATATGGTTCATCGTTTTTTATTTTAAATTCGTACTCAATGATTCATTCGGTATGAATATATTAGTTACTCAACCATTTTTTGAGTTCATCTTGTTTATAAAATTCATGGAATGAATACTATTATTGTTCATATAGTTCAATAGTTCCATTATTGATTCATGGAAGTTTTTATAATTAAATTAAATAAATATTGTGAAATTCAATTGATTATGATTTTATAATCAATAATATGACATGATTTTTAAGGATGAGTAATATATTATATAATAAAATATCATATTTGATAATAAAAGGTTATTTTCTTAGTAAAGAAATATATTAAAGTTATTTAATATATTTTAGTCTTCGATGATCATTATAATATATCATTTTCCATGTTTTTAGTTAAATTAACCAATATATGATCATGGTATAACAGAATGATGTACTCAAATATATTATGATATTATTATTGAAAATTTACAATACAAGTTTAGTGATGTTTTTATGTGATCTATATGCGGTTAGTTCTATCCACTATGAAAATAAATGTAAAGATTGGAAAAATAATGGATAATTAATCCTTACGTATAGGGAACAACATTGGGTTTGTTGTTGAAAACCTTCCTTGTTTTTGGTAAATATAATTTCAATGAAAATCCATGGGTGTGAAAGTATATTATACATGATGAAGAGAAATGTATAAACAATATTAAATCAAGAAAATTACCATAGTTATTTTATTCAATGGATGGGGGTCTCCATGTATATATGTGAGAGAGAGAGAGAGAGTGTGTGTGGGTGTGTGATATTTCACAATATACCCATTCGTTAATGTATAAGGATCCTCATTTCATGGGGAAGGGAAATTAAAAATGAAATGGAATTTAATATAGGTTATCAATTCCATCATCCAAAAATTATGGTGACATTTATTATAGATATATGATTATATTATTCTTTAATCTTATCAATTATCAATATTTTAACATTTTCTATCATATTTCAATTTTTTACCTCAGGGATTGTTTTATTTACCTAAAAAAGGAAATTCAAACTATTACCAAATATCGAATTCAATATTAAATTTTCATTAGAAATATTAATGAAATTAAATATCAATTAAATCAAATTTTATCTATAACATATGTTGATTACTTCGAAATGAGCATAAACAATTTTAGTATCACGAAAATACCCAAATCATTCTTATTATTTTCACTACAAAGGGTAAACAGAAGAAATATTCATGTAGAGGGATTAAAAATCTAGTTCATATGAATTTCAAGATCAAAATTCAACACATGAATTGGTATATCACATCAGGTTATCTTCTCATGATAACATGATTCCACTCTGAATATAACCCAAAACTCATGTAGGCATCCAGACTAGCGATGATGATCATGTAATGGTTGGGAAAAGAGTTCCACACTTCATGCAACATGTTGATCCATTTGAATCTGAACATCACCCAATACATTCATTAAATAAATTCATAAAATGTAATATCTTTATAAAAAATGCAGCTACATTGATTTTCACATCACATTCTAATGTGTTTCATGAGGTCATTTATAGATCATTTGAAAACCCAAGGAGACATGAAATCTTTTTCAAGAAAATTATGTTAGTCATGTCACCTTCATCATGTGAATTTAAATCACAAATTTCAATTTGATCATGTGATTCCCTTCTTAGTTACCCATGTGTATTTTTTGTCGCGATTTATAAAATAAAATTTGACAAATATGGAACCCTTATAATAGTAAGGGTTTTGATATTTTCCATGTGAAGGGGGTGTTATATTTTTTACATAATCACTATAGAGATCACCCAATGTCCCTCGAACATGTCAACTCAATATTGTGAAGTCTCCATGACATTTTATTTTAATCTCGCAAAATATCCCCTGAAAAGTCTTCACAAGTCACATGAAGACCCATTAACATGTCATCCTAATCTAGTGAATGTCCCCAGGCATGTTTGAATATTCATAAAAAATCCATTTGACAAGTCATTTGGATATTTTTAAATCCCCATGAATGGCCCTGGGATCAATAAATGTTGAAATAGTGGAGTAATATCACTTCCACGTTTATAATGTGATATGAAGATGACAACATGGATGACCAGCGACAGGTTCACGAGAAATGTGTGATGTCTTTCTCCCTCCACTGACTGAAGATCATATTGAAGATTTAATCATTGTAAAAAGTGGAATATATCTAAGTTATTATGACCTATAAATTCCCATGGTATTTAAATTTCACATATTTAGGATCATAGAGGTGAGAGAAGTCTTCTCATAGTAGATTATTTTGAAATATTAAGTGTCTTCAAATAGGTAATCCCAAGGAACAATATAAAAGATTTTGTGTTGTGTATATAAACCATTAATTACCACACCATTGATCATGATATGGACTTCTGGAATTCCATCCAGATCATTTTATTAATTCTCACCATGTCATATGGGTCACATGTGAGCTCAATAAGCCATCTTCTATTGAATATTGAGTCATTTATTCAATAATTATGAATGTTAAGGGATTTTCATGCGAATACTGAGACATTGGTTTTTATTTGAGTGGGTCAATCTATTAATGTGATATGTTCAATTATCTTTTTATGTCCTTTTGAAATGTCATCTAGGTCATTCGATACCCTACAAACATGTCATGTAGATCATCAAAAAATTTCTAGATATGGTAGTTGATTCATGTAAATTCTTCTATATTTTCCTGATGGTCCACACAATGTCCTCTGGACAAGTCATCCATATCATGCGACAACCACTAGAAATGTAAGCCTAGTCAACTAACACCCTCTCTAGATATGAGGATGATCATTTGATCCCATATTTACATGTTATTAATATCATTTGTAATAGTCCATACATGTCATGAAGACAATGTGATGTCTTCCAAACATGTCTGAAAAATCATATGAAGTCCTCTAATACATGTCAGTTGGTTCATGTTATGTCCTTCAGAAATAACAACAAGATCACGAGAAATCCTTATGACCTGTTGAATTTTATCATGTAAATCCCCAAGAACATTTTAAGCAGACACCCATTTACATTTCAAGTAGACACCAACGAAATTTCAAGCTGACACCACCATACATATCATCATGTTCTAGTAGGAATACTCATGAATGGTCCCTCAAACTATGAGAACCCCAAACTAAGAGTCATTGGATTATAATTACCCCTTTATATATATGATTTTTTGATAATTTACTAGTGTTATGAAATTATTATGACACCCTCATTCCACTCATTTTCCCCACCTTATATCTATAAGATGATAAGGGGTAGATATATTATGATGGAAATCATCCTATGTGTAAGCCCATCCATATCCCAAACACTCTTTCTCATGGGAAACAAAATAACTTATGAGCCTACAATACATCAATTTCCATTAAAATATGGAAAATGAGATCATAAATTGGAATCCAAATAGGTATATTTCCCTGATATTTCATTTTATAAGGTCCACCTCTGGTGGTCTATCATTATTCTTCATCCATCAAAATATTGAGAAGCTAATTGAACTATAAGGACTATGAATTTTGTTATAAGTTGGATACGCAGAATTCCTTCTTACAGAATAAACCCTATAATATGCACTCCACTAGGGACTCACTATTAAATAACACATGTATCCATATGTATTGTGTTTTACTACTTATTATATATTATTTCTCACAGCAATCATGACTCATGTGTGATATGGGATTCGAAATGATCATATCAAAAACCTCAAAATATTCCCAGGTCAAGGAAACCCTGATGTGAATGCCTAATTCAATGACATGAAACAAACTACTCTATAGATATAATCAACTATTATGTACATACCAAATGGATTCCCATACTAGAAATATATCAAAATAAAAACCTCACTAGATCTGATTATATGTACCATCCCAATATTAGGATGAGGAATGACCAAACCCCAAAATTATTATTCTGGTTTTAATAAGGATTTATAGGAATCATTCCTAAGTCTTGATCTCCATACCTGATTCCTAGGTTCTATTATATTAATCTTTTCGTATGATTCAAATTTGTACGAATTGGTCGTAAAATATATAGATGGGTTTTTTATTTTTGTTCTAACATGATATATAGGAGGCCAATTAGAAGTTCAACAAATAATTGAAACACTCATAATCTTCCTAGATAGTAGTAAGAACAAGAGTGTGTTGTTATATTTCATCAAAATAAAAACAACATCCCAATTCTTGGAAATAATGGGAAATATATAGAGTCCATATGATATATATAGATATGGTATCTCTAATATTACCCCCCCCTTTTATGTAGAATGATTTATCACATTAAAATTTTTATAGGGTAACCAATACCATATTGATATTGTGAATATATTCATGATAATATCAAGAATCTATAAGAGACCCATATAATTGTAAGTAATTCCCCCAAAAGGGAATGATGAGCATGACACACCAGCCATTTATCCAACTTGATTTTGTATGTGTCATTGGGTTTGAAACATGGAGAGTCCACCTTATTTTATAAATAATTCCTATGAGTTGTTGTGGGAGTGAGAGATTTTGGTAGATTCCATTAGACATAACATTCGAAAAAATAATTTGAATAATTGTTCAACCATTCAAAAATCCCCACAAAATCAGTCATCTACCTCAAATTTTCATTAGAAACAAATATGGTGAACTTGATGTGAATATAAAAATAATAACATGATTTTAAATCCTTTAAATATGTTATTTATTTCATAAGATTAAAATGAAATATTCCCCAACTTATGTTTATCCATTATTCCACTCCACCATCAATGAAAATGAAAATGGATAACATCTTTTGAAATAATCAAATAATAAAAATTATAGGTTGACTTCACATCAATCATTTTTTTAAATATCATAGGATTTGAATGGTACACCTAACTTTAAATACTTAAATAACATATTAGGGTTCCAATTAAACTAGTCACACTCATAATGTAAATTCATTATAAAAACATGTACAAACTAAAAACAAAAATGACCAATACTGTGACCTTTTCTTTTATAATTAATAATGTTTCACACTTATGATGATTCAATGATCAGTGACATGTTTCCTTTTTCTCTTTGTGACACTAGAAACATATCTCACAAAAACTACCTTGTTTCGAGATAATGTCCACATCAAGTGGATGTTCTGGAACCTCATATAAAAATGTATTCTCCAATGGTTGTAAAACCACAACACCTAATCGATGGCTTCAACATTAGCCTTGGGATAGTCTGGTTATAAAGAGACATGGTATGATCATGACCCTTAAGGGAACACGTAGTTGTCTCTAGATAAAAAGGACAACATGTTTATATCATTCAAGGAATTATACCATGAATCTGGGACACCAATCACTACTTCAAAACATCTTCAGAATCATATTCAAAGATAATTGAAATAAAAACCTTCCATACCCTAGAATGGTGGACCATGGAATCTAGTTTTGCTTATTCCATGTATGGAGGCTAAAAAGGAATACTCTTATTAACAACTATCACATATATCATCTAGTCAAATCCCCTTATTTACATGATGAGGGAAGAAACTGATATATTACCACCCTGGAAACTCATTCAAATATACCATGGATGTCTGATTAGGGATGGAATGTTGTGGATAAATAGGAATGGGATCATATCTCTGTTTCCAGTGATGGATCCTTTGGTATATTCCAGCAATGACCAACTAGCAAGATCATATATCAGCTCACTCAGATCAAGTCTACACAAGTATTCAGACACCAAGCAAAGAATGAACATATAGCATCCCCCACATAAGGGATCCATCATAATATTTTGATCGAATTAGGTGAAATATAGTGGTTATACATTCATGGATAAATAAAATACATAATCTAGAATATTTTGGTGATTTTCAACATGTATACTAATATTACAACACACACATTACAGAAGGTTCACTACATCCATGAATTATAGTATATATCTACCAAAATATTCCAAAACATGTATAACTACATAGATAGGCACATATCGTTATCCAAATATCTAGAGAATCATATCATCTTGATAATTATTAATATGTGGATACTAAAGAAAACTCACACATTATTTCCCTTTCCTTGCTGAATTATTGGTATATTATATAAAAGGATGTTCAAAAATATTGTGACCATATAAAAATTCATAATGGGGATTTACAGATATGTTTGGAACATTCCTCTATATATGCACACGTTCCTATCAAGTAAACCCAACAACATACTCTCAGGGAAAAGAATCTGTCTCATATCCCCTCTTCGACTTTGATTTTTAGTATAAAATGATTACACCATAGGGCCATATCATATCCCTATGGATTATGGTACTTTTCATATTCCAATATAATACAACATATAGTGTCATTACCTATCATTCTCTGATCAATGAGTGTATGGACATCCTCTGGAGGCTATGTAAGAAGTGGCTCAAATCCATTATCCCCTTTTGGAGGTCCATCAGCATTTTCTGAAGGGGAATATATATTTTGACCAGGATAATTCCCACACATCATCCAATATTGACAAAAACACTCTGTAAACCACCCACCTATAGGATCATATCCCTACCGATAATATAGATGCTCACTGGAATACTCCAAGATATTCTCAACAATGGGATCATATTCATCCCGTAGGGGATTGTTCTCAACATTTTCTAGTAACAATAATGTTTTAGTCTCAAATTCATACTCAAAACCAATACAAGTTCAATTTATTTAAACAACGGTGAAGAATATGTCTCATATTATAGATATTCTCAGTGCTAGTTTCCTTGAGGCTATGTGATGCATATATAAAACACCTCAAGGGTTCATTGACACTACAACCAATTAAGATGTTGATCCCTACATTTATTATTGTCTTTTTGGTAGTTTAATAGATTGATCACAAGGACTCTATAATTAATTTATATCATGGAAAAAATTCTCATGGTATTATCTGTCAATGAAAAGTAAATCCCCCAATTTCCTAGAAGCCTTCAAACAGAGATGTTCTTGAAACCTCATGTTTATCCATATATATTTCCCCATCAAATATTAACAACACATCCCCATGGATAGAAGGTGACCCAAAATATAATCCTATATATTCTGGAAACGTTGAGGAATATAGAACTGCCGAAAAAGAGGCCAACGTCTATATATAGAGACATTCTATATAGACATTTCATTACAAACAACCACAAAATCATGTTCTCTCCCATTGAAACATCAGACAATGATACCACATATATTCTAAGAAGGATTTCATTCCATACATATTCCATATTACAAGGAAAACTCATCAAAGGATAAAGGATACACACCTCCCATATTAAAGATACAAGAGTAACATCCAAATCAGAAATAAACTATTTTGTCAATAGAATAGGGGCATGCCCTGTATATCTTGAAATCCAAAATTAGAAGAGCACTGAAAATTCATACATAGTTTCTGTCTCCATATCATAAAATATCTCTTTTGAATGGTGGATAGTGTCTTCTCAAATATATGTATACGAGGATAGGGAATTTATGAAGCTTCACACATTATAATTCCCCCTAAAAGGAAAATCACCCTAGGTAATGTATCATGCAATGTTATAGCCTTAGGTTAAATCATGGGACCAGGTAGCGTGTTTTCGGGTTATAAAAAAGTGAATATTCCATTTTTTAAAAATGTAATATAATAATAAATAAAAATAGAGGGATATTTTTATAATTAAAAGGGTATTAGAAATGGACTCTATGTGGCCCTAAAATCCAGTCAAACCCCAAAGTGCTTGTAACAAATATATATTTCCAATTTAACTAGAGGTTAGCGAAATGAAACTGATGTGACCCTCAAAAGTGGAGTAAGAATTGAAGAACATCACTATTGCAAGGAGAGTGATGGGATAACTACCATTTCTTAATACAACTTAGTGAACATTTTCACTATTAATCCATCAAGTTATGTGGATAATGAATTAAAAATAGATGTGAATCATGTGGAAACATTTCCCTGATAGTTAATAATTATAGATCCATAATTTGAGTCTTCAATTACATAAAATTATAGAAGGATACATAACATGGAACCTTGAAAAAAAAATTCTCCACCATATCAGAAAAACTATACATAGGATAAATGTAAAGGTGTGGCTACATCTCACAGAATACCTATAGGTTTTGTAATCCACTCCAGATAAGAATGGATGTAACTACTTGATAATGATATATTTATTCATAGAAAAAAAATATTAGGAGCGAATGAGGGGAAATATTCCCATTGGGTGTCATTTTAAACTAGAGAAAAACATTCACCCTCCCTAACATCAAGATGAAGATAATATTCATATTAGAGGTTACATTGAGAAACAAGAAATATATATATCTAATAAACCTATACAAAAAATGAGGTTGCTGAGGATAGCTGTGATTTTCCTCCATTTAAATAATAGCCAGTACCCTATTAATTTGATCCTTTTATCCAAGAAATGGTTATTACATAGTGGGATGTGAAAAGGGGGATACATCATCATGTCTCACATGATCCTTGTATATGGGATGTGGTCTAGATAATGATACCTCTAGAACCCTTTAACACTAATTAATTTTTGGATTCTAGGATGGAATCCATAGAAGTGTGCCACACCCCTATGCATCTCGAAAGAAATCCATATAAAAAATGGGTGGGGGGAAATTTTCTCTCATCCAATTCAAAAATCCTATATGATCAACATTTTTTGTTGTTTGAGATCCCCAAAATAATCTATCACATGTTGAATCTCGATGTGGCTAAATTTTGGGACCATGAGATCAGTACGATGTGACCAAACTAATATGGTTTTTATAGATACTAGTTGGGAAATCCTTCATTTGGTATAATATCCTTCATATATGATCTATTTTAGTTTGAAAATAAATTCTTTATCAATTCCTTAATCATTTCTTCTCCTTCTATTGAAAACATTGATTTTGTACCAATTAAATTTTAACTATGTGAAAATCAATGGGTTTCTAACATAATCACCATATTTATTGATTGAACATACTCACTCAGTCTTCATTTATCACTAGAACAACTAATGGAACATTGTGATGATAATTATTTTGGATTTTTGCAAACACATTTCATCCAAATAATGTACCGAGGTTGATTTCAAGATATTACTATGATTGAAAAATTCCTAAAACATTATATTCATAAAAAAGGGATAAATATCAACCCATGAAAATGGGATAGGGGAAAAAGGCCTGGTAAGTTTGTGATGGATTTTAATATAATAAAACTATTATTAGTTCCCACATAATGTTATAGAAAGGCCATGAATCGTCTAACACATATCATAGAGAGATAGTAAAAATAAAATCAATTTAAGATGGTAGAAAAAATAGATAAGGATCACTCACAATATGGTGTATCGATGAACAAAATGTATTCCTTACAAAATGATTAGGTTCAAGGTTATTTACTTAAATTCAAGGAAAAGGAAATATTAGAGAAACGTTAAAATAGTAAATCCAGTGAGATAAACTTCACTAACATTCTAGAATACAAACCTTTAAATACATGACATGGTCACAACTACCATGACAATTTTTTCATCAAAGATGTCATCTAGAACACTATTAATTATGGATAGGTGATACTAGAGAAGCTCCCAACATAGGTCACCCATGTAATTTTCTCCCTACTATATTATGAGGGTGGATAGAAATATGTTCCTGATATTTGTGGACATAGTTTCAATAATGGGATGACTTGAAATACAATCAAATAATATCATGTCATCCAAAGATAATATCATCAAAAACTATTAATGATCATTGAAAATATAGAGTAATAATTGATTATTCCTTCCATAGGTAGATGTAACCTTTAATATTATAAATAAAAGAATATAATCGTTCATATTCATCTCTTACACATGCTCCAACTTCTACAGATTTCATTCATTCGACTGACATAGAATAAGAACCTCCTAAAAAAATAAAACCCTCTTTTTATGGTGATCAATTATTAGTATGTTATTATATTTTACATAATATATCCATATAATAATGTTGAATACGTTTTGGAATACATATTCCTCATAAAAAGTGGGGTATCTATAGACTAGGGATGCATAATATAAAGTTACAAGGATTAGTGAGGGAATATTTAAACATAATATTTCAGTCGCATCACAACATAAACTATATAAATTTATATGACTCATGGATGATTATTTTAGTAAGGAAAACATAAATATGGGGATTCCAATAGTCTTAAAATGGACGTTTAGGACCTCTCATTTTATGTGACCAACATTTTCTGTGTGATTGTCTAATCAAACTAAATGATATGGAATGAAAATGTTATATATTCCACCAACAGTAGATGCACCACTATCCATTGAAAAATAACTAGTCACATCCACCACAAACACATCATCTCTTATTTCACATAATTGGGTGAATACCCTCCCTTGGAATCACAAATTCAGCACAAAAATATGATATTATAAAATATTTTTTGGTTTTCTGTGATAAAGTATCAAATCATGATGATCATAAAATTTTGAAATAACTCAAATTGGAACTCAGGAATTTCCTCTAGATTTCACATGTGTTTTAGATAGAAGTCTTTGTAGTTGATGTTTACTGATTGTTGATTATGCCACCATAATTTCAAACCACTATATCATTCATAGAGTAGTTTTAGAATTATGTAATCCAAGGACATATCATCAAAATTAATGTTTTAGAAAAGCATTATAATGTTGATATCCATAGTGATCTAGTTGAAATTGGTTCTAAGAATATTATCATCCCTCACATGAACCTCTAACATCATTCAAAATGATAGGGGTATTATCTATGATAAATATAACTATTTAAGGTCATGAAATGAGTGATAAAATGGATCTTAGGTAAATTAGACTCACGTATATCATTGGGGATCTCACTTAATATGTTGAGTTAATTATTATCAAATAAGACAAAACATCTAGTGTTTATTAGAGAACAAAATGCCTCCATTGGAACACAGAGTTACATTGAATAATTCATCAACACATGAAATTCCTCATCGATGGAAATGTTTCAATACTACATAGTGACACCACCCCCAAAATGTCCTATTAATCCATATATAATGTGTCATGGTATAAAAATATGGAAGTGAAACAACTAATTTTCTTTGAAGATAAACATATTTACACTCGTATAGGCATGGGGATCACCCTATTAATTCCTAATAGAATGTGAAACTGGGTCTATGTGTTGCCTATAAAACTGATTTGGGTATGAGATTCTATCTCAGCAGACTATCATGAACTGAAGACCTAATTGACCCACCTCCATGTGGTATTTAAAAAATTTTATAAAATTGATTTCTCAAATGGGGTCAAATAATGGTATATTATAATATGATAATGTTCTTACAAAATTATAAAATATAAAAAATAACCAATACATTCTCAACAACTCAGGATGTCTATAACATTCATTCACCCAATAGTAGTGAGAAAGAATACATGCATCACTAGAATATATCTATTATGAAATTGGCAGTTCAAGATGTTAATATATCTTCTCATTGATTATTTTATCATGATAATTAAATATGTGACCAAAAATTAGTAACAATTACCAAGGATTACCATAAGGAAATTGTGATTTTAGAATAATAGGACTACCTCATGAATGTCACTCTCACATTTGAGGAAGACATGTCCACAACCATTATAGAGATCAATATTCCAAATCATTGAATTGTAGAATAAACATGGAATATATATATTAGTGATTGTATTCCTCTATATGAGATAGAGAAGTATATTTAATAAATGAAGAATCACCCATAAGTGTTTTTTGGGAATTATACAGATATTCCCCGGATATTCATTGACTTACCTACTCATCACAAAGGATTACATGATTACCCTTGAGGCATCAAGAAGGAATCCAAGAGAATAAAACCCTTTCATTATACAAAATTAGTCTCTATGTATAACAATTTATTAAATCCAACATTGTCTGAGAGATGTAGTAATCAAAATTGATCCAAAAAAATAACCCACATCAATTAAAATATTGGGTATATTAGTGTTTGGATTCATTTTAGAGTCCTTAATTTACATATTATAGATGATTATTTGTCATTTATGATCACAAAAATATTGATTAATGAAACTAATATATTCAATGACCATTGATTTATGTATGTTTATTCTAGAAAAAATTGGATATAGATGGCCACAAAAGATGAGGAAGCCACTTCCTTTAGATCATATCAGGGGATCTTTTACTCTATGTTCATTCTATTGGGATAATAGAACACTAGAGTTACATAAAAATTACGATGAATATATAATTAAAACATTATTTATATTAATCATGTAATTTTTTTAATGAACTATTATTTAATTCTCTAAAATAATGTTATAAACTTATTCATCGTAATTAAATTATTCATAAAATTAGAGCATCAGAGTTTTGAGTCTAATCTGTAGATTTTTTCATTGAAATTATCATCTTAAAAATTCCTTGTTTTTTGTACACCACCACATCATAGAGTTAAATCATCAAAAAATAGTGAAGTCATAGAAATTACACCCCCTTATAATCATAAATAACAAAGGGGAATACATGAGAACCACATTTATATAATGCTTTTCATGGACTACCTTGCTATAAAATCACCCCTTTCACTAAGTTAATGGTGACAGGAATCACCTCTCGATGTGATGATGACTTACAAGATGCTTTTCAGAAATACAGGAAGTAACTACAACTCCCAATGCTCGTGATGACACCAGAAGAAGTGAAGAAAATTATCATATATGTGGCTACTATGGAATGGCTACTTAGTCCTCTAATCACATAGAAAAATGATATAGGGAATGAAAAAAACCACCACTATCTCCAATGAATGAATCAAGGTACTTAGAGGTTGTATTTTTATATCAATAATAACTTCCCCATACTTATAATTTCTATAAAATATATGAGTAATTACTTTCATCAATATAATGTACAATTGTCCCCGAATATTGACATCATCATGTACACCCTTGGTTTCCTTATGTTAAACATGAATTTTTCCAGATGGATTGTTGTCTTATTAAAGCATGACATTAAGATCATTTCATAGTTGTCTATTAAACAGATTTCCCTAGGTGATTTCCTTTCAAAACAAATCTTACTAAAGAGTATGCAAGTGGAAAAAGAAATTCAAGGCGAAGATGTTTTCTATGACCATGGATCTCCCCGATCATGGGATATGTATTTTATAAATGAATCCTAACATCATATAATAAAGATGATGAAGAACCCAAAGATCAACCATGTAGGTCTTTGGATTGTATTTTTTTTACAAGAAAAGAGTTTTTTTACAATTCATTATAATTTTTTGAATGATTAACTAACAATGCGGGAGAATACCAATCCCACTTCATCTGCCTATAAAAATCTCAAAAACTTCAAATATCTTTCCTATAATAACATCATGCTCAGAGTCAATGAATAAATTGATCATAAAAAATTATGAAAAAGAAAAAGGTATGAACTGGTTCCAATTAGTAGTTTGATCAAAGGATTTGTGGTCAAAATCACTTTTAAACCAATAATGAATCACACCTCTCAATCAAAAAATTCTTTTTCTAATTCACAGGATAGAACATGCATAGTTTTGACTGATCCTGATCATGACAATCATGTTTTTAATGTCACACATGAAAGGGTGATCTCACTAGTCAACATATATACAATGGAATAAATTAATATTATTTAAACTTTTATAGGGAATGATGAGAATATATACACACCATGATGGATGGATCACATATTCAATTACCTAAAAAATGGTTCCCTCTCATCTAATCGATCAAAAATGGAATAGAATCAGTGATGAGTAGTGAAATTTAATCTTTCATAGGAGATAAAATAAAATAAACTCCACTATAAACGAGTTTTGTATTTAATCCAACTTACATTTATTATAGAAATGAGAGATTGCAACAATTTTGGAGAAATATACAAGCTCATGTGTCTCTCATTGTTCTGGGAAAAACACTCCTTCAGGATTATGAGTCTTGGTTAATACTCAAAAAATATGAGGCATGACATTATATTACTCAACATGAAATTTCATTCATGCTAGACACATGAAAATTTTATCCATCATCCAAGATAGATGTTTCATATAGCTATGTATTCATGGTTTTCTTCTGTATGGGTAACGTACATTATGGGGATATATCCCCAGTTATAACTAAATAGTTTGTGTACATATATACTACAACCAACATGATTCCTAATTGGGATGAGTCTATACCCATTAGGAAATTCAGGTTTATGTGTGTCATCAACATCATAAATTATAATATTATCATCAGTTTTCATGACCCTTACTTGATATTGATGGATAATGGATGTAATTTACATTGTTCAGTGATGAAGAGACAATTTGAGGAAAAGAAAATCAGTTTTAATAATTTTACTTTATATCGTGTAGCATAAAATAGATTGATAATGGCCTCCAATAATTTTATATATACACTAGAAAATCAAGAATAAGGACATGAAGCACTTCTGAGACAAGCTCCTTCATACTGTTTGGGACTGCAAAATATCCATGCACACTAGTATGAAAGGGACCTCATATACATTAGTTTATGATTCCATGGATGTGTTTACTATATAAGTTTAGTTTCTCTCACTCCAAATAGATATATTTGGACAAATATTAGATATAAGTGAAGCAAAAATATAAGTTGGATGAGTTGTAATGACATGATGTGAAAAGAATTCATACACTGAAAAACCTGACTTTTTTTCATAAAAAAGATATTGTGAGCCTTCAACAAAAAGTTTTTCCTTCACTCATTAATTCATGGAGAAATAATATAGGATCATAAAATTGCATTGTTCACTATAAATAATCTTCTAACTATGGAAACCATGTGGGATGGTCCTTACACCATACATAAGTTCAATTCAAATAGAACCTAATTATTCAACCCAATGGATGAGGGAATGAATCCCCCCCCCCCACAAATGAATGGTCTCTCAAGAATTACATTGCATAACCACCATTAGGGATTACATGTCCTTGTTTCAAATCTATAAAATATGTATTATCATCTATATAAACCACATGATGTTAAAATAACTATAATATTTCCCTAAATTATGATGTTAAACTTCAGGGAAGATTTAATTATCTAATCATGTTAAATTACATAAAACATTTATTTACTACATTATAATAATCTACTCTAAAAAAATACATACCCAGTTATATTAAACTACACGGAAGAGTTCCTCACTGCATGATATTAAACTAATATGAGGAAATTACTTCAGTAATAATTCATGCTATATGAGTTATATACATGTGAATTAAAAATTATGTACTCTTGTCCATATGTGTGAGTAAGATCCCCATATGGAATTTTATATTCAATAACTACATGTCTATTTATTTATATCATTAAAGGATATGTAGTGACACATGAATATTTAATTTATGGTCCTTCCACAATACAAATGGAAAAAATTCCCACTATCTACGTATGGGTCAGAACTATGTTTGGAAATATCCATTTCAAGAACTACATGTGGATTAGTCTCCATCACCAAAAGATAGATAGTTACACATGAATCCCCAATCACAGGTCCACCAAAAATATAAAAAATTTCCCTCCATGTATTTGGAAATACCTACACATGGAATATTTATTAATCAATATAGTGGGGCATGATTTGTATTCCCATAAGATAAATAGTAATTATGTTTTCTCTAATATTGGCTCTAGTTACAATATAAATGGAATAAGTATTCCCCTTATGTATGAGACATAACAACATATTAAATAACTTATAAAATAACAATTTGTGCCTTGATTCCTATTTCTATAGTATATATTGTAACATTGAAATCCCAAATAATTGGTCCAGGAGAAACCTAAAAAATTCAAAAACACCCACCTATATGCATATGGGATAGAAATACAAGGGAATTTTCAATTTAACAACCACATGTGGATTTACTGATAATTATTAATGTATACCTCGGGATTCTTGGATAAAAATTCTAGAACTATCCGCATCATATATAAAAAAGAACCACTACCTAAATATGTATCAAATATATATATAGAACTGTCTAATAACTATGTGTGGAATGATTCTTATTATCAAAGGATATATATTGATGACCAAATAATAAATCTTGGGCCCCATAGAAATATCATTAAATTCACTTTCTTTGTATAGGAACTCAAGAAGTGTGCAGAATTTTTCTAGCAGAACTACATGTACCTTAATTCCTGTTACGAAAAGTTATATAGTGATACTCGTGTATTAAATCAATAGTATATAGAAAATTTAAGGATATAATACCCCCTTCCAGGAAAATGATCCTCTTCGTTGTACAGATGTTTCTTTCCCAAAACTATGTGTTCCATTATTCCAATACAATGGATTTTGTAGTACTACCTATGTCCCCCATTTCAAGTCCATCAGAGATTTCTGAACACTCCCATATATATCCCATGTTGAGAACCAATTTTTTTAGGGATTCCCCCTGATAAAAAAATGCAAGTTCCTTTTCATATTCCCTATCATGAACTCGAACATAGATCATTAGAATATCCAGTTTTCACTTGTCTAGAAACTTGAGCCCGATCCATGTTTTCTTGGTGAATTTAGAAAATCGCTTAAATTAGAGTGAGCAAGGGGTTTTCTTTCCAAATACAGGGAACCACAGTCTAGTTACACAGAATCCATATACTCACCAATGTACTTGTATCATTCCCTTAAAATACATGGAAAGAGGACTTACCATTAGATAGATCATTCCCTAAGATGGTTGTATACTCTAGAATGACATAATTAATCCCCCCTCTTCAAAATGTGTTCAATATATGTTTTCATATAATTTATATTTCTTGAACTGTTATTTATTATTAAATTATACATGAAATTAAAATATATCTTCAATACCATGTTTTAAAACAACTAATTCCAGATGTTTATATAAATCTTTTGGAATTCCATGGACAACGGGCCCCACTGCTCCAAATTCATCCCCATAGAAAATAGTTACCAAAGATAGGAAAAACCAAAGGTCTACCACATTGATTCACTAGTGAATAATGTAACACCATGAATATTACACATATTTTATGTTGTTACCTAGATGTGGGACCTCCTTAAAGATATGATTTATTTTCCTTTTAATATAGAATATTGGATTCTGTCATTATTAATTGTTGAACTATACCCACAGATTTCCACCTATAGTATACTCATATATTCTCTTATTTTGATAAAAACATCCCACTAACTAGCTACTTGTGTAGCTTCAATGACCTTAAATTATACACATCTTTTCAATGTAAGTATTTTAAATTCAGGATTATGATATCATATTCATATACCCCTGTGTTCTAAGGTCTGTATCTCCTATCAAAACCTAATTTCCATGATTTATTAATTCATCTCAATGATACATCCATGGCACAAGATTATAAACTGCATGAACTCTTCCTAGTCATAGAATGTTATACAACACTACAATATCCTTGTAATAAAATATTAAAATATAATATAAATATTCCATCTTATAAGATCAATAATTTCATAGACAAGGCCATCTAATTCAAGAATTTATTCTATGGATATATCTATAACTTCTATAATGTAATGAAATATGGAAATTACCTTTCCATTCATATAATAAAGATCTATGTAAGGGACCCCTTAGTCGACAATGACTTGGAGACTCGCTATGGGAACAAATATGCATTCCCCTATCCCGAACTATGATTCAAATCTATGTTGTGATATATCCTTAACAAAGTTGACTATGGAATGATTACTACCCATAAAAAATACATAGGGAATCCCGGGGAATCCCAGTCATAAAAAATTTTACATTCATCTTCTTTAGGATTATTTATTCAGATAGACATTGTTTTCATAGTTGTGATATAGTTCTACACATAGATTAATTTTTTATTAGATAGATCACCATAGGATGGTCTCTAATAGTTTATTTAAATCGAGTATGTTTTTTTAAGGGTAAATGATTCCACCAAAATCTAAATCCCCCATAATAGATCCATGTTTCCTAATGAATATCTTGCAATATTTTATATTGGTTCTTTTAACCCTACATTATGATGCTAAACAATAAACATGAAACTATTTTCCCTTGAGGCTAAAATTAAAGGAAGATTCATCCTCACAACATGGAATTGAAAAATGCAGAACATCACCATCGTTCTGTCCTTATCAATGGAAAATATGGGTCTAAACGTAGTTATCTAATATTTTGGGTGCCTTTTGGTATTTAAAACCTGTCTTAGGAGTTTTCCCTAAAACAAAAGGCATATCTCTTGTAAGTGACCATTCAAGTTAAAATGAGTTATTTTTTTAACATTCAATGTTTGAAAGAAACTTTTGGATCACACATGCTACCCTTTTTTGGGAAAAGAGATATTGAAGATAAAAATTCAATAGATTATATATTATCCCTGAAACAATGTGAAATCATTAAATAGTTGATTAATGTGTCCAAAACTGACATTTGTGCACCATATTCCATTTAATGACATTATATATGATAAATTTATGAATTGTGAGGCCGTGTTATCGTGTACATGTCACGATGATCTCATAACCACATTGAGAGACTAGACAAGGTTACATGCCACAAGCCGTACATTTCAACAATTAATGGAAAATAAATCCATCATTTGGGGATGAATATTTTGAAAAAAAGTGTCATCTCTAGCCCATGAAAACCAGTATTCTATAACATATCACAAATATGATAGATTCATCATGGTAGAGAATGTGAATTATTGACCTCATTTGGACCCAAATGTGTTTAGCCGATTCATGAGAGATCATTAGGAAATATCCCTTTAGGATTGTCTATATTACACAAGAAAAAATTCCTTAGCACCACCCGGAGTTCTATTGAATAACAAAATCTATAGATGCATATTGACCCATCATATATACAATTATCTTCCATAGATACCATGTATCACGTAATCCCATTTAATCTAGTATGATAAAAATGTGTGAAAATTCCTTTAGGTCCCTATAAAATAACACCCATACGCATTATGTACAGTTGGACCATTAATCTAATTATTTATCCTATGAATAGGTAACCTAATGCATTTTTATCCTAATATTAGACTATAAATTTGGTACTTAAGAGTTCAACTCTTCTATGATAGTTTTTATGCCAATTACAACCCCTCCATACATGTGAAGAGTACATGTAAACCCTAAAGGTGTAACTATCATTGGAAACATAAAATAAATCCTTGTAGAGAGTGCTTTTTTAGATCTTCTTATTCTACTTGGAAATGGACTCCCCGAATATATTCTGCTCCACATTTTTCTGTCATGACATAACAATTTATTGATCCATGTCATTGTCATGCGATGTTAAATGGCATGACTATTTCTTCTCTACAAGACATTAAAATATAGCCTTATAATGTTTGATAAAAATATTAAAACCCATGAATGATCATCATGGGATGCCAATCCTCCCATTTTGTGGGATTTGACCTTCAACCATCACCACATGGAATCACATATGCATAATCCCTACACCATCACTCATTGAAACTCCTTCTGAAAGGAGAGAATCTTTACCTTATGGAATTAAATTGCATGGGTAGTTCCTATCACAAGATCTTAATATGTGGCACATAACTACATTGGTTTTGATCACTGTTTCTTGATAAGGTATGTAGGAAACCACCATGAGGATCAATCCAAACATACAAAGACATCTACGGTACCTCCCTAAGTATCATTCCCAACAACCCAACAACACCATAAAAAAATTATGTAAAATCCCCTATAGGGATGCACTTATCCAAATTCAGAGGGTAAAATTTTCCCCCATGGGAAACACATAACCAAACCCTTCATGTGTGGTCATTTTTTACCTATTAAAACACATGACCACTCATTATTAACTTCTATAATATAAACATATGAACATCCTATTCTCATAATATGTTAAACATGTGACTGAAATATACCCTCAAGATGATAAACCTACAACAACCTTCTCTCCAAAAGATATTAAACTTTTTTACTTACCATCCCTTTCTACATGATGTTAAACATGTGACCCTCCTTTCCCTATAAGATAAAATATTTTCTCTGCATATTATAATACGAAATTAAAAACATTACCAACCTTTACCCATAAAGCATATAACCTATGACCCACTTTTCCCAACAAGAACATAATCATGTGACCCACATATTCCCAAAAAATAGTTAAACATGTGAATCATTCATGAATCTACACCACATACAATAAACATATGATGTCTAAGTTAAGAATCATCAGATTACATACACTATTAATGTCTACTTCCTTGTTCCTAACAAGAGTTATGTTAGGTTATGAACTAAATATTACTCATATTCTATTACATTCACTTCAAAATGGGATGGATTTTTACGATCTAAAAAATGATAAAATACTAAAATGATGAAAAATTACAAACATTTCTATTTACTTAGACCGAATGATTCTTACCTATTGAGACAAATGTTTCTTTCAAAGTTGGACTCTACAACATGATGGAACCAAAAAAAAGGTTAAGAAACATGTTTTAAATCTATGAGGGAGAATCATATTAGGAAAAATGCTACCAATATGAACTCAATGATTGAAGAACCAACATCACATCATCCTGTTTCAATCCTGGAGTTGAAATAACTGAATAAAGATATAATTACATCCTACAATTTTCAATATAATTGTAGGGAAACAATTGAGGGTGTCTCATCCAAATTGACAGATGAAGCATATCCCTGCTGGGAAAGAGGATAAAAAAAATAAAAAACATGACGTGAAAAAATTCTCCTTCGACTAAGGGGACTAGATACAATGGGGAACCATTAGATTTTCATCTCAAAAAATCCATATATTGACTACCATACCCCACCTGAAATGTAGGTGGCCCGACATGAAAATCCCTTATATCATTGGATAGTGAACATTGGGTAACCTCAGTCTATGAAATCACTAATTTGGATATTTTCTATGCTTTACAAAGAGATAAATATGTTGGGAGAATTAAAAATCACCTATATTATATCTATACTGATATAATATTTGGTGTAAATTATTGGAAATATTCTTTTTTAAAACAATTATCAAATGATAATAGGCACAAGGGTTGGGGGATTTTTGATACCAAAATCCCTCTGGAATTTGTCACTTCCATGGAAACCACAACGTCTTTGGAAATTGGGTTCCCACACCCCATATCACCCTCAGTTAACATAATTAGGAGGGTGACTGGAACCTTTGTTCATTGATATAAATGATAATGTTTTATATCCTCCAACAATATATCCCACCATGATCTCTATGTATTGAACCCCCACTAATAACTTCACCCTTGAGGATGCATAAAGGGACACCAATCATGTTTAGATGAAAAAAATCATTTGAGAGACTCTCCATGAAGTTCTATGATATCCCACTTCTATATGCAGTGTATATGTGGGAGGTCTAAGTCATACATGTCATGGTCACTACCATCGAGCTACCCATGAAAGATCTCAAATGGCTGTGTCGACAACATCACCAACTGGTCCCACATGTTGATGAGTGGCTTTACATTATCCATTCTCTTCCAACCTAGTCTAGAGAACCTAAAACCAACATTGGGGGAAATCACAAAAACTTTCCCTACATGATGATTATTCTAAACCATTATTGGAACTTCCAACGACGAAATGACACATCGTGTTCCCAAAACTATTGAGTATGGATCAATCGATTCTGGAATGGGATCTAGTCCCCATCTACCTATTCTGTATTCCAGGATGACTATCCCAATTATTAATTATGCCCAAAAACACTATTATTTATATCATATTAAATAATAATAGAGGGGGTTCATCCCCATCTCACTAATGACTAGCGCAGAGGTCCTCCCAATGATGAAGATATCACATCTCTTATAGTTACATATCGAGGAAGGATGGAGAAAATAACCTTGAGGGAAGATCCTTCCAAACATATTGTTACACTAAATAAAGGTTCATGTGAAGAATCCAATATATTGAGCTTGTTATGTTTAATACTTCTAGATTTGGACCACTATGAGATGGCATGTCATAATATATCTAGCCAAATCTTAGATGCGTTGTTTCTCATGGAGGGAATCTTTACCCATTCTACTTGATTCTAGTGTAGAAGTCCATCAACTAAGGAATAAGATACTGAAATCCCAAGTACACAAGATTCTAAAATATCTCAATAGGTACAATAAATTTGAGAACAACATGGAATTCTATCAAGGACTTATAGTGCAATGATCTCCTTAATTTCCATTCATTTATCAGTCACACTAAATGTTGAAGAGACATTAGGGTCTAGGTTCGTACAATTAGATCATGGAGAGAATTCAGTTGAACTCCATAGTGGTTTTTCCACACTCATAACTATGGATATATTGAGGACCCCCTTCTATATGGATATGTTCTTGAAATTTTATTTTCTATTATGGGATATTCAAGTATGAAAGGAATGTATGACCCACATGGTGGTACCTTTATCGAAATTTCAACTGCAAAGAATATATATATCAGTTCCACCACTAGTTTCTTACCCTATATTGATCTGGCCATGTACCAACAAGGAATAAGAACATCACTTTATGATGAAAAGAAAAATTAATGGGGACTTTTGATCGCTAACAAACTAATATTAACATTTATTCCACCCTTTAAAATGAATATTGAAATCCTAGAGTCCCTCACTGGGGTCCAGGTAGTTCATTACTACCAGGAAATCTGGGAAACATTAAACGCCTTTGAGGATGAAAACTGACCTACAAAAGCATACATTATCACAATGATGTCATTGACCGTCAGTGAAGTGGGTTTAGATATCAATATTATTCTAGTATCTCATAATCCCAAACATATGGTTGACACATGGATTTCTAGAATACCGGCATTACGAGCCTCACTCTACTTCAGTGAAACAGGGTAGAGTCATCTAAACATGTACGGATAAGTTGCTGGGGAAAGTACACTACCCACAATTTCTTCAAAAACTTTTATTTGCAATGGAACCCCAAATCTGACCCACCAACTATTAATGAACTCTCCTATCATTCCACATACATGGTGATTTATTCACTACTCTTTCTCAATATGATCATAGTAAATGGTCTATAGATTCTAGGAACTATATGGAGAATCCACCACAAGGGTTGGGAGTGTACTAGATAGATCACTGAATATGCTCTTATTATTATGAGCATAGAATTGAGATGGGTCTCTAGAGTCCCCTAAATGATACATAACCACCTATGCATCGATATCAAGAGAAATAAAAGGAGAAAATTGATTTTACCATTTGGTATAATGATTCTATGGGATATATTGTTAATCGTGAATGGATTCCTTTATTATTCTATTTGAAGAATAATTGTGTCTTATAGAAATGTTAATTTATAAACAAAATTTAAACCAGGAAGAGGCTAAATGTGACCAAATTTATCCCTCATTTGGGTAACACATACTCCTTGGTTATGGGTCATGATTTAAACTATATAGAACAAGGTATTTTAACATAACATAAGTCATGGGTTATGTATAATAGAAGAAGTTTGTATCACCCACTACATATTATCATTCTGTATATCTGTCTAGATATCTAGTTCATGATGCCTCAAAATATTATGTGTTGATCAGTAAATGGTTGACCAAAAATTCTTATCAGCACAATCTGATAGCTTCTCTCATCATTATATTTAGTCATTATAAATTAGATAGGTGTCAATACCATCAGAGGTAAATAAATATCCCACATGGGTGGATGAGATGCACCCACCACAAGAATTTGGAAAACATTTTTTACCATAATATACCATGGCTGATCCACTCCCCAAAATATCCCACTTCTCTAAAAGTTGTGGTTTAATAATTGAAACTCTAGGATAGTGTAAATCTTCTAGTCATTCATGTTTTTTCAGGACCTATAAGAAATTATGTTTTCTGGGTACAATCCACTAGATATAGTTTCCATTTCATGATGGGGGATCCCCAAAAATAATTACTGTACCAGTTTAGCTCCACCTTAAGAAATGTCAGCATCACTGACCTTGCCATGTGATAATAGAGGGAAAAAGAGTGAGTATATGACTTCACTACCCGATGGAATGTATTCCCAAACAAACATGATATTTTTTTCTAGGAACATTTTCTCATTTTTGTATGGATAATTTTATGGATAATATTTCCCTAATCCTCATCATCCTAAACTATCATAGTGTGTTTCGGTTTTTTAGAAATCCCATCAGTTCAATAATGAATTATAGTAGACTAAACAATGGTAATTCCTATTACCCATTTCATCATCTTTATATAGGCCTAAAATGCCTAAAAAATCCACAACCATTAATGTAGATGATTCTAAACTCAACCACTTATTGAAAACACTTTTTAGATGAGACATATAATGTTTACCCCAATTATGTGTGTCCTTTCCGGGAACAACATCATCTGGTGTAGGAATATCCTCGTAGAAAGAATATTACCCTATCCCTTCATCAAGAATAGTTACATTGGATTATCTTTAATTCATGAATTAATTTGACTGAATTTATCATGGATGAATATGTCCCATTTTAATTCATTTTATCCATAGAATATGGTTTTCAATCTTCTCCATAATGTTGGATACATCATGAGACCCTATTTAAGAACTATACTAATCACTACCCATAACAAAAGAAACTTGTATGTACCATAAAAGAATGATTTCTAATAAAATATTGGAACTTTGACCAAGTGGAATGTGGATTAGTAAAATTTAACCACATTTTATCTTTGTTTTCACTTGTTTCCAATGAACCTAAAAGTTACTATGGAGACTCCAAAATGTGGAAACTATTTCCTAGCCTCATAATGACATATATCAATGAAGGCATAGCTCAAATAACATTACATCATGACAATGATTTCAACTATTCCAACTTGATCCATCTAAAACATCATATAGTTTATTCACCCCTCCATCTTTCATTCCCATGAATACATCATAGTCCCCCACGTCTTGAAAGAAAATACATTGATATCATAAGAGAAATAATATTACCACACTCATAGAAATTTATACTATCTCCAAGTGTTAAATAATATTAATAGGGTAGTGATTTGGGTCCCATGTACGTCCATCCTCATAATATTCCACTTATATAGAGGATGGATACAACTCTATGAATTTTTTAAACAAAATTGAATGCTATATAAGGATCTTCAATGGGGAATGTTATACGAACCATTAAATAACCTCATGTTGACAATATAGATGAAGATTTAGAAGATATAATATTGTATGGAATTCCTATAACATCACTTTAAACTAGGTGGTTCAATCTTTTGAATCGAAATAATAGATTTTTAATGGTGATCATAATGTATATCCTTCAAAAGATTATTTTTGGGGTATGGATCTTCAGCTGACTAAGTTAGTTTATATTGAAACATATCGGTGACAATATTTTGATTACACATCCATCCAATTCCAAATTTTTAGGTGTCCAAAATAATCCATCTATCCAGAATTAGAGTGTCCCCAGTACTACACAATCTGCAACACATCATCCAATTATGCATGTGCTTCCCATAATAAAGAAATACCATATTTAGGAGTAAATATACTAATGGTATAGATGTATGATGTTATGAAATACCTTGAGGACTTTCTGGTATGCCTCTCAATACATGAGGAACATTACATTTCAAATTAATTGTTAGAGGTCCTTGTAGAATCATTGATAATACCCCATTTTTTTTGGGATGAGGTAGCTTCCATCAAGGCCAAAAACAAAGAAGATCATGATTATGAGGAATTCTAAGTTGTTATATTATTTTCTAGAAATATAAATGGTTTCACCATTTATGGTCACACATGGAAACAATATATGACATTCCCATCCAATGTATTAAAAATAATCTGCTTCATTTTGATTAATGACTCCGGGACAAAACTCATTCATACACATACACTTCATATGCTAGGAATTATAGACGATTATCTAGATCCCTCAAACCTAACAATACATATTTATAACAAGAGTGAGTATAATCAGCACAAAATATATGGTTGAATGATCAATTCAGTTTTATGATATCATATATTTAATTATTGATAGTATAATAGGATAATGCATAAAACATTCTGTTGGAATGTTCCTAATGTCATTTTCATGCAGTTTTCCCTCATCGAGCAACTAGTTCCTTGAATACTCCATGGATAGTATATTAGTGGTACTTCATGGTTATGAATCCCCCTTTGACTCTTAGTAGAAATTTTATTTATGATGTTTAGTAATATAAAAGGGAAGGAAAAATAGTTCTAGACTGATGGGGTGGATTGAATCATTAGACATAATAATCTAATCATTACTATAGTGTATCCCTAGAATGACTTGGAATATTTTGTCTTTTCCAATTCACTATCTCGAAAATATGAATATGTTCCTAGAGGATGATTCCTAGTCCCCAAAAAGAAGGAGTGATAATATATTACATCTTTCCTCTACACTGTATAGTACCTACTGAAACCAGAAGATCATAACCACGTGATGTACCAATATGGTTTCACTACGGCCACAGATACACATCATTCAATCGTATTCTAAAATGGAGGGCTAACAAGTTGGACATTGTCCAATCAAAATTTCAGAAACATCAAGATAGGACATCATGGGTGGAAACCTCATGGAATTGTTTTCTTCAACCATTAATACAATAGGCTCAATAGATTACGAGACCATTACTGATGACCATCCCCCTATCTTATAAGGTTCTAGTGCTATCTCTGGATCTATAGCTTCAAGGGATTCACTTACTCTCCTTGACACATTTTTCACAAATAATTATGGAAAGGATATCAAATAGGCTTTCCTTGAATGTTATGAGTCTTTATCCAACATCATTGATGAGTCAACTTAGGTGAACCTTAGCACTGAGGAAAACATAAGTGTCACATGTATCAACACATCCATGCTTTATATGAGAGAAAATATATTGTGTCCTTACAAATGTAGCACTGTTACATGTTTTATTTGAGTTATAATAATATTTTGGGGATTGAACCTTATAATGATGTTCATACACATGGAAATTGTCTGGGTCCCCACATGTTCAAATAGATTCATATACATATGCACTCGTCCCATGGTTCCATGGTTAATTACTATGTTGATAAGATATGTGAATACAAAATTTTTAGAGTGGTTCAATACCCTAGGTGGATGGCCAATATTTTCCAAGTTAGAAAGATAAATGTGTAAATCCGGGTATGCATTGAATTATAGGACATATCTCTCCATTTTATGAAGGATTAATATTCCATTCCACTATAACACATATTGATTAATACTATATATGGGTTTCAATCCCACCCATTCATGGAATGATTCTTTTGGTATTATCAGATCTAAATGGCCCATCTGGAAAAGGAGGATACTTATTGTTGGGTCCCCCAGAAGATTTTTTTCGAATTGGGTGATTCTATTTGGCTTGAATAATTTATAAGCCTCTTACCAGTGGGCAACAAACCACATAATTAAGAAAATTATTATAAATTTTTTTGTGTATTAGATATTTTATTTGGTGTTCAAATTCCATCAATTAAAGGACAACATCAATGATATGAATAATGAGTTACGATTTCTTCACTAAAACCACTTGAATATGAACCCATTGATGTCACATTTTAGGTTACCTCAACAACAATTCAATTCTTGATTCTCAGATACATGGGAATCTAGATCAACCAATTTAAAATAAATCCTATACACAAACCTACTCCTCCAGGAATCCTCTAGGAGTTGCGAGGAATCCAAGGAAACCTAGAATATATTTTCTGATTAATTGGAAATCTATCATGTAAATGTAATACCATACAAAGCCTACTAAAAAGGTGTCATGTAGAAATGGGATGGAAATTTATATAATTCCTTGAAGATAATAATAAGAATTCACTTAAACCATCATTTTAAATGTCAACCACTCATGAAATTATTTATTCCTCTATGTGACCACCATAGAATGGTACCTAAGATCCCTCATTTTCCAAAGAAAAAACAATAATGTTAAAGGAAAAAATATATATTTTCATAGAAACATGCTTCTATTATCATATACAAGATAATCCCCCATTAAGAAGAGTTTCCTCATAACAATATTTTTCAATAAACTTGTTTTGAAATTATTTTCACCACCATGATGTATATGTAGTTTCCTATGTTTAAATCCATTAGTATATCCTAAATCCCCACATATTTATGGGATTATTGGAACACTAGGAAGATATCCTTCAACTGTTATACATCAGATTCATTATATAGAAATTATTCATTGTAAATGTGCAATAAAACTTCTTCTTTTCACATACATCCCTTGAATAAATCGAAATTCATGTAGATTTTCAAGATGATTATATCATCTACATTGATCAAGGTGTACGCTATAGAAATATTCATTTCAATGGTGCCTCCCAAAGGTCAACTAATATAAGGATAAATGATCCTAATCTCAACCGAGTAAGCATGGGGATCGTTTTCATCACATCATCATAAGAAATCTTTCAATACTCAATCTTATTATCATAAGGATGCACTGTTAATGACGAATAATATCAGCATCTTATTATGGGTCAGAAGTTATCCCCCAAGATTTATTCCACCTATTTTAATATGATTGGAGGCCTTGAGTTTTTCACTAGAAAATTCATGGGTGACTACATCATTAGTAAAAATGATTATGTTCTCCTCCTGGACAGAATCATCAAATAATTAACCAATTCCATATCCATCTGATAATGACACATGTTTCAAAATCATATATTTTATCATCCAATTCTATTAGATGATAGTTCTAAATTTAGGGCTACCAATCCAATGAAATTGAATCTCATGAACAAAATTTTATCCAACTACACCTCTCACTATTAAGCACCATAAAATCGATATATAGAGGATTTAAATTAACACTATCTATCATTTTGTTTAATATTAATGTAAGAAAATTATTTCTAATAATAAACCCACTATTTACCATAGGAATTATCACACAAAAACAGGAAATTAAACATATGGGACTTTATACACCCCGGTGTATGGAACATAGGTATTCATTCCTATTGGGGTACATGTTTCGACACTATAAATTTTTTCATTTATTAGAGAATCTAGATAGAATGGAAGATGCTTATCTATATGATTTTAATGTCCTAATAGAATATAGGATTCATGAATTGCACAACCTCGAGAGGCCCTAGAGTATATCAGTGACAATGTTCATTAGGAAGGTCATCCTCCTCTAATTAATTAAAGGTGATATGTTTTTGGAAGCCAATATTCCCATAATATATATAAATTATCATAGAAATCTAGATCTCAAATTGGAGGGGTGTTATATTATCCAAATTGTCTATAATAATGGTGTATATTCAATAACCATCCTTCCAATAGAGTATAACAAATGACCCTCTAAATTCAAGTTCCCTAATCAGTAAATTACTTGATAAATTATAGTAAAATATATGCAAGCTTAAAATACATAATATCAAGTCAACGAATTATGAAATTAATCAATATTGACCACTGGTAAGTGTATTAGGAAATTAAACTACATGCGACTATAGTCCGGGCTATATGAATTTGAAATAAAAATCCTAACATCATCAGAAAAAACATTAAACTATATGCCTCTCCCATATAAAACAAGAATGATTCATTAGAAATATATTCAATGGAATCAATAAATGGAGACATCACTTGTCATTGAACTATAATAATACCCCATTTAAAATCATCATGCCTCATATATAAAATATCATTTGACTAAATCCAATATCATCATAAGCTGAATTTTTACTATAATCTTACTCCATATTAAACTGGGATATTATATATAAAAAATATTGTACGAAAAGACCAACACTCTTAGAACATAATGATATACTATATTCTTACCCATTATAAAATCGGGATTCCTTATATTAAAAAAGGATTTGTTTTTTCACAAGATATGTAATCACTCTTATTTGTGTCATCCGCCTACCATGATGAGTCCCATTACTACATATAGAGAGACATTAATTTCCAATTATAATTTTATGTATTTCTGGATGCTACATCCTAGGTCCATCATTGAAACCGACATATTTATAGGTCCTAAACTTTTTTAATCCCTGCGACCCTATATTGGGAAATTGGTTTACGGATATCTTGGTATTGTAGGTACAACCTCATGGATCAATATTCAAGATGGGTTTTGAATCTCATGCATCAACCAATCATCCTTGAATTATCTTCACCCCTTCAGGGAAAATCATTATGAATGTATGATAAGTTCACCATCCCATCATGACCCCATTTTTCATTTTTTACCTCCACTCATTATAAATATGTGAACCAATGTCCCCATGTCTTTTTCATATCATCCTACTTTAGAGGAAATCCCCCAAGTTTCATGAGCGTTCTACCATTCCATTTTCCAAAACAATATATTGCATGACTCGCAACCCCATTAGATAAATAGTGATTTCTATAACTCATATCCTTAGTTTATCCTCCATCATTAACTCATCATCATGTCCATTCTCCCCTTAGACTAATTTTATCCTCATTATTGTGGTTTGACATGTTTTTTGGAAGCTGGTAACTTTTCCCATTCTTTATCATGATGGTATTACTCTTTCATTCTAAACAAGCTACATTAGGATACCCAAGTACACTATTCTATGTTCTAGAACCAAAAAGTAGTAACTGAATCTATGGTCAAAACTCTATTTCAATCGTATATGCTCAAAAATAGTATACTTTTTGATACATAAAATTAAAAATCCTTATATGTTCATCAAAAGAAAATAAATTACATCCTTACCTTCAATTACAAGTTGATGCTTTATATGAAAAATGTTGGATGATAAAAACCAATGTCTATAGAATATGATGTTAAAATATAAGCTTAGACAATAATAAATTGGTATTCCACATTTAAGATGTGTAATGGGACTCAATGATCATTACCATAGAGGATACTATCAATCCATCATTATTCAAAACCCATGATGGGTTCCGTATATATGTGTTCTTCATTTCATTCCTCATGGTATATGTATTTATATTTGGATATCATATCATGGTATTATCCTTACCATTAATTCATTTCACTATCTCCCCATTTGGAATAGTCATGACCCTTACCTACGAATATTTTCATATAGTTCTTACAAGGTCATTCAAGTGATTGGGGGGATAGCTCACTAGGAATAACCTCCAGGAATTTCTCCACATCCATTTTAAAATTTCTTAATTTATTTTATTTGGATAATAATAATCCTAAATAACAAAAAAAACTCCATAAAATCAATTGGGTTGAGCCACACTATCCCACCTACAAAAATCAGATCGCACCATAAAGGATTCTATCCAATAGATGGTGGTTCCCGTGTTTCTAATTTTCGAAACGATAAATCATTCTTCTATTCGCACTATCTTTGACTAGGGTGGGTGTGGAACATATTTTTTATTCATGTTCAACAGTTTTTCCCTTTCATCATTCATTCACTCTTCACTATGATTTTCACAGAAGCCTCAATTTCTAATTTCAGTACATCCTAAATTCATTCACTCTTTCCACTTATTGTGTTCACGTTAGAAAACAATGGGGAATTTGTATTTTCCATTGTTTCTCCCATCAAGAATGACTCACATGGACATAGGACATGATAGTTAGTTTCCACAAGTAGGTTTTATATTCATTGGTTCTGCATCACTAAAAACATTATTAACTTATGGATGGAACCCATGACCAGTCATTTCAAACGTAAATTGCGTTCATGTTGTCTTAGAGATGTTTCATGTGGAAATAAATCCATAGATCATCATAATTTTAGTTTAATAATCCCCTATTACAAACACATTCCTTTGATACCTTAAATTTCATTCCCATGCATCACAACCACACACTATTTGTGAGCCTCCCTAGATTATTTTCATTGGTGAAGGGACTCTTGGAAAGTCATTCCCTTTACTTTTTAACCCTCTACTGTCATAATAACTTTTCTGTAATGATCCCATCAAGTCAAATATTTATGGATTTAAAACTATTTGAAACCATGGTTGATACATTATGACATTAAAAAAGGAATATTAATCCATGAATGATGAATATAAACTATTTAAAACACCGTTGACAAAGTTCAATGACCATAAACTACGAGTATTGGTAAATAAAATTTTACCTTAAACAATTTTCAACCCATGTCCCATGAATTATAACCTTAAAATATTTTAAACACCTTTTCTAAAATGTTTGTCCTTAAAATAACCAAATAAAGAGGCACAAATGACTGTTGTGATGAAATAAAAATGATAAAACCTAGGAAAATCTCACCCCACCGCTTGGGATGTATCTCCTAAGACCCCAGAAAATGTGAGTCCATGACAAAAAAGTGCATATCCTGTATGACCCCACATAGGCCCCAGAAAGTACATGCTTCTCGTCACTGAACAAATTAGCTTAAGAAAACTTAATATCCAAATATGAGTTACCATTACCTCACAATTCACCCTATGAGTTGATTCCCAGGAATTTTCCTATTTGTGCATCCCACTAAATTTAAGATGTGAGTTATATTCATGAAAGTACATAACTCATAGTCAAATGAAACTAAAATGTTCTATGGAAATCCTCTCCACATAATGTTAGATATAATGATTCATTTTCCTTTCTATAATATATAAAACAACTTGTTCAACATCCATTTGATAAGACATCAAAATATCCACCCTCTACCCTCATTTCATGATGTAAAACTATAAATAATCATATGACATTCCCAAAGATGACCCTCTCTTGAATTGTTGTTGTTAACATACAAGCTAATTCATGTTTTAAAACTATTTCTCAACATATGAGATTATGCTCCCAATGGAATATGGTTTTGATGTTTTTAGATTGATATAAATACCCAATGTTCCGAAGACCATTATCGCATAATTCTGATAGTGTTAGAAACCATTTGAATATTCCAAATATTCACCCCCATGTCTCATGCCCTCCATGATTTGGATCATTGTCATCCCTATAATCAGAGAGGGTCCCTATAATGTAATGGTGCCTAAAATATTAGCCCTTCTCCTATATTTGGAACATATTTTATAGGACTCGATATATAATTTTTTGGGGTAATATGTTTCCAACATGAACAATGTTCGATATTCCTTTGTTCATCCCTATCCATGTAAAACATTATTTATTATTTTTGTTGATTGTGGTCAATAGTTATTCTATATCATCACAACACTTGATTTTTGTTACATATTTAAGGAATATCAATTAATCCCTTATTCCCTTCGGTTCGGGGAGAATTAAATTCCCTTGGTTATAAACAATTTGATCACTAACATGCATTGAGAAACCAAATTTTCTGTGAAAAATTTATAAATATCGAGCAATGGTTTAATGATCAGGAAACACCGATTGGTTGGTGGTCAAGTTTAAAACATGAGCATGTGACCATTTCCACACACACTCATAAAATTAGAGATAATCTATGTGTCAACTTTTTTCCACATTGAAAATGACTCAGATGAACATTGGTATATATTTTTGGTTGACTTCTTAAAATTCCCATGGATGCAGAAAATCAAAAATAAATTAAAAAATAGACGACTGAATATATAGAATATTTTGGAAAAAACCTGAAGAGTTTGGGAGGTTCATCCACATTTTGGGGCCTTTCCTTTATTCTAACAAAACAGAATCATCATATTTCTTTAACATAGAAACTATGTGATCCAATTGGGTTACCATTTAATGTGTAAACTCTAATGATTTTTTAGTATTTTGAGATATATACCTTACTCTACAACAACTAAGTGATCTTTTCCATATCTAATGTAAAAATTTCATATATTAGGCTACCACTCAGAAATCACTGATGATACCCCAACCACCATATCCTTATCTTCCACCAAATGGGGCCTTAATTGGAAGATTATTTCTTCATAGGAACTATGGTTGGTCACATGATCATGCTATTTCTCTTATTTCAATGTGAGATATAGTTTTTCTACCTAGAAATTCATTGTGATCTGGGATTTTTCCATTTTCCATGAAATATCAAACTCATAACTTTTATTTTGGTCCCACTTATCAACATAATTATTGTCCAACACGAGAAAGAAAAATGAATCCACCCCTCGAATTCCCTTGTTCATCATGTTGTAATGGATGGATCTCATTTAGATAACTAGAACAAGATCTAGTGAATTGGTGACAAAACTATACATTATTTTCCTTGAACAACATTAGATAATGTGATTATCCTCACAAAATTCAAATCATAAATATTCAAATTCCTAAGATGGTGATGGGTCATACTCTTGAAATATTATGACAAAAGATGTTTTTATGCCTTCTTATATAATCTTATTGATTGTTTTGGGATCCATTATAAGGTGATAGTCATCCAATTCGTATTTTTTCTCAATAATTATATTCCAAAATCCTTCATATTCAGCCTCCCATGAAACTACATCTAGGAAAATAGAGGGTTGCATTCCCAAGAATAATACTAGCTCACCCAGAATGGATGAATACGTGTTAGTGTCTCAATCACTAGAAGATACACCATGAATCTCTCAATTTCATCTATTTTTAGGAATGAATGAAATGAATACTTTTCCCATATAGAGGGAACAATAGACAGATGATCTTTTATAACAAGAATAACTGAGATGAATTTTATAAGAGTGAATTACAAAAAGAGGTGAGATCATGGGTGGAATCAATTCCAAAGGGTTAAAATGTAAATTCCATGATAGGATACTCTTCAGAAAAACATTTATTCAGAAAAAAATGTAATTGCCCAATATATAATTCACATATTGATGTTGTATAATGAAATCAAATTAATTTATTTGAATGAGGCAACCCTAGGAGTATTTTAATGAAATATCATAAAAGTATTCACTCAGTAAATGAGGAATGTGGATTTTTATTATGATTCACTCTTAGGGTTCAATAGTTATAGGAGTTCGGGTCGCCATCCGAATACTAAGGAATGTCCCTTATAGATGATCGGGAAGGATAGATAATCTCAAACCCCTTCTATGAGTCCCCCGATAGGAATATTTCCCTCCATGATATATGGTACTGACTCCGTGGTTGTGGCGTAATATATTTAGTATCCACATTATCCCCCATCAATATAATACTATTTGGATTACCTTACCACTTCTTGTATTGGAAAAATATCAAGTTAGAACTTATTAAGATTGGATGAGGTGAAAAAGAAGTAATCATAAATAACCAAAAAATCTCAGTCAAATCATCATCCTATGGAGTGAGATCTCATATCTTCTGAGAGGCTTCCCGGTAAATGGAATACCCTAATGTATCATCATTGGAACCCTGAATATTATCATCAGGGATGGGTTCATCCATGTTTTAAGCCTCTACATATTTTTTCTCTTCAATTATAATAAAAAAAACATCACTAATACATGATAAATGGAAGTCCCCACTTTCCCTCACAAGATTGATAATTTATTCAACTCTTACAGGTAGGTGAATTATTCATGGAAGATCACTTGATCGATGATCCTAGTGAGACCAAAATCTATAAGTGAAATCCCTCTTTATGTTATCCTCTATCACAGTTTTTCCTCGTCAAGAACAAAATCAGTATGTCCCATGCTGTACCAATAGTGGCATATGTGGAATTGATGGATATATCAACTAGGTATCATAGATTTTTACACAAATCCTTGATAACCATAGATATCTCTGACTTAACTAATTTAAAATGTAAGTGGTCCACATACCAAAATGGGTGGGGGTGAAGACGAACCCTGAGCATCTCCCGACACTACTATAGCATGGGACCCCGACATAGGACATACACCTTAATGGAAAGCTCTTATTCTTCCGTCTACTCTTTCTCACATGATTCCTATAATCATCCTCATGTGTTGACATATGATTTCCAGGGGTTTTATGTTATCCAATTACTAGCATAGTTTTAGGAGAGTCCAACCATGACATTAGTCAATGTCATCTTTAGGAAATCCTGTATTACCTCATCCATAAACATCTACCATTGTTGGTGAATATTATAATTTTAATCTTTTTCATGGATCCCAATGTTTACATGTTTTTTTGGATTCTTAATGAAACTAAATTTATTGGAGAACCAATACCGTTTCAATGGTTCACAATATTTGTTTCTATATAACTTGTAAACCTACACCCCACCTCAAAAGGCCTGATAATATTGTCACTACTCTAGAATCACTTACATGGTGTCAATTATCTCTCCAATAGTTTACAGGAATGGGTGAAAATTTAATTTATATTGATTTAAATGCTAACAATGACCCATGTTTTGTCAAAAATCATCAGTTGAACTCCAATATTGTCAAGGATCAACGACCACAATCTATTATTTGAAAAATAATGGAGTTTAGAAATTCAATCACTCTCCACCCCCAAAATGAGGTATTAAAAATAAATATAGAAACAATAATGATAAAAATATATACATTTGTATTATTCCCCTTGTGACATGCATTAGTTGGTTGTACAACTGAGATTTCAATGAGACTCCCTGGTTCACTCGGTTTCTATATGCCGTAATGTTCCCCATCACTATCGTCCCATGATTCATGGACATATGAGAATACCTGACTAAAAGAAGCAAAATTATAAAAAATTTAATCATTAATGTATTGTATCTTATTCCCACCATATATTACTTCCTATTTTTTCTCCAATCTTGTTAGTGACCTTCCATCACGATCATCCAGTAGGACCAGAACCTTCTCCTATGTCTATCCATTGGAGATGGTCTTGGATACCTTAATATCATCAAACCTCACTTGTTTTTGAAAATTCCCATACTGATCATGAAGGTGACTTCCTAATGAAATGGATATTGATTATTCAAATATTTGTTATGATAATCCAAATGAACATTCACTGTTATGGTTTTCTATACCCTATTCCCATTGGGAATTTTGATTTGGAGGAACTCATTATAATGGTACCCTATTTTTGGGGATCCACAATGAAACGTAATTCCTATTAAATAATCCCCACCTCCCAATGGTGGATATGGATGCTTCTGTCTTTTTGGTTCCATTGGATGATTAGATCTAGAAGCAGCCACTGTTAACAATAGACATGAAATTTTGATGTCACAATGCCTTGTATAAGAAAATATTTTATTTCCCAACAACATACTATTTTCATTTAAATAATTTCTAGTATTTCTATTTCCAACGATCTATTTATTAACTTCCCTATCATAGATCCCATGCATTATACAAACCAATTCTATTATCATGAATGATTCTTTAATAGAAAACTTGGAGGACCTCATTTGATAAAATATAACCTATCACAATATATACACTTCTGATAGTGCTGTAGAACATCAGGCCACCCAAGTCACTAGGAAATTCACAAATACCATTAACATTCCAATTAATAATTTTATCCTGGAGGTATAATAATAGAAATGGCATGATGACTTTCATTGATTGAATTTCCACGTCATTAAGAAGCCCCAAATTATATAAGGGTATCATGTATATATGAAACTAATCCATCTGTTACCTATTAAATAGACACAATAGATTATTTTTTGAATATAAATCTATTTACAGGAATGTTTTTAGGTTTCTAGACCATTACCACCATTTGTGTAGCAGCAGCAGCGTCAGCATGAAACTTGTATGTAGGGTTGGTGATCTCTAATATGCTCATAGAATGCGTGAAGGATGGATCTATAAGAATGGATCGATTTCCACAAGTCATGCCGAATTTAAAAAATGTGACTATGGTTCATGTAAATTTTTCATCATTCCATATGATTTTAGTCTTTCTAATTCATTTCTTGTCATATAAGAATCTTTTGAGGAAAAAACAAAAATTAAATGAAGAGAGTTCGTGATAAATATAGAGTTTTGTTCATGAGAAACTTCTTATCATTGAAATAAGTCACATGACCTTTCAAGGAACCCTTCAACGTTTTTATTGGCATGGTTACCCTAATCGTTTAGGGTGTAAATAAATATAAATGACCTGATCTAAATTTCATGTAATAGATCAAAATCATACCCTATAATCGGAGTTTTACCTCACAACTCGACCTTTTGGTCCACCAACTAATCTAATTTTGAAACGGAATTTTATATCCTATAAATCCCAAAATAGGAATGTTTCCCTAAAATATAAGTAAATGTTTTTCTAAACAAAAATACTTGATCTAATGATTGGTTTTTGTGACACATTCACAGTTTTTAGGAAACATTCGCATCATGCGGGAAATCCATTTTTATTTGAAATGTGATGATGGAGAATAAAATATTAAGGACCATGTGGGATAAAAAAAATTATTGTAATTGAATTTGGCTTTAATTTTGGGTTTATTCATGAAATCCCACACTTTTAACACTACATTACATTTTTCAATAATGGGGATGATAAAATTTAGGATCACCCTATCGCAGTATAAAAGGAATAGAATATTGAGTGTGCAACTAATATTCCTGTCAGAAAAGAGTTTCATGCCATTGGTTTCCCATTTAAACTATAAACAGAACCATTCCCTATCAATTTTTAGATGAATATATAGAAAAAAAATAATTGGATCAAGCTTAAGAAACCCCTCTCCCCCAACATCACACAATTGTGATGGATTCTCCATGGTAGAAATTTTCCACAACCAAAATCACATTAACCTAAACATTTATTATCAGATTCCAATGCAATCTTAATAAAATATAATGTACATCTACTAGGGTCCATATAAAATAATCATCCTTCATAGCACCCTAACATGTTCATAATATCAAAATTTTCATGCACTTATGCCCCTAGGATCTATGTTGTCTTATTGCACTAGTTCACATGTCTTGTGAATCACAATTTTCTTTTAGAACCATTGAATTTTATGAAAAATCCATTTGGTCTGTAACCTCATGCCCCTATATTCATCATATGTATCCTAGAACATTACAGTTCCTATTTATCCAAATCAGGGGCACCTGATTAATTTTTCTCTTATGTATAGAACCTTGAAATTGGGACCCCTGATTTCCACTCCTCCAATATAGTATTTATGCCATGCCCCCCCATAGAGGTTCTTGACCAATGGACATGTAAGGCCAAAGGTAACACCATTAGGGGAAACTATAAACCATTCTTGGTAGATTGGACTTTTATGGATATCATTCCCCAGGTGCAGATGGATCGCTGATATTTTTCAAATCAATATTAGAGAGACATGATCTGAAGCATCATTTATGAATATCCATGTTGTACAATGAAAACTACATAAAACATCATCAGAATATGATGTTAAATTATAGCCTTACCCTATTTTATGATCACATGATTCCTCATGTATGATCATGATGGGATTATAATCCTCTCCTTGTGTGGTATATTACTCTATATAAATCACAATAAAGAATCCCAAAGCCTATAACCCACACTATCCATCATTGATGCTCCATATATTACACGAGTGTCATTATTACAAGACAATAAACTACAAGGATTGGTCCTCTCACAGAAACATAAATTGTGGTATTGGACATCATTGGTTTTAATATTAATTTCATAACAACATATGTAGGAAACGACCATAAGGTAAAATACCAATATAGCAACATATCTAGGGTATCTCCCTAATGTTCAATCCTGACATCCAAATATCAGGACCAGCTACCAAGTGTGAAATCATCACTTATAGGAACAAATATAACTAGTTCCAATGTTTTAAATATCCCCCATGTGTACACACATAAGAAACCCATCATGTGTGTCCATTACACCCCCAATATACACACAAGGACACCCAACTATCCCTCAATACACTAAACCTGTTACCCCCATTTTCCCACAATATGTTAAAAATAAGACCAACCTATCCCCATAATTCATTAAAACTATGACCAACAAGTCCCCTAAATATGTTAAAACTTTAAAAAAAATTTCTCCTAAATAAATTAATCCTAAAACCAATCCATTAATCCCTAAAAGAAATTAAACATATAACCAGCCTATGCACAAAAGTCATTGAATATGCAACACACCTATCCCTACATGATGTTAAACCTATGACCAAATTTTCCCAGCAAAACATAAACAAGAAACCATACATTCCCCAGATGATATTAAATATGTCACCAAAATATCCCCAAAACACAACTAATCCTTTTAAATGATCCTGAATATCTACCCGAAATAATAAACATAGGATTCCTGATGTAAAAATCTAGATAATAAATATTCTCTTAGAATGGACTAAGTAGTGGTTTCCAGGGGATGCATGATGTCCTCCACAAAATAATCTTCATATTAGATTTCTCTGACATCATTAATGGGATGAAAATATAGGTTTCCAATAAACCTAATGTCCATAAATTCCTAGACATGACCTAAATTAATATCTACTCTTACCGAAGGTGCTTCCATATCAAGATTGAATTAGTGTAATTAACTATATTCAACTATGATATTACACCTAGAATAAGAATAATTAACCTAAATTAACTATATGAGGGATACCTAGTCTATGAGATAAGATCTATATTGGAATCCATGGAAGGAGGAATCGACATCCCATCATCCTATTTCGACCAAGGTGCTTGCATTTCCAATTTATGTGATAGAAGATTCCTTACTTTGGAATGCAAGAATGTGGGGTGAAAAGTGCGGTTGATTCCACCAAATGGAGAGATGATACACATGTATTGGAAATAGAGGGTATGGCATAGTTACTATATCATTATTCCATGAACATGAATTCATAAATCACAATTCACATCTTGAGTGTCGTAAATATCAGAAAACCATCCATTGACCTTGGAAAAGGACACTATGCTTTAGGGGGTCATTTTTTTACTATGCATGTATGCCCTAAGATCCTGTTTATGCGCTTATAGTCATAAAAAATGAGTATTCACCTTAAAAATGGACTTCATGTTCTTCTGAGCCTTGAAATTATTATAATCCAACTCATAAATAGTCAGTTATTCTCAATTTCCAATAGAATGAGTGTACCCTGTCATCATTCATCATCTAAGATCCTTAACTAATATATTACAACATTCTCATTCCCTACCTAGGAAGGTGTTGTAGTACTTTTTTCCACAAGGATATTAAATAGGTTGTTATTTAAAACACCTATAGTACAAGATATATGTGTGTCAATACCATAAACTATATGAACTTTGGTCAAATTTGCATGGCCATGAACCTTATACTTTGATGTTCCAAACCACAAGGCCCTAAAATTCTAGTGAATGTGTCATATATATTTTTTGGTTGAAACCCCACAATGGGAGGTATGACAAAATTTAATGTTTCTTCTCACTAAACACATCATCTATTTAGTTTTATAAAAGTCATTGTGTAAAAGAGGGAATAAATCATCTGGGGACCAACCTCATCCCTTATTAAAAGACAATCTATGATCTCTGGCCACCCAGATCCATGAAAATGATGGATTAAGAAACCGTCACAACTTTTTTCAATTATTACTTTATCTTTTAGGTGACATTGATTTTAGAATTCCCAAAACATTCTTGAATATTATGTTTTTTTCATATCATCATCATGTCATCAATTTCTGAGTTGATATTCACTAATTCCATGTGTTCATAAACATCTCCATGAACCCTACACAATTATTTTATTTCTCTTTGTTATTACCATTATTATATTTATATCAGAGACTAACTTCCCTAATGATTCCCCTCTGGTATTTTTTGGAGAATAGAGAAACAAATTGTAACATGTTCAGAGTGATTGTTTTTCTCTTGGAGGAATGGTCCTTGTTAGATCTTAGATCCATTTCCATTGTTTCATGTGATATAATTTTCCAACATTGCAAATGGTCAACCTATATCTAATATCATACATTTTAAGATGAATTTGATTTTAATATTCCATGATTTTATATCCTTACAACTATAATACTCAATAATACTCGTTATACTTCTCATTTCATCATCATGAATTGTACCCAATCTCAATGTAGGAATGAAATATTCCAGCACTAATCTTTATAATGGCCCACACCATGTTCCCCAAATCCATTGTGGTTGGGACCAATCTCCCCAACCATAATGAAACCCACTATAGGAGTCCAAAATAATTCATGTATATCTCTGTTCTCTATATCCAACATCATTGTCAAAAAGTTTGAATCATTAAATATCATCATGGCCTTTGGAATGGAGTTGGGACTCATATACTTAAATATTCATTCAATCCCTATGGGTACATGTATATTGTCATTTATCCTATTATCAAGTGGTTTATCCTCCTTTCAATAAGTGAATTATGATCATCATTATCCAAAAAAACATCACATCAGATGATTTCACCTTAAATTGTTTTGTGATTCCCCCAACATGTCATCCCCATTCTATATTCATCATTTCAATCTCTGAGACACATTATTTTCACAATGCATATTCCAACAGTCCAAGAGGATTTAGAATCCCTAAGACTAGGTCATTATACATCTGACCATGTCTCAGTAAGGATTCAAGGTGTCAAAACCCATTATAGATACCCAATCATCATAATTTCCTCAAGAATACAGGGTATCACAACTCTTCAAGAACAGTCATTCATCATTATATCAATAATGAATGTAGGATATCCAAAAATTTCATGGATACCCTTTCATCATTATATATGAAAGGATGCGGTTTTTCGAGACCCTTCATCAACACCAAGAATTAAAAAACATAGATGGTCTGAGATAGATGATAATAAACTACTACAATATATAGTCTTAGTTAGAAGAAAACATCTACTACAACTGAACGACTCAGTAAAAATATTATAAACTACAACACAATATGGTCTAAGATAGAATAACACAAACTCTATTAATAAGAATTTATAGGTAAAATTTTCTAAGAAAAAACAAAATAAAGTCTGCTATAGATGAAAATAGACTACAACAACAGATGGTTAGAGATGAAATTTAGTAAATTTAAAAAACATATGGTCGGATCTAAAAGACTACAAACTATAATATTTAATTATCTAGGATAGAATATGATAACTACCATAGTGAATAATATTAAAAAATTTGCCTAATCAATAACAATACACAATGCAATTTAGAATAACCAAAATTAAAGTTACAGATGGTTTGAGTTAAAGCACACTAAACAACAACGAAAAATAATCCAATATATAAAATCCAAAACTAAAAAATGTAGAAGGACAATGATGTATGTCTTAAAATTATAGCACTACAAAATTACAAATTAAAACAACTATATAATTCAAATCAATATAGACACAATTATCACAAGGCTGACATCTCATAAAATTCACCTAGGAAAAATGATGACTCTCTACCCTTTGGACTAAAAATTAGTGTGATCCAGAAAATATTTGGAACTTAGGAAGTTTAATGGCATGATACATGTCAAGATGAAAACATGTAAAGCGATTCATTATAAAAATCACATTCCACTCTTAAAAATATTTTCATATATGAAACATAAGAACAAGTTAGGGTAATATAAAAAACATACTAATTCTCTAGGGGTAATAATCATCCCTTTGAAATAATGAATATATTCAAGAGAAGTCAAATAGATTATGATCAATTTAGTGCAGCTACCCTCTAGGACATGTTTTCCAAAATTTTCCTTTTGAACCAAGTGATACTAGGATGATTAAATTGGAAACATCAATGAGAATTCATATATAAATAATCATTTGTCTAAAATTCTAATTAGTGGTCTATTTTGATTCATGCATTCAAATTAAAATGTTTTAGTATACTCGGTGTTATAAAAATAAGGGATTTATTCTAAAATATATACGATATGAAGAAACAAATTCCATGAAACTAATGGGAGAAAGAAATCATTAAAATGACCTTTAAATTTCACAAGATGTGTTCATAGAACAAGTACAGAGGGGGTATAAATATATAAAACCCATAGTGTCTCCCATAAATCCAAAAAACCAAATAATTCTCTTAAAAATGAATACAATTTTTAGAATTGGTTTCATGACTCCTTTGTCATTTTAGAATTTCACTCAAGGGATTTCATGTATAGGTTCAATTTATCAATCTATTCAGATTCAATATTTTTGACATGTTGTAAGGATTCCTCCTTTGAAACAGCATTGGGTTAAGCACTCTATGCCAGGTCAAGGAGAACCTATTTTTTATATGAGTATTTCATTTATATTTATAAATAATACATCATCTATGAGAGATTATGCTAATGAATATTAATATTGTAGTTCAATAATCCAATATCTACCTTCTCGGTGTTTATCATGTTTTATAAATCCATTACTTTTACCTCATGTTGGGAAGCCTCAACCACAACCTCTTTCCAAATAATTTTGACTAATGATGGGGCATTCCCTGAAATCACTCCAAAATTTAGGGATTTCTCGTTATATTTAAGAGAACCATTTTCTTCAAAATGGAATGAATAATATTATATTTGAGTCCCTCAAATATATGGATGGTGAAAATATATCTATGATGACCTAGTCGTTCCATAATCTTCTCTAAGGGGGCCTCTAGAATAAAGATCTAAATATCCACCGCACATACCACCACATCTCCCGATGAAATGTTGTGTATCTGTCGTCTCTAAATTATACTAACAAAAGAACATTTATATAGTCTAGGAATAATTCCCTATGTTGTGGACTATAGTTCCCATCCTTATATATGATTTTCTTATTTCCAGCTTCATGTTAGTTATCCTAGTTGGGATGAATTCATAAGAAGAAGAATAATGAATTATAAGACCTTAGATGACGGTAATATAATGAGATGCACAATGGATTATCGGTTAGAAGGTGAATAATAAAATGTTTCTAGCTAGTCAAAGGTTTTGATCAATAATGTATATATACTTTTAGGAATTGAACCATTTGAAACATTTTTCACCCAAATCCAATATTTTGGGAAATATGAAATTCTATCTTAGGATGACTGACTCAGTAACACTTCTAAAGATATCCCAATTGAATTTTTTTTTTCATTTACATAATGGATTTTTAGTGAAACTAAATGATAGGTGAAGTAACAGTTATTTGAAAATATATATTTTTCATTAAATATGTTCTCACATTCACTTTAATACACCTCAATAAATTCTAAATTAGTTATGTATTAACTATGAGTATCAACCTCCTGCAAAAGATTATATTCATTAGTCTGTTCAAATGGGACAACTGCTAGGGAATCACTGGAAGGAGATAGTTCTAAATGTGAGGACACCTTGACCATTTACACTCATTGATAGACAAGGACTATCATCATTGTTTATTATGGTGTAGAAAAAATCCCATAGTTATTCTATGGAATATATTTTTGTTCCTCTACGTGATATGGGTGGGGGACATCACATTTTGAATGATTAGAATAAGAATATCAAATAGAATATAAAGAATGTTATTTAATTTGTGACCTTCAAATGATCATTCTGGGTAAGAAATATTCAATGAAATTGCATGAATTATATTTATATTCCACTCTCTGGATGTTTCCAGAGAAATAGCTAATTTTGATGTCACTAAGGATACTGTAGATGGATCTCTAGATGGTGATGACTTAGGAAAAGAAACTACCAACCTCATTAACTCTTTTTGACCTAGGTAGACCTTATATTTGATCCCCTAGACGTATCAAAATTTATTTTCAATAGATATATCACAAAGATAGTATAATTCATATTGAGGAAGTGACTTGACTCCTATGACTTCCTACCATTCCCGTGGAAATATAAAATAAGGTTGAATTTTATCATGGGTATGAACAACTGTTAAAAATAGTATAGATTCTTGTTTAACCAATTACCCAACATTAAGATGAAAATTATCATCAATAAAACTCCATCATTTTTGAAACCACTATCCACAACACTTGGGATGGTATGTGGGTTTTATCATTCACATGTTCAAAACCCATCATCTATGTCTTGTAGAATATCTCTTAAATCAATGGGATGATGTTTAAAAGGGAATCATGTGGGATAGATAATGATCAAAAAGCCCATTATTTGTATATACGTCTTTCACAATGTCCTCGAGGATTCAACATCAATGTTCTCTACCCTCCAGTTATTTTTTAATACATGGTGGAAAATACTGAAAAAAAGATGATTCTTTAAATAGAGTTTTAACAATAATTTCATCATTTAAATCTGTGACCTCACTTAATAATGAATCTTGTGCTAGCATCCCCACTGCCTTCTGAGGAATCTATAAAGATTCTATTTTACTAGTAGTAATTAAAATTACTAGACTTTTATTAACATTTTATATAAGTTGTACATTCCTTTCCATTTGAAATGATACAGATAATTTCACCCTTGGGTATGGGTGAATCCATGTATCATCATAGCAAAGTGATAGACCAAAATGAATAGCATTTGGAAGAACATGTATGAGAATCTAATTCTCCTCTATGGAAAACAAATACCAACATCAATGGACCAACATTAGGTGTCTTATGGATTGAATATAAAGTGGTACATGGAACATTGATTAAACGCCCCAAAATTTATGCCTGAAGAGACGTGACATGTAGTTTACATATATATTCTACCATTTATTTAGGTGGAAAGACAACCTCATGAATTTGAAACTTTGAAGATTTATCCTTAGAGTCTCCCCAAGCATTTATAGTTATACTACTAATTGGAATCCTATAAGGATTGAAATATAAGTGGTCATAAATGTTATGCATGATTTATTTTCATAGTTCATTAATGTGATGGGCCTCACTCCACCAACCCACACCAATATGTTCCTAAACTGTATATATAGGATGTTTTTTGATCTCCTTTATTCATTGGCTTTCATGTGATCCCCCACCCACCCTCATTACACTTTGATCCGTCTATAGATTCTATGCAGGGATCCTCCCGTGTAAATATGGAATTAGAGGTAATATAGTCATGACAACAAAAGAATGGATAACACCATGTTTCATCTTTATAACATGGATAAATTTATATTAATGGTGGAAAATATAACTCCACCCTTTTTTCATGTAGAGATCTGGTACAAACATAATTACATAGGGATAAAACCATCATATTGAATAGATTTATTGTTGGTAGTAACTTCCTCACACATTATGCTGTTGAAAAAACCCTATGGAACTGTGGAGTAGAAAAAACTTTCAGCACTATGGGAATCTTTCATTGGGAAATCCACCATCTTCATTTCTTTTTCTACAAAAAATGATTTCTTGTCAATGAATTATGCTGAAACTTGTTACAGAATTTCCACCCCATGAATAAGGGTATTATAAAGGTCCTCTTCATCCCACATGTTCAAATCACATGATACATTTAGGTTCCTTTCTATGTAATCCATAATAGATGAAGCAGGGGTAACATTACATACTTGTTCTACATACCAATGAAACATGTTAGTTTTTTCATAAAGAAGATGAAATGTGTTTATATGTGGACTCCACCAACTAACCATGTCTACCAAAAAAACAATTATTATAATTAGTGAGTGTTTAGGAGATCCAAATGCATAATATATCCCAAAATTTTTTATGTTATGAATAATTATTTAGTAGTATGATTCACCAAGAAGATCTATCCCATGACTATCCCAAATGCCCCTCATGACCAAGGGCCCCACATGGGAAACCATCTAAACATCTGTCCCCTGGGGGATCTCATTATTATTGATGGTTGAATATGGATGCTAGAATCTTATTTTGGATGGGACCCTCAAAATTATATCTACATAAACATAAATATATAACCATTTGGGAATTTTTTATTGATCTTATGAATACCTTATGACATTCCAGTTTGATCCCATGAAAGTCCCTAGACATGTTATCCATGTCTTGAAAAACCCCTTCAACATATCGATTTGATCATGTGAAAGCCCCTTGATAATTCATGGAATCAATAAATATAGACGATATTGATGAAAATCATGACAGATGTTAGTTATGAAACATTGATATGATGTCCATGATGACCAAGAATGGTTCACAAGAAACATGTGGTGTGATTAACTCCCCACCAAATCAATCCCATATTTGTGATTTAAGAACAATGTGAAATGGAGTATATATGGAGAGGTTATTCCAATAAATTCCCCTTGTCATTGAAAAAACACTCACATGTGAGCATAGATGTGACATCATACTTCTTAGAGGGGAGAACCATGAAATCTCAAGAGTTATTTGTGTAGTATGCTATGGGAATGAAATTTTAGAGTGTGTAGTTTTCAAATACACCACACATGGTCACTCCATTTGTCAATTGATGGAATATGGGATTTCCACTGGGATCACACAAAGGATATTCAGAATTTGTTAGGTCATGTGGGTCCTTAACTATCCATATTCTAAAAATCATTGAGACATTAACACAATAAAGGATAAAAACTTAAAAACATCATGTGAATAATGATATTTTAATTTTTTTGTGATTGGAAAATTAAAAATTCATGATCTATTCACAATTCAAGCTATTTTTTGGACTTTTTATCCATTTCAGGTGATTACCTTTGGAATTTTTCGGTAGATCATGAAAATTAATGCATATATATCATCTGATTCATTATAGGTACCCCTTACATGTTATCTTATTCACATTAATTCCTCTAGAAATTTTGTATAGATCATATGATAGACACTGGATATGTCAACCAGCTAACTTGGATTTCTTTTTACGTTTCATGATGTTCAGGTGAAATTCTTTCGACAAGTCAAACATTCACATTAATTCATCCATATAGGTTATCAAGATCTTGAGAAGTCACCTTGACATGTAAGACCCATCATGAATATTCCTCTTAATATGTTAGATGGTTCATGAAATATCCTCTGCACATGACATCTTAATCACATGAAAGCCCTTAGTCATTTCTACTTCAATCATGAAACGACCCTTATACACATCAAAAAGGAATCTTTAGACATGTTATATACACGTGTTTCACATTTTAGGATGATATTTCCAAACATGTAAACCTTGTCCAGCAGAAATACTCCGTCGTGTTCCCCCAAATTGACATGAATAATTGTGAATCCTTAATAAAAAACCACATCAATCAATTATTTACACCCTTTTTTGAAATAATTTTAGTTCCCTAGTTGTTAATCAGGAAATGATAACCATATATGAAATCATTTAAATATTTCATCACATTCAAAATTAAAACGGATATCTTTCCTAGTTACCATAAATCAATTCTTCTTATCCACCTTCAAGGGAAAAAACATCTAAAATATATAATATTTTTTAGAAATAATATTTTCTTGATGAAAATAATTTTATATGTAATGAATAATTAAAATTTTATACTTTACAATTCATCTATTATTTAGTATATACAATATAACATTTTTATATGTTAATTAGATTAAATATCATACATTAATCACCTCTATTAAATAGGTATCTTCCAATTATATTAATTATATTTTACCCATTTGGCTATATGTATATAAAAAGTATTAATGTATTCATAATGATCATATAAATGGAATATTCTCTTTAATAAATTATCATACCTAACCTTTTTAACATCATTATAAACCATTTATCATATTACATCATTTAATTATGAAAATATAAATCATATATATGATTTTTTACACCCATAATATAATTACGAAGGACAGAATAAAATTTTAGGGAGACCATAGGGAATAATAAATCAATCCTAGAATCAACTTAAAAAATTTGGGTTTTATTCTCTTATATATTTTAAAATTTGGATTTATATATATTTTATGAAATAATAATATTCTCATATTTTTATATATTAAGAATCATTTAAGAGATAAATTGTTTCCCATTTTTTCTTGTAATTGTATTTCACAAAAAATGGTGAGGAAATGTAAATTAATGAAGGAAACATTGTAATTGAAATTGGTGTGCTTCATTATCACCCATCTTAAAATTTTTATTTGGGATTTTTCTAATCTAGATTAAATATATGTGGATACATTTATCTTGTACATTTTTTTGTCATTACTTCTTTACTCTTCTAATTTGTCAACATAACATTAATATATAGATGTGCCAAAATTTATATTATATTATATCAATGATATAAAGTCATAATAAACTATTCTGTATATGTGTTCTCACACTTTAGTTTTAAGACATTTCATTTGATTATATGTGATGGATATAATATTTATTTTATTGAATGATAAACATTCATAATTGTGTGAAACAATGAGATTATTTGATAAAACACTACATGATATTCCTGTAGCCACAGGGAATCAAGAATATCATAGTGCCTAATATATATAGTGATCAACATTACATTTTTATGAAATCAGTTAATAATAATCTATGTAGATATAAATTTTATTATATTTATACTAATATAAAAAATCAAACAACATGTAATATGATTAGTATTTCACTTTAATATTCTTTATTCTACTTTAATTTAACACACATTTAATTGAATTATTATAAATTAAAAATAATGGTGTACCCATAAAATAACTGTAACATCCCAAGTATGTAATGAATAATATATATTTCTATATATTCCTATTAATGAACTAGATTGTTTTTTAGAGGCTTAAAATGAAAATAAATCCAATCTTAAGCACGGAATACACTAATATTTTTAAAAGATTGTTTTACTGCCTTTTGATAGAAAACCATTATTGAATCTATCTTTTGACAATATTATAAACTATGTTTGTCAAAATAAACATATTCTTTATAATTGGGATATCAAAATTTGCTTTGTGGGAATTTTTGGTATTTTTCTGATAATGTTCATTTTTTTTAATGAATAGTGAAAAATACTGCATTTCACATCAAAACTGCTTTTTAATCTAATTTATTTATATGATTAGATTATGTTTTGAATTTGTTTTGAAGTGAAATTAGAATATATTTTTACCATTTAATCCAATGGTGGTCATTGGAATCAATTTCACTTTGAAATTGGACTTAAACTAGTGTCAATCTTTTGATACTTATTGTTTCATAAAACACGCTATTTGCTCTGACAGCGGGAATTAATTATTAAATTAATTAAAGTGACTTATATGTTTTGAATTTTGTAAAATAAACTTAATTTTTTAATTCAGAATATCAAATATAGCTTAGGGTGAAGTTTTGGTATCTTTTTGAAAAACTTCAATTTTTGATTAATAGTGAAATCACTAAGTGGTAGTGAAAGAAACTGATTTTTCGTTTAAAAGAAATTTTGCCACCTTTGTGTTTTTAATTTCAAAAATCCGACATACATGGCTGTCATTAAGAAGTAAAATGTGTTTCAATGTGATTAAAATAATTTTTTGGTGAATAGTAACCTATTATTTTTTTAATCGTGATTAGTGGTAATTAGTGTAGTTTAAGGTAAAAATAATGCTTTAATAATATAAAATGACCTAGACACATGTCCTAACCTTATTGAATGTGTCATGGCCAACCAATACCAGCCATGGGTCAACTTGGGGACCCCATGGAACCACTTCGGTTGGGAAATGACATAAATAACTTTTTATTTAATGTAAAAGTAAAAATGACACAAACACAATATGTTTTACAAAAACAATTTTTAAATGGGGATATACAAGTCAGATTTTTGATTATAAATATTAATTGGAAATCTAAAACGATTTACTACATCATAGTAGTTTTTTTATAATTTTTTTACATTAAATAAATAATTGTATTTATGACATCATAATGATGTAGTGATTACCTCATTAATAAAGAATTTAAATAAAATGGAAAGATAATGTAATATCTAAGACCTACACATGTCCAAAACCTATTGGATTAGTAGATTTCGAACCCTTATCACCTTATCCTAGAATTATATCAATGTGGGACCATTTAAATCCGAAACTCATTTTCAAATAAAGTAACTTATCTTTACTTTCCAAGAGTGCCCCTCCTCTCCTCTTATAAAAGGCCCCCACCTCTACCTCTTTACCCACACTCCCAAAGCCTTTGGATCGGCCAACCCCTGACCATTTTGTCTCTCCACTTCCCTCTCTTCCTCTTTGAAGCCTAACTATGGGCATAAGACTTCCCAAGGAAGCCATTGAGCTCAAACCAAAGGGAGTTACTCGATTTTAAGGTAATGCCTTCACTTGAGTCCTTTTGTTTTAATTTGCTTCTCCAACCCCCTAAACTCTTTTTATTTATTTCTTTTGTAACAACTCCTGTAACTTCAATATACTAGAATGTTTTTATAAGAAGGATTCAAGCTACACTTATACACACCTACATCTAATGGTTAAATAACATACGGTTTCCGTGGATGGTGAACTTATGCCTCCCGAAACGATGGTTGTTCAACATTCTTTTAACACCTTAAAAGGTGTCCATTAAGATGTCACTATATTTATATATGATATATAATATGTTTATGTTTTCCTTAAGCTTCTGTATTTTTCTTTTTGTTCATACCTCTATGGTTTCCATTAAGGTTAAACGCGGTATCTTCATTTAAGGAAGTGCGGACTACCGCCCCCTCAAAGTGATTTGATTCGTTAAATACCACATGTGGGACGTATAAAGGATGGAACTATGATATCATATATGATATTATACTGGAAGTATAATATACCTTTATATAATTATGATTCCATTCTATAAATACGAAATAGAAATTAAAGTAGCGTTCATGTGTACGTACGGCTTACCGCCTTCATGAACGGTGCATTTCATTTCTTACCTCTAAATGATTATGTCATTTTATAAATTCATTCATTTACTGGTTATATATGACATATATGACAGATACATCATGAATACCATTCTGGATATAATGGATACATGAACAACATGTAATTATAAAGGGCTTATTTTTGACTCAAGTACCAATGATCGTTAAAACGACCGTTATTAACTTAAATAATTACATCGTGTTCATGACATGGCAATAAGTGATATAAAAGGAATAATGAACTTGAAAAAGGTTCTTAATCAAGTAGAAATTAACACAAGTTTATTATTCAGGACATTAAAGAACGATCGACTCAAGTCGGACCCGAGGTATGGGACTTCGTCTCAATCTCCTTTCATTGAGGAATATTTTATTTTATACACAACTTTCTTTTATACGGTGTATAAACCCCTTTGGCTTTTATGTCTATTCAAAAGGAATATTTTTTATACGAAGCGTTTAGTAAACGACAAAAGGGAATGTTTTTGTCGTACGTATGCGGCAACAACGACATCTCCGCCATCGTGACCGTTATTTGAGTTTCGGATTCCTCTACAAGCCATACCTTCTTTTTAAAAGAAAAATAAATACCATGTTTTAATTTTCTTTTATTTTGGTATCGAAAATGGTTTTTAGAATGTTTTTATATCAATGTGTTGTATTGATATCTTGTGATTGAAAGGTGGGAATGTTATATTTCCTTTATGCATGTTTTATGTGATATGATTATGTTGAGGTTCTTGGGAATTATTATGAAAACGGGTGGTTCCATGATAAACTAAGGGCAGGTGAGCCCGATATAGCTCTCCAACGCATTGGGTAACGTGAAGGAGTGAAATGTTAAGGTTTATCTGAAGAGATTTAGGGAATATACTATGATGGGTATTCCAAACGTAACCAAGAGAGTTACTCCTTACGTAAGAATGTTATGAATGCCTCAAGTTACCTTTATGTCTTATGATTTCTATGATTTATTCATGATTTGATTAGGTATGTTAAAGTGATTATGTTTTATGGGTAATGTATGATCTCATCCTTATGTATATATGTACCCATGTTTCCTTTCCATATTTTTTTATCCCTTACTGAGCTTTTTATTCTCATCCCAAGTTTTTTGAAATGTTTTTCACTGGTCAAGGGAAAGGTACATGATATGATGATAGTTTCAAGGAAGTGTCAAGAAAGAATCCATGTTTATTTTAAATATGTTTCCATTGATGGGAATGAAGAATACTATCTTTATGTTACCACTTTTTTTATATGTGGAATGTAATGCATGTTTTATGATCTAATACTCTAAAACTCTAAACCCGAAAAGATCCTCAATGTGTAATCTTGTAATAACTCAATATTAAGTAAGGTTTAAGGTCGGGGACTTATAGTTTGTATCAAAGGTAGGTTTAGATAACTTTAGGAGTTATAATTCTATTAAATGATTATCCAAAATTTTTTTTTTTGAAATTATATAGCATTTGAAGATTACCATGTTGCTTCATGTAACACATATTTGTTCAGAATGGTTTTCCGTAGAGGAAACAGGGAAGCAGTGCTAGGAAGGCATACATAAGGAAATAACCTTCCGAATCATCATCCTGAGATGGTCGGAATTGGAACTAAACAGTTTGTTGTAGTGATGGCATAGTTGACTCAGGCTATAAATGGTGGTGGTATCCATGCACGAGATCAGCCAGATGAACCGCAGAGGAACATGTCCGTGGTGGAACATTTCATGAGGAAACATCCCACATCATTCAGAGGATCATCTGACCCTGTGTTAGCTGAAGGATGGTATAAAGCACTGGAGAAGATTTTCGATGTCATGGTGTGTTCAGACAATCAAAAGGTTAGTATTTCTATTTACCGTTTGGAGGGTGAGGTAGATCAGTGGTGGTCTATGGTTAAAAATATCAGGGACACTGATGATATTGATGCTCTCGACTGGGATGAATTCAAAGGTATGTTTCTTGAGATGTAATTTCCTAAGGCTATTCGACTTAGGATGGAAAATAAATTCTTGGAATTGAGGCAAGAGGAAGACTCAGTGGGTGCCTATGAAGAAAGGTTCACTCGATTGGAAAGGAATTCTCCAAATTTTATCTGAGACCTTGATAGTAAAATCAATCATTTTTACTCAGGATTAAATCCAAAATATCAAAGGGAATTAGCTTCTCGTGAGGTTAAAAGTTATGAAAAGCTTGTTCGATTTGCTGAGAAGGTGGAAATGGAGATTGCTGATGACCAAGTGTTCTATAACAACCAGCAGAAGAAGATACCGAGGTGGCAGGAGAAAGGTAAGAATTCTTCAAAAAAGTCTGATGGTAAGAAAACTAAGTTTCCAGTTTGCGATAGATGTGGAAAAAGGCATGCGGGGGAATGTCTTCTGAATTCTGGAAAGTGCTACTGATGTGGTAAGATGGGACATATGGCTCGTGATTGCACTGGAAAAGATCAGGGTGATGGTAAGACCAAATTTGATTTACAGTTAGTGAAATGTTATAAGTGCAATGAGATGGGTCACTATGAAAATGAGTGTCCGACAAAGAGATTGGGTGATGGTAATCAGTTAGACTACAAGCATAAAGGGGTGGTGAAGTCCTTTGCAACTACTTCAGCAGATGTCGGGCCATCAAATGAAGTTGTATCAGGTACTTTGTTTGTTTTTTCAGATTATGCTAGTGTGTTGTTTGATTCGGGGTCTACACATTCTTTCATCTCTGAATCCTTTTCTAGTATAATGGGAATACCATCTGAAGAAGTGACTCCTGATCTTGTGGTAAAAACACCTGGGGGAAATGTTGAGGCAAAAAGAATTTATAAGAATCTTCCTATCCTTATCTGTGGAAAGAACCTACTTGAAAACCTTATTGTTCTACCTATAGTAGAGTTTGATGTTATCCTGGGTATGGATTGGCTCTCTATTTACCATGATAAGATTGAATGTAGAGCTAAAAAAGTTTCTTTTCAGAAATACATTCAGTTTGTGTACATGAATGAACCCTTACTGTTGATAACTTATCAAGAGGCCATGAAACTTATAAAAGATGGAAATTAATGTTACCTTTCACACATCGTTGAAAATAAAGGAACTGTTCAGATTAAGGATGTGCTAGTGGTAAATGAGGATCCTGATGTTTTTCCTGATTAGCTTTCTAGAATAATACCAGATCAGGAAGTTGAGTTTAGTGTTGACATAGTTCCTGATTCTAAGCCAATTTCAAAACCCCTTATCGAATGTCTGAAATTGAACTTTTAGAGTTGAAAGAGAAATTGCAAGATTTTTTTAGAGAAAGGTTTCATTCGACCTAGCACATCACCTTGGGGTGCTCCTGTTTTATTTGTTAAAAAGAATTATGGTTCTATGAGACTTTGCATTGATTATAGAGCCTTTAATAACATCACTGTTAAGAACAAATATCCTTTTCCTCATATCGATGATTTGTTTGATCAGCTACAGGGAGCTCAGTTTTTTTCAAAGATTGACCTAAGATCGGGGTACCATCAGCTGAAGGTAAAGGAGGTACATATTCCGAAGACCGCGTTTCGTACGAGATATGGCCATTATGAATTTGTATTAATGCCTTTTGGGCTAACCAATGCACCTGCTGTATTCATGGACTTAATGAATATAATTTTCCATGAGTTCTTGGATAAGTTTGTGGTGGTTTTCATTGATTATATTTTGGTGTTTTCTAAAAGTAAAGAGGAGCATGAAAGACATTTAAGGGTTATCTTGAAAACCTTAAAAGAAAAGAAATTGTATGGGAAATTCAGCAAGTGTGAGTTTTGGTTGAAACAAATTTCTTTCCTTGGTCACATTGTTTCTAAAGATGGAATAACTGTTGATCCTTCAAAAACAAAAGTTATGGAAGATTTACCACGACCCACAAATGTAACCGAGATTCGTAGAATCCTCGGTTTGGCAGGATATTACACAAGGTTTGTTAGAAATTCTTCACGGTTATCTAGTCAAATGACTAAGCTAACTAGGAAGGGTGTTAAGTTTATCTGGACAAAAGAATGTGATGATTGTTTTCAGGAATTGAAAAGAAGATTGGTGAATGCTCCGGTTTTGGCACTACCTTCCAGGAATGGTGAGTTTGTTATATACAGTGATGCTTCATTGAAAGGACTTGGTTGCATCCTAATGCAGAATGATCAGGTAATTTCTTATGCTTCACAACAGTTGAAGACACAGGAGGTAAATTACCCTACACAAGATCTAGAATTAGCTGCTGTTGTTTTTGCTTTAAAATTTTGGAGGCATCATTTGTATGGAGTAAAGTGTGAAATATATACCGATCACAAAAGTTAAAAGTATATATTCACTCAGAAAGAATTGAACATGAGACAAAGGAGATGTCTAGAATTAATCAAGGATTATGATTGTACAATTCATTTCCATCCAGGAAATGCAAATAAAGTGGCTGATGCTTTGAGTCAAAAAAGTAATGCTTCATTAGAAATGTTGAGTTTGGAACGTGATCCTTTCGTTAAGGATTTGATGAACTTTGGCATAGAATTTGTTGGTGCAGGAAGTTCTTCTATTTTGTTTTAGGTATCAGTGAGATCATCTCTATCAGATAGAATCAAGAAAGCACAGAAGCAAGAAAGTGAGTTGCAGAAAAAGGTAGAGCTGGTTCAGAAAGTTAAGTTGCATGAATTCAACATTGATAATGATTGTGTTTTGAGATTTGGGAAGAGATTGTGTGTGCCTTGTGATTCACAGTTGAAAAGAGAGTTGTTATGTGAAGCTCATAGTTCTCCGTTTTATGTTCATCCAGGCAGTACTAAGATGTATAGAGATCTGCAGGAGTATTACTGGTGGGATGGAATGAAAAGAGATATTGATGACTTTACTGTGAAGTGTTTGACTTGTCAACATGTTAAATTAGAGCGGCAGTTACTGAAAGGGATTCTTCAGCCTTTACCAGTGCCAGAGTGGAAATGGGAGAATATATCCATGGACTTTGTTGTGGGATTACCGAAGACATCTCGAGGTAATAATGCAATCTGGGTTATTGTTGATCGCTTGACCAAGTCTGCTAATTTCCTTGCTATACGAGATACTTTTTCCCTGGATCAACTTTCCCGTTTGTATCTGAAAGAGATAGTCAGGTTACATGGAGTTCTCTCTCCATTGTATCTGATCATGATCCCAGGTTCACTTCTAACTTTTGAAAAGGTCTTCAGAAGTCATTGGGTACTGAATTAAATTTTAGTACATCTTTTTATCCTTAATCAGATGGGCAGTCGGAATGAACAATTCAGACCTTGGAGGATATGCTACGTTCTTGCTCTATGGATTATCAGGGAAGTTGGGACCAACATCTTTCTTTGGTTGAATTTTCATATAATAATAGTTTTCATTCTAGTATACAGATGGCACCATTTGAGGCATTATATGGGAAGCGGTGTCGAACTCCAGCTTTCTGGGATGAAGTGGGTGAAAGGAAGTTGATGGGACCAGAATTGGTAGAAAAGTTGGCAGAAAAAGTTCAGCTGATTCAGAAGCACATGAGAATAGCTCAGAGTAGGCAGAAGAGTTATGAAGACAACAGGAGGAAGGATCTATCTTTTGAGGTAGGTGATCATGTTTTTCTCAAGGTTTCTCCTCGGAAAAGTGTGATGAGATTTGGTAAGAAAGGAAAGCTGAGTCCAAGGTTTATTGGACCATATGAAATTCTGGAGAGAGTTGGATCAGTTTCTTACCGAGTGGCATTACCTCCGAGATTATCTCAGGTACACAATGTTTTTCATGTTTCGATGTTGAGAAAGTACATGCCAGATCCATCTCATGTTTTGAGTCCAGAGGTAGTTCAGCTGGAAGAGAAACTATCTTATAAGGAACAACTGGGGAAAATTCGTGACCACATGGAGCAAGTGTTACGGAATAAGGTGATTCACCAGGTAAAGGTTTTGTGAAAAAACCACATGATTGAAGAGGCAACATGGGAATCTGAAAATGCAATGAGGGATAAGTACCCCCATTTATTTGATAAGTAAATAAATTGCGGGGACACAATTTTCTAAAGGGGGGAAGGATGTAACATCCCAAGTATGTAATGAATAATAGATATTTTTATCTATTCCTATTAATGAACTAGATAGTGTTTTAGAGGCTTAAAATGAAAATAAATCCAATCTTAAGCATGGAATACACTAATATTTTTAAAAGATTATTTTACTGCCTTTGGATGGAAAACCATTTTTGAATCTATATTTTGAAAATTTTATAAAATATGTTTTTTAAAATAAACTTATTCTTTATGATTGGGACATCAAAATTTACTTTGTGTGAATTTTTGGTATTTTTTTTGACAATGTTCATTTTTTAATGAATAGTGAAAAATACTGCATTTTACATCAAAACTAAATTTTAATCTAATTTATTATATGATTTGATTATGTTTTGAATTGGTTTTGAAGTTAAATTATAATATATTTTTACCATTTTATCCAATGGTGGTCATTGGAATCAATTTCACCTTGAAATTGGACTTAAACTGGTGTCAATCTTTTGATACATATTGTTTCATAAAACACGCTATTTACTCTGACAGCGGGAATTAATTATTAAATTAATTAATGTGACTTATATGTTTTGAATTTCTTAAAATAGACTTCATTTTTGAATTCAAAATATCAAATATAGCTTAGGGTGACGTTTTGGTATTTTTCTGAAAAACATCAATTTTTGATGAATAGTGAAATCACTTAGTGGTAGTTAAAGAAACTGATTTTTCGTTTAAATGATATTTTTCCACCTATGTGTTTTTAATTTCAAAAATCCGACATACATGGTTGTCATTAAGAAGTAAAATGTGGTTCAATGAGATTAAAATAATTTTTTGGTGAATACTAACTTATTATGTTTTTAATCGCGATTAGTGGTAATTAGTGTAGTTTAAGGTAAAAATAATGTTTTAATAATATAAAATTACCTAGACACATGTCCTAACCTTATTTGATGTGTCATGGCCGACCAAGACAAGCCATGGGTCAACTTGGGGAACCCATGGAACCACTTTGGTTGGGAAATGACATAAATAACTTTTTATTTAATGTAAAAGTAAAAATGACACAAACATAATATGTTTTACGAAAAAAAATTTTAAATGGGGTTATACAAGTCAGATTTTTTATTATAAATATTAATTGGAAATCTAAAAAGATTTCCTACATCATAGTAGTTTTTTATAATTTTTTTAAATTAAATAAATAAATGTATTTATGACATCATAATGATGTAGCGATTAACTCATTAATAAAGGATTTAAATAAAATGGAAAGATAATGTAATATCTAAGACCTAAACATGTCCAAAACCTATTGGATGAGTGTATTTATAACCCTTATCACCTTATCCTAGAATTATATCAATTTGGGACCATTTAAATCCGAAACTCATTTTCAAATAAAGTAACTTGTCTTTACTTTCCAAGAGTGCCCCTCCTCTCCTCTTATAAAAGGCCCCCAACTCTACCTCTTTACCCACACTCCAAAAGCCTTTGGATCGGCCAACCCCTGCCAATTTTGTCTCTACACTTCCCTATATTACTCCTTGAAGCCTCAATTTGGGCAAAAGACTTCCCAAGGAAGCCATTGAGCTCAAACCAAAGGGAGTTACCCGATTTTAAGGTAATGACTTCACTTGAGTCCTTTTGTTTTATTTTTCTTCTCCAACCCCTAAACCCTTTTTATTTATTTCTTTTGTAACAACTCCAATATCTTCAATATACTATAATGTTATTATAAGAAGGATTCAAACTACACTTACACACACCTACATCTAATGGTTAAATAACATACGGTTTCCGTGGATGGTGAATTTATACCTCCCGAAACGATGATTGTTCAACATTCTTTTAACACCTTAAAAGGTGGAAATTAAGATGTCACAATATTTATATATGATATATAATATGATTATGTTTTCCTTAAGCTTCTTTATTTTTCTTTTCGGTCATACCTCTATGGTTTCCATTATGGGTAAACGCGATATCGTCATTTAAGAAAGTGCGGACTACCGCCCCCTCAAAGTGATTTGATTCGTTAAATACCATATGTGGGACGTATAAAGGATGTAAATATGATATTATATATGATATTATACTGGAATTATAATATACCATTATATCATTATGATTCCATTCTATAAATACGAAATTGAAATGAAAGTAGTGTTCATGCGTACGTACGGCTTACCGTCTCCATGAACGGTGCATTTCATTTCTTACCTCTAAATGATTATGTAATATTATAAATTCATGCATTTACTCGATATATATGAAATATATGACATCTACATCATGAATACCATTCTGGATATAATGGATACATGAAAAACATGTAATTATAAAGGGCTTATTTTTGACTCAAGTACCAATGATCGTTAAAACGACCGTTATTAACTTAAATAATTACATCGTGTTCATGACATGGTAATAAGTGATATAAAAGGAATAATGAACTTGAAAAAGGTTCTTAAGAAAGTAGAAATTAACTCAAGTTTATTATTCAGGACATTAAAGAACGATCGACTCAAGTCGGACCCGAGGTATGGGACTTCGTCTCAATCTCCTTTCATTGAGGCATATTTTATTTTATACACAACTTTCTTTTATATGGTGTATAAACCCCTTTTACTTTTACGTTTATTCAAAAAGAATCTTTTTTATACGAAGCATTTACTAAATGACAAAAGGGATTTTTTTTGTCATACGTATGTGGCGACAACCACTTCTCCGCCGCCGTGACAGTTATTTGAGTTTCGGCTTCCCTTACAAGCCATACCTTATTTTTAAAAGAAAAATAAATACCATGTTTTAATTTTACTTTATTTTGGTATTGAAAATGGTTTTTATAATGTTTTAATATCAATGTGTTGTATTAATATCTTGTGATTGAATGGTGGGAATGTTATCTATCCTTTATGCAAGTTTTATGTGATATGATTATGTTGAGGTTTTTGGGCATTATTATGAAAACGGGTGGTTCCGTGATAAAATAATGGCGGGTGAGCACGATATAGCTCTCCAATGCATTGGGTAACGTGAAGGAGTGAAACTTTAAGGTTTCTCCGAAGAGATTTAGGGAATATACTGTGATGGGTATTCCAAACGTAACCAAGAAGGTTACTCCCAACGTAAGAATGTTATGAATGCCTCATGTTACCTTTATGTCTTATGATTTCTATGATTTATTCATAATTTGATGAGTTATGTTAAAGTTCTTATGTTTTATGGGTAATTTATGATCTCATCCTTATGTATATATGTACCCATGTTTCCTTTCCATATTTTTATATCCCTTACTGAGCATTTTATGCTCATCCCATGTTTTTTGAAATGTTTTTCACAGGTCAAGGGAAAGGTACATGATATGATGATAGTGTCAAGGAAGTGTCAAGAAAGAATACTTTTTTATTTTAAATATGTTTCCATTGATGGGAATGAAGAATACTATCTTTATGTAACCACTTTGTTTATTAGTGGAATTTAATGCATGTTTTATGATCAAATTCTCTAAAACTCTAAACCCGAAAAGATCATCAATGTGTAATCTTGTAATAACTCAAGATTAGGTAGGGTTTATGGTCGGGGCCTTATAGTTGGTATCAAAGGAAGGTAGATAACATTAGGAGTTATAATTCTATTAAATGATTATCCAAAAATATTTTTTTTTGAAATGATATAACATTTGAAGATTACCATGTTGCTTCATCTAAGACATGTTTTTTCAGAATGGTTTTCCGTAGAGGAAATAGGGAAGCAGTGCTAGGAAGGTATATAGAAGGAAATAACCTTCCGAATCATCATCCTGAGATGGTCAGAATTGGAACTGAACAGTTTGTTGTAGTGATGGCACAGTTGACTCAGGCTATAAATGGTGGTGGTATCAATGCACGTGATCAGCCAGATCAACTGCAGAGGAACATGTCAGTGGTGGAACATTTCATGAGGCAACATCCCCATTCATTCAGAGGATCATCTGACCCTGTGTTAGCTGAAGGGTGGTTTGAAGCACTAGAGAATATTTTCGATGTCATGGGGTGTTCAGACAATCAAAAGTTTAGTCTTGCTATTTACCGTTTGGAGGGTGAGGCAGATCAGTGGTGGTCGATGGTTAAAAATATCAGGGACGCTGATGAGATTGATGCTATCGACTGGGATGAATTCAATGGTATGTTTCTTGAGAAGTATTTTCCTAAGTCTATTCGACTTAGGATGGAACAGAAATTCTTGGAATTGAGGCAAGAGGAAGACTCAGTGGATGCCTATGAAGAAAGGTTCACTCGATTGGCAAGGTATGCTCCAAATTTTATCTGAGACCTTGATAGTAAAATCAATCATTTTTACTCAGGATTAAAGCCAAAATATCGATGGGAATTAGCTTCTCGTGAGTTTAAAAGTTATGAAAAGCTTGTTAGATTTGATGAGAAGGTGTAAATGGAGATTGCTGATGACCAAGTGTTCTATAACAACCATTAGAAGAAGAGACCAAGGTGGCAGCAGAAAGGTAATAATTCTTCAAAAAAGTATAATGGTAGAAAACTATGTTTCCAGTTTGTGATAAATGTGGAAAAAGGCATACGGGGGAATGTCTTCTGAATTTTTGAAAGTGCTACCGATGTGGTAAGATGGGACATAAGGCTCGTGATTGCACTGGAAAAGATCAGGGTGATGGTAAGACCAAATTTTATTTACAGTTAGTGAAATGTTATAAGTGCAATGAGATGGGTCACTATGCAAATGAGTGTCTGACAAAGAGCTTGGGTGATGGGAAGCAGTTAGACTACAAGTAGAAAGGGGTGGTGAAATCCTTTGGAACTTCTTCAGAATATGTCGGGCCATCAAATGAAGTTGTATCAAGTACTTTTTTTGTTTTTTCAGATTATGCCAGTGTGTTGTTTGATTCGGGGTCTACACATTCATTCATCTCTGAATCCTTTTCTAGTAAAATGGGAATACCATCTCAAGAAGTGACTCCTGAACTTGTGGTAAATACACCTAGAGGGAAATGTTGAGGCAGAAAGAATTTATAAGAATCTTCCTATCCTTATCTGTGGAAAGAACCTACTTGCAAACCTTATTGTTCTACCTCTAGTAGAGTTTGATGTTATCCTGGGTATGGATTGGCTCTCTATTTACCATGCTAAGATTGAATGTAGAGCTAAATACGTTTCTTTTCATAAATACTTTCAGTTTGTGTACAAGAATGAACCCTTACTATTGATAACATATCAAGAGGCCAAGAAACTTGTAAAAGATGGAAATGAATGTTACCTTGCACACATCGTTGAAAATAAAGGAATTGTTCAGATTAATGATGTGCCAGTGGTAAATGAGTATCCGGATGTTTTTCCTGATGAGTTTCCTAGAATAATACCAGATCGGGAAGTAGAGTTTACTGTTGACTTAGTTCCTGTTGCTAAGCCAATTTCAAAACCCCCTTATCGAATGGCTGAAATTGAACTTTTAGAGTTGAAGGAGCAATTGCAAGATTTATTAGAGAAAGGTTTCATTCGACATAGCACATCACCTTGGGGTGCTCCTGTTTTATTTGTTAAAAAGAAAGATGGTTCTACGAGACTTTTCATTGATTATAGTGCCTTGAATAACATCACTGTTAAGAAAAAATATCCTTTGCCTCATATCAATGAATTGTTTGATCAGCTCCAGGGAGCTCAGTTTTTTTCAAAGATTGACCTGAGATCGGGGTAACATCAGCTGAAGGTAAAGGAGGAAGATATTCGGAAGACTGCATTCCGTACGAGATATGGCCATTATGAATTTGTAGTAATGCCTTTTGGGCTAACCAATGCACCTGTTGTATTAATGGACTTAATGAATAGAATTTTCCATGAGTTCTTGGATAAGTTTGTGGTGGTTTTCATTGATGATATTTTGGTGTTTTCTAAAATTAAAGAGGAGAATGATAGACATTTAAGGGTTATCTTGCAAACCTTAAAAGAAAATAAATTGTATGGGAAATTCAGCAAGTGTGAGTTTTGGTTGCAACAAATTTCTTTCCTTGGTCACATTGTTTCTAAAGATGGAATAACTGTTGATCCTTCAAGAACAAAAGTTTTGGAAGAATGGACAAGACCCACAAATTTAACCGAGATTCTTAGATTCCTTGGTTTGGCAGGATATTACGGATGGTTTGTTAGAAACGTTTCACGGTTATCTAGTCCAATGACTAAGCTAACTTGGAAGGGTGTTAAGTTTATCTGGAAAAAAGAATGTGATGATTATTTTCAAAAATTGAAAAGAAGATTGGTGAATTCTCCAGTTTTGGCACTACCTTCCAGGAATGGTGAGTTTGTTATATACAGTGATGCTTCATTTAAAGGACTTGGTTGCGTCCTAATGCAGAATGATCAGGTAATTTCTTATTCTTCACAACAGTTGAAGACTCGTGAGGTAAATTATCCTACACATGATCTGGAATTAGCTGCTATTGTTTTCGCTTTAAAAATTTGGAGGCAACATTTGTATGGAGTAAAGTGTGAAATATATACCAATCAAAAAAGTTTAAAGTATATATTCACTCAGAAAGAAATTAACATGAGACAAAGGAGATGGATAGAATTAATCAAGGATTATGATTGTACAATTCATTACCATCCGGGAAAAGCAAATAAAGTGGCTGATTCTTTGAGTTGAAAAAGTAGTGCTTCATTAGCAATGTTGCATTTGGAACGTGATCCTTTGGTTAAGGATTTGATGAACTTTAACATAGAATTTGTTGGTGCATGATGTTATTCTGTTTTGTTTCAGGTATCAGTGAGATCATCTCTATCAGATAGAATCAAGAAAGCACAGAAGCAAGACAGTGAGTTGCAGAAAAAGGTAGAGCTGGTTCAGAAAGGTAAGTTGCCTGAATTCAACATTGATAATGATTGTGTTTTGAGATTTGGGGAGATATTGTGTGTGCCTTGTGATTCACAGTTGAAGAGAGAGTTGTTATGTGAAGCTCATAGTTCTCCGTTTTCAGTTCATCTAGGTAGTACTAAGATGTATAGAGATCTGCAGGAGTATTACTGGTTGGATGGAATGAAAGGAGATATTGCTGACTTTACTGTGATGTGTTTGACTTATCAACAGATTAAAGGAGAGCGGAAGTTACCAAAAGGGATGCTTCAGCCTTTACCAGTGCCAGAGTGGAAATGGGAGAATATATCCATGGACTTTGTTGTGGGATTACCGAATACATCTCGAGGTAATAATGAAATCTGGGTTATTGTTGATTGCTTGACCAAGTCTGCTCATTTCCTTCCTATACGAGATACTTTTTCCCTGGATCAACTTTCCCGTTTTTATCTTAAAGAGATAGTCAGGTTACATGGAGTTTTCTCTCCATTGTATCTGATCTTGATCCCAGGTTCACTTCTAACTTTTGAAAAGGCCTTCAGAAGTCATTGGGTACTGAAATAAATTTTAGTACAGCTTTTTATCCTCAATCAGATGGGCAGTCGGAACGAACAATTCAGACCTTGCAGGATATGCTACGTTCTTTCTCTATGGATTAACAGGGAATTTGGGACCAACATCTTTTTTGGTGGAATTTTCATATAATAACACTTTTCATTTCAGTATACAGATGGCACCATTTGAGGCATTATATGGGAAGCGGTGTCGAACTCCAGCTTTCTGGGATGAAGTGGGTGAAAGGAAGTTGATGGGACAAGAATTGGTAGAAGAGTTGGCAGAAAAAGTTCAGTTGATTCAGAAGCACATGAGAACAGCTCAGAGTAGGCAGAAGAGTTATGCAGACAACAGGAGGACGGATCTATCTTTTGAGGTAGGTGATCATGTTTTTCTAAAGGTTTCTCCGTGGAAAAGTGTGATGAGATTTGGTAAGAAAGGAAAGCTGATTCCATGGCTTATTGGACCATATGAAATTCTGGAGAGAGTTGGATCAGTTGCTTACCAAGTGTCTTTACCTCCGAGTTTATCTAAGGTACACAATGTTTTTCACGTTTCGATGTTGAGAAAGTATATGCCAGATCCATCTCATGTTTTGAGTCCGGAGGTAGTTCAACAGTAAGAGAAACTATATTATGAGGAACAACTGGTCTAGATTCTTGACCACTGGGAGCAAGTGTTACGAAATAAGGTGATTCACCAGGTAAAGGATTTGTGGAAAAACCACATGATTGAAGAGGCAACATGGGAATCTGAAAATGAAATGAGGGATAAGTACCCCCATTTATTTGATAAGTAAATAAATTGCGGGGACACAATTTTCTAAAGGGGGGACGGATGTAACATCCAAAGTAAGTAATGAATAATAGATATTTTTATCTATTCCTATTAATGAACTAGATAGTGTTTTAGAGGCTTAAAATGAAAATAAATCCAATCTTAAGCATGGAATACACTAATATTTTTAAAAGATTATTTTACTGACTTTTGATGGAAAACCATTTTTGAATCTATCTTTTGAATTTTTTATAAACTATGTTTGTCAAAATAAACTTATTCTTTATGATTGGGACATCAAAATTTACTTTGTGTGAATTTTTGGTATTTTTTTGACAATGTTCATTTGTTTAATGAATAATGAAAAATACTGCATTTTACATCAAAACTGATTTTTAATCTAATTTTTTATATTATTTGATTATGTTTTGAATTTGTTATGAAGTGAAATTAGAATATATTTTTACCATTTAATCCAATGGTGGTCATTGGAATCAATTTCACATTGAAATTGGACTTAAACTAGTGTCAATCTTTTGTTACTTGTTGTTTCATAAAACACGCTATTTGCTCTGACAGCGGGAATTAATTTTTAAATTAATTAATGTGACTTATATTTTGTGAATTTAGTAAAATAGACTTCATTTTTGAGTTCAGAATATCAAATATAGCTTAGGGTGACGTTTTGGTATTTTTCTGAAAAACTTCAATTTTTGATGAATAGTGAAATCACTAAGTGGTAGTTAAAGAAATTGATTTTTCGTTTAAATGAAATTTTTCCTCCTTTGTGTGTTGAATTTCAAAAATCCGACATACATGGTTGTCATTAAGAAGTAAAATGTGGTTCAATGAGATTAAAATAATTTTTTGGTGAATAGTAACTTATTAAGTTTTTAATCGCGATTAGTGGTAATTTGTGTAGTTTAAGGTAAAAATAATGATTTAATAATATAAAATGACCTAGAAACATGTCCTAACCTTATTTGATGTGTGATGGCCGACCAATACAAGCCATGGGTCAACTTGGGGACCCCATGGAACCACTTTGGTTGGGAAATGACATAAATAACGTTTTATTTAATGTAAAAGTAAAAATGACACAAACATAATATGTTTTACAAAAACAATTTTTAAATGAGGTTATACAAGTCATATTTTTGATTATAAATATTCATTGGAAAGATAAAAATATTTACTACATCATAGTAGTTTTTTTATAATATTTTGACATTATATAAATAAATGTATTTATGACATCATAATGATGTAGCGATTACCTCATTAATATAGGATTTAAATAAAATGGGAAGATAATGTAATATATAAGATCTACACATGTCCAAAACCTATTGGATGAGTGTATTTCGAGCCCTTATCACCTTATCCTCTAATTATATCAATGTGGGGTCATTTAAATCTGAAACTCATTTTAAAATAAAGTAACTTATCTTTACTTTCCAAGAGTACCCCTCCTCTCGTCTTATAAAAGGCCCCCAGCTCTACCTCTTTACCCACACTCCCAAAGCCTCTGGCTCGGCCAAACCCTGCCCATGTTGTCTCTACACTTCCCTATATTACTCCTTGAAACATCACTTTGGGCAGAGGGCTTCCCAAGGAAGCCTTTGAGCTCAAACCAAAGGGAGTTACCCGATTTTAAGGTAATGCCTTCACTAGAGTCCTTTTGTTTTATTTTGCTTCTCCAACCCCCTAAACGCTTTTTATTTAATTCATTTGTAAAAACTCCAGTATCTTAAATATACTAGAATGTTTTTATAATAAGGATTAAAGCTACACTTACACACACCTACATCTAATGGTTAAAGAACATACGGTTTCCGTGGATGGTGAATTTGTGCCTCCCGAAACGATGATTGTTCAACATTCTTTTAACACCTTCAAAGGTGGCCATTAAGATGTCACTATATTTATATATGATATATAATATGTTTATGTTTTCCTTAATCTTCTGTATTTTTCTGTTTGGTCATACCTTTATGGTTTCCATTATGGGTAAACGCGATATCTTCATTTAAGGAAGTGCGGACTACTGCCCCCTCAAAGTGATTTGATTCGTTAAATACCATATGTGGGACGTATAAAGGATGGAACTATGATATTATATATGATATTATAATGGAATTATAATATAACTTTATATAATTATGATTCCATTCTATAATTGAGAAATAGAAATGAAAGTAGCGTTCATGCGTACGTACGGCTTACCGTCTCCATGAACGGTGCATTTCATTTCTTACCTCTAAATGATTATGTAATATTATAAATGCATGAATTTACTGGATATATATGAAATATATGACATCTATATCATGAATACCATTCTGGATATAATGGATACATGAACAACATATAATTATAAAGGGCTTATTTTTGACTCGAGTACCAATGATCATTAAAACGACCGTTATTAACATAAATAATTACATAGTGTTCATGAAATGGTAACAAGTTATATAAAAGGAATAATGAACTTTATAAAAGGTTCTTAAGCAAGTAGAAATTAACTCATGTTTATTATTTAGGACATTAAAGAATGATAGAGTCAAGTAGGACCCGAGGTATGGGACTTCGTCTCAATCTCCTTTCATTGAGGCATATTTTATTTTATACACAACTTTCTTTTATACAGTGTATAAAACCCTTTGAATTTTACGTTTATTAAAAAGGAATCTTTTTTATACGAAGCGTTTACTATATGAAAAAAGGGAATGTTTTTGTCATACGTAGGCGGCGACAACGACTTCTCTGCCGTCATGACCGTTATTTGAGTTTCAGCTTCCTCTACAAGCCATACCTTCTTTTTAAAAGAAAAATAAATACCATGTTTTAATTTTAGTTTATTTTGGTATCGAAAATGGTTTTCATAATGTTTTTATATCAATGTTTTGTATTGATATCTTTTGATTGAAAGGTGGGAATGTTATGTTTCCTTTATGCATGTTTTATGTGATATGATTATGTTGAGGTTCTTGGGAATTATTATGAAAACGGGTGGTTCCGTGATAATCTAAGGGTGGGTGAGCCCGATATAGCTCTCCAATGCATTGGGTAACGTGAAGGAGTGAAACTTTAAGGTTTCTCCGAAGAGATTTAGGGAATATACTGTGATGGGTATTCCAAACGTAACCAAGACGGTTACTCCCTACGTAAGAATGTTATGAATGCCTCAAGTTACCTTTATGTCTTATGATTTCTATGATATATTCATGATTTGATGAGGTATGTTAAAGTGATTATGTTTTATGGGTAAAGTATAATATCAACCTTATGTATATATGTACCCATGTTTCCTTTCCATATTTTTATATCCCATACTGAGCTTTTTATGCTCATCCCACGTTTTTTGAAATGTTTTTCACAGGTCAAGGGAAAGGTACATGATATGATGATAGTTTCAAGGAAGTGTCAAGAAAGAATCCATGTTTATTTTAAATATGTTTCCATTGATGGTAATGAATAATACTATATTTATTTAACCACTTTGTTTATATGTGGAATGTAATGAATGTTTTATGAGCTAATTCTCTAAAACTCTAAACCCGAAAAGATCCTCAATGTGTAATCTTGTAATAACTCAAGATTAAGTAAGGTTTAAGGTCGGGGCCTTATAAAAACTTTTTCTATTCTTATCAAATCACGTTATAGAATGACATCTATTCTTACACTAATTAATATAATTTTTTATTTTTCTACATTAATGGGATTTTTTTTTAAGAATTGGAAAACTATCAGTCAATAATTTTAACAAATTTTCAAATACTTCAGGATATATAAAAATATATATTCTTGTTTTTTAATGTTCCATTATAATGGAAATTTACATTGAGGAGGAAATTTGGTGGTAAGGTTTACTTGTGTATTTAATTAAAATCGATGACATCTAAAGAACATCATTGTAAATCATATAACAAAATTGAATTTGATTTAGGGTTGTGGGGACCGTGTCCTTAAAACATTAATTATGAATACCAATGAAGTATTATGAAAATATAAATTCATTTGAATAATATTTATCTTAGATATGTGTTTTATTGATCATTAATTGTCCAAATTGATATGTTTTTTTATTCATTTCATTGAAATATCTATGAAAAATTTATTGGTGATGAAATCAAATTTCTATTTTGGGGTGGGTAATTAGAGAATAATGAAAATACACTTCTAAAATTTGGCCTTATCATTATGGAATCATCGAATAATGATGGATTTTTTTGCAATATACCCCTTCATATTATCTGTAACGTCCAGGATCTGGGTTCCACTCAACGTGTTCCCCAAACCAAGTTGATAACATGACCTCAAGCACATTTCCCCAAATTCCAGAGACTGCCGACTAACAGCGATGGACTAGGTATGATAGTGGGAAAACAATGCCCTCATGTGTTAAAGTGTAGCGCAACAGAAATAGATATAACAAAAAAAAGAAGAAGTAAACAATACCCAACTGAAATGGATAACAGTATAGAAGTAAAAGATCACAACATTCATATATATATGATGATGCAATATGTACTATTTCAAAGAAAGTGGTCAAAACAGGATACACTACAATCTAGAAATAATTCAATACAAGGTACAAGTACAACAAAGAAATACAAAATAGTGCAGCAGCAACTCGGCAACATCACAAGCCTACGCTCGGACTCATGCTCTCTCACTCCTCTATAACAATCAAGTACCTGTATAGGGTGTCTATCCATTATCAACACATGCAGCAATATAATCTGTTTGGGTCCAAAACATGACCCAAATAGGGTGTTAGAAATAAATCCTAGTAGACAGCCACCAAAGGCTTGTTCCCAACTATCATTAAAAATGATGAATTGTAGTGGAATAAATAAATGTTGTAAACTCAAAAGTTACTATATCTACCAGTTACATTACCATTTTATTAAATATTTATCAATTCCATGATTGTGCATTAACTTGGAAGGTACAACTTAATAAATCACCACAGTGAATATACAAACTAATCATTGTCTGCAGACAAACAATTCCTCACCCTTATGTAATCAGAATCAAAACCCGTAGGTGACTTCCCCTAGGAATAATGAATATTGCCCTTAGGCATACGAGATGTCTCCAAAAAGCAAAGACGATATTTCCCACAGGCATAAGAAATATTACCCTCAGGCTAATCAAAACACTGCCTTTAGGCTAAGTGAAATATATCCCTCAAGATAAACATTGTAAATGAACCCATTGGGTGGACCATGATCAAGGAAAACATCCCAATTTTTTTTTTATATTTATAATTATATTATCTATGTAGTTATAGATATCAAAATAGTCAAGGCCTCAGTCATACGACATCCCAAACATGGGCGTGATGCAAAATAGTACACAAAAACACTCAGCAGTTGCAATTAAACACCAGCCCACCAACCTCGATCTCCATAGATTGATATACCTGAACAAAGCCTCCCGAAACGACCAAGAATGTCATAGATTTGGGAGAAATTTCTCCCATTCTAGGTAAATGAACCCACTAGGTGGCCCATGACCAAGGAAACCATCCCAAACAACATTTTATATTTATCATTATATTATCATTGTAGTTATAGATATCTAAATAGTTAAGGCCTCAGTCATTCGACAGCCCAAACATGGGTGCGTATCACAATAGTACACAAAAACACTCAGCAGTTACAATTAAACACCATACCACCTACCTCGATCTCCATAGATTGATATACGTGAACGACGCCTCCTGAAATGACCAAGAATGCAATATATCTGAGAGAAACATTCACCCATTCAAACCCAAAAAACATCCCCTCAATAACTAATTGGAAGGAATCGCTCTAGAGGATAGAAGAACTCACATGTGCAGTTCAAACGAGACCATCGGTGAAGGAATCAGAGTTCAGTTGTATGATTGGGATCTCCAACAAGATCTGACCCTCTCCCGCTCTCCAAACGAACCCACTGCCTCCTCTGTGGAATAAGGAGGCTACTGGCCATTTATAACCAACAAACACAACTACACGGTATGTAATCTCTATTACAAGGCGTGCACCTTCCATTTTTAATAGTTCCTCTGGAAGCTACTATAACGACCCATACTTTACATACATTGTTAATACTTTAAAATTGAAGCACACTTATTACAACATATGACAAAACCACAAAGGACCTTATAGGTATAGTGTCTTTAGAAACTGGGAAACATAAACAACTGGTTCATAAATCTTCTACAGTGTCTCCCATTTATTTCATCATATCTAGGGTCCCTTTTAGCATATTCTACCTAATATCCATCTTCCTGACCTGGGGAAAAGAAAACATAAAAGGGTGAGCTCAAATGCTCAGCAAGGGAAAATAAAGGAAATAAAAATCATATCATATCTTTTTGAAAATCAAAACCTGCAAAAGAGATCATAATATCTTATCATGGAATAAATCATAGAAGTGAAAATGAGATCCCCATAATCATAACATAAAACTTGAAACTTTGTGTCATGCACACATAATCATGGAAAATCATTTCTTGTTAGTCATGACTCATTGCCAAGACTATCTTAGTGGACAAAGTCCCTTTTTGAACCGAGTCACCCTCGTTCCAGTCCTGTTTCACTAAACTGGTATAACCTACCGTTCTAGACATGTCTATCTCATGAGATATAAAATATTTACCCAATTCATTGGAGGGAGATATAGGTCCCACCCATCTTATAATGAATCCATTCTTATGTTTGCCACATAATCATAAACCATACGTCATAGCGTAACTCATGTAATGAAAATGGGATTCTTAAACAACATGACATCATAAAACAATTCATATAAGATAAAGGAGTTCATAAAAATATTTCCATCACAACATAATCAAATCCATTTAATAATAGGGATAAGAACAGAACCCTTTTATTATCTTAGATGTAAACTAATTTTGATAAACTACTTGAACTTCATTTTTGAGGAAAATATCCTTTCTACTTCAAAAACATTTTTCCTTTCATAACATGTCATACGACTTTAAAATAAAAGAAGTTGATTTAAAATAAACTTGAAAACTTGTAAAGGAAGATTCTTGGAAATAATGTTTTAAAAATCCATTCATTCCGTATAAGTTAAAAAAAACATTCTTCGTACTTTTGTCGGAAAAGTCAAAAAGTACCTCGTACGAAAAACGAAAAAAGATTCCTTTCATACATATTACTAAATACTCACCGAAGGATAAAAATAGATTTAAACAATTGTAGGTGGATGGAAATAATATTACATATTGATGAAACATGGATGTGGATGATAAAATACACCCCAGTAAATACTTACGAATAAACAATCTCGGATAAAAATGAGATTGTGATATTTCCCTTACCTTAGGTCCAATTTGCTTTGTACGTGAACAAAGCTCCTGTATAATGGTTTAAATAATGTTATTTACTTATTCCAGAATCATACATATTGATATGATATCATATATGGTCATATTCTTAGCTTCTTGATAGTAATATTTCATTGTTACTTGTTACTCGGGTCTTTATTGCCTTTTGTTCTTATGCGTGTTTTGCCGAATACATTCTTATTCTTCTTTTAAGGTTATAGATAACTTATATCCAGAATCGTATTAGTGTAACATATATCATATTTATTCATTCAATTCATTTATATAATTACTATGTAATGATGATCATGTAGAACGAGTCGCATCACATCGTGGAGACGGTATTCCGTACGTACACACGAGTGATGATATCGTTCCTATGATCGTGGAACTGTATTGGAGTATATATATATTATTTCAGTATCAATATTACTTTATAATAATCATAAATAGTTACTCATTACACCATTATACACATCCTTGTAAAGTGATGGTGGAAAAAATAGATTACACCACGGCGTGGAGACGGTATTCCGTACGTACGCACGCGCGGTGATTTCATTTTTCCGTGGGATAGATAGAAGTTGAATTAGGGTTGTTTAATATTTATAATAAAATATCAGTATGTAATTAATACTTATGTTATTACTTTATCATGAAACAACTAAAGAAGATGAATTTGAAGAAGAAAGAAATTGAAAAGATCGGTAATGGATATTACCTCTTCTTTGGAACGCCTCTTTGAATCCTCCACTTAGGGAACTAAGATTGGTCTTTGAAGAAGACCAGGACCTCTTGGATTATTCTAGGGAAGTGGAGAGGAGAAAATGTCAGGGGTTGGCCGAGCTTGAGTGCTCAAATTGGTGTGAGGAGGAGGGGGAGGAGGTGCCCTTTTATAAGGGAGGAGAGGGGCACCTTAGGAATATCTCAAAATATTATTTTATATTAAAGTCAAAATCGGTTTATAATGGTTTCAAAGGGTCTTATTTCGAAGCTAAAGTGGGTATGGGTCGAAATACTATCACCCAATAGGATTTAGACAAGTTTAGGGTATTATTTTAACCTTATCAATTAGATTTAACTCTAAGTTAATTAATTTAACTTTTACCGTGTCTTTTTGTTTTCTTTCACTATATGGTTAATACACTTACTATAACATGCCAAACGAACCCCAAATTGTTTATTATTAATATATATATCCTTATCTATGTTATTTGGCCGAACCTTAGATTTTTAGGAATAAAATAACAATTAATAATATAATATTTGTTTTAAAAACTATTTTGTGTCAATTTTGACACTATTTGATATATGATTTTTGTGAAAGTCATAACAGAATTATATGTTCGAAAAAAGTTTATTAAATCAACACTAATATATCATAGTAACATATAAAATTAGTGTAATTGTTGACGCTCCTTTCGTCACAGAATCTAAAGATCGGAAAAGGGAATATCTGAGCTCAAAGTGATTAATCCTTTGAAGAAACATCAAAAATCGACAAAGGGATGGAAAAGGAGAACATTGCCCATAGGTCGCGCAAGTTCCCTCTTGGTCGCGCAAGTACACTTGCGCGCCGCCTCAACACTTGCGCGACACCTCATGATCGTGCAAGGGACTTGCGCGACATATCTGGTAACCGCCCAGTAACCGCCCGGGGTCTTCTTTTTCCTATAAATAGACCCTGTGGGCCCCCCATTCGAGAGGATCTCTTCCCAGAAACTCGGATCAAAGCTCCCGACGCCCAAGTCTCTTCTCAAAGCTTCCAGAACACTTCTAAGGTAATTTCTTACCTAGAATGGAAGATCTAAAGGGAAGAAGGAAGGCCTAAGTGTTGAAACTTATCAAACACTTGCGCGCCGACTTAATTCCTTCAATATAACTTGCGCGTCCCTCTTCTGGAAAAACCTCAAGAGGATGGGAAAGGGTTTAATAAAGAGTCGCTCAAGTAATTCAACCCTGGTTGAAAATCGCGCAAGTATCCCTTATGTCGCGCAAGTATACTTGCGCGACCAATACTTGCGCGCCGCCGTAGGACTTGCGCGACCTTCAATACTTGCGCGCCCCTATCTTTTTGGGTGCCCATCTTGCCCTTTTTCACCCCTCTTAAGCCATTTTCACCCTTCCTATTCAAGATTCAGTCTTCAAGATACTTTTCAAAGCCATTTATGGCATGATTTCTTGATTTGACATCCTTATCTGAAAGGAATTATGTGAAATATCTCTCAAAACCTAATGATTTAAACATCTTTATATCACCAAAGATTGAGAGTTCATTCATTCAACCTCATCCTTTAAAATGAGAGAATCCTAACCTGGGTCTCCTTTTCAGGAATAAAGACTCAGTCATAAATCTTGGGCATCTTTCTTAAGAATAAGCCCCAATCAAATCCTTCAATCTTGGGCATCCTCCTCAGGAGTAAGCCCCAAACCTTAATCCCTAACCTGGGTCTCCTTTTCAGGAATAAAGACTCAGTCATAACCTTGGGCATCCTTCTTAAGAGTAAGCCCCAAGTCTCTTAAAATTTCTCTTAACCAGTCATAAACTTCCCTTTGATTTTGGTTTCCTTTTTAGGAATAAAACCCAATCATAAGTCCCCTCCTAATTTGGGCATCCTCCTTAGGAGTAAGCCCCAAGATTAGAGTATTCAAATCTCCATGAAGCACATATAACTTTGTGGACCCTGTTCATGGATTTTTCTTCCTAAAAGTAAATCCTAAACCTTCACCTATCTGGGCAGTCATCTATACATAAGCCCCAAAACAAATTCTTATGATTGCATCTTTTATGGCACAATTGTCTAAATTTTACCAATACCTCTTGTTTCTCACACCGAGCATGACTCACGTGAGCATAGAGTGTAAAAGTAATTATGACATTCATCTTTGAGCCATCAATCATAAAACATCATATCCCATTCCTCGAACTACGTGGGTTCTGATTCCTTTTTTAAAACAAAGGATACGTAGGTAGCCCATTTATGGGTTCGATCCCAACATTGAAATAATCTCTGTCCTTCTGAATGACGATAAACTTCAAGTGCCCCACTGAGTGGCTTTAAAACCAGCCTGGTCATCAAAATGACCAAGAGACTTTTATATAAATGTTTTGAAGGATACCATTGACCAAGAATCTCTAAACAAATATAGATGATTCTATATTGATGAAGAACCTCGAATACATATAAAAGATTCTCTAAATTTCTTGCATATTTAATCATTGATTGTTAAAACTAAAGGAAAGCTCATTTTATACTTGGTAATGTAATAAGGATTCACGAACTTAACTTAAATCTATAAAGAGAGTCCCGGAGTAGACAATAATTCCCCTCAAAAAGGTGTGATGAGTCCGATCTCCCATCCTCTCGACCAATGCAAATTCCTAAGCCTCATTAGCCCACAAGCTAATGAGCGCCTGCCTTTGGAAAGTAGGTCCAAACGGATGTGGAATCATTGGATGTTTCCGGTTCTACGAACAAACCCGTTAGAAACCGATCGGAACGTTTGAATCTCCCGTCCAGGAGGTCATCCCCGGATTCCGCGCGAAACAAAAAATGGTGAACCCGACGTGAATCCTTAACCAAGTTAAAGTGATGTTCTTCTTAGATGTTAGGCCCCTTGGGCCAACAAGGCAATCATTGACATATGGTCATCCAAAAGATGCAGTAGCCGGATTCATCTTGATTATGTCTGTTATATGGAACAGGCACTCTTTTTTCAAGATCTTCTACAAAAAATGGCTTTCCTTAAATTCACCCCTGTGAATACTGCTGCTGAGAACACCTCTACTGTGAGGTCTGCTGCCATGAAAACCAATGCTGCTACTCCTGCTGGAACGTCATCCACTCTGAGGATGACATCACCAACTCGGCGTCTTCAACGCTGTGTTTCAAATGCACTGGTTAAGGAGTACCGTCGTAACGGTACTATCCCAACTCTGGAGGCCGCTCGTCAAGCCCTCCAAGTTAACAATTCTACCTGGTCGTCCGGACAACGGCGACCAGCAATCAAGAAGCAGGCGGTGCTGACTACCGTCTCCAACCGTTTCGGGTCGTTATCCCCGGAACGCAATTTCCATTCACTCCCTTATTCTGAGGAAGTGAATGAGCAGGTCCCGCGGGACCTTAATTCAAAGAGACAGGAGTCCTTCTCAAGGGCTCCCATCAACAATCGCCGCCAGACTCGTGCGGTAGTGCACCCTCAACATGATGAGGGTACCGGCTCCAGGCATTCAGCTCAGGTTCCTCGAACCCGAGCAGGCAAGATGAATCACCAGAGACGGAATCCGGTTAATAATAGGCAGGTTGTCATCCCTGCCATCTCCGGAGAAGTCCACCAACCTAACTTGGTGGCAAATAACGAGCAGGCATACACACCTGTTCGTTTTAATCCCGCTGTCCAGCAGACTCGTCTGGCAGCATCAAGCCGATCCCGCCAGGCAATTCCGGCGGAGTACCATAGGCAGGAACATACACCTGCTTATACATCAGCAGTTAGTCAGCAGGCTCGTCTGACTACATATGATGGATCTCGTCAACCGCGTTTGGCGAAGTGTAATCAGCAGGCACATACACCTGCTGATACTAATCAAGTCTACCAACAGTCTCGCTTGGTAGCACCCGGAGAAGTCAGTCGGAAAGTCCCGACGACAAACAGGAGGCAGACTAAACTCTCTACCTCCACACTTGAGTACTGTCAGGATTCACTGACAGGAAAAGGAGGACAGGAGCAGGCACATACACCTACTCCAAGCCCGGAATGGACGTATATCCCTGTTCCGGCGGCTGAAGTCACCAAACATATTTTGTCAATGGTGAAAGAGCAGAAGCAAATTCCTGCTCATATTCTGGATGCTTGCCAAGATATCATAACAGCTTCAGCTTCATCTCAGGGACAGACACATAAATCTATCCCTAGCAGTGGAGTGACACATCAACAATTCACTCCGGAACAGACACACACATCTGTTCCAGTCCAAGAGGGTTGTGGGGCCTACTCCCCCATATCATATGGACAACCAAGTCAGGCACATACATCTGATTTGAGCGATGATCGTCAGCCTAACCTGACCATCTTTCCTGATCAGGCACATACACCTGCTCAGAGCAATCACTTTCGTCATCAAGTGATTTCTAAAGCGAGTAAGAAGGCATCTAAGAAAAAGATCCGCCCAGCACAGTCAGGAGATCAAAGGCCAATCTGTAACAAGGCCTTGCTCGATGCTGGAGTTCTTGAAGCCCTCAGACATTTATCTGTCGGAATTCAAGATTCTACTCCCTCAGTTCCCAATAACAGGAACATTAATCCCGAAGGTCTTCAACAGACACTTCCTCATGAAGACTTGCTTCATGAAAATTCGGTCAATCTTGAAGTTTCTTCTTCAGATGAGAACCACAGGAACCCTCTGTGTGGTCAGAAGACCAAGGAGCAAGAGATATCATCTTTTGCTGTAACCCATCATGAAGGTCCTCCTCATGGTGATGAACTTCGCTGCGAAAGTCCTCTCCGCAGTAGTGATTCACATTGTCTCGAAAATTCTTCAGAAGGCAATGTAGTGACGAGAAAGCCCTCCTATCTCGAGGCACTTGCAAACGTAAAACCAGTCATGTCTGAAGTTTTACTATCGGCAGGTGAAACTCTTTCTCCATCAGAAGATAGCTTGGGGTTCAGGTTATTCTCCGAACCTTCCCTAGGTCATTCATCTTCCAGCATGAATAGTGATTCCTCTACCAATCTTGTTGAATCCGATGAAGCAACAAGGAAACACCAACTCTGGTCCAAACAGGTAGAAGAATCTTCATTTAATGATAAAGAGGAAATGCTGAACATGAGGAAAAAACTGGCAAAAGGTGAAGTACCAGTCATGTTTTGGCCTTTGGCTGATTCACAGTATGACATTCCAAAGATGTTGACGGATGATGGAATCCATGATATTCGTCTTAACATATGGAAAACTCTTTGTCAATTAAAGAAGAAGGTATTATCTTACGATGAATATGAAAATCATCTTAAGATAATAGAAGGGTTACAACGCCAGATTGATTTGGCATCTCTATCAGTCTCTCGGTATCCGAAGGCCGAAAAGCAACAGAGAACCCTTCAACGTTCATGCCTTGGCGCGCTGAGAAAATTGCGTCAGTTAATTTCCAATGCTCCATCTAATGTTCATATCAGAGGATGGGGTATTCACGGAGCACTACATTTCACAGTGCTTTCCGGTCAGCAAAACCCGCCGAAAATGGTCTCATGCAATGTTATTGCCCATGGCCGGCCACAGTCAATGGGCTTTGTTCATAATCAAAATCTTGCTCGAGATCAAGCTTCAACTAGTTCCTCTCAAAATCAAGTATATAGAGAACAGGTTGTTGAATTGCTCCTACATCAAGCAGGCGAGAATATTGCGCAAGCCTCTCGTCTGGAGCAAACACGTCATCAAATGACAGAAGTTTCGGAAATCATCCAACGGTCTGTTGAACCAGGTGATAAAAGTGGATACAGGTTAATGCATCCAGCTAATTTCCGAACTAAGATCCGCAAGATCAAGAGAGATTTCAAGAAGATCTCAGACATAGCATGTCAAGAGACACCCCAGCTTGCCAGACTGGGGACTTCTCTAACCCAACCCTCAGAATCAACGAATGGGATTCGAGGAGTTGAGCAGAAGCAACAGGAACACCCCCAGTCCACCGGACTGGGGACTTTTTCAAATCTTCAATCCCTCTCTCAGAGAAAGTCAGTATTCTCTCGATTAGGGAATAAGCCTCAAGAGGAACGAAGAGCCAAGATGTCAGGAGATTCTCTCCAAGTGACGGTTCACAAAGAAATTCCTGAGGGGTCAAGTCAACGGAATGCCATGTCTTATCATGGACATAAAAGGAGACAATATCATAGAAATGCTGATAGAAAGGATTTCATGAAATATGCATCCATTAATGTCATCACTGCCGTTGCTGCTGATTCACCAGATGAGGCTCAATCAGAGGGATCAGATGAAGAGGTTCCTGCTCAAGAAGTTGCGCACACAGACCTAAATGAAGAAGGTGTGCGCACACGTAATCAAAGGCTTACCCAAAATTTGGGTATTCCTTCAAGTAACCCACTTCCCCCTCTCCGAAAAGGATCCAATAAGGGGAAAGGAAAGAATCAGGTTACTTCTCACCCTTCCTCTGAAGGAGGTCAATCGCTCTCATTAGAGCAAAGGCTTGCACAACAGGAGGAAGAAATGAAAGAGTTAAGAAGGTTGAATGCAGAACTACTTCAGAGTAGTCTTCTTCTTAAGAATGCTGAAGTCCGACAGCCGAAGGAATTTGTTGTAACTACTGAGATGGATCAGGAATATCCTCCTTTATCAGTACACCCACAGAGGTCTAATCCTACGGGTCAAACGCAACAACGGTTGGCAGCACTACCATTAGTTGCAGCACCAACCTCCACGGCTGTCCAAGCTCCATTCATTGCACCTACCCAAAACCAAGTTCAACCTGACGTTTCTCAAAAGTTAATAACTACTATTGAGTCATTAACAGCTCGGTTAGAAACTATAGAAGGGAAACGGGCGCAAGTTCAACCTGAAAAGAAAGTTTACCCTGAATGGGTAGATTCAATTTCTCCTCCATCCAGTTTTGGAAACCCTATTTTCCCTACTTTCAATGGATCAGGCGACCCTGAACAACATTTGACGCATTACGTGTCTTGTTGTGATCCTATGATGGGAACTCCAGAACAACAAGAAGCAGTGAAACTCAGATGCTTCGTGCGAACCTTGCAAGGACCAGCTTTTGTCTGGTATACAAGCTTGAAATCCCGGTCAGTCATCGGATGGGAGGATCTTCGTCAAAAATTCCTTCTTCAGTTCAGCTCAACTTTGCCAAAAACGACAGTTTTCGATCTTACAAACTGCAAGCAAAGGGAGAATGAAAGAGTCTCTGATTTCATTGCTCGTTGGAAGGGATTAACGTATTCCTTGAGTTTATCACTCCCTCAGGAGGAATTATTGCCAATCTGTGTGGCAAATTTGCGTGACGAATTACGCACGCCATTGATCCCTGTGAAATACACAGGAGGGTTTCGAGACCTTACTTTAATCGCTCAACAGATTGAAGATTCCCTTATACAGGCTAAGGTTAAATCTCGTGTAATTCCATCAGCTCCAGGAAGAAGAATGGGTAAAGCAGAAACTGCTACAGTTATGCTTAAACAGGCACCTGTACCTATTTCTACTTCAAAACCTTCATCTTCTCGAAGGGCTCCACCTCCTGAACGCCAACAACAAAGGCTGTTTCGTCCAAATGATCAAAAAGATCAACGACGAAAACAATTTGAGGATATGAAGAGTAAAACATACTCTTTCCGAAGTGAGCAAGTTCCTGGTTACTTCATTTCAGCTCTGGAAAATAATTTGGTTCAATTACCAGTGCCGAAGAGACCAAACAAGGAAGGAGATGAAGACCGTCCCAATTATTGTCCCTTTCATCAAATGTTGGGACATCCCATCCAGGAGTGTTTTGTCTTTAAAGACCTCCTACAAAAGATGGTTGACTTGGGACAAGTCAAATTGAAGGGTTCTTCAGCTCATGTAGCGTGTATTACCGCTACAGATCCAGAGGAAGGAGGCGAGTGGCAGGAAGTCAAAAGCAAAACTGCGAAAAAATATGATGATTGGATGGTCAGAAAGACAATCAATCGGACCCATTCCATTTTGCGAACACAATTGAAGAAGCCAATTGTGTCTCCTACAAAAGCTGCAGTAAAGCCTCCATCAAAGGACAAATCCTCAAAAGGGCAGCGTAATTCAAAGAAGAAAGAGGAATCAGAAGAAGATGAGTATGCATCAAAGCCTAAATTGTCTTTGACTCTGGCAGATTTCATGCCATCTACTTCAAAGTCACGGGCACCGTCCCACCAAACGGCACAGCCTAAACAGGCCAACCAGGCAGAGTCTTTATCAGACGAAGAATTGATCTTTGGTTCTGTTAATATGATTCAATTAACAGATTCATATTCCAGTCTTGATGAGCCTGAATTCCCTGTATCAAATAAAGGAACCCGAGGAAGTTTTAGAGGTTCAGGATATAGGGGAAGACGTGGATCTTTCCGAAGCCACTACTCTAATTCTACCCCTGCTAGCACTGTATATGCAGCAGAAACTCGTGGTAGAGCCCTTCATCGAGCTCAAAATGAACAAGCAAGTTCTTCTGCTAATGGCCAACTCAGCTTCGGCACAATTATTTTGGAAGACCGATTAAAGGTTCCATCTTCTTTATCTCAGCAAGCAAATGGATCTAATCAGTCTAAATTTCCAAAACCAAAGATGTTGCCAACTTCAATACAAGATGCATCAGCTTCCAAAGCATCTGCTTTCAAGATACCTGCTAAACCACATATTCCTATTGGGAAACGCAGGCCTCTAGATCAAAAGTATGATATATTGAAACACTTGGCCCAAGTACCAGCCAAATTATCAATTTTGGATGCTTTGAATCTATCAAGAGATCTTCGGGAAGCACTCATCGAAGCTTTGTCAAGTCCTCAAGAGTTTGAAGCTGAGATTGCTGCAGCTGAAATTTATCACATAGAGAATAATCCTGCAGAATGCCATGCAGTGATATCTTTTACTGATAAAGATGAGGATGATGTTGTGCATGGGCACATAAAACCTTTGTACTTATCTGGCAAAGTCAATGGTATAGATGTTCGAAGAGCTTTCATTGACAATGGTTCAGGAGTCAACCTCATGCCCATTCGCACACTTCGTCGATTGGGCCTCACAGAATCTGATTTATCTCCTTCTACCATGATGTTGCAAGGATATGATAAAAATGAACAAGAACCACTGGGAGAAGTTACGCTCAGAACTCAGTTTGGAGATCTTGTTTCCAATTCAGATTTCATGATTGTTGATCAAGACTCAGCTTTCAATATCTTGCTTGGAAGACCCTGGTTACATCAGCATGCAGCTATTCCGTCATCATACCATCAATGTCTCAAATACTGTTTCGATGGTCAAGTTGGAACATTATATGGTGATAAGACCCCGTTCAAAACATGTGAGTCTCAATACATTGAGGCGGAATTTTATCACATGAAGGGAAGAGAAAAATCTACAATGAAGGAAATTACCAAAGTTAATGCTCCATATGGTTTGGAAAAAATTCCAATAAATCCATTTTCACATGTGAGTACAGATTATGTGTTACCTATCAGTCAAATTGACAAAATAGGCCCAAATCAAAATACTCTTATGGAAAGATCCATAATGTCAATTACGGCAATCGAGCCCGACAACATGGGAGAAATTGGTAACTTACCAAGCAATGATGAAAGCATAAGTGGTGACGTTTTCATTTCGTCTGCTGAAATCCAACAAGTCTATACTTCGCTAATCAGGCCAGAAGAAGTTATAGCAACACCAGAGGTGAATGTTGATGTCGATTCTCAATCCATCATCTCCTCTTTATTTCCCAAAGAAGACCCTTGTTCATCAATAGGGACGGAAATGGAAGCTTCTTCTTCAAAATGTGAAAATTTTGACATCTCTTATGATCATGAGAATTTCGTTTTTTCATCTACTTTGCAAGTAGAAACGGAAGATATAACACATGATGAAGAGGAAGAGGAAGATCTTAGAGATGCTCCTCCAGCATTTGAAGAGGGTATCTCTACCACTGTGGATGAACTCAGAGAAGTAAATCTGGGTACAGAGAAAGATCCACGCCCCACTTTAATTAGTGCGGCCATGACCCTTGAAGAACAAGAGATGTATATTTCTTTTCTAAAGCAAAATAAAGATATCTTTGCTTGGAATTATACAGAGATGCCTGGCCTTGATCCTGATGTTGCCACCCATCATTTGGGTTTGCCAAAAGAACATCGAGGATTCAAGCAAGCCGCGAGAAGAACACACCCAACCTATGCTTCCAAAATCGAGGCTGAAGTGGATAAGCTTATCAAAGCTAACTTCGTCAGAGAAGTTCAATATCCCAAGTGGTTGGCTAATATTGTCCCAGTAAAGAAAAAGAACGGACAAATTAGGGTTTGCATCGATTTCAGAGATCTTAATCGGTATTGTCCCAAAGATGATTTTCCAGTTCCGATTACAGAACTCTTAATTGATGCGACGGCTGGCTATGAAGTACTTTCTTTCATGGATGGATATTCTGGATATAATCAGATCCGAATGGCCCCAGAAGATGAGGAATATACAGCCTTCAGAGCTCCTCAAGGTGTGTTTTGTTACCGGGTGATGCCCTTTGGTTTAAAGAATGCAGGTGCAACATATCAACGCGCCATGCATCGTATCTTCAAACCTTTTCTAGGGAAATTTGTTGAATGCTATGTAGATGATTTGGTGGTTAAATCCAAACAACGTTTTGATCACTTGGCTGATTTGAAAATCATATTCCACAAGCTTCGACAACATAATTTGAAGATGAACCCCTTAAAATGTGCTTTTGGGGTAACCTCAGGAAAATTCCTCGGCTTTGTTGTACGCCATCGTGGTATTGAAGTCGATCCTGAGAAGACCAAATCAATCCTTGGTATGTCACCTCCTCAGAATTTGAAAGAATTAAGAGGACTTCAAGGACACTTAGCCTATATTCGGCGTTTCATCGCCAATTTGGCAGGCAAAAGTTTACCTTTTACCAAATTATTGAAGAAAGGAGTCACTTACCAGTGGACTAAAGAATGTCAAGAAGCATTTGATATTCTCAAGAAATACCTCTTAAGTCCACCAGTACTCATGCCACCTGTTGAGGGTAGACCTCTTATCCTCTATGTGACAGCTTTAGAGCGATCATTGGGTGCCTTTCTCGCTCAAAAGAATGATGCTGGGAATGAAAATAGTCTCTACTATCTCAGTAGAACTATGCTTGAAGCAGAAACCCGGTATTCAAGTATTGAAAAATGCTGCCTAGCATTAATCTTTGCAGTTCAGAAACTGAGACACTACCTGCAACATCACGAGGTCCAATTGGTATCTCGTAATAATCCACTCAAATTCATCCTTAGTCGTCCAATGCTTACAGGACGTCTGGCAAGGTGGGCGGTTATTCTACAGCAGTTCGACATTCAATATGTGTCTCAAAAGGCAATTAAGGGCCAAGCTCTGGCTGATTTCCTGGCTGAACACCCTTCAGTGGAAGACACATATTCAGATATCGAACTCCCTGATGAGGAAGTTTTTTCTATTCAAGAGAATCCTCAAACATGGGAAATGTATTTTGATGGTGCTTCTAGAAGTCCAACAGGGAAGAAAATGGAAAATCCTAAATTCAACAAAGTTGGTTTAGGAATTGTGCTCATTTCTCCAGATAAGGCAGTGTTACCTTATTCCTTTTTGTTGTGGGAAGGTGGTACCAATAATGAAGCTGAATACCAAGCTCTCATTGCAGGCTTGGAGTTAGCGCTTCAAGCACAAGTGAATCACTTAAAGGTAAAAGGTGATTCAGACCTGGTAATCAAACAAATCAATGGGGATTATGCCATCAGAAAAGAAGAATTAATCCCTTTGTATGATTACGTCAGAGAGTTAATGTCGGAATTCCCTTCAGAACCGACATTTTCTTATGTCCCAAGATCACAAAATGCTCAAGCTGATGCACTGGCTAATATAGCCACAGCTTTAGCAGATCCAAATCGGGACGAGACAACCATCGGTATTGCCCACCGTCGTGCAATTTCACCTTATGTTCAAGTCAGAACAGAGGAAATTAATGAAATTAGTCCCATTCCTGAACCATATGGTCATACTACAGGATGGATGTCACCTATCAGGGAATACCTTCAAAATGGAACACTTCCACCTGATAGAGCCAAGAGAGAACAAATTCGGCGACGTGTGGTCAATTTTACTCTTTATGATGGTCCAAACCACCTCGAGAAAATTCTCTACAAACGTGGTTTTGATGGAGTTCTCTTCAGATGTATTGATGGTGAAGAGACAATGGCTGTCATAAAAGAAGTGCATGCAGGAGTCTGTGGTGCCCACCAGTCTGGACATAGATTGTCTGATCAAATTCGAAGACTTGGATACTTCTGGCCTTCAATGATACAAGATTGTGTTAATTTCACAAAGAAGTGTCATTCATGCCAAGTATATGCCAATTTCATTCATCAACCTCCAGAGTTGCTTCATACAGCTAAATACTCATGGCCATTTTCCACATGGGGAATGGATGTGGTGGGACCTTACCCTTCAGCTACGGCCAAGCAGTTTAAGTACATTCTTACTGCTACTGATTTCTTTTCCAAATGGGCAGAGGCAGTACCTCTCAAAGAAGTCAGTTCTAAATGCATTGTTAGCTTCATCAAGTCTAACATCATTACTAGATTTGGTGTCCCTCATACCATATTGACAGACAACGGCACCAACTTCTGCTCTTCTGAGGTAAAGAGATTGTATCAAGAATACAACATTAAGTCCAACCATTCATCTCGATATCATGCAGCGGCTAATGGCCAGATAGAGGCCTTCAACAAGACTCTTTCAAATATACTGCAAAAGATGGTGGATAAAGATAAGAGGTCATGGCCTGATAAACTCTATCATGCTTTATGGGCTTATCGGACTACCACTCGCAATGCAACGCGGTCTACTCCATATTCATTGGTATATGGAACAGAAGCAGTCTTGCCAATTGAAGTCCAATTGCCCTCACTCAGAATAGCCATTTGTGATCAGTTATCAACAGATGAGCAATCCCAAAAGCGGATGAATGAATTGGAACAGTTAGATGAGAAAAGATTGTGCACTTTGCACCACTTGGAAATCTATCAGAATCGAATAGCACGAGCTTTTAACAAAAAGGTTCGTCTTCGTTCATTCATTCAGGGAGAATTGGTATTGGTTCTCAGAACACCAATGATACCAGGAAAGAAACCTCCCAAGCTTGAACCAAAATGGGAAGGACCTTATTCAGTACATAAGGTCTACTCCAATGGAGCGTATTCTCTGATTTCAATGGATGGAGAACACATCACGACTCCAACTAATGCCAGATTTCTGAAGAAGTATTTTGTATAAACACAAAATATTGTTCCCAAAACCAAGACTCTTACATTTGGTTTATACAGCAATGGTCCAGTATGACCTTAAACTACAACTACGTCCAGCATGACGATAAACTGTATGGTCCGTGCATATGACCTTAAACTATTCGCACTTATGTCCCTGCAACATGACACTAAACTGTGCAGCACCAATAGTCCTAACTGCAAGACTTTAAACTGCATAGTCCCTGATTTTGTCCTACATGACAATAAACCGTATAGAAGTTCCTATATTTTGTCCGAGATGACATTAAACTATATTTTGTCCTAGCGACATGACATTAAACTGTGTGGCACTTTCATCGTCCAGCATGACGTTAAACTGTGTTAAGTCCCTTATTGTCCTACATGACACTAAACTGTATTCTGTCCGAGATGACATTAAACTATATTGTGTCCTAACAACATGACATTAAACTGTGTGGCACTTCCAACGTCCAGCATGACGATAAACTGTAAAAAGATCAGAACTGATATCCTCATATTGATTCACCTTAGTCTTAGCTACATGACTTTAAACTGTACAGCATCAGTTCGTCCTTTCTATATGACGCTAAAACTATACAGCAATGGTCCAGTATGACTTTAAACTGCAACTTCGTCCCACACGACATTAAACTGTGAAAAAGTTCCATAAACAGTCCAGCATGACCTTAAAACTGCATCATTCCTGGTCCATGTATACGACCATAAACTATTTGCAAATATGTCCAGCAAGACGTTAAACTGTGACGTCCTAACTACATGACGCTAAACTGTATAAAAGTCCCTCACGTCCGGAAAGACGTTAAACTATATAATCATCAAAAGTCCAGCATGACATTAAAACTGCACAATCCCCCTTTCGTCCAATATGACGTTAAACTGTATTGTCCCCATCGTCCTAACTACATGACGCTAAACTGTACAGAAAATCCTTGATATGTCCTACATGACATTAAACTGTGCATCGTTAAGGTTGTTATTACCTCTTGTTTCTCACACCGAGTATGACTCACGTGAGCTTAGAGCAAACATCAACCATAACACTCCCTTTGGGCCACTAACCATGTGTAAGTCCCAACAACATTTTTTTTTATTAGATCATTATCCACAAGAACAATTTGATCATTAATTCATTCTTTAATTGAACTACACAGACTTTGATCCTTGCCCTCCAGGCTGGGTATGTAGGCAACCTCCCAAAGGTTCAAGCCCAAAAACAATCTCTTCACATTGGTTCACCACAATCTCATATGATGATGATTTGTGAAACCACCCTTGGAATCAATATCTTTACATTGATTCACTTTCGTCCTTGTTATATGACGTTAAACTATACAACACTTTTGTCCAGTACGACAATAAACTACAATATTCTTTGATTTCCTCATTTGAGAAAGAACCATTATTAAACATTGATTCTTTTTCAATCATGGTTTTCATTTTCAAAAAGACTACGTACATACATGGTAATGCCTAAACTTTTTATCTTAGGTTAAAACCATCATTGCACTAAAGTCCCTTTTCACCCTTCACATGTACGAACCAAATTTGTACAAAGGGTAGTTTCTAGAACTACGTGGACTTGATTCCCATCTTTATGGGATACGTAGGAACATTCGAGTGTCCCTCGAATCCAGTCCCAAGTCTTTTGGGCCTAACCCCAAATTTCACTTTCAGTCCCTTGGCTGAAAAGTCCTCATGAAAACACACACTGTGCATTCATTATTATGGTCCGAATTCTATGACCCCAAAAACTAAGATCACTCATCCTTTCGTCCTGCACGACGTTAAACTGCATTTCAAGAACTACGTATGGCTTGATTCTCATTCTTATGAGATACGTAGTGAAGTCCAAGTTTCAATTCAGGACCCAGCCACAACATGATTATGGTTTTCATTGACCTATGTATCTCTATATACATTGGAAAATACCCATCTTTATGTATTATAATCCTAACCTTAAATATTTTCAGATCTTCATAACCCTTTTCATGACTTATGATCACAAAAATGTCAAACTTCTGAGAATTCTTTTGCCTGACTATGCAGCACGTGCCCATAGGTGGCCTTGCATAAACAGTCCACATAACAGACTTGTCATCCAAGAGATGCTATTTATTTGACCATGCAGCCAATGCCCATAGGTGGCCCTGCATGTTTTCAACCCCCTAACGGGTTTGTTAAATAATAGTAACTTCATTCTTGGGAAGAATGCCTCTTTTGTCCTTATTTGTCTTAAACGACAGTATGTAGGGATCCGCAAAAAATAGCCATCCTTAACGTATTTGTCCCATACCCTTTTTCATGATCTGAAAGTATTCAAGTCTATGGTTTATTCTTCTTCCCTACGTTTGGGTCAGACCTTCGTAGGAGTGATATTCATCCAGTTCTTCGATATTCTTGTTTGAAAATATCTTCTCCATATTCAAGTACCTCTTTCCATATAACAAACTCTATGCTTTAGAAAATTTGAATCTCCATAAACTTTCACTGGCTTTTAGCACTAGGAAAGTAAATTTCTGAGAGTTCTTTTGCCTAACTATGCAGCACGTGCCCATAGGTGGCCTTGCATAAACAGTCCACATAACAGACTTGTCAGCCAAAAGATGCTATTTTATTTGACTATGCAGCCAATGCCCATAGGTGGCCCTGCATATTTCAACCCCCTAACGGGTTTTGTTAAATAATAGTAACTTCATTCTTGGAAACTACTTCTTCTAATGCTATTTAGCTCTTTTTCATATCATTCCTCAGATTCAAATATTCTTAAGTCATAGTTTACATATTTTCTCTCATACTTGAGTATGGTAATTTGTTTTCAGATAAATTATCAAGGAATTGAATCCATTTTAATCCATTTTTCGGTCAAAGCTATTTCGACCTTAAACATTAGCCCCTTTATGTCCGGCTTGCATGACTTTAAACTGCCCGCACAAAAGACAGAGGAACTCTGAATAAAAGTCAAGTTCCAGCTCACTAAATATACATTTTTTTGTATGATTTAGGTAATATTGAGCAGTTAAAAGATTCAAAGTTTTGTAGGGTTATTTGTAATAATCCTAGTAAAAATCAAACTATGCTTACTAAGCCCATTGGCTTAAGTAAATTTGAAGCAGGTAATAGAAGAATGCAAGCACAAATGATTGAAGACGAAAGTGTTTTTCATTGATACACAAGAGTTAGAAGGACATCCACAGATTGGAATCTCTTCTCTTTTTTAAGAAATTACAGGAGATTGTCAACAAAAGTCTTCATTTGATGTATAGCATCCTGAGCCTTATCAACAGTTGCTTGAAGCTCGTGCACTTGACCAGCTTCACTCTTTTCAGCTTGCTGAAGTGCCTTCTTAGCATCTGCAATGGCTTTCATGCAATTTACATGAGTTTCATCCAATGATTCATTAAGCTGATCAAGTTCCCCAGTAACAGCATCTAACTGTTGCTGGAGTTGCACCTGCTGGACGACCTTTTCTTTGATTTTTTGTTTCAGATCCTTCATCTTGACAACATAATCAGCTTCAGCCTGGGATATCGCAGCCTCAAATTCGCCTAAGTTGACTGACGATTTCACTCTGGTCAAATCTTCGCGACTTGTCTGCATTTGCTCCCTCCTGAAGATAATCTGTTTCACTGTAGCATGGATCTTTTCATACCCAAAACCACCAAGTCCCATTATAACAAATTGGGATGACAATCGGGAAATTTTTGATGGTAGCTCTTCTAAGGGCACCCCCGATATGATGTTCCATATATTGTTCCACGCCTTACGTCGTGAAAAGCTGAACGCTTTGAGCATCTCTGGATCTGATTCAACATCTTCGTCAGAAGGGGGTATGTAATCTGGAATTAACATGCTTAAAGAAGTGCCTCGTTCTGCTCTTTCCCCTCTGACTTGGGCTTCTTCACTTTCAAATCCCATTGGGGCAGAGGCTGAAGCCTCATCTCCGGATCTAGCCATTACAGTTGATGACCCTACATGATCAATTGAAAGATTTTAGTTGAATCTTAAAGAATAACAAAAGAATGGATTGTCTTGCAAATAAAGTACAATCACAAATATTGTTATCCCTTACCCAATGGTGGTTCAGCAACATGAGAAGACTTCTCCCCATCTTTCCCGGTTTCAACAGGATTTTCAAAATGGGTCTCAGGAGAGTTTATTGGATTTAGCTCCACTTGAGCTAATGTTTCTGCAATGATAGGGTTGACATCAGTGTCCACACCCTCTTCAGGCATTGGCAGTTCAGCAGCTTCTACGGAAGAAACTGCATATTATTTTACATCATGATTAGAAATATTTTTCTTTTAAAAGAAAAATTTGGGCGAAGGGTAACACTCACGCCCAAGGTCTTCTAAATCACATGACAATCTAGCATGATCATAAAATTCTTCAAAAGTCATTCCTTGATTCATCATTTCATCCAATGATACTTCAGAATCTTGGTTAGTCTCACCAGTGGGAGCATTTGCTATGTCTTCTTGCTGACTTATGTCCTGCAACCCCTGACCCTGGACATCATCTTCAGTAGTAGGAGGGATACTGGGAATGGATGGCAGCTCTTCTCCAGGAGCTACCAAGTCAGCTTGAGTTTGTGGTTGTTCTACAGCACCCTCCACGGCCTTTGAAGAAGGATCAGTCCCTTCCCTCAAGGGGGAAATTGAAGAAGCCCCTGCAATCCTCAGAAATATGAGTAACCATATGATTATGGGTATAAACTCATGATTGTTCGAAGGACTTACCACTGCTAATGAAACGTTTAGCTAAGGATTTCCTCCTTCGTTGCCTTGGCTTCTTTTGCTTTTTTGGAGTTTCAGCTGTCTCCTTTATTGGCACTTGGATTGGCGAATGAAAGGCTATGTCCAGTGCCTCATTCATGGCCTGCTGGCCTGGAGATATCTCGCCTGGTTCGCGAGGAGAATCAGCAGCAGCCCCAACAGCGGTACCACCAGGGCTATATTGTGGCGAAGGAACCCCGGTCCCTTTCTTTGCAAGCTGCAAGATGAAGAAAATAACTTTCTTAAGAAACAAAGCTTCAACTGAAATCAAGTTGCAAATAAGGAAAGAAAACTTACATCTTCAGGAGCCACGTACTCTTGCCACTCCTCATCTCCAGAACCACCAGCCCCCTTAGTGGTGCCACGATCAATCATTTCCTTCACCCGCCTGGTGATAGGAGTTGAATTATCGGTAGCATATATGAGCATTTCCAGCTCTCTGATGTAAGCCCGCACTTCATTGGGGTTATCTCCGTATTGAAGGTCTTTTGAGGCTAGAAGATATCCTATCCCAGGAAGTTGTAGACCCTCAGACAAATCCAGCCAGGCGGTTTCAGTATCACAGTATAAGCTCTGCCATAGCTGAACAGCCTCTGGTCTTAGATATAAAGGCTGTGAGGAAGGTCCTACAATTTTTGATTTTAATTTCTTCCCAACTCCTGCAACTACAGATAGAGAATAAGAAAGTGAGACTTATTACTTTATAAAGTATCAGTGATTGAAGTTATTACAATCAAATAACTCACCAGGAGCTGATGGAGTGGGTCTTTTGACTCTGGCCGGAGGATTATATCGGGCACGAAACCGCTTTGTTGCCGGTTGTGCCTCATCATCCCCATCATGATAATCCGAGGAATCAGTTCTAGAGGAGGAGTCTGTTGAACCTATTTCAGGAGGAGAAGCAGCACCTTCATGAGGAAGAGTTTCTTTCTCTACAGTCCTCTTCCTCTTTCCCACTTGATATACAGGGTGATTCAATATCCCTTTAGGGTATGATGCTATCCAGTGTTCGGCATAAAAAGTAGTCAGATAATGTGCCGCTTTTTCAACTGGTAGATCAAATACTGCTCCAGTCTTCTCTCTTGACGTCAGCAACCATAGTTGTCGAGCAACCATCGGATGTTGCTCTAACCTGACGTGTACTGGAGGGGATACAACAATCTGTTGTAAACATTTGAATTGGCGTGCAAATCTATATGGAGCATAGGCCTCGCATATGATTTCTCCATCAACCCTGGCTACTAATACGCCATCCCTGCAAGCTAGCATGTATGCCCTCAAATCCAAAGGGGCTTTCCCATCATCAACAAACCGCCCAGATGGCGGACTTCCATAAGGAAAGAAGTTGAATTCCTTATACATGCTTAGTCTTACTTTTATGTCATAACCATTGACATCTAATGGAGCAATTCCAGAGAATGCTTGCACTGACGGTCTGAAGGAGCTTCCAGGAATTTGTAACCCATTCTGTACATTGTAAGTCCTGAAGTGAGTGGCAATCCATCCCCACAAAACCTGGAATGGTCCCACTATTCTTAAAGGAGATTTACCCTGGAAGACATGAAGTAAACTCCTGTGAATCTTTGCTAAAATGGGGGTAGCTAACCCAACCATTTTTCCCTCAGCTAACTTAGCCGCAATGACGAAGGTCCCTGGCCTAACGCCTCCCTTCGAATCTCTGACCGGCAAGAGGTAAATACTGAGCCACATTGCCAAGAAACCCGCCAGACGAGTTTTCTTTGGAATTCTTTGATTCACTTCATAGCCCCATTTTTCAAACTCTCCTGCTTCTAGAGTTGGCCAGAATGTGCCAGGAGCTCCTCTCTTCTCAGGTTTTGGGCAAGTGGTAGGACGTCTGGGCCGGGTATCCTTGGATTTCTTTTTCTTGGATCCTTTTTCCTTTGGCTCCATCCCTTTCTTCTCAGTAAGAAACACCTTCATCCATTCTTCCGGATGGATATCTTTTCTGAAATGAGTTGATGAGGTCTCTGAACTCTTGAGCTTATGAAAGATTTTGAATAATTCTCGAGCCAAAACAGGAGTCTTCTCTGGATCATTCCAAGTCACCTTGGGAGGAATGAATTCATCATACTTATCGCCCAAGATTGGAGCTCCTGAAATCTTGTGGACATCCCACAAACTGATACCTACTTCTCCATGAGTCAAGTGGAAAGAATTAGTCGCTGGACTCCAGTGACTGAGTATCTCTGGCACGAAGATATCATGTCTGTAAATATATGTCTGCCCAACCCAAACAGCTTCATATATTGCAGCTCTCTTCAGATCCTCAATAAACTCTGCGCAAGTCTGTCGCACCCAGTATGCCCACATCCAAGTTGGCTTCACGCCTCCCCCAGGGCGGAAATCCCAACTTTTCTTCCAGCCTTTGGACTGATCCATCTGAGCATCTCGGAAGATTGAAGGATGGCAACGTGGTTGAAGCTCAGGTGTATGTTTTTTCAGATCTGGTGTGCAAGGGCTATGATGCATCACATACGCCTTCTCTACTGTTCCAGCAGTTTGAAATACTCCTCCGCCTGAGATATTTGCTGAAGCAAAATTGGTATAATTCTGAAACCAAGAAAATGGAAGATAATTCTTTACTTCTGGAATAATGACTTCTTGCAGATGACCATGACCATACAAAGGTAGATAAGTGCAGTGAGGAAAGTCGTGATGATATTTCTTCAGATACTTAGCCAAATCTGGAAGAGTGCTGTTTTTGACAGTATAGTAATCAGGGCCAATGATATTCATCATATCATCTATCCGCTTGCTAGCCAGTTCATCAAGGAATCCAGGTCTAAGAGCCATTGAATCTGCACAGGAGTTGAATAAATTAAACTCTTAAATGGGTTTTAATTTTTCATAAAATTTGTGAGAAAATCTGAAAAAAATGGCTAAGGCATTAAGGCGCGCAAGTATGGAGATGTCGCGCAAGTGGTACATATGTCGCGCAAGTATTTGTCGCGCAAGTGTTTGCCGCGCAAGCCTTATTACCTTGAGAGTAGCGCGGCAGCGAGGAAACAGCCAAAATAAGAGACTTGCGCGGCGACAAAGACTTGCGCGGCGAGAGCTCGAGAGAATTCGGGGTCGGATACCAGTTACGGCCGGAAGCAGCATATTTATAGGCCAGGAGGCCTACCTGCGCGCCATACCATAGGGTTTAAGGCCTGCGCGACGCAGACTTGCGCGCCTCCCTCTGCACCGACTGGAGACTTGCGCGCCGCCCTTTTCCTTTAGAGGGATTCGATTTCCTCAGAGTCAAAATCCTCATTTTTTCTCCGGATCCAACTCTGAGGGGGGACTTTTGTTGACGCTCCTTTCGTCACAGAATCTAAAGATCGGAAAAGGGAATATCTGAGCTCAAAGTGATTAATCCTTTGAAGAAACATCAAAAATCGACAAAGGGATGGAAAAGGAGAACATTGCCCATAGGTCGCGCAAGTTCCCTCTTGGTCGCGCAAGTACACTTGCGCGCCGCCTCAACACTTGCGCGACACCTCATGATCGTGCAAGGGACTTGCGCGACATATCTGGTAACCGCCCAGTAACCGCCCGGGGTCTTCTTTTTCCTATAAATAGACCCTGTGGGCCCCCCATTCGAGAGGATCTCTTCCCAGAAACTCGGATCAAAGCTCCCGACGCCCAAGTCTCTTCTCAAAGCTTCCAGAACACTTCTAAGGTAATTTCTTACCTAGAATGGAAGATCTAAAGGGAAGAAGGAAGGCCTAAGTGTTGAAACTTATCAAACACTTGCGCGCCGACTTAATTCCTTCAATATAACTTGCGCGTCCCTCTTCTGGAAAAACCTCAAGAGGATGGGAAAGGGTTTAATAAAGAGTCGCTCAAGTAATTCAACCCTGGTTGAAAATCGCGCAAGTATCCCTTATGTCGCGCAAGTATACTTGCGCGACCAATACTTGCGCGCCGCCGTAGGACTTGCGCGACCTTCAATACTTGCGCGCCCCTATCTTTTTGGGTGCCCATCTTGCCCTTTTTCACCCCTCTTAAGCCATTTTCACCCTTCCTATTCAAGATTCAGTCTTCAAGATACTTTTCAAAGCCATTTATGGCATGATTTCTTGATTTGACATCCTTATCTGAAAGGAATTATGTGAAATATCTCTCAAAACCTAATGATTTAAACATCTTTATATCACCAAAGATTGAGAGTTCATTCATTCAACCTCATCCTTTAAAATGAGAGAATCCTAACCTGGGTCTCCTTTTCAGGAATAAAGACTCAGTCATAAATCTTGGGCATCTTTCTTAAGAATAAGCCCCAATCAAATCCTTCAATCTTGGGCATCCTCCTCAGGAGTAAGCCCCAAACCTTAATCCCTAACCTGGGTCTCCTTTTCAGGAATAAAGACTCAGTCATAACCTTGGGCATCCTTCTTAAGAGTAAGCCCCAAGTCTCTTAAAATTTCTCTTAACCAGTCATAAACTTCCCTTTGATTTTGGTTTCCTTTTTAGGAATAAAACCCAATCATAAGTCCCCTCCTAATTTGGGCATCCTCCTTAGGAGTAAGCCCCAAGATTAGAGTATTCAAATCTCCATGAAGCACATATAACTTTGTGGACCCTGTTCATGGATTTTTCTTCCTAAAAGTAAATCCTAAACCTTCACCTATCTGGGCAGTCATCTATACATAAGCCCCAAAACAAATTCTTATGATTGCATCTTTTATGGCACAATTGTCTAAATTTTACCAATACCTCTTGTTTCTCACACCGAGCATGACTCACGTGAGCATAGAGTGTAAAAGTAATTATGACATTCATCTTTGAGCCATCAATCATAAAACATCATATCCCATTCCTCGAACTACGTGGGTTCTGATTCCTTTTTTAAAACAAAGGATACGTAGGTAGCCCATTTATGGGTTCGATCCCAACATTGAAATAATCTCTGTCCTTCTGAATGACGATAAACTTCAAGTGCCCCACTGAGTGGCTTTAAAACCAGCCTGGTCATCAAAATGACCAAGAGACTTTTATATAAATGTTTTGAAGGATACCATTGACCAAGAATCTCTAAACAAATATAGATGATTCTATATTGATGAAGAACCTCGAATACATATAAAAGATTCTCTAAATTTCTTGCATATTTAATCATTGATTGTTAAAACTAAAGGAAAGCTCATTTTATACCTGGTAATGTAATAAGGATTCACGAACTTAACTTAAATCTATAAAGAGAGTCCCGGAGTAGACAATAATTCCCCTCAAAAAGGTGTGATGAGTCCGATCTCCCATCCTCTCGACCAATGCAAATTCCTAAGCCTCATTAGCCCACAAGCTAATGAGCGCCTGCCTTTGGAAAGTAGGTCCAAACGGATGTGGAATCATTGGATGTTTCCGGTTCTACGAACAAACCCGTTAGAAACCGATCGGAACGTTTGAATCTCCCGTCCAGGAGGTCATCCCCGGATTCCGCGCGAAACAGTAATTCATAAAAAGTCTTAAATTACATTTATTTTGCTATTTATATTATCAATTATGTCAATATTTCATTAATAAGATAATTACTGCATCATCTTTGTGTCATAAATAAATTAAATTATTTGATGTCTAAAAATTACAAATAAAATATCCTCATGTAGGAAATTTTTTTAGCTTTCTAATGAATATTTAAAATCGAATTTATCTTATGCATTACCCCATATTAAAAATTATTTACTTATTAAACTTTGATTTTAACTATTTTAACCCTTCTTTAAATAAATTAATAATAAATGTCCTAATCTAATCCAAGTGGGCCTAAATGGTCATATTTTATTCCTAAGTTTGTTTTTGGTCGAATTACACTTGTCTAATAGAATTAGGACATGTGTTAGGGTAATAGTAATATCATATTTACCCTTAGTTACCCTATTTACTATTAACCGCGGTAAAAAACGTAAAGAGTTACTATTCAACAAAAAATTTATTTTCATCTCATTGAACCACAATTTTGTCCTTGATATTAACCGTGTCTCTCGGATTTTCGAAATTCCATTCATAGAAGGGGTAAAATTAAGTTATATGCAAAATTCAGTTTTTAACCTACCACTTAGTGGTTTCACTATACATCAAAAATTGAAAGTTTTCAGAAAAATAACAAAATTTCACCCTAGGCTAATTTCGATATTCTGAGTCCAAAAATGAAGTCCATTTTGAAAAATAAAATTTATAAAATTTCAAAAAGTGGTTATTACTATTCATAACGGCTAGTTTTAATAGCATATTGTTGTTTAGTGAAACTCGGTATTGCGTACGACGCAAGCTATCGAGGAAGGTCGTGATTGCGTGTAAAGCAAGACAAGCAAGTGTTGAATAGAAAAAATTCCTTTGATGATTTATATAACATAAAAGTCTCGGGTGTTACATTCTACCCCCCTTAAAAAGAATTTCTCCCTCGAAATTCGTCACTTTGTAACAAACAGATGAGGATACTTCTCCCTCATCATATCCTCAAGCTCCCATGTAGCTTCTTTAAGTTGGTGGTTCCTCCATAAAACTTTCACCAATCAAGTGGTCTTGTTTCGTAGGACTTTTTTGCTACGATCCAGAATCTCTATCGGCTATTCTTCATAAGAAAGATCTTGCTCCAGCGGTACAACTTCTGAGCTGAGTACATGTGAAGGATCAGGTATGTACTTTCTCAGGAGAGATACATGGAACACATCGTGAACTTGAGAGAGATTCGGTGGAAGCGCCAATCGGTAAGCTACCTTCCCAACACGATCCAGTATTTCGAAAGGACCGATATATCTAGGGCTCAACTTCCCCTTCTTTCCAAATCTCATAACCCTCTTCTAGGGAGATATTCGTAAGAACACTTTATCTCCCACTTCAAACTCTAGGTCTTTTCTTCGGTTGTCGGCATAACATTTCTGTCGACTCTGAGCTGCTCTTATGTGTTGTTGAATAGATCTGACCTTTTCTGCCATTTCATCAACGAGATCAGGTCCTAATAGCTTTCTTTCCCCAACTTCATCCCAGTAAGTTGGAGTCCTGCATTTCTTTCCATAGAGAGATTCATAAGGATCCATCTGAATACTGGAGTGAAAGCTATTATTATAAGAAAATTCCACCAAAGTTAGGTGTTGATCCCAACCTCCTTTGAAATCCATAGAGCAAGCTCTCAACATATTTTCTAGGGTTTGAATTGTTCTCTCAGACTGACCGTCTGTCTGAGGATGATAAGCAGTGCTGAAACACAACTCTGTATCCAGAGTATACTGAAGACTTTGCCAGAACTTCGAGGTAAATCTCAGATCCCGATCAGATATAATAGAAAGTGGTACTCCATGCAATCTTACCACTTCCTTTACATATATCCTGGCAAGATGATCTAGAGAGAAATCCTCTCTAATAGGAATGAAATGTGCAGACTTTGTAAGACGATCAACTAGGACCCAGATAGCATTATTGCCTTTGGATGTTTTAGGAAGTCCTGTGACAAAGTCCATAGTGATGTTTTCCCATTTCCATTCGGGTATGGGTAATGGTTGTAACATCCCCTTAGACTTTTGTCTCTCAGCTTTAACTTGTTGACAAACCAAGCATCGAGAGACATATTCAGCAACATCTCTTTTCATGCCATCCCACCAGAAGTACTCTTTCAGGTCCCTATAAATCTTCGTGCTTCCAGGATGAATAGAGAATGATGAACTATGAGCCTCATCTAGCAGCTCCTTCTTTAATTCGGGGATGGAAGGAACACAATCCCGATTCCTGATCTTTATTATCCCATCACAATCAAGGTTGAATTCAGGAACATTTCTCTTCTTCGATTGTAACTCAACATCTTCTTTCTGTGCCTCTTTAATCTTCACATGTATAGATGGTTGAACATTCATTTGAGAAAGATAAGATTTTTCCCTTTCCATTATAATTCCAAGATCCATCCTTTGTAAATCCATAAATATTGGATCTTTTTTGATCCTCATCATGGATAAAATAGCATGGTTTTGTCTACTTAATGCATCTGCCACCTTGTTTGCTTTCCCAGGGTGGTAATGGATTGAGTAGTCATAATCCTTAATCAGCTCCAACCTTCTTCTTTGGCGCATATTCAGCTCCTTTTGTGTGAAAATATACTTTAAAATTTTATGATCAGTATAAATATCACACCGTTCACCATAAAGGTAATGCCTCCAAATCTTTAATGCAAAGATTACCGCAGCCAACTCCAAATCATGTGTTGGGTAATTTTGCTCATGTATTTTCAACTGTCGTGAGGCATAAGCTATCACCATACCATTTTTCATAAGAACGCACCCCAATCCCTTCATGGATTCATCACTGTAGATCACAAACCTTTCTCCACTACAAGGCAGTGTGAGCACAGGTGCACTGGATAACCTTCTTTTCAACTCCTTGAAATTCACTTCACATTCCTCTATCCAGACAAACTTAACTCCTTTCTGAGTCAACTTGGTGAGTGGATTAGATAATCGTGAAAAATCTTTTACAAAACGTCGATAATATCCAGCCAAACCAAGAAAACTTCGAATCTCAGTTATTGTTGTTGGTCTCGACCATCTTTCGATAACCTCTGTTTTTGCTGGATCCACAGATATCCCCTCTTTTGAGATTATGTGACCCAAAAATGCAACTTTTTGAAGCCAAAATTCACACTTGGTAAATTTGGCATAAAGCTTCTCCTTTCTCAGGGTCTTCAATATAATTCTCAAGTGATCTTCATGCTGTTCCTTGCTCTTTGAATAGACAAGAATATCGTCTATAAAGACTACCACAAATTGATCAAGATAGTCTCTAAAGACTCTATTCATTAGATCCATGAAGATATCAGGGGCATTAGTAAGACCAAATGGAATCACTATAAATTCATAGTGTCCATACCTTGTACGGAAAGCCGTCTTTGGTATATCCTCCCTTTTGACCCTTAATTGATGATACCCTGAACGAAGATCAATCTTGGAAAAGTATTGAGCTCCGCGTAGTTGGTCAAATAAGTCATCAATGTGTGGGAGAGGATATTTGTTCTTGATAGTGATCTTGTTAAGTTCTCGATAATCAATGCAGAGTCTCATTGATCCATCTTTCTTCTTAACAAATAGAACAGGTGCTCCCCAAGGTGACGCACTAGGGAGTATGAATCCCTTATCAAGATTCTCTTGGAGTTGCTTCTTCAATTCCTGCAACTCAATTGGGGCCATTCTATAAGGTGTCTTTGAAATAGACAAAGCACCCGGTACGGGTTCTATTGAAAACTCAACTTCACGATTTGGTGGAAGACCCGGTAATTCCTCCGGAAAGACATCATCAAACTCCCGTACGATGGGCATATTCTTAATCATGAGTTTCTCACCAACCATTTGAGATAAATAACCATCATTTAGTGGAATCAAGACCCATAATATGGAAGAAATTTCCACTGGAAGGTTATGTTCATCCTTGCATTGGTATACGATCGTAGATTGATCTGGAATATGAAATATGACTTCCCTTCTTTGGCAATTGATATGAGCTCCATGTAGAGAAAGCCAATCCATGCCAATAATCACATCAAATTCCACTAATGGAAGGATCACAATATTTGCAGGAAGCACTTTCCCACAAACTTCGATCGGAGATGAATTATAAACTTTTGATGCGACTGTTGTGCCATTAGGTGTTGTCACAGCTAACTCAACATCTAATTGTTGAGGTAATACGGTGATACCCTGAGAAAATTATTTAGAAATAAAAGAGGGGGTGGATCCAGAATCAAATAAAACATTTGCTACTTTAGAGTGGACGGTAAGTGTACCTTTCACCACTTCGTTATCGTACTCCACATCGCTGATAGAAATTGCATGTGACTTTCCTTTGTCTTTAGCCTTATGATTTTGTTGACGTCGACCATCATCATCAACCCTTGGATTTGGGCATTGATTGGCATAATGCCCCATCTCCTTGCACTTGAATCATTGAAGTGTAATAGGTTCATTCTGTGTATCCCTTCCTTTGTTTGCATCATTAGACATCTTCTTCTCATTATCACGGCATTCAAATGCCCGATGACCTTCTTTTCCACATTTAAAATATTTACTTGTCCCTTTAAGACAACTCCCTCCATGTTTCTTTCCACACTTTGAGCATAAGGAAAAGCTCGTCTTCTTTTCCGTGTGCTCTTTAGATTTTTCTTTGAATTCCATCTTCCTCTTCTTATCAAACCCATGTGACTGATGGGTTATTCCAATCTCCATCTCGACTTTGAGAGCACATCGAACGATTTCCTCGTAGCTATTGAAGTCCCTTATGGCTAACACCCTTCGAAGACTTGGTTTTAAGCCACTAAAGAATCGATCGATCTTACTCTCAGGTTGGATAATAATACCAGAAGCATACCTTGCAAGTCTTGTAAAATTTGCTTCATAGGTACTAACAGATTCATCATCCCTTTGCTTCAGTTCAAGGAACTCTTTCTCCATCTTTGTTCGGAGAATACGAGGGAAGTACTTATTGAAAAATAAGTTCTTGAACTTGTCCCATTCCATAGACTCAATTTCAACCCTTTTCCTCGTATTCTTAATAATATTCCACCATTGATCAGCATCTCCTTTCAAACGATACACTGCTAGGATGACTTTATCATGCTCAGAACATTGATGAACTGAAAATATCTTTTCAGTAGTACTAATCCATTGTTCATCAACTAATGGATCATTAGACCCGCTGAAAGAAGGTGGATGCTGCCTCATGAAGGATTCAACAGAATGTTGCTCCTTCCTTTGCTCATTTGGAAGTCTAGCATGATTCATAGCTTGAGAAAGTTGTGTGAGCATGGCTACAAGATTTTGCATTCCAGCTCCCATATCGTTTGGTTGCTCAGGGGGACAATCATTTCATTGCCCATCGCATTCCGCATTAACACGGTTCCTTCGGGTTCCAGCCATTGACTAAAACAAAGAAGAATAGTTTGAGCAACACTAATTATAATAGGAAAACCACATAATTCAAGAATAAAATTTTCATTCTTAAGGTCTTATCCTAGGTTATTCAAGGACATTTCTAAAACACTACGATTGTGTTCTATGCTTAGACTTATCCTTAGGGTTCTTACTAAGGCTTTCACATCCTAGTTTCCAAAAGTTGACTATAACTTTCCTCTGATACCAACTATAACGACCCATACTTTACATACATTGTTAATACTTCAAAATTGAAGCACACTTATTACAACATATGACAAAACCACAAAGGACCGTATAGGTATAGTATCTTTAGAAACTGGGAAACATAAACAACTGGTTCATAAATCTTATACAGTGTCTCCCATTTATTTCATCATATCTAGGGTCCCTTTTAGCATATTATACTTAATATCCATCTTCCTGACCTGGGGAAAAGAAAACATAAAAGGGTGAGCTCAAATGCTCAGCAAGGGAAAATAAAGGAAATAAAAATCATATCATATCTTTTTGAAAATCAAAACCTACAAAAGAGATCATAATATCTTATCATGGAATAAATCATAGAAGTGAAAATGAGATCCCCATAATCATAACATAAAACTTGAAACTTTGTGGCATGCACACATAATCATGGAAAATCATTTCTTATTAGTCATGACTCATTGCCAAGACTATCTTAGTGGACAAAGTCCCTTTCTGAACCGAGTCACCCTCGTTCCAGTCCTGTTTCACTGAACCGGTATAACCTACCGTTACAGCCATGTCTATCTCATGAGATATAAAATCTTTACCCAATGCATTGGAGGGAGATATAGGTCCCACCCATCTTATAATGAATCCATTCTTATGTGTGCCACATAATCATAAACCATACGTCATAGCGTAACTCATGTAAAAAAAATGGGATTCATAAACAACATGACATCATAATACAATTAATATAAGATAAAGGAGTTCATAAAAATATTTCCATCACAACATAATCAAATCCATTTAATAATAGGGATAAGAACAGAACCCTTTTATTATCTTAGATGGAAAATAATTTTGATAAAATACTTGAACTTAATTCTTGAGGAAAATATCCTTTCTACTTCAAAAACATTTTTCCTTTCATAACATGTCATACGAATTTAAAATAAAATAAGTTGATTAAAAATAAACTTGAAAACTTGTAAAAGAAGATTCTTGGAAATAATGTTTTAAAAATCCATTCATGCCATATAAGTTAAAAAAAACATTCTTCGTACTTTTGTCGAAAAAGTCAAAAAGTACCTCGTACGAAAAACGACAAAAGATTCCTTTCATACATATTACTAAAAACTCACCGAAGGGTAAAAATGGATTTAAAAAATTGTAGGTGGATTGAAATAATATTACATATTGATGAAACATGGATGTGGATGATAAAATACACCCCAGTAAATACTTACGTATAAACAATCTCAGATAAAAATGAGATTGTGATATTTCCCTTACCTTAGGTCCAATTTGCTTTGTACGTGACCGAAGCTCTTGTATAATGGTTTAAATAATGTTATTGACTTATTCCAGAATCATACATATTTATATGATATCATATATGGTCATATTCTTAGCTTCTTGATAGTAATATTTCATTGTTACTTGTTACTCGGGTCTTTATTGCCTTTTGTTCTTATGCGTGTTTTGCCGAATACATTCTTATTCTTCTTTTAAGGTTATAGATACCTTATATCCATAATGGTATTATTGTAACATATATCATATTTATTCATTCAATTCATTTATATAATTACTATGTAATGATGATCATGTCGAACGAGTCGCATCACATCGTGGAGACGGTATTCCGTACGTACGCACGAGTGATGATATCGTTCCTATGATCATGGAACTATATTGGAGTATATATATATTATTTCAGTATCAATATTACTTTATAATAATCATAAATAGTTACTCATTACACCATAATACCCATCCTTGTAAAGTGATGGTGGAAAAAATAGATTACACCACGGCGTGGAGACGGTATTCCGTACGTACGCACGCGCGGTGATTTCATTTTTCCGTGGGATGGATAGAAGGTGAATTAGGGTTATTTCATATTTATAATAACATATCAGTATTTAAGTAATACTGATGTTATTACTTTATCATGAAACAACTAAAGAAGAAGAAGTTGAAGAAGAAAGAAATTGAAAAGATCGGTAATGGATATTACCTCTTCTTTGGAACGCCTCTTTGAATCCTCCACATAGGGAACTAAGATTGGTCTTTGAAGAAGACCAGGACCTATAGGATTATTCACGAGAAGTGGAGAGGAGAACATGGAAGGGTTTGGCCGAGCTTGAGTGCTCAAATTGGTGTGAGGAGGAGGGGGAGGAGGTGCCCTTTTATAAGGGAGGAGAGGGGCACCTTAGGAATATCTCAAAATATTATTTTATATTAAAGTAAAAATCGGTTTATAATGGTTCCAAAGGGTCTTATTTCAAAACTAAAGTGGGGATGGGTCGAAATCCTATCAACCAATAGGATTTAGACAATTTTAGGGTATTATTTTAACCATATCAATTAGATTTAACTCTAAGTTAATTAATTTAACTTTTACCGTGTCTTTTTGTTTTCTTTCACTATATGGTTAATACACTTACTATAACATGCCAAACGAACCCCAAATTGTTTATTATTAATATATATATCCTTATCTAAGTTATTTGGCCGAACCTTAGATTTTTAGGAATAAAATAACAATTAATAATATAATATTTGATTTAAAAACTATTTTGTGTCAATTTTGACACTATTTGATATATGATTTTTGTGAAAGTCATAACAGAATTATATGTTCGAACAAAGTTGATTAAATCAACACTAATATATCATAGTAACCTAGAAAATTAGTTTAATTCATAAAAAGTATTAAATTACATTTATTTTGGTATTTATATTATCAATTATGTCAATATTTCATTAATAAGATAATTACTGCATCATCGTTGTGTCATAAATAAATTAAATTATTTGATGTCTAAAAATTACAAATAAACTACCATCATGTAGAAAATCTTGCTAGCTTTCTAATTAATATTTACAATCGAATTTATCTTATGTATAACCCCATATTAAAAATGATTTACTTATTAAACATTGATTTTAACTATTTTAACCCTTCTTTAAATAAATTAATAATAAATGTCCTAATCTAATCCAAGTGGGACTAAATGGTCATATTGTATTCCTAAGTTTGTTTTTGGTCGAATTACACTTGTCCAATAGAATTAGGACATGTTTTAGGGTAATAGTAATATCATATTTACCCTTAGTTACCCTATTTACTATTAACCGCGGTAAAAAAAGTAAAAAGTTACTATTCACCAAAAAAATTATTTTCATCTCATTGAACCACATTTTAGTCCTTGATATTAACCGTGTCTCTCGGATTTTCGAAATTCCATTCACAGAAGCGGTAAAATTAATTTTTATGCAAAATTCAGTTTTTAACCTACCACTTAGTGGTTTCACTATTCATCAAAAATTGAATGTTTTCAGAAAAATACCAAAATTTCACCCTAGGCTAATTTCGATATTCTGAGTCCAAAAATGAAGTCCATTTTGAAAAATAATATTTATAAAATTTCAAAAAGTGGTTATTACTATTCATAACTGCTAGTTTTAATAGCATATTGTTGTTTAGTGAAACTCGGTATTGCGTACGACGCAAGCTATCGAGGAAGGTTGCGATTGCGTGTAAAGCAAGCCAAGCAAGTGTTGCATAGAAAAAGATTCCTTTGATGGTTTATATAACATAAAAGTCTCGGGTGTTACATTTTCACCGCCACATTGTTAATCCGTCAACATGATTACACTACGTGTATTTCTGAGTACAATGAATTTATTTCTGAGTACACGTCGTGTACTACTTTTCAGCTGGTGGGTACTCCCACCGCCTGACTGTTCACCTTCCAACTGAGACATGACGTGTATATACTATGTACACGGCGTGTAGTCAGTTCTTACACCCTTCATTACTGATTGGTCTACATGGCCTTTATAATCATCCTACCTGGCCAAAGTACACGGAGGGTGGAAAGGTACATGACGTGTAGTATGTTTTTTCTTATTTTTTAAAAACATTTAAGGAAAAATGATAATATGAAACTCGTACCTCAAGAATAAGAACCAAGTTTGTACAAACTTCCCCCCGTAATGAAATTCATCCATGAATTTTCCAATCAAGGGTAGTGAAGATAATTCTACAAAAAAACTCTGGCAACTATGCACGTACGTCGCTATCACACTCCCATGTTTCGTCCTGCACTCAGCTATGCTTTTATAGCACCCGTACGAGAGGAACTGACCGGCCTTGGAGAACATTCATGCTCCTATCAACAATGAGAATTAGATGCTCCTCAAAAGATGAATCTACCTAAAGTTCAACCTTGTTGGGATGAAAATGTGAGATGTTTTTGAGTTATAACGGCATAGTTGACATACATGGAAGACGTCATGCATGGCCCGATACCTCTGTGGTGACTGCAACCAATAGGAAACTGGTCTGACTCTCTTCAAAATCTCAAATAGCCCCACATTCCTTGGTGAATGTTTACCCTGTCTCTAGCTCCGCCAGTGTCTCATCCTCAGTGAAACACATAAGAATACCAGATCCCCGACCACGAACACCAGTGTTCCTTTGCAACGATCAACATAATATTTATGACAAGACTGCATTGTAGCCATTTTCTTCTATATCAACTTGACCTACTATGAAGTCTCCTGTAGGAGACATGGTCCATGTAAACTCCCTCACTTGCCTCTGACCCGTACAAGGATGATCTTCATGGAATACCATATAAAGCCTCATAAGGTTCCATCTCAATATTTTCCTGAGAACAATTTTTGTAGGAAAATACGACTAGGGGTATGTGTTTCTCCAAAGAACCCCAATAGTCTAGGATGAATGCAGGAAGCATGTCCTCTAGCACCTGTATCGTATGCTCTAACTAGCCATCATTCTGAGGGCGGTAAGCTGTGCTAAAAAGAACCTGTGTACCGAGTGCCCTCTAACCACTCTTCCAGAAATGATACGTAAAATGGGAATCCCTATCTGAAACGATAGAACAAGGGACCCCATGAAGACGTACTACCTATGGGATATACATCTTCTCGAGCTCTTCAACACCGAAGGTCTCCATAATCAGCAAAAATTGAGCTAACTTCATAAGTCTATCCACAACAACCCACATGACATCATTGCCTCAAGGTGGCCTCGGGAATCCGGTCATGAAGCCCATCGCGACATCATCCCATTTCCACTCTGGAATGGGTAACAGTTGTAATAGTATAGATGGCCTCTAATGTTCTGCCTTCACCTACTGGCAGGTGGAACATCTCGCAACAAAACAAGTTACCTCTCGTTTCACACTTGGCCACCAATACTGACGTCTCAAGTCACGGTACATTTTGGTAACTCTAGGATGTATTGCCCAAGCTGAAGCATGAAACTCCCAAATCTACTCCTCATGTATATACCCTGGAACCCACACTCATCCATGGATATATAGTACCTCTTCATCGCATATCATCCAACTAGGAGGAGGTTCTTCACAAGCCACTGACACCTGTAGAAATAGGATTTATGAATTAGATAGTTGTGTCTTCCTCACTCTATCCAGGAGGGTAGAATTAATAGCTAAGGATGAATGATAGGTTTTCCCTAGACAGTCGTGCACCACCAAATGCATCTTAGAGAACAAATCCATATGTTTCCACTCACCACTGGCCTCATGAACTGCCTGTGTTGGAGTCCTCCTACTCAGTGAATCGACAACTATGTTACCTTTACCAGGTGTATAGGCACGCTCAAAGTCGAAGGACAGAAGGTATTCAACCCACCTTCACTGTCTCAAATTCACATCATGCTGGGTAAAGATGTACTTAAGACTTTTTTGGTCCAAAACACCACAAAATGTTCTCCCAAGAGATAATGTCTCCAACAACGTAATGCTTGTACAACTACAGCCAAATCGAAATCATGTGTTAGGTAATTCTACTCATGCGACATTAACAGCCGAGACCCATACGCAACTACTTGATTGCCCTGCATCAATACTACTCCCATCCCAATACTTGATGCGTCTTAGTAAACAATATAGATCTTCCCTTGCTTTGGATGTATCAGGAATGGTGCTGATATCAACCTTCCCTTCAACTCCGGAAACATTGTCTCACAAACTTTTTACCAAATGACCTTTATAACCTTCTTAGTCGTATCTATCAACTACGCTACAAATTGGGATAAGTTCTTTGTAAAGAGTCTGTAGTAACCATCCATCACCAAGAAACTATGTATCTCAAACACGTTCTTAGGATGCTCCCAAGAAACTACTTCTCTCACTTTTTCTGGGCCTACAACAACTCCTTCCTCTGAGATAATATGACCTAGGAAGTGTATCGGGTCCATCCAAAAGTGGCACTTTCAGAGCATAGCATATAGATAATGCTCTCTCAATGTACTCAGTACTATCTCATGATGGGTAGCATGGTCGTGTCGATTGTGAGAGTACACCCAGATATCATCCATAAAGACTACCACAAAAGAATCAAGATATGGATGGAACACATGGTTCATTAGGGCCATGAAAACTGTTGGCGCATTCGTGAATATGAATGGAATGACCATGTAATCGTATAGACCATATCTGCTATGAAAGGATGTATGTGGTATGTCTGATGGTCTAATGTGAAAAGAATGATATCCAGATCTCAATTCCATCTTTGAGAACACTCATTCTCTACGAAGTTGAACAAAATGGTCATCAATACACAGAAAGGGATATTGGTTCTTAACCGTCAACTGGTTTAGCTTCCGATAATCTGCGGATAGTATGAGGGTACCGTCTGCCTTCTTCATAAACAGGACATGTGAACTCCAAGGAGAAGTACTAGGTCAAATGAAACCCTTTTCTTGTAACTCCTCTAACTGCCTCTTTAACTCCTGCAACTCTAGTGTAACCATCCTATAAGGAGTAATGGACACCAGTTCTACTCCTGGAACAAGATCAATAGAGAAATCCACCTATTTCTTAAGAAGTGGACCTGAAAATTTGTCCGGGAAGACTTCCCTGAAATGATCAACCACTGAAGGGAAATTACAAAAAAAAGTTCCCTGGTCATCCAGATATAAGCTCGCATTCTGGTATATCACTCCACCTCACCCACGATGCTCGGGTCTAGCTCGGCTCGCCTGGACATCCCATTCTCCCTTGTATAGAAACTCTCCACCCTCAGGTGATGTGAACTCACCATGCGACGATAGTAAAATATAAAGGCTTGAATGGGTACCAACCAGTCCATCCCGAAAATGAAATCATAGATCGTCATCTCTAAGACATAGAGGTCCCACAAAAAGTGACACCCACTAACCTCTAGGGGGAACTCCTTGAATTTACACACACCTTCCATTTTAATCCCCAATGGAGTGTCTAGAGTAATGATAGCCGAAGAAGAAGAAACACAGACCACAAGTCTCTCCACAAAGGGTATAGATATAATTCTATGTGTATCACCCATAACGAAAAGTACAGAAGACAAAATAGAAGCAAATTGAATTTTACCTATGAGAGTGGAAGGTCTGAGATACTGCTCTCATTTGGTCTGTTGCACAACATATGCCTTCCCAGTGCCACGGCCCTGAGACACATCCTGCCTACCCACAGCTGACCGACCCAACTGTGTCTGAGATCATAGTGCCTGGATACCATGGCCACGACCACAACCTATACCTATACATCCTGAATTATTCCAATTCCTATACTGATAAGAATCTGTTGGTCCCGATCTGGCATGAAAAGTCTGTACAGAACCCCTCTCATAAGTCGCCGGTAGAAACCCCCTAAAAAACCCTGCATATGACCCATCCTGTCGCAAGATCGGCACTCCACTGGGTCACATTGATACTGTGGTCCCTTGTGGCCCATTTTACCACACAGACAGCACATGACCTGGACTCCTGAAGAATTATTTTGGCTAGTACTTCCACGTTGAGAGAAATCCAACTTCCACTTCCTCTTACCGGTAGAAATAGTACCAGAAATTGGTGTTGAACCGCCATGTCCTGCACCACTATCTTCCCGTAGGTTCTGCTCGGTAATCATTATCTGTTTCACTATATTATGCACTGTAGGAAACATGAAAACATTCACCAATTCTTGGATGTCTTACCTAAGACCATCCTCAAAGCGTCTAGCCTGAAATCTCTTGTCACCCACCAGAACTGGTGAAAAATGCTGAAGCTCGATGAAGTGGGCAGATTAATCCAACACTGAAATGGTGCCCTACTGCAGATTCATGAACTCTCAAGATCGATCTGCCCTCAACATCTTTGGGAAGAAAATGTAATAAAAGACTGCCAAAATATTTTCCCACATCATGTCTCTGTGATGCTCAGTCTGGATGGTAACATCCCACCACCTCTTTGTGGAATCAGCTGCATGTGGTCCGCCATCCCCTGAAAACTTAGGCGGATTCTACTACTGTAATATTCTTGTCAGCTCTACCATAGATGAGGCAGTCGTCGGTGTACCCTAGATGGTCTACATAAACCACATGAATCCTTCATGGAACTGTGCATCAGTGACTGTGTATGGTGTAACGGCTGGCACCGCATTTGGCTCTACTGGAGGATCCATTGGTAGCCCTTGACCTACCATCTCCGGAGTATAATCGTTGCCTCTCTCATGGTGAAAAACTCATGGTCATCACTACGGCATGACTCTATATGGTCAAACACACACCTTAGATTAAGATTATCCGTGACCAATAAGGGAATAGGGAACAGAAAGCACTCAAGTTTTACAAAACAAGACTACACGACATGTATAATAACTACACAACGTGTTCCCATATGTCTTTCACATGGACATGTAGTCTACCAGAACTGGTCTTGTAACACTCCAAACACACGACATGTTTTCCACTCACACGGTGTGTACTTGAATTTTCTTCCCCTGCCTGAGTCCTTCTACATGGCCAAGCCACACAGATCTCTTTTGAACGAGACTACACAGCACCAATAAGATCTACATAGAATATAACAGATGAGCTTCACCGACCCGTGTTGTCTGTTACACGGCCGAGTACATAGCTCAAACTACACGGCATGTTCCAGATGGAAATAGCGTGTATGACTTAGATTCCAACTTCTCATGTTGTTAGTGACACGACCGACTACTCTACTAAAACTACACAACATGTTACACCCGCACACGACATTTACACCACCCTATCTCCTCTTCCACACCAACAAGTCCACACAGCCTCTCACCAGTCAAGACTACATGGCGTGTCCCATAGGTACACGGTGTGTTCAAGAGAAGGTAACATCGACCTGTGTTTGTTAGTTACATGGTCGGATCCCCAGGTTCCACTACACAGTGTGTTCGTTATTGACACAACGTGTATAAGCTCAGGTTTCTCCACCCTTGTTGTTAGTTACACCTCAGAAACATGGTCCATATAACATGGTGTGTACAATTGTTACACAGTGTGTGCTCTCAAAGTTTCACTATCCCATGTTTCTTCCCACATGACATATGACATAGGTAGCAACTACACACAATTTACACAGGGTACACGACTTGTACTTAATTTTTTTCACTTCTTCCAGAAAAGAAGATTAAACGACATGTAATCAAAACTACACTGTGTAAAATCTGGGTTTGTCCAGACAGTAAGCCTTAGAAACTACTCTACAACCCAGAAAAACACTAGAAACAAAACCTAAGTTCTAAATTCTGATCCATAAGGGCCCAAACTCCTCGTGAATCAATGTTTGGCATCTTATAAATGTTATAAAGAAAGTAAAAAGTAAATGATCCACCAAATTCCAGTCAATGAGGGCCCATATACATCAATAACCAATGTTTGGTGTTCATTCTACGAAACCTCACATAACAATACCCTATCAAATCGTAGGTATTTTATCAAGGCATCTATCCCAGCAGCATGCACTTACTAGCAAATCATATTTCTCAACAACATTCAATTACTAATTCACCTACATGGCATGTGATTCTAACATGTTCCTAAATGATTCATGAGATGACATACTCTCATCTCATTGGGTTACAACTAAATAGAACCCATATATAAAATATAACAACACACCAGAAGTTTGTCACCCAACGGTGAAAATCAAATCAAATGTAAATGTGAAAAATCAGAAAAATTGCAACACGAGCTAAATTGGTTTTTCCCTGTACATGGGATAGCTACTCCTGGGCACATCTTATTACTGAGTACCTATTATTTCTGATCCCTAGATATAGGCTCCATTCAAAAATTCAAGAGAAAAAAAACCCTCTGATACCACTATGTAATGCCCTAGATCCGGGTGCCACTCAACGGGATCCCCAAACCAGGTTTGTTACATGACATCAAGCACATTTCCCTAAACGCCAGAGGCTATCGACTAGCAACAAGGGCCTATGTCTGATAGTGAGGAAATTATTCCATCCTTTGTCAAAGTGCATCGTAGCGCAAATAGATATAACATACAAAAGCAGAAGCAGTACAAAATACCCAACTGAATTGGATAACTGCACCAAAGTAAAAGATGATAGCAGTCATATATATATGATGATGAAAAATGTCCTATTTCTAAGAAATCATTGAAAACAGGATACACTGCAATCAAGAAATAATACAATACAAGGTACAACTAAAACAATGCAAAACAAAATAGTGCAGGAGGAACTCAGCAGCATCGCAAGCCTATGCTCAGTCCCATGCTCTCCCACTCCTCTATAACAATCAAGTACCTCTATAGGGACTCCATACCTTATCAACACGTGCATCAATATAATCTTTTTATCCCCAAAACAAGACCCAAACTGGGTGTGAGAAAAAAATCCCAGTAGGCAACCACCAAAGGCTGGTTCCCAACTGTCAGTGAAAATGTGCAATAGTAGTCAAATTACAAAATGCAGTTAACTAGGAAGTACTGAAAAGTAACAATATCTACCAGTTACATTAAAATTTTATTATTTATTTATCAATTTCAATCTTGTTCTTTTTCAGGGTAGGTACAACATAATAAATCACCATATTGAATATACAAACTAAATGTTGTCTGCAGACATGCCAATCCTTACCATCTGGTTATTAGAATCTAAACCCATAGGTGACTACCCCAGGAATAACGAATATTTCCCTCGGGCATACGAGATGTCATCCACAGGCACAGATGCTACTTCCTATAGGCATAATGAAGGTTTCCATCACCCTAATCGAAAAACTACCCTCAGGATAAGAGAAATATTGCCATCGGTCTAAACAAGTATTTGGGACGAGCCCACACAACAATAATAAATTTATATACATTTTCTCTCATGAAATATCAAATCATAATAGAATCACGGCATACCCATGGGTATCCTTTCCAAATGGCTAAATAAGGGAAACCCACCCATTGGGTGGCCCTAGATCATGGCATCAATTACAAAAAACATTTTATATTTATCATTATATTATCTATGAAGTTCTAGATATCCTAACAGTCAAGGCCTCATCCATATGACACCCCAAAAATGGGAACAAAGCACAATGGTAAAAAAAACACTCAGTAGATGGAATTAAACACTAAACCACCTATCTCAATCTCCACTGATTGATATATGTGAAGGACGCCTTCGGAAACATCCTTGAATGACGTAGATCTGGGATAATCGTTCACCCATTCAAATCCATATAAGACCCCCTCGGGAAATAATTTGAAGGAAAAACTCTATAAGAGACAAGAATGCACCCACAGAGTTAAAACGAGAACGTCTGCAAAGGAATCCGAGTTATAGTGTACGATCGAGAGCTCCTCCAAGCTTCGACCCTCTATCTTGCGCTCCAAACGAACCCACTGCCTTCTCTGCTAAATGAGGGGGATAATTCCCGTTAAAAAAAAATAAAACTACACGAAATATACACTCAAGTACACGGCATGTAAATTAAAATTTTTAACTATTCCCCTGGCTTCTACATTCCATCACCACACAGTTAATCCGTCGACATGATTACACGCTGTGTATTTCTAAGTACATAGAGTGTACTACTGTTCAGCTGGCGGCTACTCCCACCGCCTTACTATTCACCTTCCGAATGATGACATGACATGTATATACTATGTACATGACGTGTAGTCAGTTTCTAAACCCTTCATCACCGAATGGTCTACACGCCCTGTACACTCATCCTACACGACCAAAGTACACGATGTGTTGAAAGGTACACAACATGTAGTCTATTTTTCATTATTTTCTCAAAAAGACTTTTGGAAAAAGGAATAGAAGAAACTCATACATTATGAATAAGAATTGGGTTCTTACATTATCCCACTAGTATCACCTTGTAACACCACAAGCTTCCATAATACAATTCTCTTTGAATAAAACAATAGTTCCATTGTATGCAACTTCGAGTTCTATCATACCACGATAAATAAAACTAGCCATTTAGAATAGTAATACCTATATTTTAAAATTTTATTCTATAAAATGGAATTCATTTTTGGATTTATAATATCAATATTAGATTAGGGTGATTTTTTGGTATTTTTCTGAAAACAATCAATTTTTGATGAATAGTGAAGAATACTACGTTATTGTTTAAAACAGACCTTTTATTTAAATAAGAAATTTTATTATTTAAAATTATTTTAAGAAAAAATAGATACAAAATACCTATATTATATCAATATAATTCACTGGATTAATTTTATAATAATATTAGATGTATAAAATTTTACAGAACATTTTAATGTCAATTAACCACATTATAGCTACATTTAAAATTTTTCATAAAATTTAATTTTACCACCTCTGTGAAATGAATTTAAAAAAATTTATAGACATAGTTGAACTCAGTATATAAAATTTGGTTTAATAGGATTAAAATAATTTTTCGTGAATAATATCTATTGAATTGTATTTACCACGATTATAAGTATATAGGGTAATTAAAGGTAAAAAGATTTTAAAATTACCCTAACACATGTCCTAATTCTATCAGAGAAGTGTTTTTTCGAAGAAAATCATCCCTAGTAATAAAATATGATCCACTTTGATCCACATGGATTAGATTAGGACATTTATTATTATTTTATTTAAAGAAGAGTTAAAAGTGTAAAATTCACATTTTCATTACTCAATCATATTTAATATGGGTTATACATAAGATAAATTCAGCTATAAATATTCAATTTAAAGAGAAAAATATTTTCTACATAATGGTATTTTTTTAGTTTTTATAAAATTAATAATAAAACTTAATTAGGACACAATTATGATGCAGTAATTACATTTTTAATGAATGATTAAAATAATTGATATTATAAATATCCATATATATGTTAATTGAGACTTTTAATGAATTTAACTAACATACTAGGTTAATATGACATGTCATCATTGATTTAATTCAAATTTTTTTAAGTAATCATTTTTTGTTGACTTCCACAAAAATAGAATACTAAATATTTTCAAATTTGGAAAAAATGAGTTTTTTAAACCAAATCCTATATTATTAATTGATATAATAATACTAAAAATTTATAGTTAGGACAAAGGTATTATATAAGGTTAGATATTTCAATAATTAACCACTTGGGTTTCTCATGTCTTTTAATAGTATGTTTATTAACCATTTGTTAGAATAATACAAGAAGACACTGTAAAAGTTAAATTGTTTAACCAAGAGATAAATCAAAAAGATAATGTTAATATGGTGAAATAAACTTGGCAAAAACCTATTGGTTTGGAGGTTTTCGACTAATATACACCCTATACTCGAAATTAATCCTTTTTAGCCTTTATAAACCGAAAATGACTTTATAGTAAAATAATATTTCTATCATTTCCTATGGTGCCAGCCACCTATCTTATAAAAGGGAACTTTTCCTTCTCTCAAATTTATACATCCAAAGCCATCTGTATCAGAAAAAACAAGCTAAACTATCTTCCCAACTACTCTAATTTCAACTTAGGGGAATTACATTTATCATAATCCATCCTAAGGATCGCTTTTGTTCAAATCAAAAGGAAGCAGCTGAAGAAGTTGTAATAATTTTATCACCTCTTTCAATGTTTTCTTTATCTCCCAATACCTTATTATTTTTTATTCCGATAAAAAAAATAATTGAAAAATATTATACATAATTTGATGTTATTATAAATATGGATTAACCATATTCATTATTCAATCCATCCAATTAATTACAATGTCACCATACAGGCCTAAGTACGAATTATCGTCTCCACATCGTGGTGTAGTTTTTTATTCAACACATAATTATTTGTATGGGAAGAATGATGAGTATAGTTGAGGTAAAAAATACATATAAAAAGTTAATGATTCTCTATATTTGAAATAACATCCAATTACATATTATATCACCCATAATATAATGGTATTGTTTCTCGTGCGTATTTATGGATTTCCATCTCCACATACGCAATGAGATTCATTATCCATCGTAAATATTCAACAATAATTTTCATTTTATGAATAAAAATAATGTTCAAGAACATAATATAATTTTGGATATCAATCAATTACTTCATATCGATAACAATCCTTTCTTACTTATAAATACATATTAATGTAAACGAATCACTTAACAACCAAAACGATGATACTACTGAAATATTATAAAAAACAATATGAGAAGATAATATTTTATATCATATTTATGTGTATTGTTCTTCTATATTTTTAAAAAAATTATTTATCTACTATACATGATGTTAACGTAAACTTGTCCAAGAAAAATTTTAAGGTAAGGGTTAATTTTACAATATCTTTATTATCTGAGGTTGTTTATACATAATTATCTACTGGGAAATCATTTTCATCCTCATCAGTGTTTTATAAAATTGTATTTTAAAACCTTTTTAATATGTCCTATAATATGGTTTAAATTCATTTATACATTTTTTTAATTTTTATAAAATATTTTTAAAGTAATATTTCCATCATTTTCCAAACTAGGTACTTTATGACCTTTTTAACAAATCAAGGTAATAATGTTTTCTAACTTATACGGCGGGTGATGTTATTTTCTTTCATTATAACACTTCGAAGATTCCCTTACAATCTTATAAGAATAAATTCGAACAAAATGTGGTCATTTATAATTCAGTGTCCTTTAAATGATATCTAAATAGAAAGATACATTTCCCTCAAATAGTAGTGAATTCATCTATGTGAACATTCTTTGATGGATTTTACAATTATTTGAAGTTGATTTATTATGATACAATCTTCCATATTGTATTTCAGGTTTTTTTGATATGATTGATTATGTATTTGTTAATTTTATACCATTTATGGTTTATGGTTAATGTATTAAAATTTCTTATGATAGTTTTAATATGAATGTCTATGTAATATTTGAAACCTTTCATATGAGGAATGAATTGGAATTAATATGTGACGAGTTGAGCCTACTATAGATCCTCGATTCATCGGATGGTCTCATGATACAAAATAGTGTCTTGGAACAAGGCCTTGAAAAAATCATGTTTCTATTATTTCCACGAGGCCTTGAATATATTCTTATGATGTATGGAATTATGCATTCCACCATTATGAAATTAGTAATTGATATTAAATGTAAATATTCGACTAGTATGATATCTATGTTAATAAGTAAAAGAAATTATTTGACTTATCTTTACCATATTAGGATGAATTTTATGTTTAAGAGGATTTTGTTTTAGTCGTATACATTTCCTTAAATAATTATTCATATTTATGAAAGTTTCTGCTATATTGTTGTCCTTACTGATCATCTGAGCTCACCCCTTTATAATGTATTCTTGTTCCCAAGATGTGAAGAAGTATATTACGATTAAAATGTAGGAATAGGATACGGGATATAAGTGTGGTCAAAAGGGATACAATGTATTTTTTTTCTATTTCATTATGTAAAATAAAACTTATATATGTATCTCATACTTCCAAGGATACTAAACTAATAAGACTTTAGAGACTTTTTCTCATGTGATCATGACATCGTTAAGTAATAATGCACCAGATCTGGGTAACTAGGGTCAGGGTGTTAGAATTGGTATCCAAGGAAGTTTTAGTAAAAGCCTTGGAAGTTAGACTTATACAAACTATTATTACAGAACATTACCCGAAGATAGACTTTGAAGATTAGTATAGAAGAACATCCGATAATTTTGGTATGGTAAATATTTTGTGTATTTTCTAATAAATACATCCTTTTCTAGATACGAGTAGGTAGATATTTCTCTGGCACAAATGTACTTAAGAGTGAAAACTCCGGAAATGAGTTTTGGGCCTAACACATGTTATCCTAGTACACGACAAGGATCCTTGCCGCACTGTTGGTTACGATACTCCTAGGGGATATTCATAGGATTAATCAAATTTTCATTATAAACCATTATAAATGATTTATGAGTAAATACCTCCTTAATAGAAACTTTTTCTTATTATGGATTATATGAATAAATTGTTCAATTTATGTTATGTATTTTACTAGTTCGAATTATGTATCGCGATTCATAAACTAATCTAATTTGTGACTTTCTTTTGGAATGGATCTTTTTGGAAAAAATTGAAACTGTATCAATGAACGTAATCCTTGTATGGATTTCCCTCCTACTGAAGATAATTATAGTGGAGCTGGTGATACAACCGGTGCTGAACAACTTATAAGAATATTCAGACATCTTACCCAGGTTAAGAATAATAACCATACCTGAATGGAGCACCCTGATCCAAAACACAGAGGATTAATGTTGGGTGACTTCATGGGGAAACTACCACAAAAATTAAATGGGACTGTAAATACATTAGTAGCTGATAAATGGAATGTTCCTTAAAAGAATATTGAATTATTTGGGGAGTAGTGAAAGGGAAATAGTTCTTGTGGTATTTTAGCACCTCACAAGAGATACAGATCAATCATGGTAATTAATTAAAAACACAAATAAAGATGAATAAGTATCAAATATAGAATCTAGGGAGTCTAAAGAGCAATTAATAGAAAAATACAGTCTTCATGACCATCGAGCAGATATGGAATGTCAATTTGGACATATGAGGAAGAAAGGTGGATGAGAATGTCGCAAATTATTAGGCTAACATTATAAGTTTAGCAAGGCATGCAGCAGATTATATATGTAACCAAAAGAGTTAGATTGCACAATTATTTGATGGGTTAAACCATTTATCTGTCGAGCATTATTCTCAAAATCCTTCTCATCGTACGAATATATTGTATCATGTTCTTTCAAGATAGAAAAGAAATTCTCTAAGTTATACGTCTTTAAAGGAAATATGGAGAAAAAGGGATCTGTTGAACACTCTAGAAATAGAAATAAGGGATAGAAGGGAAAATATGAATTTCCATTCTGCAGAAAATATAGGAAAAAACACCTCGGTACTCGTCTGAAGGGAATTAGAGTCTGTTACTGGTGTGGGGAAAAAGTCCACCAAGCTCGTGATTGTAAGGGAAATAAAGAGGTTGTCAATGTTGAATGATATAATTGTAGATAAATGGGGCATTATTCAAATGAATTTTCTAAGATCAATGGAGACTTACCTCAGAAAAGGATGAGGGAGAAATGAAATGTTTACGTGATCACTACTACTGAGGTTGAAGCTCCAAATGATGTAGTGGAAGGTAATTTAATGGGTTCATCCAATTTATCCAATGATTTCTTTTATTCTAGATCATTACATTATTTCATATCTTCCCATTTTTCTATAAAATTTAGATATTTCCAATTTCATTTAACAAGGGTGTTGTTAGTCAAAAATCTTAAGGGAAGCATCATTTCAATAATGTTTTGTGAATCAGTTACCAGTAGGTCATATAAACGTGCTTTATATGATGATCTCATCATCATACCGATGATTGAATTTGATATAATCCACGGAATGGATTGGATTTCATACCATGATGCGATAAATTATTTTAAGAAGGAGGCTAAAATTTTCTATAATGATAATGAGTACCGTATCATTAGAGAAGAAACATCACCATTAGATTCTCCTCAAGATCCACCCCTAGTAGCTCTACTAAATTCAATTATTGTTGACAAATAGAATGAAAGAACTTTGGGTGAGGAAAGGATTGTTCAAAGAGAGTACATAACTATTGTGAAATAATATGTTGATGTGTTTCCAGAGGATTTACCAGGACATCCTCCAGAATGAGTAATAGAGTTTTCCAATGATTAAATTCCTGATTCAAGGACCATATCGAAGACCCCTTATAGAATGGAAACTGCAGAATTAGTATAACTGAATAAAAAACTAGTGAAATTGATTAATAATGTAATTATTCTCCACTGTGATTCTCTATGGGGAGCCCTTGTTCTTTTTTAAGAATAAATATGGATCTATGAGGTTGTGCATTGACTACAAGAAGATCCATATTATATCAATAAATAAAAAGTATCCCCAATCATGGATTGATGATTTATTTAATCAAATTCTTGGAGATCAATATTTTTCAATGATTGACCTGTGATTTGGATATCATCAGTTGTGTGTAAAGAAGGAAGTCATTACAAAGACCACATTTTGATCCAGTTATGGGCATTAGGAGTTTAGAGTGATGCATTTTGGATTGATTAATGCACCCTTTGTCATTATGGATCGACGAAATAGAGTTTTCATGAAATATTTAAATGACTTTTTAGTGTTGTTTAATAATGATATCTTGGTTTAGTCCAAATGCTTTGGAGATCATGAAAATCACTTGGGCACTATTATAAAGACTCTTAAAAGAAAAGAATTATATAGGAAGTTTATCAAGTATGAATTATGGATTCAAGAGATTTTTTTCATGGCCAAATTATCTCTAAGAATGGAATCACTGCTGATCCTTCTAAGACAATAGAAATTCATGAATGGAAAACCCCAATGAGTATAACTGAGGTACACAACATTATGGGATAAACAGGTTATTATCCGCGTTTCTTCTAGAATTTTTCTTGATTGGGTAACCCATTAACAACGTTCACACGTAAGGGGTTAAATTTGTTTGGAAAAAATATTGTGAAGAATGTTTTTAATGACACAAGAAAATATTATTCAATGCTCTTATCTTGACTGTACCATCTTGGAATGATGGGTTTTCTATTTATAGTGATGAATTATAGAAAGGACTTGGTTGAATTCTTATGCAGAACGATATAGATACTTCTTATTCACCAAGATAGCTAAACATTCGTGAATAAAACTATCCCACTAATGATGTTGATTTATCACCTACAATATTTTCTTTGAATATATTGAGACAATATCTCTATCGAGAAAAATGAGAGACATATACCAATGAAAATAGTTTGATGTATATTTTCTCACTTAAAGAACTCAACACGAGGCAAAGATGATGGAATGAACTACTCAAGGATTATAATTTCACTATACACTACTACCCTGGGAAGGAATATTAGGTGGTAGATTCTTTGAGAAGAAATGATCTTGGAGTTTTGAACAAGATGAGACTTGAAAGGGATCCTATGGTCTTGGATACAGTAAAGTTAAATATGGGAATAATCATTGATGAAGAAACATTGATACCTTTTAAAATCGTTGCCAAATTATCTTTAATAAAAATGATATAATTTTCATAGACTGATGAAGAGAAGTTTTAAAAGAAAATTAATGCTTTGAATGATGAGAGATTGATTGAAAGCGTATATGAAGGTGGAATTTAGAAATTTTGGAAGAGAATTTGTCTTCCTAACATTCCTGATCTAAAAAGGGAATTTTTGGATGATGCTCATAGCACCAATTTATCTATACACCCTGGTAGCACTAAAATGTATAGAGATTTGAAGGAACATTTTTGGTGGGACAACATGAAGAGGGAGATTGATGATTATGTGTCAACATGTATGGTTTGTCAATAGGTAAAGGGTGGAAGACCACATTATAGAGGAGTCTTGCAACCTCTTCCCATACATGAGTGGAAATTGGATAATATTATGATGGACATTATCATGTGGCTACCAAAGAATCCTAGACGGAATGATGCAATATGGGTCATTTTGATCATCTTACAAAGAAAACACATTTTGATGCTATAAGAGAAGATTTACCAATTGAATGTTTAGCTAGAATATACATTAATGAATTTTTAAGACATCATGGAGTATCCATATCGATTTTTTCTGATCATGATCCTCGTTTTACATCCTGATTCTAGAAAATTCTTCAGAAGGCCCTTGATACTGAACTTCGTTTGCGCACTGCCAGCCACCCTCAAACTAATAGAAAATCAGAACAGACTATTCATATAGTAAAAGACATATTGATATCTTTCTCACTTGACATTCAACATATGTGGGATCAATATTCACCTATAATATAATTTTCATATAACAATAACTTCCATTCAAGTATTCATATGGCACCATATGAAATGTTATATTGAATGAGATTTCACACACCAACATGTTGGGATTATGTCAGTGAAAGAAAACTCATAGGCCCAGAACATGTTGAGGTCATAATGGAAAATTTAAATATTGTGCAAACCGACATCAATGTAGCTCAATGTAGAAAAAAGATCTATGCCGATATCCAAAGGAAGGATTTGAAATTTTAGGTAAGAGATCATGTTTTCTTGACTGTATCTCCATGGAAAGGTGTTATACTATTTGATAAGAAGGTTAAATTAAGTCCCAATTACATCGGACCTTTCAAAATTCTAAAATGAATTTTAGTTTTTCATACCATTTGGAAATGCTTCCAGGTCTCTCCAAATTTCATGATGTGTTCTGCGTACCTCTATTTAGAAAATACTTTCATGACCCAACGCATGTAATCACATATGAATAAATAGAACTACAAACTGATTTGTCTAATGGTGAAGAGCATGTCATGTGTCATGATATTATAGAACATGTGCCGAGAAACTAGACGGAACGTTAAGTAAAAGTTCTATAGAGCAAGCATAAGATGGAAGAGGAAACATGTGATACTGCAGAACATATGGTGAAGAACCACCCAAATATTTTTATGCAGCAGCATTATAGAAATTTTTAGGATGAAATTATTTAAATGGGAGAAGAATGTAACACCCCATGCTTCCATGATACACTTCTCTTTGAATAATACAATATCTTGTGGGGTACGCATCTTCGAGTTATAGCACACCACAACCAATAAAAATAGACATTATGAATAGTATTACCAAATTTTTGAAATTTTTTCAATTTTATTCTTCAAAATTGATTATTTTTTGGATTTATAATATAAAAATTAGCTTAGGTTTAATTTTTTTGTATGTTTCTGAAAACACTCCATCTTTGATGAATAGCGAAAAACATTGCGTTATTGTTTAAAACCGATTTTGTATAAAATAATTATTTAATTTATTTATATTTATTTTAAGTCAAAATATATACATAATACCACTATTAGTTCAATGTAATTCATTGATGTAATTTTATAGTATGATTAGATGTATAAAATTTTATTGAACATTTTAATGTCTTTTACCCACCTTCTAGACACATTTGAAAATTTGCATAAAATGTAATTTTACTACTTCTATGAATTGAATTTAAAAATTACAAGAGACATGGTTGAGATAAATAAGTAAATTGTGGTTCAATAGAATAAAAATATTTTCTATGAATAGTATCTTTTGAATTTTATTTACAATGGTTAAAAGTAAATAGTGTAATTAAAAGTAAAAACGATTTTATAATTACCCTAACACATGTACTAATTCTATTGGATAAGTGTTTCAACAAAAATAATCCTTGGGAATAAAATATGATCCTCTTTGACACATATGGATTAGATTATAACATATATTATTATTTTCTTTAAAGAAGTGTTAAAAGTGTTAAATTCCTATTTTCATATATAAAATATATATAATATAGTTTTATACATAATATAAATTTGACTATATATATCAATTAAAAATCTAAAAATATTTTTTACCTAATAGTATTTTATTTATATTTTTTAGACATTAAATCATCAAATTTATTTATGACACAATGATGATATAGTAATTAACTTATTAATGGAGGATTAAAATATTTGATATTATAAATATCCAAATAAATTTTAATTTATAATTTTGATTCATTCAACTAATTTTATATGTTAATAATACTTGTTAGGATTTTTATTCTAAGTAATAATGTTTTTTTACTTTCACAAAAACCAAATACTAAATTGTGTAAAAATTGACATAAATAAGTTTTCATAAAACAAATAATATGTTATTAATTGATATAATATTCATAACAATTTAGGGTTTGTCCAAATGGCTTGGATAAGGTTATATATTTCATTTAAGAACCAATATGGGTTCTTTTTTCTTTTTATAGTATGTTTATTAACCATTTATTATAATAAAACATGAAGACATGGTAAAAGATAAACTATTTAACTAAGAGTTAAATATAAAACGTAAGGTTAATATGGTGACCTAAACTAGTATAAAACCTAATGGATGAGAGATTTTTGAATCATCCCTACCTTATACTCGAAATAAATCTTCTTGGAGCCTTTATGAACATAAAATAACATTATAATAAAATAATATTTCAATCCTTTCCTAAGGTGCCTCTCACCTCACTTATAAAAGGACACTTCCCCATCTCTGAAACTGACACATCCAAAGCCATTTGACTCAGCTAAAACCTGCTAAAATATCCTCCACTACCTTCATTTCAACCTAGATGCCTTAATTTGATCAAAATCTAATATAAGGATCCCTTTTGATCAAATAAAATAAATCACCCAAAAAAGATGTATTATCACACCCCAGCCTGATTTATTTATTATTATTTTTTTGAATTGTTTTAATTATTATTTTGAGATTTGGATGACTTTCTATGTTGCACATTTTTTCTACACTTTTAGAAGTAACATCGCATTGCCTACGCGGTTACCCGAATGGGTCTGAGTTATGGCGCGCGACCTACACGCGGTTCATACATATGCGTGACAAGCGCGCATCCTAACTCTATAACCAGGCAGTACTGGGTGGCACGGTTCGGGCATAGATTGCTCAACCACACATCTTATTGCCGGCGAATCATGTGGTTAGTCAGTTCTGAATAAATAAAAAATCAATTTGGCTGGGGAATAAAAATAAATAAATAAATAAAGCAAGATAATTTGGATGAAATGAATTTATGAAAATGGTTAAAAATAATAATATTAATAATATTATGATTTTTAATATTATTATTGGGATTATTTTTCTTATTCTTATTATAATTTTAATTATCATGAATGTTAATATAATTATAATTGAATTGTTTTTATTACAAATTTTATTATTATGTTTGTATTATTATTATTATGTTTGTTATATTATTATTATTGTAATTATTATTATCAATTTAGTATTATTTTTATTAGTATTATTAAGATAATAAATAAAGAAAAAATATATATAAGAACCCCTAAATCTACATAGCGCACCTCCCTTTCCCCTTTGTTGGTTGGGGGCTACACCCCCCTTCCTCGTCGCCCACTCCCTTCATCGTGCCACTCTCCTTTCGCCCTCTCTCGTCCACCACGCGACAATGCCTCTCGCCCTCCCTATTTATCCTGCGGGACGCCACCACCCGATCGCCAGCAGAACCTAGCCTCCTCGCCAGCCCCCACCTCCTATCGCGCTGCTATCCCGTAGCACCCTCTCCTCTCTTATTTCGGTGCCCTCCGACTGCACCCCCACACTGCGGCCTCCTCCTCTCCCGCTCCGGCCAGCGGTGGTGGCCCGAGCTCCGTCCAGCAGCGACGATGTCCCGACCTTCCCTCCCCTCCTGCTCCGGTGAACCTGACCCCACTGCATGTCCAACCGATGTAAGAACCCCCTTCCCAGCGTGATTCCGGCGAACCCAAACCACTTCCCGGCACGGCTACGGAGAACCCAACCCCTGTTGTCCGACTATCTTCCGTCCCAAACCTGAATTCCCTTGCGCAGCACCTCCGCTATGCTCGGGTGCGGTCTCGTTTCCCCTCATTGTCAAACCACTGTTTGCATCTCATTCCAATTATGGTGTTTCTTCAAATTCACTGAATTTTGACATCTTAGTTTGTCTTACATGCTATTTTTATGGTGTTTAGTGTGGTAAATTGATGTATCAGACCCGTTGGTCAAGGATACAACATTTTCCGCCAAGGGCGAGCCGAATGAACTCGTTTTTCCTTGCCGCCAATTTTTCGGGTAAGGTTAATGCACCCGTTGTTTTGTTTTTCATCATCAAATTTATTTTCTTATGTTGTTTTTGAGTCCCTGGTATTTATTTGGTTGTGGGCTAGTCCGCATCGCACTAACTTTGGGTGTCGATTGTATTGTTAAGGTGTGATGATAATATTTCTAGTGCGTGCGATTTTGTGGGAGTGCGTGTACATGAGTAGGTGATGGTGTTATTTCGAAGTCATTGTCTTGGCCAATTCATTGAGGTAGGTGATTCCATGCCATTTATTCCAATTTTGTTCAATGTGAGTCTTGTGTTTTAGTATTTAATTATTAAAGCTTTATTTTCACTTTATTACAGTTGTAGTTAGCTTATGGTAATGATTTATTATTAGTATAACTTTCTAAAAATAGGTTTTGACATGTTATTCCATTCATGAATGTGCTTTTGCCTTTGGAATTGAATGTGGATAAGCGGTATTGTTTTGGAAATGATATTTTAAATGTTTTGGGTGCATTCTTGATATAAAAGCCTTGGAGAGTTATTTAAAATTGTTTTATAAGGAATTTCAATGGTTTGTTAAATTATTGAAGAAGTTAAAAATTGGTTTTGGGAAACTTTTTAAGGTGTGAATGACGTTAAGAGTGGATTTTAATGTGTGGTGCATTTTTCTATTTGTGCATACTATGTTTTAATCAAATTGTCTGGTAGAAACTTTTAAGGGATTAATGGTTTTAAAGACATGGTTTAATTTTGTTTATAAATGTATTGGTGATGTTCAAATTGGTGACCAATGTCTTTAAATGGGTTTCTAAAATTACTTGCTTAATGGTATATGCCCCTTTGTCCCTAGAAAGTGTGTGTTGTTTTGAAATGGTGGGTTGGATTGTTTAAATTAGTTTCTAAGGGTTTATTTGGTTATAAAAGTTGTTGTTGTATGGTATTTTATGAAATAAATTCTATTTGTTGTTTGGGAAATGGATTTCAAAGTGTTATTGGTAAATTATTGAATGTTGTAAAGCTAAAGACCCGTTTGGCATCTTAGAAAGGGTTGTTTGGAATACCCCTCTTAGGTTAGGCCTTTTGTGTCATGGATTGTTCATGAGATGGGAGGGTCCTTGATATGGGACCTCCTTTGGATAATTAATTTAAGGTAGGGTACAAACCCTTGAGGTGGCCGAGGCAGTTCCATTTTGTGAGGTGTGTTGATTATATGTATTTGAATTGTTGTTTGAATGATATGGAACACCCCCTTGAGAACTTTGCATCGGAACCTAGAATATCAAATATGTTTACGGAGAACGATTTCTGCACTAGTTTAGACTACACATTGGCTAGTGGCCCCATAGCAGGGGAATACTGAGTTATTGATGCTACGAGGATTGGGCCTGTCAGCAAGTCCATGTAGGGATATGCCTAGCGTTAGGGCATTATGACGTCATCGAGCTAGGGTGTTCCTTTAGGATGAGTCACACTTATAGTATGTTCTGGTATTCCTCTACGTTCCTAATATTTTTCATGTTTCCCCATTATGAGTACTATTAGATCCATTTCCCTCTTTTTGTGGACATTTTTTTTCATTGCACCTAGTTTTGGTATTTATTTAGAAAACTGTAAATTTGTGATTACATTAAAAATGATTTCAATTAGTTATTGTGAAATAGAAAGCACAACTCCCCTTTCTTGCATGTTGTATTTGGTTTTAAACATGAAGGGCAGTGGATCATGTTTGTTTGTTTTTAAATAGAAAAGTGTGTATGAAAACCTAATTTTATAATGTAGTTAAAACTAGTATTAATGGAATGTCTTGTGGAAGAAATGAAATGGAATCTACGATGCTTGCCTACTGAGCGACTAGCTCACATGCCACCTATACCAATTGGTGTTTGTAGACCCGAGCTATTTTGAAGGTTCAGTATTTGTTCTGGTTTCCCTAGTAGGTGCTTGATGTTGGAGCATAGCTGTTCTTATGGTTAGTGGTGACCAATAGGTCACATGTAGATCAGGTCGTTGAGGTTTGGTTTGTCCATTTGGGGTTTTATGTTTTGTATTTTAGTCTTCTGTCTATTGAGTTGTAACTTGTGACAAGATTGGTTTATTTTATTTATTTTTAGTTGTTCATGATGTTGCGTCCTTAGTTTATTTCATTTATTTATCTAGTCCTTGTTGTTTATCTGTATTGGGTCTAAATCATTCCCAAGTGTATGTTTTGATGCCCGACAATGGTTTCCAACCCGTGGGGATCAGGAACGTCCTTTGGGTCATGTTGCAGACCGGCTCAGGTGACTGGTTCAGGGTCGACTCAGGTTGGTTCGTGACAAAATGGTATTAGAGGGTAGGTTCTTGTTTTTTGAGGTGTCTGGTAGACGGAGATTAGGACTGTCGGGGCTCAGGATGTAGGTTACGGGTCAGTGTCTGATCACCACCACTCGCGACGAGTCCTGCGTTACCAGGGTTAGGCCAGGATTGGGTCACTTGTCCTCGGTTGATTTGGATTAAGGGATGACATTGGAGGTGAATCAATTTACTTTGCAGCCTCACATCGGGTGGTGACCCATGTGGAGTCCAAGTTCCTGGTTTTAGGACCTCTTAGTGTTATTCCTTACATGGGGCATGGCTCACCACCATGTTACTAGGTTAAACATGTGCACTAGTTCCTCATTCCAGTGGGTTATTTTTTCTTGTATTTTGTTTTAATCTCGGTTGGTTTGAGTGTGCGTTAATAGTGAAACTAGTTTTGAAATGGAAAGGTGTACCGTCCCAATTGTTTTTGAAATTACTAAAGTGGGTTTTTAAAGAGAAGGTGTATTGGTTTGGAAAAAAAACTTGGTATTTTTTTGGATTTGGTAAGGAAAAGAAGTGTTTGAGCCCTGACACTCCTTATGAAGGGTAACACGTGCGTGGGAATTTATGGAAGTATATGGGGGAAATTGTTCATAGGTGATGTGACTGGGATAGAATGAACTCACATGTGATGGTTCATAAGGTTCCATAGGCGAGTTTTAAAATTTTAATGAAATAATGGTTTTTGAAAAGTAATTTCTACTAGTATTTGTATATGGTTGGCTTATGGGCCATTTTACATTGTCTTTTATTTTCTTTGATTGAGTTTTGGCATGATGTTGGTTTATATGGTGTTTTTCATGTTGATATGAGTATGCCGCCCAGAAAGCCTCCAAAAGTTGTCAATGAGTTATGCCCAGTTCCCAGTTCTTTTTTTCTGTTGCCTGCTTATCGAGGTAGCTAAAGTCCATTAGATGTAGTTGTATTGTCCATGGAGAATGTGTGTGTCTTCGGGTTGTTGGGAACTCCCGAGATAGTAAAGGTTCGTACCGACCTAGAGTTATTTGAGGGTTCAACTTTGGACTTGTAAAGATGAGATGTCTCATAATCGTTGGAATTTTGGGTGTGATCAATGATGGTCGATTTCCGCGAAGGTTCCCAACCTAGCAAGGGGTGTGGGCTGGTGGAACCTGTCTCCATGAAACCATTCTTGTTGATGCTGACTCCTATTTCATCGGACCGCTCTCTTGTGCGACACCAGTATGGAATATCTGGACATTCTAAGTCGTCATGTTGCATTCCCATGAAAACGTATAACCATCGTGATTGTTTGAATCATCAAACAGAAGAAGGATTTAGAGACTAGAAGATGAAAATTCTTGACTGTGAGGCAGGAGATGCTTCAGCCGTCAGGGCCACAACCATAGGTCTCGGGGTGTAGCTCGCGCACAGTCAGGAGTTTCCGAGGGTGTGTGGAACCTTAGTCCGAGTAATTCTATCAACTTTGGGAGGGAAATATCCAAAGTTTCCTTGTTCTTTTCTTGTCACCGTTAAGCTCACCATAATTGTGGTGATGTGATAAACTTGTTCTAACACAGTCTATGCAGACTTATCTGTTCTCAGTGTGTTTTCAAATAATTCGGATTTCCTTGAAGGGTGTTGGGCCCACGAAGAAATGGGTCATTCTAATTTTGAGTTGTTTCACAATTGTGTGCATTAGGGGGATGTTTGGTTTCATGAAATTAATGGGCGGTGTTTTGGGGGTCTTTTATGAGTTCGGTCTAGGAATTCAGTACTCTATGATTGTAGTGAGGATTTTATTCGGTCTGTGTGCGATGAGTTGAGTTAATTACTTATCCTCGGGTTGTTGAGTCGTTTCGTAGCAAGCTTTCCATTTAATTCTTTGTGTGTTGTTCTATCCATGTGGAGAAATTGACTGGGTTCAGTTTGGGAGCTCCTGTGTTCGCCCTCCTCGGGGGTGGTATGATCATGTTTCATGGTTTCTATATTGGTAAATTATTGTGGTGGGGAGAACCCTCCCGTGTTTTCCCCTCAACATCGGGCTTCAATTTTCTCTTGAAACGGTCGGGTTTGACCTGTTGAGAGTAAGGTCATCCAGGGATTCATAGTTTTTCCTCGGTTTGGTCTGGGCATGGACTCGAGTTGGGTCAACTGTCGGCTTAGTGACTCTCTTGGGGCAGAATTTTTTGTGGTGTGGAGAATTGTCACACCCCGACCTGATTTATTTATTATTATTATTTTTACTTGTTCTAATTATTATTTTGAGTTTTGGATGACTTTCTCTGTTGCACAGCCAGTCCACACTATTAGAAGTAACTGCGCGTTGCCCGCGGGGTTACCCGAATGGGTTGAAGTTATGGCGCACGACCTGAACGCGGTTTATAAAGCCGCGCAACAAGTGCACAACTTTACTCTATAAACAGGCGGTGCCGGGTGGCACGATTCGGTCGCAGTTTGCTCAACCGCGCATCTTACTAAAGGCGAATCACGCAGTTAGTTAGTTCAGAATAAATAAATAAATCAATTTGGTTGGTGAATGAAAATAAATAAATAAATAAATAAATAAATAATGATAATTTGGATGAAATAAATTTTTGAAAATGGTTATAAATAATAATATTAATAATATTATGATTTTTTATATTATTATTGTGATTATTATTATTATTATTATTATTATTATTATTATCACGAATGCTAATATAATTATTATTGAATTGTTGTTATGAAAAATTTTATTATTATGGTTGTATTATTTTTATTAAGTTTGTCATATTATTTATATAATAATAATTATTATCAATTTAGTATTATTATTATTATTATTAAGATAAGAAATGAAGAAAAAAAATAAGAAACCCTCAATCTACCCGGCGCACCCCCGTTTCCCCTTTGCTATCCACGGACCGAACCCCCCGTCCCTGTCGCCCTCTCCCTTCATTGTGCCACTCCCCTTTCCCCATCTCTCGTCTGCCACACGACAACGCCCCTCGCCCTCCCTGTTCGGCCTGTACTACATCGCCACCCGATCGCCAGCGCCCCCCAGCCTCCTCGCCAGCCCCCACCTCCTATCGCAGTGGCCTCCCGTAGCACCCTCTACTCCCTTCCGCTGGCGCCCTCTGACCAAACCCCCACACGGAGGCCTCCTCCTATCCCGCTCCAGCCAGCAGCAGTGGCCCGAGCTCCGGCCAGTAACGACAGTGACCCGACCTTCCCTCCCCTCCTGCTCCGGTGAACCCGACCCCCCTGCCTGTCTAGCCGACGCAAGAACCCCCTTCCCGGCGCGATTCCGGTGAACCCAACCCACTTGCTGGTGCACTTCCGGTGAACCTAATCCCTACCATCCGACTATCTTCTAGAGCAAACCCGAATTCCCTGGCACAGCACCTCCGCTATGCTCGGGTGCGGTCTCATTTCCTCTCTCTATCAAACCACGGTTTCCATCTCATTCCAATTTTGGTGTTTCATCAAATTCACTGAACATTGACATATCAGTTTGTGTTTCATGCTGTTTTCATGATGTTGAAAGTGGGAAATTGACTTATCGGACCCGTTGGTTAAGGTTCTGGCATCCACTGCCAAGGGCGAGGCAGATGAACTCATTTGTCCTTGCCTCTAATTTTTTGGGTAAAGTAAATGCACCTTTTTTTTGTTTTGTGTCATCCAATTTAGTGTCTTATATTGTTTTTGAGTCCCAGGTATTTATTTCGTTGTGTTCTAGTACGCACCTGACTATCTTTGGGTGTTGACTGTGTTTTTAAGGTGTGATGATAATTTTTCTAGTGCTTGTGATTTTATGGGAGTGTGTGTATGTTAGCAGGTGACAGTGTGATTTAGAAAGCATTGCCTCGTCCAATTCTTTTAGGTAGGTGGTACCATGCCATTTACTCCAATTTTGTTCCATGTGATGCTTGTATTTTAGTATTTAATTGTTAAACCTCGATTTTCACTTTATTACAGTTGTAGTTAGCTTATGGTGAGGATTTATAATTATTCTAACTTGCTAAAAATAGGTCTTGACGTGTTCTTCCATTCATGAACATGCTTTTTCCTTTTCAATTGAATGTGGATAAGCGGTATTGTGTGGGAAATGATTTAGTTAAATGTTTTGGGTATGTTCTTGATATAAAATCCTTGGAGAGTTATTTAAAATTGTTTTATAAGGTGTTTCAATGGTTTATTAAATTATGGAAGAAGTGAGAAATTGGTTTTGGGAAATGTTTTAAGGTGTGCATGACTTTAACAGTGGATTTTAATGTGAGGTGTGTTTTATTAGGTTGTGCATACTATGTTTTAGTCAAATTGTCAGGTTGACTCTTTTACGAGATTAAAGGTTTTAAAGACATGGTTTGGTTTTTTTATAAATGTATTGGTGATGTTCAAATGGGTGACCTATGTCTTTAAATGGTATTTTCAAATTACTTACTTAATGATATATTCCCCTTTGGCCCTTGAAAGTGTGTGTTGTTTGGAAATGGTGGGTTAGATTGTTGAAATGAGTTTCTAAGGGTTTATTGGGTTACAAAAGTGGATGTTGTATGATATTTTAAGAAATCAATGGTATTTGTTGTTTTGGAAATGGTTTTCAATGTGTTATTAGTAAATGCTTGAATGTTGTAATGTTAAAGGCCCGGTTGGCATCTTCAAAAGGGTTTTTTGGAAAAACCCTCTCGGGTTAGGCCTCTTGCCTCATGGATTGATCATGAGATGGGAGGGTCCTTGGTATGGGACCTCTTTTGGATAATTATTTTGAGGCAAGGTACAAACCATTGAAGTGGATTGGGTGGTTCTAGTTTGTGTGGTGTGTTGATTATATGAATGTGACTTGTTTATTTGAATGATATGGAACACCCACTTGAGAACTTTTCTTGGGAACCTAGCATTGCAAAGAGGTTTACTGAGAACGATTACTACACTAGTTTAGACTATTCACTGGTTAGTGGCCCCATTGCAGGGGAATACTGAGTTATTGTTGATTTGGGGATTGGGCCCCCCGGTAAGGCCATGTAGGGTTATTCCGAGCATTATGGCATTATGACGTCATCGAGTTAGGGAATTCCTTCAGGATGAGTCCCATGTATAGTATGTTCTGGTCTTCCTCTGTGTTCCTAGGATTTCTCATGTTTCCTCGTTACTAGTACTATTAGAGCCATTTCCCTCTTTGTGTGGACATTTTTGTTCTTTGCACTTAGTTTTGGTATTTATTTAAAAAAATGTGAATTAGTGATTACATTAAAAAGGATTTCAATTAGATGTATTGAAATAGAAATCACAACTCCCCTTTCTTTCCCCTTGTATTTTGTTTTAACCATAAACGGAAGTGGATCATGTTTTTTTGTTTTTAAGAATCAATGTGTGTATGAAAACTTAATTTTATAATGTATTTCAAACTATTATTAATGGAATTTAATGTGGATGAAATGACATGGAATCTATTGTGCTTGCCTACTGAGCGATTAGCTCACACCCTACCCATACCACTTGGTGTCGGTAGACCCGATCTCTTTTGCAGGTTCAGTCATTGTTCAAGTTTCCCTTGTAGGTTGTTGATGTTGGAGCAATGTTGGTCTTATGGTTGGTGGTGACCAAGATGTCACATTGAGATCGGGTTGTGGTGGTTTGGTTTGTTCGTTTACGGTTTTGAGTTTTGTACTTAATTCTTCTATCTATTGAGTTGTACCTTGTGACTGGATTAGTTTATTTTATTTATTTTCATTTTTTCATGTTGTTGTGTCCTTAGCTTATTTCATTTATTTATCTAGTCATGGTTGTTTATGTTTTTTGGGCTTAAAACATTCCCAGGTGTATTTTTTGATGCCCATCACTGGTTTCCAGCCTTTGGGGATCGGGAACGCCCTTCAGGTCATGATGCAGAGTGGCTCAAGTGACTGTTTTAGGGTCGACCTGGGTTGGTTTGTGACAGGTATTAATTTTATCACCCCATTCATTGTTGTTTTTTCATCTCCCACTTATTTTTTCTTTGAGTTCTCATATAAAAATAATTAATCAAATAATTTATACATACTATGTTGTAATTAAAAATATGGGTAAACCATATTAATTATTCTACCCATCCTATGAATGAAAATGTCATTATTCGTGCGTATGTACAGCTTATCGTCTCCACATCATGGTGTAGTTTGTTATTCACCACATAATTATTTGTATGTGTATAATAATTAGTGTAATTGATAAAAATAATAAATATAACATGTCAATTATTCTGTATATATGATATAATATCCAACTACATATGATTTCTCCATCAATAGAATGGTATTTTCCCTCATGCGTTTGTACAATTTACGGTCTCGACTTACTCGATGAGATTCATTCCCCATTTTCACCATTAAATAATAATTTTGATTTTATGATTAATAATAAATTTTACAAATATAATATCATTATGGATATGAATGAAATACATCATATCCAAAATAAATATGACTTACATAGAAAAAAATATAAAGGAAAACAAATTAGTTAACACCCAAAACCATGATAATACTAAAATATTAGTAACAAAACCACATTAGAAGATCATATATAATATCCTATTTATGTATAGGTTTTTTTATAATTTTATAAAAATTATTTAACTTTTATACAAGAGGTTAAAATATCCTTGACCAATGAAATGTATGAGGTAAGTGTTAATTTTACAATCTCATTATTTTTTGAGGTTGTTTATATGTAAGCATCTACTGGGAATTCAATATCATCCAAATCTGTATTTCAAAAAAATGAATTTCAAAACATTTTTTCTATTTCTCAGAATATGGGTTAATGTAATTTATACATTTTTTTACTTTTTTTAAAAAAATTTAAAAGGAATATTTCTATCGTTTTTCAAACAGTGTACATTGTTAACTTTTCAACATATTAAGGTAACAATGTTTTCTGACTTATGCAGTATGTGCAATTTGTTTTCTCCATCATAACACCTTCGAAGATTCCCTTACAATTTTATAAAAATATTTTAAAAAAATTACATTTTAAATTACGTGTGTTTTAAATTATTTCAAAATGGAATGAGAAATTTCTCTCAAATAGTTTGATTTAATCTATGTCCACATACTTTAAAGGATATTAAATTTGTCTACAGTTGATTTATTATGATAAAATCTTCCACATTTTATTGAAGGTTTTGTTATATGATTGACTATGGATTTTTTATTTTTATACCATTCATGATTTATGGTTAATGTTTCAATATTTCATATGCTAGTTTTATTTATATTATTTTTGTTATGTTTCAAACATTTCATATGAAGAATGAATTGGATTTAGTATTTTACAGGTGGAACCCATTATAACTCATCAATGCATCGGATGGTCTCATGAGACAAGCTAGTGTCTTGGTACAAGGCCTTGACAAAATCATATCTATAGTCTTGGAACGAGGCCTTGAATATGTGGTTATGATGCCCGACATTATGCATTTCATCATTATGAAATTAGCTCTTGATGTTACATGAGATTATTTGACTATTAGAATATCCATGTGAATAAGTAAAAGGAATTAATTGACTTATATTATCAAAATTAGTATGATTTTTATGTTTAAAAGGCTTTCATTTTAGTCCTATACATTTCCTTAAATGATTATTCTTATTTATGATAGTTCTAACTATATTTTTATCCATACTGAGCATATTAGCTCACCCATTTCATATGTTTTATTTTTTCCAAGATGTGAAAAGTATATTATGATTAACTTATAGGAATAGGCTAAGGGATATGATTGTGTTCAAAGGAGACCCAATGATGTTGTTTTTCCTTTAGTAATGTAATATAAAACATAAGTATATATCTAGTACTTCCGAAGCTACTAAACTAATCGGTAATTCGAGACATGATCTCTTGTGATCATGCCAATGTTATGTAATAATGCACTAACTCTGGCTAACTAGGGTTAGGGAATTACAACCTCATAAGATATATAAGCACTTTTATACATTATTGGTTGATAAAAATAACGAACAACTAAAATAATTGAAACGATCTTCATTCATCTATAACATGTAAGGGAAATAGATTATTTTCCTAAATAATATATATATATATATATATATATTAATAGTGGTTGGAATCAAATTTTTTTCCTACCTACATTTCTATTAACACATCATACATAAGTTCCTCCAAGGTATAAAAATTGGTAACTAGTTCATTAATCATTGGGGATTGGTAGGATTTCATAACATTCCATATGATTTCAACTTATATTGTTTATATATCCATGAATTTTTATTATCTCTATATCCAAACAATATACTCCTTAAAATGATCCTTTATTTTGACAGAAACAAGAACACTATTTACCATCCCATGATGTAAATTCATTGAATAATCATAATCTTCGATCAATTATAATTATCTTTATTAGTTCATTGAAAACCCCACTCTCATGAATATTTGTACACGTATCATCTTATTTCGATTTATATCACACATAAATGAATAAATATTAATACAAATGATTTTACTATAAATTATCATTTTATCAATCTTTATTTAATGAATAATTTAATCTTTTCATGGATATGTAATTAAGATGTTGTAAATTTTTTTGTATGATAATTTTTTTTGGAACATGACTTAGAACCTTCTTTTAACCACATCTATTTATTGAAAACATGAATTCATTCCATGGTAGTGTGAGAAGATTATTATAATACAATATATTGTTATGAAAATAGATACTATCTAGAAAATATAAGAGAACAATATATTGAAACTCATTAAAAAATCAAGAAAATATAATAAAAATTTCCTCACAGTGATTCAATTGAATTTATCTGATTGAAGTAAAATATGAATTATAATTACCATAGAATGATAATATATTTTTAATTAACATTATTTTGATATATAAATAGATATAAAATATAATATAATAACATTGTAGAAAAAAGATACTATTTCTATAAAAACATTATACAAAATTAATTTCAAGAATAGTTTCTCAGGACCCATGTTCATTAACAAATTCCTCAAACAGTTGCTCAAATAAAAGTTAATCTATCATGAAGACATAACATTCTCAAGTGGATTGAGAACATGGTAGTATTCAATGATATTATCCCTACTAAAAAGTGACTATTCTTGTGAAATAAATAATCAAGTATAAGAATGATAAATATCATGAAAATAAATCACTTGAATAGATAATAATATGTATATAAAATATTACAATCAATAAGTTCTATTTCTCTAATAATTTATAAAAAATTACTTTTTTTAAATTTAAATATTCATCCATTTACATCATTATCTACACTTTTTAAAAATAATAACCTATAATAATTAATACCATAAACACAACATAAAAATTCAAAAATTACCCAAAATAAAAAGGAATGAAAATTCACCACCACCCTAGGCTATCTGTTCATGGAATGCTCTAAATAAAACTTGGAATGTTATTGCAGTAAAACCACTGATTAAAAAATAAGGGACCACATGGAAGAAAAAAATCAACAACACAAATTCATCCTCCAACCGATCTATAACCAACTATGATCACACATATACATATGTCAACATCCATACTATAAGAACTATTCCATCACCACATAAATCATCTCCACGTATATAAAATCATATCACCATAAATCAGAAATAATATCACTATATATTCACAACCACATCAACACATATATCCTTTAAAAAAAATTACTAGGCTAACATAAAATCATAGAGAATGAGCCACATGTAATCACCCATTTATGTTCTTCATCAACCGGTAACCTCATATCAAAATAATTATCATTAAAACCACAACTCAACCACCATCATCATAGTAGACTATCATGAACATGTAGGTAACAATATGTATCCCCATATAGATACTATTTATAACCACCACCATGTGCCATCATCTTCAACACAAAACCATGTTTTCCCGTTGTTGTATATCTATCATTTTATTCCTTTTGAACTAATAAGTTCATTCTGTCATTGGAAAATCACAATCTTAAAATGTAAACAAAATGAATGATATTTATTCCAAAAATATACCACTAAAAAACAACTTAAACAATAAAATTTCCTATATCCACATCCATAATTCCATTAATACATCATAGTAATCCACCCATTATGATAAAACTTTTGAAATATAAAATCAACTAAAATATAAATAACACATCTAAAGAAAAGAATCCATTTATGAAACTACATCCCATTTCTACAAATTTCTAATTAGCAAATGATATCATTTCCCATCCCTAATAAATTTATTTACTATTCATTATGGAAATTGAATTCATTCAACATCCCCTATTAAATTTTAATGTTATTTACAAATCATTTTTCATGTTTTTTTCCCAAGAAATAAACTACTATGCTAATAATAAATGAATTAAAATTCCATCAAACAACATTAACCCATTTAATTGATATGATATCCACATTTCCATTTACATATTAAATCCCTAGAGTAGTATTACAAAATTAATGAGAGAATTCAATAATGTAGAACACATCAAAACTCATTTCCTATAAAAAATTTGATCAAGATATATTTAACTTTTTTTGTAATTATAATTCAATATGATTTCCACTTCTATTTTAGGTTACTAGTTAATTTTATTATCTGAAAACCCATTTAAGTCATCATTAATGAAAAAGAAACTGAAAAACATAACAACACCCCCTTATAAAAAATGGTAAATATTTTTCCATTTCTTAATAAGAATCCATTGTAATAAATGTTCATAAATTATAGTATTTATATGTTCGTCATTCATTAAAAATTTTAAGAAATTATTTGGTTTTTCTTGTAGAATGGTTCTCAAATTATTTCAACATCATTGAGAATATATGAGTGATAATTATTCATTTTGAATCAAAACATTGAAAATAGAATTGTAATAAATGGATCCCAAAAAACTTCATCCCCATTCAAATTTATTATTAACCAGTTTATCATGATATTTTAATATCATATTTCATAAATAGTGTTCTATGCGTTGTATTACTTCTAAACATAAATGAATACTAACCATATCAAATTTTATAGAATAAAAATGACATAATTTTTTTTAGACTGGATCACTAAATTCTGGTAATGTAAATTAATTCCTAAAATAATATATGGATTTTTAAATCCCCTACTATAATAAATTAATTAATTTTTTATGAAATATCTAGGTATTGATGGAATAATTATAATTAAAATACAAAACTGGGTAATCATCATCCACCTTTGATCACTATAAATAAATCCACAGAATATGAGGTCAATGAAAAATTCAATGGATCACAATGGTCACTTATGGGGAGCCATTAGTCACCTACATTTTGAAATAAATTATGGGAAACCAGGGATAAAGATTGGATGAAATATTTATAATAATTATATACAATAGACGACCAAGGGTCAATGAGTTTTTCCATTTAATAAGGGATGTGTTTTCTAAAAAAATACATTTCCCAAGGGAAAAGTTCACACTGCAATAGGTTCAAGTTCAATGATCACCAAGAATCTTGGAGCATATCCCAACCCTAATTAAATTTCAAGCATAAAATTAGATAAATCCACGGGATGGAAACTACCCATGGTCTATCTCCACATCCCAGCATACAATCATTAGAACCAAACAATTGTGAAGTACAAAAACCATAGAACAACTACACTGAAATTGTAAAATCATTATTATGACCAATCCGAAATATATGATGTTTTAGGAAGAAAAAAACTATAAACCTTTACATTAATTTAATTAAAATCATGTATTGACTAAGATTATGGTGTATCCAATGGACAACGTTATATGGTCCCCTATAATAGAAAGGCCATATGAATCATTTTCTTAGGACCCAAGCACCCAAACCCTCAAGACCGAACTGTTGGCCATCCTCCCAAACATTCCATCAAGGAATAATATATTCATCTACATTACAAAAATAACCACAAAAGGAAATTTATATATAACTCAACCTTCAATGTATAACTACCCCTACCCGAGATTTGAAAACAAAAAAAAAACTAAATTTCAATATATGTATGGTATGCTACAAAAAAACCCCTAAAATTATTCTCAGAATTAATAATAAAAACTGAACATAGGATTGAAAATAAAAAACACTAACCCAAAAATCCAATGGGAGATACCACTCAAAATGAAATAATTTTTCTTCCATTACTCCTAAGGTAAGGGACGATCCATAACCTAAAATTTCTCCAAATAATGTTATCAAATGAGAATTATCTCTACCATGAGATATACACAACCTTCAACCTTCTTATGTAATATTTTGAATCAATAAATATTCATTATATTTTATATAATTTAACTTACATGCCTACTTTTATCTTACCATGATCACCCACTAGCATTCTATATTCTACAAATTGTCTCCAAAGGGATCCCATATCTTTAAGGTAAATATTTTCAATCATAATGAACAGTCAATTTCCTTATTTTTCTAAGTAATATTCCTTCATAAAATATCTGGACTCTTCCATAATTTATATTTATTAATACATTCCATAGGTTCTAATATGAGATGATATTCTACATAGATATAATCATATTCAACATCTTCACAGTTAAAAGTACCATCCAATCTATTAACATTACCAATGATGTATTTTAGATTTTGTGGTATTAAGTTTAATTTTAACTATTATCATATGAATTATAGAGAAAATTTATTACTCAACATAATTATATTATTCAAGGTTATTTTTTTCATGTCATATGGATTTGTTATCATAAATTTTTGGTTTGGAAAAGTTATTTTAATGAGTTGTTTCATCACATCATCTTCATAGTCTCTAAATTTCATATATTGAAAATTCATATAGAGTTTTCCAATACCACTATACTAAAAATATATATATTGGGGTTTTCATCATTAGATTTCTATACATATTTTTTTAATTTACCAAGAAGTGATAGATACATCTAGAATTCATTTATATATCATATTCCTAATCATACGAATTACTATGACCAGCAATACTATGTTCATTATCTTGGATATTCATTGAACTTATACTTCAACAACTATTTTTTCATTGATTTTTTATATAAAAATGTATAATTCCTTATCTCATAAAAAAATTTCTTGCAATTTTTAAAATGAAAAGTCATAATTATCTTCTAAATCTATTATTTTGGCATCAAATATTTACAGGATATTTCTTATCTGTTTCACCGAAATTATTGAATCTTCTAACACATCTTTTAATCCTCTGATATTACGAAACATTTCAATAATTGTAGTTATGTATTGATCAATAGAATATTTTTCGCCCATTACGATATCTTCAAACATTATAATACATATTGGTTGTTATTATAACTTCACATAAACATTGACTTTGATGATACATTTAGGTTTTTCCTAGGATTCTATATCAATCATGAGTCACATCACCCTTCTGTAATCATTATCTGATAAAGTGATAAAAATAGTATTCCACGTATTCCCATCAAACACGATATTACTTTTAATTGAAAATGAAATTGGAGAATAATTATTAATGGGTGGAATCACAATTATAGAAGCATTGTTTAACTCAATGCAATGTGAATGAAGAAATGAGATCATTTTGTATTTACAAAAATGAATAACTTTTCTATAGAATGTGGGAATAATATTGAAATAAACTGAGTTGATACATTTTATGATTATTATATGACATGGGTAACCATTATTTGATTCCACTTGATGTTCCGTAGGATATTTACAACCATTGAGATGTGGGGGTGAATGTGTGGTGAACATTTATAATTTAAATTCACAAGAAATTTACCCCTATAACATATTAGAGTATTTATGCTTGTCAACATTGTATAAAAAAATTAATATAATGAAATTTTTAGTATGTAAAAAAAATCAATCAATATTAAAAAGTATTATACCTAGTTTGGATGACTTCATAATTTCCATGGCGACTCTAATCGGTCCATGCTTATCCAATATGATAAAAAGTGAGTAAAACAATGCTAATTCCCATTAATTTAGTCTTTCTACCTATATGAAATTATACTGACTCCTCTTAGTAAAATTTTTTATCATGACCATGAAAAAATAAGATAAGGAAATATTCATTACAACTCACTAAATATTCATCAGGGAATTCTCCATCAGATGTAATTTATCTAATATGCCTCAGAATAATGTGCCTCTACTAAGATCTAGTATAGCTCCATCTAATGAACCTCAGAAAAATATGCCTTTTATATATTTTATTTTAGTTTAAGAAAACTCTACATATCAAACAAATTCAGTTAACCAATTGTTGTAAAAAGTCTCCCTATCTCTATGTTTGGAGAACTTATTCATCTAAATCATTACCTGGATGGAAATGCACACTACTTTGAAACATTAAACACCTCACCTCCTTGTGAATGTATGAAAAATTTATCATTCCCCTTGCCATACTGCACATTCACACTATTTTTATAGGTGTGACTATATGAGATAAATATGAGAACCAAAATTAATTCTCCCTCTAAAAAATCACATATTTCCAAACACCAATTAACTAAATTTCTCTGGATGAATCTCAATCAATCTGTAACATTCAATGATTTTTCTGGATAAAATATCCCTAGAAAAATTTATATAAATATCTTAATGAGGTTATGAATCTTCGTCAAACAAAATTAAAATGGATTGATAATACATGTTAACGTATTTTTGTAGTATCATCACTGTTAAAGTCTTATAAATTCTTTGTATTGTCTTTTTACAACATCATCTGAAATAATTTTATCAAATGAATCTATCAAGAATATATCCATGGGTGGATTGTTCCATTATTTTATGCAATAAATTTTTTTCCATCTACTGATTTATTACCACATGTACCTTTATTTACATATAGTGTAAAATTTCAACCATCTAATGTATTATTCATCCATTTTGTGAAATCAACATTTCTTCATTCCATGAAATATAGTCTCATATTCTATTCATTCACTTTGGTGTATTTTTCCTCCATTTGTTGAAAGTCTAAATTATAAACTTTTCATTTACTATAGAGTATTTATCCACTATCTAGTGAATTTTAGTATGTTGAATTCATTCTCTCCACAACATGATATTTCTAGAGTAATAATTATATCATCTCAAGGTTTGTTCTTATTATACATTTAGATGACATACCCATTTTTTAAAATTCATACAATCAAATTAAATCTCTAGAATCTGTGATTGTGTAGTCCTTCCCACTTTAAAAATCTATATTTTTTCAAATTTATAAAAACACACAAAATGGTCTTAAAAATATATTTCATATGAAATAATTACTGTTATATTTGGGGAAATTGAAAACATTCTTATAAATTTCCATTTAGTGAAAATTTAACCTTTCATAGAAAAATATATCCAATGAAACCGAAAACATTCTTACATTACATTATCATGTGAAATTTAAAAACATTCTTATAAAAGGTGTGCAAAAATATTCCTTTGAACAAACTCTACCAAAATCACCAGAGTCATTATGGTATTAGAAAAATTATGGTCAACATGTTATTTTCTTACATGGAATTGAAATTTCAAATCCTCTTTAAAAAATTCATAAATAATGTTTAATGTGATTAAAAAATATGTGATAACCTACTCATGTATTTATCTACAACCATGTCAATGAACTTTTAATAACCTTATCAATGAATGTTTTTTAAAATTATAAAATAATTTTTCATATCCTCTTAAGGAAAACATTCATAACATTCATCATCAAATAATTCATTCTAAAAAAATTATTTCAAAAACATAGTTAGAAAAAAAATAAAAAACATAAAAAATTCACAAAATGATTTTATATCCACTTTTTGAAATAATATAGATACTAATTAAATAAAAACATTATCCATAATCTTTATCAACCAAAAAAACTAAGAATTATTTTAATCAGTCATTAACATTATTGATGGAGGCTCTAACAAATAGCATTGGTATATTCTACTATAGAAATTATCCCATGATCTGTGCTAATATATCCTTTTCCCCTTTTAAAAACCATCACCTTGGTGTAATTTTAATTGAATATCATTTGATAACAAATAAAAAAGTCATGATATTACACCAAAATCTCATAAATAATCATATATGATATTAATATTTTTTTATTAGAACACATAAACCCATGAAGTAATCTCATCAAACATGATTCCCACATGATCATCCATAAAGGAACGTAACTACTCCACCTAAAATAAATCATCATACCACCACCATCACACAAAACATGTCAAAACAAGCCACACAAGTGAAAAATCACAACATGAAACAACAATCACTACCAAAATAACCACATAATGGTCACATAAAAATTTGGATTATACATAACCAACCATAAAGTCACAATTATACCAACAAAATAATTCATCCACTACTACCATAATAGCCACCTTTATATCCACACAACACATCAAAATTCTATTGTACCTAAAATACCAAAACCAACCCATAAAAAATCAAAAAAAAATTCATACTCATCAGGGAATCTATAAATAGATCCACTTCTCAATAAATCTCAACTTAGTTTGTATTTTTTTAATGAAATTTACTGAATTTAGTGTCGATTGTTATTGTGTTGAAAAAAACGAAAAATTGGTTTTATGTTTTTTTAAAGAAATTACTTAACAGAATAAAAGAAAATATGGTAAAATTGATTTTGATATAGATAAAGAGATATGTATATTGGGGTTATGGATTAATATGAAGTTGCTGAGTATATAAAATTGTTTATGAGGTTGTTTTGTTCAAAATAACACAACACTCTTGGTTGAATTTGTAATAATGGTTGTATGATATGGTAATATTTAATTTAGAGCTAAAGAAGCAAACTCCTTAGTCCGGAAGTCAATATTTCCTTGTTCTTTATTTGGATTAGTCCATTTTTAGTCGAATAATATGTCCAATGGTCAAGGAATTATTCACTGTTATTCTTCTTTTGAATCCCTAAAAATTCTTTCATTGGTCTGGTTTAGAATTTTCATTAATAATTAAAAGTGGTTCAAGAATAATAAGAATAGATTAAAAGGATTGAACACATTCATAACAATTGATTTAAATTAAAAATCTACATCATCCAGAACCCCAACACACTGGGTATTTAGGTACACATATAGAAAATGTTAAACAAAAAGCTCTTCATACCTGACGAGATCATGCTTCGAACTTCAAGGAGGGAATTATTCTATGGTAGAGGGTAGAATGGTGGCATAATGGTGGCAGAGCTTCAATCCTTCAGACCTTAAACCTTTTCTACACACATTATCTCCACACACCACCCCTCAAACTGGAGGCCAAGTCATCCTTTTATAGAAAAAATAACAACACTGTGTGTGGAAAGAGTACACAACGTGTAGTTTTGTCAACATGCTTTCGCCTTGGTTTTCTAAACCGATAGGCGACCTAACACATTGTCATTGACTTGGAACACAGTGATGACTGGTAGGTAGCTATAAACGACATGTAGATCCACCTTACATGATTGGTAGTCCCATTTTTCTTCTATCAACCACTTCTATAATGGTCTACAAGATGTGTATAAGTTGAACATGGCGTGTTCCCTTCAGCCGGGCACATGGGAATGTAGTCTTCTTTTCATCTGCCAACTGCTTTTATAAGGGTTAACTAGTGTGTAATGTTTGAACACAGCGTGCTCCCGATTTTGAATACTTGGGAATGTACTTGTCCAGAGAAATCTGTGTCTGAGTCTGGATGTACACGACGTGTAAATAAGTACACACCGTGTAGTTTGTAATTTTATCTTCGTTCTCCACTATTTTGTGTTTTTGGACATAAATCTCCTGAAAATGAACATGATCAATAAAATCAATGTATTTGTTCCCTATGTAGTAGGTAATTAATGAAAAATTGTTTAATTTTAAATAACATATGCAAAAATGTATACAGCAATTGGGTGAATCGCTTGGTGACATTTGAAGCACTATAATTAACTCATAATGAGTCCCAAAATCTAAATAATATGAACTATATATTTCTCATGTCTTTACAAAATATCCAATAAAAAATGGTTATTATAAGATTAGATAATACCCAAAAGGATGATTATTTAAAGAAACAAAACTCTATTCTTAATATAAAAAATTCCCTAAAAATTCCCAATGTTCAAAAAATATCATTCTATATATAATTATCCTTAAAATTATTCAAAATAATCCAAAATATGTTAGAAACCCAAAATCCATAAGTATTGTATCACATAGTCATCCAGGATAAATGCTAACATTTATCTCCAAATAACATCGACTACTCTTAATGTCTCATACAGAAAAGTAATTAACCTAATAAAATATTCTCTAGGATTGTTTTTCCATATCCACAAATAATACAAATCGAAATATGTCCACAATAAAAAACATTGATTCTTCCAAAATAAAATTCCACCATTACTCCTCAAATGAAATCCCATTGTATTCAATTTTCCTTATATATATAGTGTTCCCAAAAGAGAAAACATCTTCCAAAATAACATTTATCACATAATCACATAAATCATTTTCTATATAAAGGATATCTAAATGATAAAACATAAGTTCCGAAAATCAAAATATTTTTTTCCATAAAATAATTTAAATAAAAAATAAAATGCCACACTAGTAGGGGACTTCATGTAGGCCACTGGTAGGAAATGCGCCCTTACATCCCTCCAGTGGTGGGTTGGATTCTCGTGACCTTGCCAAACATGACAGGTTGTCACCCTTCCTGTGGGTATTCCATTTTCAAAAACAATATTATTCATAAAACATTCCCAAAATAAGTTAATGTCTTAAAAAATAACTGTAAGAATTTATAACCCCAATGGTTATTTCACACCTCACATTGTGTATCCCAAATACTAATAACTCATAATTTCTTCAAATTTATGGATCATTTATATATTAGTGTTTCTTTATATCAATATCCAAAAAAATATAAATATTAATCAATTAACATTTTAAAATAACAAACATATGGGATAAAAATACTAGAAGGCTTAAAAACTAATCCTATCAAAAATATGAAATTAATACATTTAATCATTTCATCACCCAGATATATATCCTAAATCTAAAATTTCTAAAATGTAGATATCATAATAATCCAGCATTCATAATGACCCCTTTATCATTTTTCCAAATTATTTTGTAATACTTATTTCCTATAAAAAACCATGCATAATGTCCTGTGATTTAAATAATATTAAAACATTAGATAAGAAATAATCTATACCATTCGTAGGTCATTTTCAGCCTCCTCATAATCAATTAGAATGGAATTAGGTATTTTTAAATATATATTTGTACATCTCTATTGATACCATTAATGAACCTTCTTATTAGGGAATTTATTTGCATAATGACCCTGCACAACACATTTAAAACATTCAAATGCACTCTCAGAAAGAACTTCTTTCCCTTTTGTTGAGTCAACTGAATGCTTCTGTTTTCTATGGAAATTTATTGCTATATGACATTCATTAACACATCTTTAACATATTCACATCCCTTTGAAGTTTTTTTCTATGTGTTTCTTTCCACATCATTGAATCATATGTTTTTTTAAAATACTTACCTTTATGATTATTACCTGAACATACAAAGGGATTCATTTCTCTCATATATGATTCCTTAGAAAAATCACCAAGGTTCATGTTGTCAACCACGAATCTAGATAGTTGGTTATAAATAACAATATGAGTTCTCATTGAACATCTATATTGATACCATAGGTTTTTTTAAATACTAGATTCAAGAATTTACTAAAACAAAAAATGTTAGCATGATTATATCACTAATTCATCATATAGGATATTATAATGAGTGTATGAACTAACATATGATTATTCATGTTATCTTAAACTCATTAAATTTATCTATAATCTATGTGAAACTCTCTAATATGATTACAAATATGGTTATATAAAACATTTAAATTATGCTTAAAAACACTCTATCCTATAATGTTTTCTAAACCGACCTCTGATACCAACTATAAGGCCCTATCCTCAAACATTACTTAATATTTATGTAAGTAAATAATATGAAATTATATAACATTGATGATATTATCAGGTTTAGAGATTTTGAGAATTAGGTTATAAAATATACATAACATCTTGAATATTACATGTAGAAACTTCAAATCACTGTCATTTTTTTCATAAAACTGAAACTCTTAAAAATGAAATATTACATAATTCATGTTTTAGCAACATAAATATTATTCTATCCCATCCTTGAATCTATTATTACTTATTTCTTGTGAATAACATTTTAATACATGGGATGAGAATCAAAATCTTAGTATGGGATACATAAAGAATGAAAACTGTTAGTCTTGGGATAACATAAAACCGATGAATACTTTATCATAAAGTAATAATGTTCATGTTTATGAAGAAGTAAAAACACTTCACTGAATATAATCTGATTGCTCACCCTTTTAAACAAAAATATTATCAAAAATACTATAGGAAGAAACATATATCATATAAAGGTAACATTGGACATAAACATACATTAAAGGAATAACCATATGGTCAAAATCCACACATATCACTAAATGGAATAGAAATATGGATGAAATCCATAACCTATGAATTGGAGGTTATAATGTTACCACGTTACCTTGGTTTATTTCCGAACAACCTGTTATTTTTTTTTCATGTAACCACATATCATGGGTTTATCATATAATCAAACATGAAATGTTAAAGTACTAATATATAATCACAACACATAGAATATTAAAAATATTATCATTTCACGAAGTAAATTTCATTTTTAATCACTAGAAATAATTCCACGATATTGAAACAATCAATCCATTTCAAAAAAACACTTTAAATATAAAAAAAATGGGAATAACAGATATCTTTTCATTTTAAAAACCTTAAGGATTATAGAGGAAGCCAAATATCCAATAACGATTACGGCAACAGAGTGGTCGTTGTCGCCGTATATGTTAAAAATTTCCTTTTTTCCATTAGTAAAATGCTTGCTATAAAAAAAGATTACATTTGAATGAAATTAAAATTAAATGTGATTTCTTTATACCGTATAAAAGAAGAGGTGTATTTTATCAAAATATACCTCAATTAATGGAGATTGAGATGAAGTCCCATACAATGTGTCTGAATCATCACATTTGTTCCTTATTTTTCCTTAATAATAAACTTAAGGTAATTTCCTCTTACATAAGAACCTTTTTCAAGATTATTAATCTTTCTATATCACTTATTACCGTATTATATAAATTATATAGTTATTTATGTTAATATAGGTTTCTTTGTCAATATTGTGTACTTGAGTTGAAAATTATCTTATTATAATTACAAATTATCCATGTGGTCAAAATTAATTTATCTAAAAAATAGTTTTCGTGATTTAAATATCACATATATCTAGTACAAATGTATTTATAATAGCCCATAACATTTAGAGATTAGATATGAACTGTATCGTTTATGGAGATGGTAAGCCATACGTACGAATGAACACTACATTCTTTTATTTGTCATATTAATGAAATGAAAACTAAATGATATATTGGTTTATATTAAACACTATTATATTATCATATGATATATATGTTTCATAAGTTAATTTACTCAATACTTTATACATTCCATGTATGGAATAAATGAATCATATCAGTTTGAGGGGGGTGGTAGTCCACACATCCTCAAATGAAATTATCGTACTTACACATCATGAAAAGCATAAAGGTATATTTGTAAAAAAAAATTTAAAGTATAATATAGAAAATATAAATATAATATATATAATATATAAATAATGTGTCATCATAATGGACTCCATGATAGGGTTTAGGGGAATAATGAACAAATATCATTTTGTGAAACAATAGTTCACTGCAGACAGAAAAAGTATGTTCGTATCCATTAGATGAAGGTGTGTCCAAATGAACGTATAATACATATTATAAAAAAATCGTAGAATATTTATGACACATAATTTGTTATGTAATAAAATAATAATAATATAATTAGAAATGGGGAAGTAAAATAATTGAATGGAACTGTATAGACGATGTTACTTCTAAAAACGGGTAACTCCCTTTGAATTGAGAAAAAGGATTTCTTGAATTACAACATGCCCTAGGTAAGGATTCTTGGTCAAAGTGATGTATTTAGGGAAGTTATTTTTGTGGAGTTTTAATGAGCCAAGGGGCTTGATATGTGTGATTAAATTTGTAGAGGTGATTCCCATTTATAAGATGGAGGAGGGTCACAGTAGGAAGGTATTGAAAAATTAATTTATTACAAAATGTTTTTTGGTTTCAAATGGAAAAAAGTAATTTAATTCAAATATAATATTCTTTGGGTAAACAAAATCTCAACCAATATATTTTATAAAAGTATAGGTTAGAAATTTATCCTTATCATTTATCATTAACCATTAGTATACAAATTTGACCTTTTGTAGTCTTCTTGTATATTCATACTATATGGTTAAAATAGTACCTATAAAATGTCAATAGAATCTAAATTTATTCCATAATTTCATTTGAAACATTATATAAGTAATTTTTCATTTTCATATATTTTTAGGACTATTATATCATTTATTATAACAATACATGTTTAAAAAACTCATTGATGTCAATTTTTATACTATTCATATCATGCCTTTTTTAAAATCCATAAAAACATGGTTCTTTCAAATAAATTCACCAATTCAAAGATAACAAGTCATAATAATCCCTAAAATTATTTTATGGAATTAAAAGTTTCAAAAAAAATTATTTTAATATTTATAAGCTTATTTATTTTAATAATTCATTAATAAGGTAATCACTACATCAACATTATGAAATAATTAAATTTATTTAAATAATTTCTAATAATTATTAATAAAATATCATTATATATGAAATATTATAGCTTTTTAATTACTATTTATAGTCTAAAAAGTCACTTATATAGCACCATATAAAAGATAATTACTAAAAGGTACATGTTTATGTTATATTTTTTATTACTTTAACTTAATTCATATAGAATGTCATTTTCACATCCAAGTGGCTCAATGGGATCCCCAAATCAACACAAGAACTCTCACATCGAAAAAATTTCATATAATTGGATTAGTACACAAGTTATGATAGTTTACTTTTATTATAAAATAATTTTCACCCTTCTTTAACAGATTTAACCTTTAACCATGGTAAATATAATAATTTCTGAAGTTACTATTTGTAGTGTCTTAAAATAGAAGGTGAATATTTAAAAAATTTGGACTTATATATTCAAAATATGGAATCCATTTCTCCAAATTCAAAACAAAAAACATTCTATTATTAATTTTACATTAATTCTCATTGTTAAAAACCAAAAATGTGTTTTTAAGAAGTAATGACTATCAAAAATGGACAAGCGTTATGTGAAATTTCAATGTAAATTTACATCCAATGACCAAAATTGATTTATATGATAAAAAATAATCAAAATAAACATTAAAATCAATTAAAATAATAATCCAATTATATAAATAAATTAAATGAAAATGAGGTTTTGAATATAAATTTATTATTTTTAACTATTCATTAAAAATGATCTTTATCATAAAAATAATATGCTTTCATCCAATGTAAATTTTTATATCCTCCTTATAAAAAATAATTTTATTTTTTCTAATATAAAATTTAGATGTGGCAAAAAAATATTTCAAATAGGGTTCTCTATCAAATGATGTAATAATCTATTTTAGAAAAATACATATCTTATCCGAAAAATCAAATTTTTTCTTATATCATTGATAGAAAAAATATAAGATGAATTTAAAACACAACATTGAATATATAAAATATATTTTTTAATAAATGAAATCTATAATGAGTGTTATGATTTTATAAAAACAATTATTCTCTTTAAAATGGGTTTTCCTAAAAAAACATCCACTACATTAAAATTGTTTTTATTTATATTTTAAAAAAAATTGTAACCAATGAATCATTATTTAAAAATGTGAAATATATATTTCAAAATTCAGTTGATAATATTCATTCCCAAAATTCCAAAAAATATATATTAACATACATTTAAAATAATGAAATTATTATTGTATTATATTTAGGTATAACTCAATGTTGTGTGCAACATATGATTTCAGAGAAACTCATTATGGTTTTTCAACTATGATATCAAAAAAGTAATCCCCTTTATCTTAAAATTAATATATTATAAATATTTATAGATAAGAAATTTATTATTCTAAAAATACTTTGGTCATTACAGAGTGGCTGATGTAACCTTATTTAGTGATGGGTGATGTACTCATCATCCAATTAATTATTTTAGGTTTCTTATTATGTTCAATATTTTATATTTATATTGGTAGGTCTAAATATTCTTTACTCTAATTTTATAAATCCATTCAAGGGTTTCCTATTTATACAATATGGTCCATATAGAGTACTATTTACAGTCATTACATTCCAATTATCTCCCTCGATTCAACGTGGTTGGTGCTTGTTTATTGTGAAATTTGGATGTGTGGTCTTCTGTTCCTTCCATTTGACTTATTCCATTTTTTTTCTTATATTATTCTTTCTCAAGGATATTTGTGTATTAAATATTTCACCATATAAGGGAAAAATAATCCAAAACCTATTGTATTTAATTGGTCGGTGATAGAGGACAATGTGGTGTAATGAACACAATCCGTCATTCACTATTTTTATAGTATTAAGCCTTATAAATATATACAATATATTATAATAGATGTTTCTGAAAATTTTATTGATATTATAATGGGTGATATTTATATTCCTTATTATGATTCATGGAGTGCTCCAAAGATCATTTACATGTATTATTTTGGGAAATTTCTGGTGCGGGGAAAATCAAAGACCTTCTCGTGATTTCATTATATTAGATTATGTTTTTTAATTAATTTCATAATTTAATAATCATTTATAAATGTTTTTTACTATGAAATATTATATTATGATTTTATCATGTCTTAGAAAGGTCATGTATGAGGTTTGGTGAGTGTGGCTTTTGGATGGTAACTCTGAATGATTAAATATAGTTCAAATAATAAATTAAAAATTATATTTTATTTATAAATTTTAATTTTTTTAGGGATTTGGATATAGAAAATTTATTAGGGGATTGATACTACTCTAGTTATTAATTGCAGTGTCCTAGAAAAAATTAGAGATAGATATTGTGCATCATTATACTTCAAATAATATTAAAATAAGAAGGTGATATTATTATATAGATTCAAGGATGACAGTTCATTGTTTAAGTATATATAATAATACATAAATCATAGGATAAGTCTGATAAAACATTTTTGTGTTATATTAGTTATATTATAGTATAAATGGTTGGGTTAGTCAATTGGATGATGTGTTTGATGTTTAATAATCTCAGGTACAATATGGAATTATGGGTGAACCACTTACTCTATATTTAGATTAATAAATAATAATGTATTCTTGTTGAAATTTTGTTAAGCATTTAATTTAGTTTGTTTATTTTAAATATTTAGGGATAAATGTTATTAACACAGTTTCCAAAATTATTTTTTGATTTGAATATTATGAAATTTAATAGAAGATATGGACCATTATAGATTATGTCTCTAAGAATTTGGACAGGTGTAGGGGGACATATTGTTGTAATTTGAATATATTGACTATTATTGAGTTCCTCAGAAGATTCAGTTATTTCTTTCAACGTGAATATATTTAAATAAATAATTTATGGAATCTAACCATTTTATTTTTTACACAGAATATAACAATATATAACATGAATATAATGTTTAGAAGTGATTATAGTTTTTATTTCATTATAAATATAAATAGATATTGATCGTGTTCATGACTTAAAGATATTCTTTCTTATATATATATTTTTTGTAATATCATTTTTGGGATTATATTATAGAATATGTTTATAGTATTTTTTGTTATAACTGATATGATATTTCCTATTGTAGTTTTTCTATTTCTGACTATGGAGTCATGACCTTCGAGTTAGTAGAAGTGGGATATTTTTGATAGTTTTTCAAAATATTATTAAGACAATGGGGTAATTACGACTAATATGTGTGATCAAGGGATTTAACGTGTGTATGGAAGTGAATCCATCCAACTATTTTACAATTTTATGAATTTGGTATTAGGTATACATAATAACATTGATCAATTTTTTTGATCCACCACACACATTCATATAAAATTTTTATTTTCGTAGTATTAAAATTTTTGTAATTAATGATTATAACTCATACTATAGTAATTATTTTAAAACAATTCATTGTTTTATTTTGTTTCTATTATAATATTATAATTGTCAGATGATCTTATGATTCAATAAAATTACAATTTTTGTAATGATTATATTTTTTGTAATATTATATTTGGATTTATAAAAAATTAATAATTTCCATAATTTCACACTTGAGAAAGATGTGAAATTATATGTTTATATTGAAAAAAAGTCACCCACAACTTATATTTTAGTAATTATTAATATCTTTGAAATAATTTCCTTTCAAATCATTAATCATCTACATTTAATGAATCATTAATTTTTCATTAATATAATGATTTGTTATAAAAGAATGTCTATATATTTTAAAGAAAGACTATTTTTTTAAAAAAATAAACCATTTATCTGATTTTTTATATGAATGTTTTATACAAGTATTCTCCGAGAAAAACCGCATTCACTATTTTTAATATGGAAGATTTCATACAAGATAGATGTTTGAATAATCTTAATTAAAATAAACCCCTTATTCTTTATGAAAATAAATAGGAATATTAGGGGAATAAGTATAAACATTTATTATTTATAATGATTTAAGAAATTCATTATTTCTCTTATAGTGTTTTGAAATTTTTATTAAATAAATTACTACATTTACTATAGACAAATAAAACGTGATTAGTAATATTTACACATAAAAATTATATTTCTTTTTTCAATTCTATGGAATATCTACAACCATGATTATTCTCTCCGAACAGCCTATTGTGTATTAAATTTTATTATTTTACAAACATTGAAACATAATTAGAATGGGATACTGACCGATAAATTCATAGTGATTAATATACATGTTTTTTTACCAGGTGATTCTATTTTCCAAATTCATCAGAGATTGATAAAAATTGTAAATAGTTTATAATATTTTTTCATGAATGAATTATAGTATGGTGAGCCTATTAAGAATAATATCACCATTTTTCCAAATAAATGGTTCCTTGACTGGACTATGAGTAATTTTAATAATCCCATCAATAAGTTAAGTCATTATGACATTATTAAATCTTTTCTATACTATCCATGTTGTTGAAAAAAAAGAAATTAATAAAGGATATATGATGAATGGTGTATCATTTTAATTATAATCTAAATAATTAAAATAAAATGGATATAATGTAAGAACTATTTAAATAATATCATTAGATTATCAATAATTAAAACCTACATAAGTGTAATAATTGAATATAGAATGATGAATTCCCAAATATATAAATTTCAAAAGAAATTATTTTTAAAAAATTAATTATATATTCCACAATTATGAAAAAAACAGTTTATAAATAAGAAATTTTGAAAAAAGGAATCCTATTAATGTTTGACCAGTCATTCAAGTGTTTTTGAGAATGTAAATAAACTATTAAATGATGCTCATATATATTATTTAAAACTATAGTCATAATAACTTAGAAACATGCATTGAATGTTAATGAGATACTTTTTGTAATACTTAATTTGATGTTAGTGATTATATTTGTAGAATAACATATTGTTATGTTTATACTTCTAAATACGTTATTTTGAATATAAATTTTCCAATGGAAAATGTGAGTAGTGATATTTTTTGTGATTTACTATTGAGTAAAAAATCATAAATTTCAACCAGAAATGAATTAGTGTCAATTGATAATGAAACTATTCTTTAATATAATGATCAAATTAAATTTTACATAATTTCATATTATGATATATAAAAATAAATTAATATAAACACATGGTTCATAAAAATAATGTTTCTAATAGAACAAATAATTTCATTATGTTGGAGGAAAATATAGCCTAGGTAATAATGGAAAATGTATATATAATATCTAAATTTTGTCAATTTGAAATTCATGTGGATATGATAATTTCTAAAATGAATGTAAATTTTTATATAAATTATTTTGGAAACAAAATAATAGATATAAAATCTATATTTCTAATGATAAAAAAATTGAAAAATGTATCATTTTCACAAGATGATAATGTAGTAATTATGAAGTATTAACAGTTTCAAATAAAAAATATAATATTAAAAAAAATTAATGTCATAGTTGAATATTTTTGGAATATTTATAATAAAATAAGTATAAAAAACTAATTATTTATTAGGTAGCATAACTATTTGATGTTGAACATGTACAAAAAATTACTTCATTAAAATAATCTCACATTATTGAACCATGTTCCAACATGATGGATTCATGAAGAAGCATTAATAACAAAATAAAAATTAATATTATGGATGAACTCCTGCTTCAATATCAATGGCACTTCATACTATAATTTATTTAAACATACATTTTTTATATTTTTTTATATTAAATTAATATTAATTTTTTTTATTAAATTATTAATTGTTACCATAATATCTATTAATCTATTCATTTATGAATGGATACAGTAAATAAAATTAAATGAAAAATATAGTCAACAATACCAATATTTGTGTCATGAAAAGTCTTTCCTTGAATATGGATGACCCTATGATGATTTGGGGGCATAAAACTAATGATATTGGTTGAAGAAAATGATTTAACATTTAAAATTGTACATTCACATCATTAATGGTATTTATGATGTTATTAAAATTCAATACATGAAGACAATGACGACAAATCAATATTTGGGAGACCAACTCAAATAATTTTCCTAAAACATGTGTCATTTTGTGACTTATTATAGACATGCCCTATAAATAATTGTTGTCACATAACATTTTTTGGATAATTCCATTTATGATATGAAACAACAATTTAACAAAAAAATTGACTAGGACTCATTTAAGTAACTTATTACTTTCATTAGAGAAAACATAATTTTTCTACGCTCCAAATTAAATGGATTTGATGCCTCAATTTCTTTTAAAATGAACCCAATAATACTGGAATCGTGACGTTTTATATTTTTATGAGGATGATAATAATTATATATATAGACCATGGAATTTATATTTGATTATAGAAGTCATTATATAAGAATTCCAAGGAGTGACCAATCAATTTGAGGCATGCAATGGATTGTTTTCTATAGTTATTTTGATTTTATATTCCATTGTGGGATAATTCTTGAGAATCAATTGGATATGTTTCTTTATTATTAATTTTTTATATTTTATTATTTCTTTTATTTTGTTTCTGACCACTGTGTCAATAAATATTCGGTGAATTTCATTGGGTGTCTTCTGACAGCTATGTTGATGGATTTTGTGGTCAAAGACAGAGTTATTTTTAATTGGTGTTCTTGAGATATTTTTTGGTTAAGATTATAGAGCTACCAAAAGAAAGGTTTATATTTTAACTGATTTGGGGATAATAATAAAAGATACATATGATAATGTACATTTATCATCTATATAAATTTCATTAAAGGCTTGGTTTTTTATTTATATTTTATTAGAGTATTTTTATTTAAATATATACACTATGAAATATTTTTAAACGTTATCATGATTCATTTTACTTCAATTGTGATGTTACATTTCCATCAAAAATAATAAATCAGATAAATACCATTGCATTACAATCAACAAATAAAAACTCCAACCCTCTCATGCGAGCAATGAGATGGTGAAAACCTATAGAAAGACCCACCAATTACTCATTCAAATGAATATGTATATTGATTAAAAGAATTTCATTCTATATCAAATACATATCATATTTATTTGAATATTTACCCCTACTTATAAAGTATTCATTGAAAATATATCCCCTCTATGTTGTGTTTAATTTGCATGGTGAAATAGTTATACTTCTTCATAATGATTTTGAAAGCCCATATTTTTTATAAAATTGACCATGAAGATCAATGTGTGATTGGAGTAGGTCGCATAGTGAAAATAACCCTCTCAATAATCCATCCTATAATTCTTCATGGAAGCAATGTGAACTATATAGAATTCTTCAGATATATTCATCTATTTTAATAAACAATAAATCTTCAATGTTAGTAACTTCAAAGCCGTGTCCTAAACCCTCCTAGTGGGAACCAATTATACACACTATGATTCATCATTGTATCATAAATTATAGAAATGAAACTCTATAAACTGCGGTGTCATAACTTATTAAAATATTTAATCATCACCTATACTAGATAATGTTTCATGTAATTCACCGAATTTTAGATATATATATTCGGAAACTCCATCTTATACATAATATATGAACATAACAATATATAGAATAGTTAAATTACATTGGTAATTTTTTTGTAAGGTACATTAGCTTACGAACCCATTGAATGACTCTTATAATATCACAATCATCATAATAATGTTACATCCTTTAATATGGTTAAATAAGGTTATAAAACCTCCCTTTTCATATTATGTATTTCACATTGTTCAGACCTCTTATTTAATGAAAAAAACACATTATATCCCCTAGACATGGATAGTGTTTCCTAGTTCTTATATGAAGGATCACATGAATGTTTTGACACCGTCTCATGCTTCATTTCTTGTATCCTTTGCACACCACATCTTCTTTTATAAACAATTTTCAATTTTCACAGCATGAAATCCTTAAATACAGTGAACACTTAGTTGTAATAGTGTGATCATCCAAACATAAAAAATATCAAGGGAACTAATGTTCTGAATTATAATATAACCATACAAATATATCGATGTGTGTCTCTTCGAGGTGGGTCAATAAACTATCATTAAAAAATAGCTCAAGCATGACCATACATCAATATTCTACTATGTAATGACCATGATGAATGTTACCCAATAATAATATATACTAATTCCTTGAGTAGTATATCATTAGTAACATTATTTATACAATACAAAATTTCTGTTCCCATTATATTTTTCTTTTTTTAACATCCTTTGTTTCACAAAATAATAAAGGTTTCCCACTACCACCTTGCCTCAGTCTCTGTTGAAAAATTTTTTCTTGTTAGTAAAAACCTTGTGAACTATCAAATTACTCTCAAAGGGTATAGTAGTCTATGATGTATTTCATTAATTAATGTATCATCTTTATATATTCTCTCATCCATTTTTTAGACAATATTATCTTCCATATATAATTTTGAATTTACAAATTATTAAAATATATGATAAAATAAGTCATGTCTAATGTCATTTCAATCCATCGTCACACACATATCATATGATGCATATTAATTGGCCAAATCATCAACCCACATTTATTTCTGAATCATTATGCTACACCTCTATCATATAAATCATATTATAGTTTTCCTTTGAGTTCCCATGGTGCAACCACAGACTACAACTATTATACCTTCAAATTCCATCTCACACTATTTATTCCAATATCAGATAATATCTTCCTTCAACGGGTATGATTTATATATATTTCCTTGCATACAATACATATTTAAATCTCAATTAGTCACTTAACATTGGTTTTCTAGATTCTCTATAATTCTACTAATGGTTGGAATAATTTTTTATTGTGTTAAATATACAATTTGATTTTTATAATTTTTTTTTCCTTCTTTTTAATAAATACCAATAATGTTGTAATATTGGTGTTTTTATCTATATATACATTAAAAATATAATAGTTATGCAATAATTACCATTATATAGAAGAAAATAAAAATATGAAGAATGGATTATTTTTTAGTATAAAATCACCCACATAATATAACTTTCTTTTTTATAAGCGTGAAATCTCAAAAAATTTAAATCATAAAACCATTCTAAAATGATTAAACATCACTATCAACAAAATATGAAAATTTATTATGAGAGAAAAATTGAAGCATCACATATTATTTAGATGTGAAATTATATATTTTTCTAGAATACTATTTAACCATGTATTTTATATTACCTTTTTGTATAATGAAATTATCATTAACAACAATAAAATTTCCCAATTCATTATTAGTATATATGACACATTATCATCCACCTCAAATGAAAAATATTTTCCCTCCAATTAAGTTACATTTATAATAGTGTAATGATCGTAGCTTATATATATGCATCTAAACTATAAGAATGTGATGAATGTAGTATAACCCCCCCCATCCATAATAAAAAATATCAACATTAATCCTGAGGTTATAAATTATTGTAGAAAATAACACTAAGTTTGTGGGTTGATAAGTAAAGGATTTAATTGAAACTTTTATGTGTCAAAACAGATGATTAAACTCTAAATCTTCTTGAATTTTAAAAAATATAAATCATTACAGAATCATATCCTCTAAAAATGATATAAGACAACAAACCTATACTCATGAAAATGATAAAAAAGTTTTATCCAATATAACAATGAATTATATTCCCTTTTTTGATATATTTTTCTCAATCACTTATTTATTTTATTTTTCCAAAATTTATTTTCCTTTTAATTATTTGGGAATTATTTTCTCATTATTTTCAAATGGTATAAAAAATCATATTGAAATTATTTATATGATTATTTCTCTAAAATTAATAATAACACATCAGATATTCATTTCTCCAAAACATATTGTCCCTTTCACAAAACAGAAAACATAGTCCATCTCTCGTATTCTATTTTAAATAACGAAATAACACCAATATTATGGTAGAAATGATATAATAGGCTTGTAATATATCATACGTATTAAGGTAATGAATCGTGTATATGGGAATAATAGAAATATTAAATCTAATTTTTTTTTATAAAAATAATATATAGGATCAACTAAGAATTAAGTTAATCATATTTATGCGAATATTTTCATTCAAATATTTGATAAGATTTCATTGAAAGTTATAGGTGGTCTACTTTCCCTAATTATATCTCAAAAAATATGGTTAGTGAAATAATTTGAAATATAGAAAATGAATCCATTATTTAATAAGAATAATGATAAAAACATTTTGACTGAATTAATATTAATATGATAAAAAATTAAAAACATAATATAATATATAATAAATAAAATTATAATTGGAATTTAACATATAAAACACACCTTATCCCACAAAATCATTATTTATCGAATAAATAAATCCACACATAAGAAAAATAATTTATCCACCTTCTAACTCATTTAATGATATAAAAAATTATTTCCCAAACATGTATTAGTTGGGTTCCAATATATCGTTGCATCAATGAATAAATTAAAGAAACAAGATAATGTGGGGCATGAAAATCTCGTTAATGTACAAAAATGAGAATGTATATAAAAATACATGTGAGTAAAATTAAATAGAATGTTAAAAAATAACATCATATATAATTTTTTGATTAATTTTACTCCCATAATTCGATGTTGTTTCTAATTAATTGTACACCATTAAAAATAATATATCAATGTGGTAGAGAATTATCCATTTAAAATTAATATCATAAAGGGTAGTTGAATTGATCTAACATCCATAACAAGATCAAAATTTTAGTCATAGTTATTAATTAAATATATTTTACTAAAATGTTGTATTTATTCTTTTATTGTTATTTGTTTTAGGTACTTTAGCTAAAACATGAAAAAATTATTATTTAATGATACTTTTCTATACTAGTGTTCCATCTGTATTTACCGATTCCTTAAATTGTTTCTCACCGACTATATTTATTCTCATAATTTTCATTATAATAATACTAATAAATTTTAGAAAGAAACATGAATTTTTACAAGCATACAAATCTAAGAAGGAGATCCGCATCTCTTCTAAGATTACATCACTCCAGTTTTTTTTTATTTCTTTCAACTGTTTCTCTTCATGATCCTCAATGTTCATCCATGTTTCAATAGCTTTCAACCCATCCACTATATTATACATTCATATTTATAATTACAATTTTTTTATGTATTATATTGATAACTATTGGGGGTGTTTTTTAAATGGAATAAATATATTTATCCTCATCCTTATGTGTAACTATGGATTTAACATCATGTTCCACATCACTTTTGGATTTATCCTCAAAAAATTTCAAATATTTTATTATTCCTTGGTTCCCTAACTATATTCATTATTTTCCTTCAATATAATTCCCACATCTTAACACAACTCCTTACAAACACACTCATGTTTGTGTAATTATTCATCTTCATTGATTGGGTTCAGTTTTGTGATACACCCTCCTTTTTGGATCATCTTCAGTGTTTAATCAATTTAATCATGAGGATACACTACATTAATAATTTCGCATATTGAATTTTCAAAATATTATTTAAAAAAAATACATTGAATATAATATGAAATAAAATAAAATCTTATAATAAAATTTGAAAATATAAAATTTATTAATAACCTTTTCCTCTTCCATTGGATATTAGTAATATATAACTATATCTCTGGTAATAGTTCCAAAACCATAAATGAACACTATATTTCATTAATTTAAAATTAATAATTCATGTTTTAAATTTAAAAATCATGTATCTGCAATATACTTTCCATATTTCCGTAATTATCATTTAATAATGTATGCATTACTCATGTGTACCTAAAACATACTATCTGCATGATTAATGCATTATTAATTGTAATATTTAGATTTTAAATATTTATTAACGTTACAAATGATAATTATGGCTTGATTATGACTCTGGATATAGTAGAATAATGAACAATTTGAATATATCCAACCTAATATATTCATTTCTAACATATGAGGCGTATATCGTCAAAATTGTGAAGCTGACCTTCATTGATTAAGTAATTGTATATAAAATAATATTAAATGGTATAAAAATAAATTAACTTTTAAAATATTATGAATAATGTATAAAATTGAAAAAAGTTTTTTTATTCAAGAAGATAATTAACATATTTCATTAGTTGGACTCAATGTAAGGTACATTATTATCATAATCCCATTTTAAAGATCATCTTTCAACTCTTTTTAGAATATCCAAATATTTTTTTCATATATAAAATTAATGGAATTTATTTTCATCATGACACCTCAATATAATTAGGATCACATTATAATTTTTCATATATATTTTTGAAGAAAATGGATTCTTCATGATGTACACATTTTTATAATTTTAATAAATGTCTTTCATTAACTATCATTAAATTGGTTTGAAAAATAATTATTTTATTGAATGATTTAATTTTTTCAAATAAGAGGGAAGGGAATATTTTTTGGATTTATATGACAATAATGAATTTTACATCCCCTATAATCATTAATATATGAATATATTCCCCAACTATTATTATAGATTTCTTCAATGAAAACCCATATTTTCTTATTTATGGGTATTTTGATCTTCAAATTTGACTTTTTAGAAGAACATGAATTTTGATATCTAAAATGTTTTTCCCTTAGGGTTAAAAGTGTTTTCATGGTTTTTATTAATAATATTGTCCTTAGAAATTTTTAATCGATGATTGAGCCCCATTACATATCACATGTGATACCATTATAACATATATGATGGGTTCTGCAATATGGTGTGTTAGTTCTTTTTGTAATCTATAATTGGAAGTCGAATGTAAGATTATTCTATTTGAAAGAGTGATTGTATGAGTGATATAGTAATGATGTTCCAATGAAACCTAGAAGACATTTAAATTTATTGTAACGATTTTTAATGGAATTAATTTGGTTCTACAATGGTATGATACTGATAACTATGAAAAAGATGATTCCCTTAATGGGTACAAATTTATGTTATTACGAAATATTTTCTCAATGGTTTTTTTATTTCCACTGGAATAATAACTTTTTTATCCATATGTCCCTTTATGATTTTTTTTCACATCCCACATATTATTAATGTTTTTAATAGGGTATTAATAATGGATAGGGACATGGATGAAGTCAAGATACTTTTTTTTTATGATATAGCATGAAATGAAAACATGTTTCTTTTAAATTGTCTTTTAGTGTGAAAAAGGCTACTGAGTAGAAGTGAAAACATCGTAAAAAGTGTGATTGTTATGTCAGTGTCATGACTGATCCCTATAAAACACTATCTAAAATATATTTTGGGAATGTAACAAAGTGAAATATATTTTAAATTCAATGGAATATGTAATGCTTAAGGATGGTTTTTTAGAGTTCCTATTAGATTTGGGTTTAAAAAACATTAGAGATTAAGATATCTTCATGTGGGGTTTTCTTAATAGTTATCGATATCATCTTGGGTTTATAAATATAATGATGTTCATAATTTCAACATCATAGTCTCCTATTTTCGATTTTAATGTTATGTATTTGGAGGAGTTTAATGATATTTTTATATATTGGATTTATTAGGTACATTGACTTATGTATATATGATTTAAAGGATAATATATCGTGACGTTTCTAAGGGTTTTATGTTAAAATTTCAATTTTCATTTTAACATGAAATACTTAATTTCATGTTTTAATTAATATATTTTCGATTGAATAATGATTCCCCATTGATATGAAGTAGAAATGATCACACAGAACCTTCTAATTTCTACAGAAGATATAATTATCACTGTCATGTCCAAAGAATGTTCATATGTTCTTGAATTCTCTTTTAGTAACCAAATCACAAGAAATAATCTTTTTTATCTATAAAAACAATTTTCATTTACAAAATATTTATGCGGATCATTCTATCTTCCTTATTTAATTTTAAATTCATGACTCATCCACCTCTTTAGAAAAGATGGATAACCTTAATTATGTGATTGTTTATTTTATAGAGATATAGAACTTAATTTGCATGATAATGGATACATAAACTACATAAAGGATATACCTTATGTATAGATTTAAATTATAAATTATTTTTATAAGAAATAAGGTTGATTAAAGATTGAGTGATCTGATATTAATTATGAAAATATTTCATATCACAAAAGAAGATGAATATTCATGTCTACGTGTTCAATAAATGAGTTAAATGAAGTGCTTAAGAGGGATATTCATATATTCAATAATTTTAAAATAGATTTTGTTATTAAAATATGAAAACATAAGTAGAGGTATTCAATACATTTGAAAAGTGGTCTAATAAAAATTAATAATTTTAAGGTAACATTTATTGAGTTTTTACAATTGTTTGATGTACATATAACCCTTAATATTATCATTTGAAAAAAATTATTTGTGGTAGAATGAATTTAAATTTAGTGGACATAATTTTTATGTTATTTGTATATTTCATGGTTTATATGATCATTAATGTTAAGGAAATTATTTATTTTTACATTTTTTGTGATAAAAATGAATGATATCAGAAAACATTTGATGTTAAAACATTTCTTTAATTTTGAGAATTATAATGTCACTTTTTGGATTTTATAACATTCATGAGAATTTTATAAGAAATATATTTAAAATAAAAGTTAACACGTTGGCTTGGAAGGAATTTGTCACATCCTCTAAGGTTGAGATGATTAAACCAACAATTTATGGGCGACAAGGTTTCATTGCCTACCACAGACATAAGTGATTTCATGGTCAGTATGACCTTGGTTTTATTTCTTAAAATGATCTAAAATATATATTTTATTTTAAATTTGTGAACATATGACTTATCGTATAGACATCAATGGAATTAGAAATTGATTTGGTGAATAATCGATTACTGGAATTTTAGAAGAATGCCACTATAATTTTTGGGATGATTATCGAATTAACGGGAAAATAAATCACTTATATTTTATTTTAGAAATAAAGGTTGAATTATATTTCTGAAGTATATGTGTAATTAGTATGAATTAGTATTAATTAACAATTATTATATTAATTATTAATAATATTTTAAAATTGTAAAAATTAGTATTAAATTTCAATAATAATTATTAAATTGCAATAATTAGTATTAAATTTCAATAATTTGTAATAAACAGTAAAAATTAGTAATAAATATAAAAAATTAACATTAAACAGTGATAATTAGTAATAAATTGCATCAGGTATTAATAAATTGCAATAATTAGTAAAAAAGGGCAACAATTAGTAATAGTATGCAATAATTAGTAATAAATTGCAAGAATAAGTAATAAATTGTATCAATTAGAAAAAAAGTGCAACAATTTGTAACAAATTTGATTATTTAGTAATAAATTTGAATAAATAGTAATAAATTCGAATAATTAGTAATAATTTGTAATAATTAGTAATAAATTGCAACAATTAGTAGCAAATTGCAATAATTATTAATAAATTACAGAAATTTTTAATAAATTACAATAAATAGAAATAAATTCTTTTAATTAGTAATAATTAGTACTAATGAGTAATAATTAGTAATATATTTGAATAATTAGTAATAAATTACAATAATTAATAATAAATTAAAATAATTAAAAATAAATGCGAATAGTTGGTAATAAATATCAACAATTAGTAATAAATTGCAATTATTAGTAATAAATTGTAATAATTAGTAATACACTGCAACAATTTGTAATAAATTTCAACAATTAGTAATAAATTATAATAATTAATAATAAATTCCAATAATTAGTAATAAATTTTAATAGTTAGTAACAAAATGTAATAATTAATAATAATTTTTACAAACTCACAATAAATTACAATAATTTGTAATAAATTTCCATAATTAGTAATAAATTGAAATAAGTAGTAATTGATTCTAATTTTTCGTAATAATTAGTAATAAATTCAAATAATTTGTAATACATTTTTATAATTTGTAATAAATTCAAATAATTAGTAATAAATTCAAATTATTTTTAATATTTTGTAATAGTTAGTAATAAATTTTAAAAGTTAGTAATAACTCTAGTAGTTAGTAATAATTTCTAATAATTATTATTAATTACTTAAAATTAGTAATAAAATATAATAATTAGTAATAAATTCTAATATTTAGTAATAAATTCGAATAACTAGTAATAAATTCTACTAATTTATATTAATATTTAATAATTAGTTATAAATTTAAATAGTAAGTAATGAATTCTAGAATCAGTAATAAATACGAATAATTAGTAATAAATTCAAATAATTAGTAAAAAATCGAATAATTTGTAAAAAATTGTAATAATTAGTAACAAACTGCAATAATTAGTAGTATATTGTTATAATTAGTAATAAATTGAAATAATTAGTAATAAATTGCTATTATATTTTATAAATTTTAATAATTACCAATAATTAGTAATGTATAGTAATAAATTATAATAATTACTAATAAATTATAAAAATTAGTAACAAACTCGAATAATTAGTCATAAAATCATATAATTAAAAAAAATGAAACAACTTGTCATAAGTAATAATTAGTATTAAAATTTATTAATTAGTAATAATTAGTAATAAATTATTATGAGTATTAATAATTTGTAATAATTTGAAACAATTTGTAATAAGTTGAAACAATTAGAATGAAATTGAAAAAATTTGTAATTAATTGAAACAATTTGAATTAATTAGTAAAAATTTGTAATTAATTTTAATAATTTTTAAAAATTGTAATAATTAGTAAAAAATCGAAAAAATTAGTAAAAAATTATAATAATTAGTAATAAATGATAAAATTTACTAATAAATTGTAATAATTTAAAACAAATTGTAATATTTTTAAATAAATTGTAATAATTAGTAATAAAATGTAATAATAACTAAAAAAATGTAATTATTAGTAATTAATTTTAATAATTTATAATAAATTTTTGATTCAATGTAATAATTATAAATTATTTGTAATAATTTATAATAATTTGTAATAAATTTTTTATAATTAGTAACAAATTGTAGTAATTTTTAATAATTTTAAATAAATTGTAATAAATTGTAATAAATTGTAATAATTTACAACAATTTGTAAAAATTTGTAATAATTGGTAATAAATTGAATTAATATGTATTAATTAGTATCAAATTGAATCAATAGGTAATAAATTGAAGAAATCAATAATAAATTGAAAAAAATAGTAATAAAATGAAAAAATTAGTAATAAAATAAAAACATTCATAATTAAATGAAATAATTAGTAATAAATTGAAATAATTAGTAATAAATTGAAATAATTACTAATAGATATTAAAAAATATATCATATTATAATAATTAGTAAGAAATTATAGAAATTAATAACAAATTATAAAAATTATTAAAAATTAATAATAATTAATAATAATTAGTAATTATTAAGAAGCGATTGTAATAAATTTTTCCAAATTTAAATAAATTGGCACAATTTACAGTGTATTTGGGGCTTCCTTTTTCCTGATGCCTTATCTCATTGCCATTTACTCTCACTAAAATCATTTTGAAAAATCTATCATCACCTAATGATATACATTTTCATATGCCTGATAATAGAGATCAATGTGAAGAGGCCATCCTTCACTCCATTCTCATACATACGAAAATGGATATGTGATCATTATAAAGTATTTTTCGTACTAATTTTAGTTACAGACATATTCAAGGAGATGAATCGTTGAGTAAAAGATTCATTTTTCCCTAATGACTCGTCTCCACTCTCTCTTACTGAAATTACTATGAAAAATCTTCTCAGACGTATGAATATCCATGTTTGTATGAATGAAGATGGAGAGCATTGAGGCCTCACTTCCCTACTATTCATCTCTGTGCATACTGATAATGAATATCAATACATCTGAGTAAATTTTGTATAGTGATTTCGTCACAAGAAAGTTGATATGATTCATCAGGAAAAAGTGTTTCCTCTAATCCAAATAAAAATGTGTCGTTGGTAATTAACAATTACTAGTACATAATAAGTGTAATAATTAATAATTTTTACTAATTAGTATAAATTATTATAAGTTAGTAAAGATTATTATAAAATTTAAATAATTTAATATAAATAATTATTAAATAATTTTAATTATTATAGTTGGATAGAAAATAGAATTTAACAGTCTTCTCTTTTTAGTACAATGTTTTTCCTATATCTAATAATACAAAAAACTTAATACATTATATTTTTTAGATATGTATGGAATAAAGAAGCCAACAACAATCATTATTAGATGTCCAAGTTATGATAAATCAGTGCAAGAATCCAATTGATTATTGTTTAAATCCAGTATATATTGAGGATGTTGAAGCATTATTATTACTTCCATCATCAAAATAATAATTTGTTTCATAAGGGAAAAATAAGTAGCCTTGTGGAAGATTTTCTCTGAGGACGTTTGACATTTTTAACAATGGATGTTATTTATTGCGTTTTGGTTTTCAACCATATTAAATTTCTTGGAATCAACATGTTGAACGTAGTTCAATAGAAGATGCTAATAATTTGGTTTCTGATCCAGTAGTGTTTCAAAATTTAGTATATGATACGGAATTTTCGTCTTTTTAACAAGATGTAAGTTAGGATGATATTAATTTAACTAATTAGTAAGGACCATCACATTTTTATGAGTTGTTGTGGTCTGCAAGGTATTCCTTATATACAGGTAGTGAAGTTAGAAAATTTGATGCTGCTGCAAAATTTATGTTATTGAAATTAAATGACAGAATTTCAAATATATTTTTTGATCAGATAATATGTCTGGTAAGATTCATTCATGATCAAATGATTGCATGTTATATTATGGTGAAAACATGATTTTTCATAGTTGTACCACATGTGGAAAATCATGTTATAATGAATATCAAAAAAGGAATTCTGATTAATTCCTGTAAAATAATTGATATATTTCCTTCTTAATCCTAGATTGCAGTATTTATTTCTCATTCAAAACACAGTGAAATTGATTTCATAGCATAAAACCAATATTCAAACCTATAAATCCTTAAATCAACATAATGATTGTGGTTCATGGAAACATATTGACCATTTAAATCCATATTTTTCGTTGGAATGCTGAAATATGCGATTTGTCTTTCTAGTAATGGTTTATGTCCAATTGGTTCTTACAGTAGTCAGTATTCACGATTCCTTATATTTATAACTCCATAGAATGTACCTCAATAATTTTTTTTGAAGGAACCACATATCATTTTAACCTTATAAATTTCAAGTCATCCGAAAAAAATATTTATTTTTATTTCAAAACATTGATTGATGAGTTAAATTCCTTATTGAGTTATAGTGTCAGTATATTTGATATTGTTGTGAAAAAAAATTCATTATGAAAGCTTCTTTGATGTGGGAAATTTGAAACATCCATGAATATTTCATGTTATCTAGATAGAGTACACATGGTCCAAAATAATTTCTATACTATATGAGATAAAGAAATTTGTTTATGTTTGTTAATGGAAAAACCTTGTTTGTTTAATGTCACCACATATTCCATCCAAATAATCTTCCTTTTAGAAGAATCAAATATCATTTCAGAATAGTCGTAATTAGATGAGATTTACCTCAAACAATGATCTCAGTTATAGAGTTTAAATCAATAGTCTCTTCATTACCTCTTATCAGATTTGAACAAAAAATAAACCAACCAAAAAATGATGACATTGAGAAAGAACACAATTGGATAAAACATATCATTTTTTGGGATCTTTCAAATTAGTCTAATTTTTTTTCCATCACATGTTGGATGTCATCCATATTTTTAAGAACTATTTTGATAATTTATTTAATATAGTTTTGGATAAACAAGGTGAGAAAAAGTATAATTTAAATCCATGATTAGATCTTGCACAAATTTAAAGGTGACTAGAACTTGAACTGATTGAACATGTCTTATCAAAAATGTTATTGAATCCAAAATTAGCGCATACACTCTCCAAAGAGAATTGATTTTTATTTGGTTTTTAGATTGAAGATTTGAGACTTCTAGAGGTTTATGATTCCAATTTGGGGAGTTGTTTCTAAAATCGTCATATTACAGGATTAAAAGTCCATGACTATCATGTAATAATGGAATTAATTCCTTCAATCAGATTAAGTGGGATTTTTAATTCTATTAGTTGGGCACTAATAATTATATCGTTGTTTTTTGACATTTGTGTCGTGACAGGTGACTATGATGTCTTAAGTAGACTAAAAAGGGATGTTGTTTTACTTTTATGTAAAATGAAAAAAATCCCATTAACTTTTTTTAGCTTAGTTTAAAAGTTTATATTTTATTTTCCACATGATGAAAAATATAGTGGTCTAGTACAGTACCGATGGGTGTACAAATTTGATAAAGGAATTTAGAAAATGAAGAAAGAAGCATGTAAAAATGAATTAGTAGAAGGTTCAATTTCATAATCTTATTAGAAGTAGAACATTTCATTTTTATTCTCTCATTACTTTCAATTCGAATATCCCACAAATCACAATCATATGGGACAAAATGAGGGATATTTTTATGGTGAAATGAGTAATCAATTATCAATTATCAATCTACCAAACTATGGTTTGGTAGAGTTCGTGAACAATGGATTTTAGATGATTGACATCAAATAGCTGATACATATGTTCTGCTCAACAGTGAAGAAATGAATCTAATTTTACAATGAGTTCTCCAATAAATATTTCAATATTGATTTTTATGGTAAAAAAATATTATTTTATTTGTTGGTTATATGATAATCATATCAAGAAACAACATCAATTGATCTTGAAGAACTCTAGAAAAAATAACATTTTCTACTGGTTTTAAAAACTGGTAACATAACATATTTTTGGAAAAAAATATAAAATAAATTTATTAACATTTATATTGATATTTTTTTTAAAAAAAATTTAGCGATCTCAACATGTGGATAAAATTTATCATCAATTGTGTGCATTGAGTAACCCACCATTAAAAATGTCTAAATGGTATAATGCATATGTGGTGAATGGCTATCGATTTCATATATATGCATATCAGAAATAAAAAAAAATGAAATGAATAATGTTTCTTGCATGAGAGGATCTCATCATAGAGAAACTCAAGTGGACATTTATTGTATGATGGAAAAAAATTATTGAACTGTGTTATATGGGAGAACATTAATTAATGATGTTTAAATGACAGTGGTTATATGATGAGAGAGTCTTGTGTGTTGATTCAACCAATGGAATCATTGATATTAAATATTGTAGTCTTATTAGTTTAAAAGATACATTTTTATTGGCTAATCTAGCACATCAAATTTATTATTCAAAATATTGTGCTACATAAAGGGAATTGAGTGATTGGGGGAGCATAATAAAAATTAAATCTCAGAGAAATCAGTTTACTCTAAGTGAATCTGATTCCGCTAAAGTGAAAGGGATTGAAATTTTTAAAGAGACTACTCGAAATCCATATTTTTCCTGAAGAGAAAATAATATCAATGTGACACCCCACAGTTAAGGGTCGATGGTGATGATTTTGTTAATGATGTCACTCATGAATTTTAATTGAAAAGGGAAAATTAAAAATAGTAGTCATATGAAAAGTGATGATGCTGAGGAGGAAATTTAAAACACTAACATCGTTAGATATGAAGATGAGGATGAATATAAACATTCACATAGTAAAATATTGGTTATAAACATAATATATATATATATATAATAGTTGTTTTAAATTGTTTGATAAAAATAATCATTTCGTGTTTCAGATTGACGGGGATTTGTATCGTCTGTTGCAGTATGATGAGCTAGATTTGGAAAAGCATGATGTAGGGTAATCTGACCCTCAAACTAATTGTGGTTCATGGGGGACATGGTGGGGTCATGGTCTTACGCGGTTGATGATTCCTCACCAGACCCCCAAACGACATCCACGTCGTGGATTCGATCCACACATTCAGAGGTAAGATTACTAGTTTATTTTACCTAGTTATCTATAAATTATTTATATAATATTTTTTTATTTATTAATTTTTTCATAGATTTATGCATAAATCTACTGGACAGGGGGTTTCTATACTGCACGATTATTATTTTTAAGCATGGGTCTCAATGGATCAGATTCATATTAATGTGTTGCACCTCATGTTTGATCGTTGGATGGTAAATAAACAAATAATTTTTATTTTGATGTTAATTTTTTTATCAACCTGATATTAATAATTATTTTTAGGTTTTATGGAATAAAATTGATTAGATTATGTGTGGGGATATCGGGATGTCATTGAAGGGGAATATGTGCAAGTGTTGTAGTCAGTTTTTTTTACAATTTGAGATGGAATGTTATGGAGAATGCTTGTGTGATATAGTTTAAAGAGTCTTGTCACTCCCATGGGCCTGATAACATTTCATCTCAGGTCTGGGATGGATTATGTTCACATTGGTTGGGTGATTGTTTTCAGATGAGATCATTCTTAAGTAAAAAAAATTGGGGTGACAAGACGTGAAACATCATTTCATTAGTCATACATTCAGTATGTTTAGATAGAATATGTTAAGTAAATTTTTTAATATTTTATAAAACATTAAATGTAAACTGTTAATTCTATATTCATATTGGATGTCAAACAACCTGATATTTTGGAGTTTGACATTTATAAGAGGATATATATTGATCTGACCACTAGATAGATTAGAGGTGCCCACCTACATTAGATTATGGTCAATAAATATTCTTAAAGAGTTTAAAATTTAATTGTAAAAAACATTATAACTATTTGAAATTTAAATTGACAATTATAGAGTTATATGTAGCTGTGATGTCTTAGGTACATACATGGAGTGAGGATGAGAGAGATGCTCAGACTGGTGCCCACCAATTTTATGAGACAACATGGATGGGGGTGTCCTAGTATGCCTTCAAAAAAGGCCATGTTATTGGAATCAACACTCGATTAATGCATGGGGATTATTAAGGAACTATTGCGATGTCAAAATCCTACTTGAGAAGAGCTTGTGGAGAGCCATCATCATTTGTTGCACCATATCAGGAGAATATATGAGGTCAGAGTGAGCTCAAATGGAGTATGAAAAGAGATCATGAGAGGATGTGGTAATGACTGTAATTGCAGTATGAAGAGTTCCTATGATAACAAAAACAGAAGCAACAACAACGGGAGATGTAGCAGCTGATTCTTCAATTATGGTAGCAATAGGAGATGGAGGATTTGATGTACAGAAGTCATCTGACCAACGGTTTAGTGGTGAAGTTCCCTCCACCATCTCCTCCATACCACTCACCCCTAAGTGATCTATTTATTTTTTATGAAAAAAATTGAATTAATTTTTTTTAATATTAAGTATGTACAATTGTATATAGTGTGTTTTTTATATTATTGCGAATAATAATTTTTTTATTTTTCATTTATTTATTTTTAATATTTTCTTCATTTATTTCTTAGTTTTTTATTTTATTATTTATTAATTATTATTATTTTTTATTATTTTATTTCTATAATATAGTTTTTTTCAAATTTTTTGTGTTTTTCATAATTTTATATTTTTAAAAAATATTTGTAATATTAATATTAATTATAATTTTATTATCATATTATCATTGTTATTTTTATTATTAGTTCATGAATATTATTTAAATATTTTACAATTTAATTTAATTTACTAATAATAATAATATTATTTTATTAATATTAATATTATTTTATTATTATTATGGATAATTTTTTCTTAATTTTTTACACTATTTATGATGGGCCTATAAGAAAAACTTTATGTGGTAGATTCCATTGGAATAAGGTAATTAAAAACCATGGTGAAACATTTTGGAATAGGTGCACATTCCATCGAAAATATATACTTTTTGTAATACACCATCATAAGAAAACTCTTTTTGCAACATATCTTCGCAAAACAGTCTTTTTCATTGCATTTTTTTGAAAGGGGTCATTATTGATGGGATATCATCACAAATTAGTAGTTGAAAATGCATGAATTTTTACTAGTGGAAAGTTAGTTTTTACATTGGAAGAAATTTTCATAATTTTTAGAAAATAATAATTTTTATAGGAATTGTGAAAAATAATGATTTTTATTGAAAATAATATTTTCAATTTAAATTATTGATAAAATAAAAATATATTTTAAGTTATATTAAAATTTTAATTACATCCATTTTATTAAAAAAATTCCAATTATATTTTTTAGATGAATTTTATATTTTAATTTATTTAAAAACAATTATTCAGAAAATATCACTTTTCAAGAAAATTATTTTTCATTGTGTTCTTCTAATTTTTCATTGTGTTCTTATAATTTTATATTCAATTAATTTATATAATATATTTATTATAAATTTTTAAAATAGATTCCATATATTTAATCTGGAGGTCCATTTTTTTATATAGGTCCCTTTTATTTATTTTTCAATATGAATAGTAGCCTTAGTAATTTTTGTTTCCACGATAAATGGTATATCAAGTAATTACGTGCTAAAATTTATGTGACAATGAATATAAAATGACTATAAAACATTCCTAAATATTATTTGATGAGTATATATCTTCTATAATCATTCAAGTGTCGAATATATGACTTTTGTTTTTCATTTTGGGATGATTAAGACCTTTATATCATTTTATTTAATGAATGCTTTAGAATGTCACAATCTCTTATTTAATAACTATTGTATTTTTAGCATTGAGATAAACAAAAATTATGTTCAATTATAATTATTATTTAAAAATATTTATTTATTACTTTCATTATTGTAATTTATTTTTATTTATATGTGAATAAATATTTAACTTATATTCTAACGAAACGACGATGTAGTAATTATTCTATTAATGAAATATTTAAATAAATGATATTAAAAATATAAATGTAGATAAATTTGAGGTAAATAATTTTATACTTTAATTTTCTAGATGATAACAGAATTTTTAGGATATTTTAATTTTTTTATTCTAGCTTCTTTATTCATATAATTAAGCTGAATGTAATTAATAGTTATAATAATTGTAAATAATAATATACTATAGTAAATAATATTTTATTAAATTATATAAAATTTATAAAAATAATACATTCATCCATTTTATTAGGATATGAAACATAATATCCACTATGGTCCATTTTTGTGACTTTTATCCATTTTTAGTCACTATATAAAAAATGTAAAATATGAAAAATCATTATTGTCATGATATGTATAAGAAGTTTTAATAAGGGGTTAATACAAAATGATATAGAAAAAATGTGACAAAAACATAAAAATAAATATATTGTGATATTATTTCGAACCAACCTAATCATATATTTAAAAATTATAATTTTTATCTTTTTGTAATTGAAAAATAATTTATGTTGATGAAATATTTTTGACGATATCGAAGAGTGGTACTCCCTTATCGTATATAAGGTTCACTTATTCTTCTCAATACTTCCCACATAAAAATAAATTTGGGTCAAAAAATATATTACTAAATACCTTTATATAATCCATCCCCTAATTTTTGATGTAATGGTTTATGAATAACACTATCCTTTGTGCTCTTAAGGTGTTAAGTAATGGAGGTTGTTCGATGAATGGTAATCATTTCAAATTGAGTGTTTATATATTATTTCATCTATCACCTCCATCAAATATTTTTCATCCAAGATTAAATAATAACACATGTATCAAAAAATTACATATCTTTAATTACTTGAATTGAATAACCTATATCAATATCTACTTTCATAAAATAAGGGATTAAACTATCATTTATGTGTGTGGCGGACTACTGCCATGTGAACTGATATAATTCATTTTCCATCACCATATATCATAGAAGGATTATAATGATGGAATTAAAATCGATATATGATATTGATGAAATATTTTATATATTTAAGATATAATATATCATTTACCTTTTTACATTTCCATTCAATAAATAATGATAACATCATTTGTGTGTATTTGGGGATTTCCACATCTATAATGGAATGTGAATAATTTTTCACCACCACATATGAAATATATATATATATATTTATGTATATTAAAATTATTAATAAGATATTTATGATGTTAGTATCATTATATAAATGAAAAATATTATAAACCATACTTCCTTTAAGATGGTTTAAAAACGGAAATTGTACTCATGTATATATATGACCTACTATCACCCTGATTGTAATGTAGTTTATTTTTAATAACCGTATTTAATGGTGGGAATTATAAGTATAATTTATTAATAAAAATGAGTATTATTTAATCATTATTATTTTTTATATGGGGGATAGTGACCTATTTTTCCACAGTCATCCAAGAGAAGTCATTTATTGCATATGATCCAAATAAAATGAAAATTCTATGTGATAAAATCATATATTATGTAATTGTATATAACATGGTATGAAATTAAACAACGGTATAATAAATATTATAATGGTTCTTTAGAATGTATAAAACTAACACATTTTTTTCATTCGGTATGATAATGAATGTATGTGATGAGCCCTACATAACATATGGTAATTTCCTTTAAAAATATGTATATCATGTTACTCATTAGTCTCTTTTTAAAAAGTTAAAAAATGTATATTTTTACATGTACGACATTAATGAAATTTCTTATCGATGTGATTTCTCAATATATTCATTTTTACAAAATATTTTTCTATATTTATTTTCAATTAAAATGGTATGTTAATAATGCGAAGAGATTTATTTTAATAAATTACATTAACTTTAATTACATTAATGGTTTTAAAAATGAATATTTTTAGGTAATGATTGATTTTATTTACAAAAATAAAAAAAGTAATTTTTCCATTTTAACATTTATAGGGAAAATGACTTTTCTCATAGTCATAACGATTATATCGTGTTTGGATTCGTAAATTTTCGTTAATGATTTCTTATAAGAAAACATATATTTCCCTTTTTATTTGTTTTCTGTAGTTGAAAATGGGGTATAAAGGAAAAAACATATTTCTATATTAGAAATCTATTTCAAATGAGATTAAAAGAGTTTCTCTAAGATTTTATTCATTATATGGTCCATTTTTGTTTTCAATAATGGTTTGAGCCCCGTTATATCTCACTGGTGAGCCCATTATAGCATATATGTTTGGTACTCTTGTATTGAAGTCAATTTAATGAGGTACTATGGTGGTTCATGTCTACTATATGGTTATTCTATTTGTAAGAGTGATCTTAATAGTAATATTTTAATGATTTATGAATGAAACTACATGAAATTTATATCTATTCTATGGAATTTCAATTTAATTATTTGATTCAAAAAAGGTATGATAAATATTTATTTGTACATGATGATACCCTTTATGGGTAAAAAGGGTTTTTTTAGTAACCTAAATTTACTGGGATTTTATTTTTTTTCATAATAAAAGATGATTTTTATTCCATATGTAACATACTCAATTTCTGTTCTCAGACAACATTTTTCAAAAAAATTCACTAGTTTTTAATGTTGTGTGGTGGAAGGGAAGCTATAATGATTATATTTGAGAAGATATTTCATAAAAATAAAACATATTACTTTTTTAAGGTACCATTTTGTTTAAAAAGTGGATACTAGGTACAATTTTACACATCTTAATATATGGGATTTTAATTCAATTGGTTTTACATATCCTTATAAAACTCTCTTCATAAATAAACGTTATGATCGTACTAATGTCAATTATAATCTAATGTCACATGAATGTCTAATTTTTAATGATGGGTCTTTATAGAGAATCAATGAACAATAAATTGGAATTTTATTAATATATACAATGAATAATCTATAGGTTATAAAGACATAAACAGTGAAATATAGGCTAATTTGATGATTCAATATGAGATAAAACATGGATTCACAATAAAGAAAATATAAATAGTGAAATATACCAAAGATTAAATGTTCTTTATATATATAGGGTTCTCAAATTAATTATAAGAACACAATACTACAAAATCTTTTTATTATGAAAAAAATTTACAAAAAATACATAAATAAAATAAGGATGTACATATTCTATGTAATATATTATAAAAAAACCCATGAACTAAAGAAAAACACATGAACTTATAATTGTATAGGGGGGATACATTCAGTATATGTGGTTGTCAAAATCCTAGTTATGGATGTGAAAATATGCAATTGATGTGCACATGGACTGAGTATCAACTAGGGATAATCATGGGTGGTTTACCCACACCACGATTATTTATAAATCATATTTTAAAAGTTAAATATATTGAATCCTATAGATAATATAAATAAGATCTCATAAATAACTAGGGATTCCCTCAATCAAAAGAAAGAAAATAACAAGTTAGACGAATCATGAAAATTGGGTGATGTAATGAAACACATGGGTCATAAATCTCTTAATAGGTATAATCGACAAAGATTCCTTATTGAATCAGAGAGTGTAACAAGGAAGGCCAGTTCCAAATAATGTAAATAACTAGAAAAAGTGGATATGGGATATAAGAAATGGTGGTTCACATAATTAATGGAGAGAAAATTCCTTACTTTATATTGTTGATGTGTCAAGACGTATGGTGATTACGGATATATATATATATATATATATATATATATATATATATATTTGATCCCAAAGGAGTAGGACCAAAACGATATACCCACTTGAAAAAATAAACATATTAAAATATTTATCACAAAATATATTAAAGTAGTTTTATATTTATTTGAGAAATGAAATATAATAAATTAAATAAAAAACATTATATAAAAATTAAACAACACATAGTCATATCACTTTTATCCCCATACAATCTTTTTTAAATTTCTCTATGACATTTCAGTGGTCAAATCCATATAAAAATCCTTGATAAGGAAAATGAATTCCTACATCATTTATTTTTAATAATTATTTATGAAAATTTATATAAATTCGTTATGAAAACATCTCAGTGATTCCCATATAGATCATTCAGTCAAGATGTAACCCTATTATCATACAAGTCTTGCTATTGTCGGATATTACATTATAAATTTGTTTCCTCATGCAATGAACACTATACCAACTAGTGAATCCTTATAGTGACCATGACACCTTTCTCTATCTATGTATATCCCAGTGCTGTATATGATTTTTCTCCAATCACAATCAACTTATTTAAGAAACTTTTTTCACAATATTTTCCTTCAAGGTTAAGAACTAAACTTAGGTATTATATTTTAGTTTCCCCATTTATTACACCTTGAGAAAAAAAGTTCGATTAACCAAACAATATTATTTTCACTTCTATTTTTTAAAATATACTCTATGACCTCATGATGGTTTCTTAAAATCATTCATACATATTAAACAATAATTCACTCTAGATTATTCATTAAAAAGTAAAAACATAAACAACAAACTATCCCCATATTAATGGGATCGATTGATATATCCTACATAATTATTTAAGCAGAACATTTCCTAATTTTTTTCACCATATAACGGATTTCTCCATTAATATTTAATATTTAAATTTTAAAGTATTATTATTTGATTTAATAAAGTGATTAATATTATTATGTATATATATATTTAGAAAAATTATTTAATATTTAATATTTATTATGTTTAAATATAGATCATAACATTTTTCCTTAATAATAACCCGTGATCTTCACTATTTTAATGATAAAAATAAAATGAATATTATACACTATATCATCCCTATTGAATCATAGAAGTTCATTTTTCACATTGTTTTTAAGGAATCTATCAATCCTTTTAATGGGGTGTTTCATATTTCACATGATGTAATTAATGTAAAAATAATTTTTTCATCTCTTAATATTTAGGGATTTTTAAATCTATATTGGAGAATTATAATTTAGGGAATAAAAGTGTAATTTTAATATAAGATAATTTTTTTCTGATTCCAAGTTAATATTATTGTCTTTGTAAATTATATGTAATTTTCATCAATAAAAAGTCAATATAGGTAACATTTTTGGAAAGAAATAGTTTTTATTTTAATGAAAAAGTAATGAATATTTCAAAAAAATGAATTTATAATATTTATTGAAATTAATATTAACAAGATAATTTAGATAGATATTGATAATATATACAAAAAATGAGATTTTCAAAAAGCATATATTAAACACTGAGAATATAACGATTATATGATCCTATATTCATAAATATGAATTAATTTAGAACATATTAACAAGAGAAACTTCTGTTTTATGATCCATCATGGTTTGATTAGGGAAACATGAATATCCCACATTTTTATGATAAATCCTTATAAATTTTTAAATATATTTGATGAGAATGTATTAGAACATAAATAAATTTAACACAAACCATTACATTTAGATATATTGGATAAAATTTTATTTTATTTTTAATGATTAATGGAGGTTCGATAAAGAGAAATTGTAATCATAAAATTTAAATTTACATTCATTAATTTATGAATTTAAAATATTGTATATAATTTATCAAAAATAAAGAATATGAATATTATTTTGAAAAAAAAAAATTATTTTCTAATAGATTATTGTGTTTCAAGAAGGTAAATTAAATTATAATATTAAGAATCCACTTATTTTATTATAAATTGACTAGAGTTAAATAATGAATAATTTTATTCTGAGAAATATTCAGGATAAAATTTTTCAATTTATAAAACTTTTATACATAAAAAACATAAGTTCCCTTCAAAATAAAAATTTAAAAAATTTCTAAAAATAAAAAATTCATATTTGTAATCTAAATTGGTTGATAAATAATAATTTATAGATTATAATGAAGATATATATTGATATAAAATTGAGGAAATTTTACAGAATAATAAATTTATTTATAATGAATTTAATATTCATATATATGATAGAAATGATGATTGTAAAGCTAAAATAGGGACTTTTCCAATGATATAATTTTATTGGTTTATTTAAAAAATTCATAAACTAGTGTGAGTGAAAAATAATTTTTAAAAGTAACATAAAATGAAAAATATGGCTGAGGATTCAGTTAGTGAATGTATGTTTATAGTGATAAAATAATATTAATGCCTACATCTATATCTTACTCAAGAGATTACAATAATTATTTTAATGAATGGAAACATAATATCTTTTGGAAAAAACATGATGGTTTTCAACTAAAGATATTTTTTCCAATTATATGATAAAAATTAATTTTCTTATGAAATATCTATGAATGATGTTGTTAAATGCTCATTGTGAATTATGAAATCACATAAACAATTAATTAATATTTGGTACAGTTAAAATAATCAAACAAATTATAGGTATACAATACTTTTTGATGTAATCATATGAATAATAAAATATTAGTCAATAGAAATGAATTTTACAGTAGATGTAAATTCCAATGTACTAAATACTACTAAATTTTTTAAAATTATTTACAAAGGAAAAAAATTAATAAAGAAAAAGAAACAAATTCAAAAAATAATTTATATATACATAAACCATATTATATCCCTAAGTAATTTTTATTTGAAATATATGTCACAAAACTATGATCAAGAATGTGATGAAAGGGATGTACCATATTTTTATAGAATGATATCAAAATGTTGAATGATTCTATATTGGGGCACTACTAATATTTCAGTGGGTGAAAATATTTAAATATTTCTGATATAATAAAAGCTATTCCATGGAGGCAAGTTCATTTATATCATAAAAATTATATTTTAAAAAACCCTATAAATGAAGACTGGATAAAAGAAAGTACGACATTTTTTAAGATAAGATATGAGTAAATTTTAAATACTGGATGACAATCGATCGAGTTTTGACTAATCATGTCATACAAAATGGGCATTACTTATCAACATGTTGATGTTATTGATTATTTATTATTATAATATTAATTATAAAAATAATAAAAAGAATTATAAAATAAGAAAATAATTACTGGTGAGTTTGTAATAAAGGCTTCTAAATAAGAATATCAACATATTCTAGATATTGTATTATTATATCAAATTATGAAATATTTGATGCATATCTATGTATATGATATGTGTATGGATAGATCAATAAATACATGAAATCAGGACTCCTGAAAATCAAATGAGATTGGAAAATATAAATTAGTTTGAAGAATCCAATGTCAAATAATACAATATTTTCAAATGGATTTAAATATAAACAATACATTGTTCCAGTCACCTAGGACCTATATAATAGATTAATTCTTCTAAATGATGAATTCATGATGATTTTTTTTAGATAGAGATGTGTTATATCTTGACGATAGAAATCTATAGTAAATATGACTCTTGTAGGAAATGAAAATAAAGAATAATAGTTGGGAATAAAAAAAATAGTAATGTCATCATTTGCCTCACTACATTAGAAATAATGTCATAATAATAATTACTAAATAATACAATTATCATGATGTTCTCAAATTTATAATGGAAATATATTGTATTTTATCCACTTTGATAATAATATTATTAGTAATTCAACGTTCATAAAAGTTTATATTAAAAAAATATCATCATTTTTTATCTTATTAATTCATATTTATTTTTAATTATAAATAAGAACAAAGAAAACATATTTATATATTATATTTAATTTATTTATTACTTTAAACAAATGATATTTATTGTGTTTACCAAATATTAATATGTGGACTTGATATGGCTTAAGTGTATTGAAATAAGGAAAAATAATTAATATAGGGGTTCCTAATGAAATTTTTTCAACTAATCAAGAGAATCATGGAATTCATTATGATCATATCTTACCATTTTCTATAAATTAAAATAATGAAATTGAATAAAATATTTTTAGTAGAGATGGGAAAATATGATTTTTAGAGTTTATTCTTTATTACTATTTTCATGGAAATAGATTTGAATACTTATTTATATTTAGAACTATTGATTATTTATTCAAAAAATAGATATATATCTATATGACTCACATTACAAGAATACTACTTAAATGAAAATCTAAAGGATATTTGGAATCCCATATTATATTTTGGTAAAAAATTACAAAAAAATAATATTAACTTAATGTAGAATAAATAATGTATTTCTAGGATATAAAACTAAGGAAAGATAACATAACTCATTACACTAATATCAAGGAATTTTTATTTATATAATAAATATAAAATTTTTTGGAAACTCACACATATTTTATGTAAATTAAGGATTTATAATCATGAGAAAGAAGGTAATGTAGAACTATTTTAATATCATATGGTATACTCGTAACTATTTGATGAGTTGTGTGTGGGGAAAAAAGAATATGATGATTCAACCATATTTCCTAATTTAAAATATAAATATTATTCACATATAATGTTGAAAATGAATTTAAAAATTCATAAAATAATTTTGGATCAATGTGATATGGTTTTATTAAGAAGTTCATTCATAAGATTATCTCATAACAACTAATAATCAACGGTGGAACAACAATTATTAATTATTTATTCAAATATCCATAGTTAGTTGATGGAATTGATAAGGAATGTAATAAGTAGTAGATTAATAACACTTTGGATTTGGGACATAAGATAATAAATAGACATTTATTAGTATAAATTAGAACTTATAAAAAACGATGAATATAAAAGGAGTAATGTTTAAGAATAATGAATAAATTTTATGTTAAAATAGATTCCTCAAACCAATCTATTCATATATGGTTCTATGTATAATTTTTTTTAAATTAATTTGAACTATAATGAAAATCCAATCTAAAAAATTCGTTATCATTTTAAACTAGGTACATATCTATATAAACTCAAATAATAATACCCATTTACACCATAATGAATCTCATTATGTAAAACTCTATAATGTTTATACCATCATTGAAATTAATAGGGTAATTTAGAAACATAAGAAATGTGTAAGATGAAATTATCATTAAGGGGGACAAATAATTACAACGAGGCATATATTATAAACCATTCGGTTAATTCACAAATTTAATAATTGAAGAATTCTGTGTAAAATACGAATCAAGGGTCAAAAAAAGATATCATCAATTAGGAGGATAACATTAAAAAATATAATTCATTAAATATATATGTATATATATATCATAATATTAAGGAAATAAAAAATATTACAACATAAACATAGGACCATTCTCACAACAATGAAATAATATCATAGTAGATAATTTCCCACAATTAATTGTATTTATGGCCATTCCCCATACTTATCATCTCATGAGACATTAAATATTACCTAATTCGTTGGATGGATACATAATTTTAGACTTACTCATCTCATCATAATAAATAAATCCATATGTGTTCTATATAAGGAATATTATATATAAATCCTTAAACATTTTTAACATGATATACTTTTGGATATGTAATAGTTCTCCATGGACATTAAGTAAATATTTAGTAAATTACTTTTCAATTAAGGTAAAAAATTTAACATATTTACACAATATATTTAAAATTGTTCATGGTTTACTCAATAATATAGTAATTCAATATATTTTTTTGGTATCTTTGTGAACCTCATTCTATACAGAGATGAAATTAAAGATAATAACAATGGAAAGGGATTTTACTAGATGTTTTTCACAGATGAGGAAAAAATATGATAATAATTGAAATTTATCATACCTCACAAATATATTTAATTCTCACCATACTAATTATATGTAAAAACATATATATAAATGTTAAAATATAATGTATAGATAAATATGGTGAGTGATAGAGAAAATCACTACAGTAAACCATATTTATTGGAAATGTACCATTTTTTAAAATATGTATTTTGGAAACTAAATCTTCACATGAGGCATGGATACCATAAATTGATCATAAGTTAATGTATGGAAATTTGGTAATCATTTATGAACTTGAATTTTATTTTTTAAATTAAACATGTTGAATATTATTTTTTAATGCTTTGATTTATTTTTAATATTATATCCAATAAAGATAGAACATGACTGAAGTGTAAAATTCCATGAATAAATAGTGAATCATTATATATTATGTAAATGGTTTAGTATATAGAATATTTGGAATAATACAATGGAATTAAAAAAAACAATTCTCAAAGAAAGAAATTTTGGATGAAAAGATCGATCAACATCAGTTGTATTTGAATTAGCTAACAACAAGGGATATATTATGGAATATACATTATAATATAATGATTATAAAGTGATTTATGAATATTTAATTCAATATATTAGTAAATAAAATATGTAAAATAGTAATATGATCATAACAACAAAACATGACTCAATGAATGTAAATTCCAACTAAAACACTTCCCCTTTTGGTAGAATTTAAATTACAAGTCATTTATAGAAAAATAATAATATTATATTTTCAAGAAAATGAGTTAAATTCATGATATATTAAAATAATTTCGTGTGGTATTATACACAGAAAATAAGGAAAGAAGGTGGTAAATATAGAATATTTTTTTATGAGGGAAAATTGAGATGAGAAAACCCATTCCTTGAATCCAGAATCACTTTGTAACATCATTAACATCAAATATAATAAGACTCTTTTAGTTATTAAATTTATTAATAACCATTTTTATTATTACCATCTTATTATTAATAACTCTAATTAATCTATTATCATTATTAATTCATATAAAAATTAGTATTTACCCCATTGATCATTTTATGGTCCCACAGTTCATAGTTTTTAAAACAATTATTGTATAATTATAATGTTTATAAGTAATTTTAAAATTGTTATATAAAATATAAGTGTTTCGTGGTATATTTTTAATACATTTAGTAATTTATAGATTTGAATATATTATTTCATAATTACTATTTATTTAGTTTTTATTATTATATTGATCTTATTATCACCATTTAATGTTTTTATATACATTTAAGTTTAATTTTTTGACAAATATTGTACAATTATATATCATAAAATGATATTAAATGTAAAAAAATATTATATTTTACCATGAATTAAATTGAAAATAATATCCATAATGGAATAATGTTTTATAAACCTCTATTATACCCATTGGTTGGGTAAAAATACAATGTTGAGTGCTTTTTTCATGACAGATTAAAAGAAGGTAAAACAAGGAGTTCATTAAAAAAAATATATAACAATAAATTTAATTTCATAGGTTATATTTAAATTATTAATTTATTTTTTTTAATAATTTATAGAAAAATTAATATTTAAATTCCCTAATTTTTTAAATAATATTGTATTTTGTTTCCATAACAGCTAATATAATGAGATTTATGAGAGTAAATTTTTAATTTCATATGAAAATGAGTTATATAGAATGATAATTTAATAATTATGAAATATTTTTAGTATATTAAATTTCTCTTTCACATACTATATAGAAAAATAATATAAATTAAGAAATGAATAAATAATAATAAAATAAATCATTTTTTCGATATAACATCAGGATGTGGAATGCCTTCAATAACAGATAATTATTAGACTCTCACTCAAAATGGATCAAATGGATGATATTAAAATTTATATATAATTATAGAATAATATTAAATATTTTTATAAATATTAAGAAAAACTAATCTCAATATAATGTTGGTGTTATTGTAATAGGAACCCTTCTATTACTCTCGAGTAGCCACCTTTTGATTTATTATAATGTCATAAGTGGAAGGAATTTTTACAAGAACATATGCATTGGAATGCAGTGGAGGATATTTAGAGAGGTATAACTGTAAATATTTTTAAATTAAAATAATTTTAAGCATCAAGTGGAATGTTTGGAAAATAGCTGTAATTATAAGGGGATGGTTGTTTCTGATTAAAATATCCATTGGAATCTTATTTTAGAAAATAATTACCAAATATTGATGATATTAATGACTATATTCTATAATTTTACTCTACGTATGAGGTAATTGGTTAATAAATCATTTCATAAGTAATTAACGATGTATTGTAATTATAATATATGATACAGTATTTTTTTCCTTTACTATTTTTCAAAAAAAAATTGAATTTCAAATAAAAATATAAAAATCAACCACATTGAATTTTGTTGCAGGAATTCGAAAAATTAATTAAATTTTTTTATATTCAATTTAAAAAATTCTAAAAATTAAATTATAAAAAAAATGTATAATATATTGAAAAATAACGTATATAGAATATAAACTACATTCATTTTAATGACTTATTACATTTATGATTATTGTTATAAAATGATAGATTTATAATTATTATATTATTATACAATTTTAATAATTTTAATTTTTTTGAATTTCATCATTGAATAATGTTTATTTATAATTTTTTTTTATTTCAATTTTGATTGATTAAATTCTTATTAAAATATTTATAAAATTATCATACTTATCGAATTGAACAACATATGTCCAACTAATCATGATTATTGAAAAAATTATTTTAAAACAACATTTAAAAAAAATACGTAATTAATCTATAATATATAATGAAAACAACATAAATTATAAATATTTATGTGAATTATTTGTTAAGGAAAATAAAAATAAAAATATATAAATAGATTCAAAATAAATATATATATAATATATGAAAAAAAATTTATAAAACATATATTCCTTATAAACCAAGGATATTAAATTACACCCATTTTACGAAATAATTCCTCAAAATTTAACTCATTCTTAAACTCTTACTGACATTTATTATTGTACTCATGAACCTTGAAACAAATCAAAAATGAAAGAATTATTGTTTTATATGGTAAGTAACCATCATAAATACAGGGGATGTTTTAATGTTATGTGGTCAAAATAATTTTTCAAAAGACAATTATCTAAGGAAAAAGGTTATCATTAATAATCTCTAAAACTGAATATTTAAAATAATAATTACCAAAAATAATGAAAGAATATTCTGATACTAATTCAGAATCCTGATAAATGAACATTGTTATTTGGTGGGTAAATGTTTAAAATTTTATTACATCACTTCAATTTTAACTGATAACCTTTATCAAAATATCATTATGATCAGGAAAAAGTTATATATCCATTTAAACACACAAGACACATCAATTTTCTGTCGCAATGATTTTCCACATGTACAACTCTCCGATGAATAAACATTTATAATTTTTTTTATGTAAATGGGTAAACATATCATAGGGGGTGATATCATAATATTTGTGAGGACGTAATAAGACTAAAATGAGACATATATCATATATCATTTGAGAATGGGGTAAATTATATAATAATATAATTAAGCATTACATATGTGTAAAGCGGAATAACATGTTGTCAAAAATAGGCATATCATATATAATCAAATTGAATAATGAAACATGGAATTAATATGAAAAAATTATGTTGCATAATATTTTGAAAACAATATAAAACAAAATGTCATAAATATTTATCAAGGTTAAATTATATGAAAACAAATAATAGTGTACAAAGTTCAATAGTGGATTAGATTTACTACCCAACCCCACATATATAATCTCATTATATATAAAGCATTTCACAATTCGTTTGATATGTATATAATAATGGGTCACCAGAAACATCATTATATTAAAATTTATATATGTACCATATCTGTAAAATACTAATATCCAAAAATAATCCTAGCATGATAATATCATGGAAATTAAATTGGTGTCTAATGAAATTGAGAAACACTATATGTAACTTTTTTAATTTATATAATTTTGTATTATGTTTTTACCATATTCATTAATTTTTATGGTCATCAGTGAATAATTTCCCATGTCAATTAATGTATGCATTTCAAGGATGATGGAATTCAATTCAATGAAGAATGTAAGGGTAATCACAATAGAAAGGAATGGGTAAAAGTAATACTTGGATGATGGTATGGTAGTATATAGGTAGTTATTAACCATCCATCTTATGAATTTTCTATTTACTCCACAGAACATGTACATATAAACATAAAAATTAATGACACAAAATATTATTATGAGAGATATTAAGATTGAAAATGGAGATAATAATAAGATATAAGATGCTTAGAAAATACCCTCTTTTGAAAAATTTATAAAATGTAAACTATATAATTAACACAATAAAAAACTAAATTAATAAAAATTAATGAATTTATATAATATAATCAATTGTGGACAGGAATTTTGGTCATTAAAGAGTTTATATACAATAATGCAATAATACTATAAGACAAACCATTAAAGATTTGGTATCTCTTAAGTTAAAACCCCTTTAAAGTGATAATATGATTGAAATATTATATACTATAAAATAACAGATAAAATGAAATGTTATTTTAATTTGGTAGTATATAAAATATATCGAGGAATAGTTGGGGTCAATACAAACCATGACCAAAATAATGAATATTAACATGAAAACCACATTCAACTATAGTAGTACATGAATAAAGATAAAATGAAGGATAGATTCAAAAATGGAAATAAAAAATATTATAATGTTATTTATAGTTATATATTTTATTGGGTTATTAAATAACCCATCTAAAATATTATTAGGTGCATAACATGAAAACACTCACTGATGAGAGTAAATTAAGACTAAAACCCTTTCTATTTTGCAAATATTCAAATTTGAATCCATTTTAGGAAAGAAAAAGATATTTAATTTTAATTTAAATAAATTATATGAAGTATGTGATAATAGAATGTCGTTGGGTTATATATAAAAAAATGAAATATGGTGGTGAATATAGATCATACCACGATGATCGATATTTGAGATGTGAAACCCCTTACCTCAAATTCAAGCTCACAATATACATTCTCTATCATAATGGATAACAAAATGTTGTTAATTATTATCATTAATAATAAAGTTATTCCAATTCATTTTATTACTATAATTATTTTTATGATGTTTGGTTTAATGTTTCACTCAATTAATAAATTTCAATAATCCACCACAATAGTATTATTATAGATCAGTTCATAATCCCTAGTAATGTTTTCTTATATTTTCAATGTAAAAGTTCATATTACAATATTTATATAAATTATTTATGTTTTAACGTATATATTTAATAACATATTAATATTTATGTCCTATAATATATATTTTATAAATAATTACCATTTATCGAATCTCATGGATAATCTTGTTTATGATGGTAAACAATTTTTATGTTTTCATAATTATAATATAAATTATATGGTTGATAATTTACAATTTTTATTTCATTAACATGAAATTACATGTTTAATAATACACTATTTAATCATGATTTTTTTAATAATGTATATGGAGGAATTTTTTTATAAATGTTATCATTTTCATTGGTAGCATAAAACTACCACAATGAGTGATTTTTTTAAAAAATATTAAAAGAAGATAAATTAATAAATTAATGAGATTTATAATAATATTTAAATTGAAATTAGTATTTAATTTTTTGGTATCTTTTATAAATTACATTTTTCATTTATAATATTTGAAAATTAATTTAAATGAAAACAATTCATTTTTTAAATAATCTCATATTTCTTTGTAATGATGAGTTACAAACAGGGATTCATGAGAGTGAGTTCGTAATATAATATGAATAAGATTTTAGAATAATTTTAACAATATAAATATGAAATTATTCTAGTAAGTTAAATTAATTTTTGACGTAATATAAATAAAGATAATCCCAAATAATAAATGAGAAGACATAATTATGCAAATAATTATTTCATTATAGGAATGTGTTTTGAGAAGTGTTCAGTGTGATTTAACTAAGATATTATAATCTAAAATATATCAAATGGATGACAATAATATGAAAATATAAGTATACATGAATATAAAAATGGTATTTAAAACTGATATTGATAAATTAGGATCAGAAAAAATTTGAAGGACTATGAAAGGAAACCAGTACCATACACTTTCGACAACGCATATCGATTGAGATCAACACCTTTATAGGAATTATTTTTTCATTATTATAGGGATAAGTTTTTTTTAAATAATGGTAAGATAATTATTTTTAATGATATTTTCCAAATAAAATAATTTTTAGAGTAAGTAGGACTTGGTTGATGAGGGCGGAATTTATAAAGGGAGGGGAGGAATATTTTTTGATATAACATTAATTATATTATTGTATTCTCTCGAGACTATCAATAATAATCACTATTATGGTTTTATATATTTATTGTTGCATATGAGGGTGTAGTAATGGTTTCTTCAATCATAAATTTTTTAATTAATCATGTATTTATCCTATAATGTACGATCCGATATTTTTTTATTATTTAAATATTCAATAATAATTCATCTTTTTTAGAAACATTTATAAAAAATCAATGATAGTTACCTTTTAAATTCATATCCAAAAATAATTCCTTATTATTAAATTATATTTATTAAATTTATAAAATTTCGATTCTTTTAAAAAATATACTACATCAAAAATGTAATTATTTAGAATAAAAATTACATCTTTATTATGAGGGGTATCATTTATCACAATTACTACTTCTTGAATGATTGATGATTTATATTTAATTAATATCACATGTAAAAAATAAACTTTTTATACAATTATTCATCTAATTAAATTGAATTGATCCTTTCTATACATAGTCGAGAAAATAGATTTAGCACAAAAAAGTTGTAAATATTAATTTCAATACTATATCAATGACTATATTTAAATTTTATAAATATTATTATAAAATAATTAAAAATATGATAATATTTAATTATAAATATGAGTTCTTAAATTTTGAAATATTAATTAACGAATATTTAATATGTTTATTTTATTATAAAACATGTTAGATAATGTTTTAAAATTAAAAATATAGTGAAAAAACAATTTACACAGAATATGATGAAAAAATTTAGAAAAGAAATTATCTAGTTATAAAATTTACAATTAATGATGACATATTATTTTAGTATAAAATAATATTTAATCCTTTAATATATGTTTCTCAAAATATTTTATGTAACCTTAATTTTTAAGAAATTATATAATAATATTTTATAAAAATATAATTATGTATCATAATTTGATTACCATTAGATTATAATGAATTAATCACCAGTATATATATATATCTAAATGAAATTTAGTTATCAAATTAAACAATATGTGTAAAAAATCCACAATTTGTTAAAAATATATCAAATAACTATATTTTCATAAAATTATACAGTATATTAAAAATATTAAAAGGAAATATAATAAGTGATAAATATGAAATCATGTTCTTGGAAAATATTAATAAAATTTATTAAATGATTTTAACAATTAAATATTTATTATACATATATATATTACAAAATATTATTTAGAAATATGTGTTTATACATAAATAAAATACATAGGATAAAGGAATTGAATTCAATGAGAAATATTCCCAATTTTCTTGGTTTCAACCCGTAAGGTTATTACTTTTTATCAATATGAGAAATATATATATATGATATCATTATTGTATATAATTTTAGCAATCCATAATTTTGGAAAATAAGATAAATTGTATGTCAATGAACTAGAATAAATTGTGCATTCAAAAGATGACACATGTGTTTGTTGATTTAAAAACTCATTATATATTTATATATAATACACTTGGTCCAATTATTAAAATATTTATAATTTCCTAATCTAACATGAATTAAACTGTTTAATAGATGATCACAACCTCAACATACTGTAAAAATAATTTCATTCACTCATTAAAATTGAATTTGTTAAAGATATTTAATTTTATAAAAATATAAAAACACTTCAGAAGCTATTTATAATTAAATGATGTAATTTTTTATTTCAATGATTTGGTGGTGAAAACATTTCATATATAATCAAATATTTGAAGTGAAATATCGTATTTTTTTATATTAATATAATTTATCACCCTCATTTTTTACAAAATAAATTTACCTTTAATTAAATCATATTTGTTTTACAGCTTTGTCTATAGAAAACACTGATCTTAAAATGTACCACAATATATAATAACATAGTTATGATGTTTTGGTGTATGAATAAGTTTGCTTAAAATATGGAATATATATATATAGGTAGATTAAATAAAATTTATTTATTAATTTACAATAAATAAACACTCCATTTTGTGTAAAGACATTGTATTCTTCAACAAATTGTTTTAATTGATTGTTTTGAAACAATAATATAATTAATTTATTATTATTTTATAAATTGATTCAAAAAAATTATTAACATTATTATATAATAAATAAATTTATTTCGGGTAAAATTTTACGATTTTTCTAAAAAGGGTTATTTTTCAATGAATATAATAAAAAATGATTTTTATTGAAAACATTTTTTTGTTTCAAGAATTTACATGATCTATTTTTTAAGGGTATTATGTGAAATAAGTACTTCTATAGAGTATATAATATAATTATTATTTTTATAATAAATTGTATGCATAATTTTTTAATAAATTTTTTTTATTCTTAATATAACATTTTTTTAAGAGAACATTTTTTTCATGTTTATGTGTTTAATATTTAAATTAAAATTTTCCACTAAGGTGAAAAAATAATAAAATTTTATTAATATTTTGAATTATAATTATTATTATAATTTATAATTTCTAAATTAATTTCTATTCATTATGAATTTTAGACATGGTAAATATTTATCACATCTCAAAACATTCCAAAAGTAGGTTAAAACCATGTGGTAATGTTTTAAAACCTCTCTAAAAGATTACTTTATCATTTTTATGTTTTTATTTTAACCTATTATACCTTTATGAAGTTAAATAATTACTTTTAAGACATTATCTTCTATTTGAGAAACTATGTTGACCTTAATTAAGATAAGTAATTTTTTTCAATTTTTATTCTATTTTTAGTTCATCATGTTTAATGACATAGTTGGAAGATTCTATACAGATTCTTCTTTCTTCAAAAGTCTAAAATCACTTTTTAGTTTGTATTTTGAAAAAAAATTATTTCTAATTTATTACTTAATTTCAACGTATATTTAGTTTTTCTCTTAAATCGGAAATTTTCATAAAAACTATTTTTCATGAATATTGTGTTCTTATACAAAAAGCATTTTTTTCATCCTAATGAAATTAAATAAAAATAAATGTAATATAAATTCGTATTAATAATTTCAAAATTTGGTTAGAATGTACCTTTATATTTTTATTATAATTATTTTACCAGGGAAAAAGAGGACTTAACTTGGTTATGGACAAAATTGAGTTTGATTTTTTTTAACTTGGAGATATGTAACACATGTCACGAACCAGGTCGGGTCGCCATCCGACCCGGTGCCCGACCCAGTCCGCGACATGGCCCGAAGGGCGTTCCCGATCCCCACGGGCTGGCACAAGTGCCCGGGTACCAAGAGTAACATGTAGGAACGATTTACCCAAAATAAAAGACACAAAAACAACTAGCAAGATAAATAAACTAAAACTGGAAGTAGACAACCAAACACGGCGTTAAACTATAAATAAATTTAAAGTCTACAACTTGAAGCAATAGCTAAAAAAGAAAAGATGACAGCGGAAACTAAAACTCTGACTCAACCCTCCTGGAAAAGGAGAGGCCACCTCAACACCATTCTGCATGAGAAGACCAACTGTAACCCGAACCACCATCACTGAGCACGATGTCACAACCTAGAATACACAAGAAACAAAATCTACAAACACCCAAAGGTGTATATAGGGAGTGAGCCAAAAGCCCAGTAGGACGTCACCCAATAAAAAGGTTCCATGACACAAAATCAAAAAGTCAATTTAATGTGCTTATTCAAAATTATAATTTCAAAATGCTTTTAAAGAAAACATTTACAAGCTAAATGCTAAAGGAAAAACACTAAAGAGAACTCATTTCACAGACACAATTTGAAAGAGGAAGAAAAAAATTCATTGTGGGCACACACACACACTCACACACACACACACATACAAACGACTGGTCCTCCATATGCCGACGGAAGGCACCACATCATGTATGGACGAGCACTATGGGTAAATCCCCTAAGGTTCATATAGCTCGAGTGGGACCCTAGAACCTCATGTCTTAGTGAAACGTGGCTTAGAAGAACACGAACCTCAGAAAACGTGGCTTAGAAGGACACGACCCTCAGAAAACGTGGCTTAGAAGGCCACGACCCTCAATCATCATATGTTTAGTTAGTGTTACAATCATCAATCCAGCTAAGTGAAATAGGGACGATACCCATCTGGCTCACTAGCGCACTAGTTCCTGTTCGCCCACCTAGATACCTAGGGTTTTCCCTTGTGCTCAATCATGTTTCACGTTCATATAATGTATATCGCTTTCACATATCCCGAACCAAACAAGACATTTCACATACAAGTCACTGCTTGCATACACAAACACCATTTTAAATAAAGACACACACACCAAAACTGTTTTATAACAAAGTTCGGATTGCTTGCATGACTTGAAAACTATTTAAACAATTTGAAGAACATTTCTAAATAGCACAATAAGTGTTTGCACATGAGACTTGCCCAGTTTCACATGTAATAATCCCTTTAAAAACATAATGCACGCATAATTCTGTCAAACACAACTCCCGCACTCCGCATATAATTTAATAAGTATAATTAACAATTTATAAAACACTTAATATTAGAAAGAAAAGGTTTACATGAGAAAGATGAACTCTATTTCATATAAGAAAGTAGCATTGAAACCAAAAGTACAACATATACAAATCAAAACATATTTTCCCCATTTTTCAAACAATTTTCAATTTAATTCCAAAATTACACAACACGACAAACACCCCCAAAGTGGCTCATTTTCATTGAAAATCTACAATTAATTACACAGATACCTTAAAGACCCTGAAAACGCATTTCACACCAACCAGACGGCCCAAAAACCTTTTCCAACCATGTTTGGAATCCCAAATACCACTCGAATAAACAATCGCTCAGTTTACAAAACATATCACATGTATACTATAAAATCTCACTTAAAAACACACAAATCATTACATGAAAGGAACATTTTAAAATCATTTGAACACTCAGTATTTCTAAAACCTCATTTTCACCATTTTCACAATTGATTAGACACTTTTATAATTTACCACAATAAGGTCGAATAAAAAAATCACAACCACTTCTAAAGAGTTCAATTTTCATCACGCACGCATGTGCCAAAAAAATTGTAAAAAGACATTTCGCGCAACTTATAAAACACAACGAATCATTTATTCAATAACACACATATAAAAACCAAAAGCATACTATTTCCGAAATCCAATTTTCATCAAACAAGCATGCCAAAACATTATAAACATAGATCGCACGAGGAAATTAAATCATAGAACATGTTAAATTAAGTAAACAACAAAACTAAATTATCTAAAAGATTTTAAGACATGGAACAACCTACCTCGATGTCTAACCCCGATAATTGTTGTGAAACCTTCACATTCAAGCGCGAAACATCAATCTCGTGTCGTTTGCACCGCAAGGATCCTCACATGAACTCGAAGTCATGAATTCGAATTAAAAAATTCAAGTTAGAACCACAAAGTCTGAAGATATACCTACTGAAAAAAATACTAAGGAGAAAAGACATAACCAGGGGTTTCTTCGGATGGAGGAGGGGTGGGTTGTTCGGCGATTCATCAGACAAAGCAGGGTGGCAGCGGTTCCGAGTGGGGGAGGCTGGGGGTCCAGCCGGGTTTCGAGCCGGGAGGGGGGTTTTAGTCATGGAGGGCAGGCCGACAGGGGGGGCGTCGAGTTCGATTGCGAGTGTCCAAGAGAGGCATTTGGGGTGGAGCACAGGGTTTGGCGGTGCAAGGCGTCAACGGAGAGGGAGACAGAGCAGCGGTCGGGGCTGCCGGAAAGAGGAGGAGGTCGCCTGGTTCGGTGCGCCACTTTTCCAGGGGCTCGGCCGAACAAGCATGGGGGGTTCGTGGGGGCAGCACGAGGCAGTGCGAGGGGAGGTCGCACTTCTAGTCGGCCGAGAGGGAGGAGGGCGACGCTGGACATGAGCCGAAGGGGAGGGGTCGTCCACAGAGGGGGTGGCGCAAGCAGGAAGGGTGCAGCGTGAGCTAGTGTCGCCGGTCAGAGGGTCGGCCAGCACAGGAGGCGTGTGCGGCGGTTGGGGAAGCCGTTCGCTAGGAAGGTGTGGCACGCCACAGACTCGCTGTGAAAGGGACGTGGCATGCTCTGACCGCCGGACAACACGGTGCGCCAGGGAGGAGTCTGGTTAGGGTGGAGGGCCGCGATAAGGCGTACATGGAGGGGGGTCTGGCGGCTCGACGCGGGGAAGGGGGAGGCGTTGGCCAACCCTAGAAGCAAAACCAAATAAAAAAACAATGTAAAAAAATAAGATAAAAATAAATTAATACCTATAATAATAAAAATAAGGATTTTAACAATAATAATAATATAAATAATAAACTAAAACAAAACAATAACAATATGACTCAATGATAATTAATAATATCCCCAAAAAATTTATTATTATTCTTTCCATTAAAACAATTCATTAAGCTAATTATATTTCTCTTACTTTATTTTTATTTTGACTTTATTATTCAACTAATTTTATTTCGCTATTTTAATTTCATTTTATTTAATTGTTTCATGCTAGGCAGGTGCGCGAGAGGAACCGAGCGAGGTCGCCAGGCTTCGACAGTGGCGCGTCGAATACCATCATGTTTGAAACACATATTTATCAGCGCAAAAAGTGCAATGCCCCAATCGGGCTCAGCCCTCATTTCACAAAAAAATGTAAAGTAATAATAATAATAATAATAATAAGTAGAAGCAGATAAAATTATACAAAAAAATAAATAAATAAAAATTCGAAAATGACGTTGCGCAATGTCCGGGTGTGACAATTCTCCCCACCATAAATCTTTCCGTCCCCGGAAAGCCACAACTAAGGCTGAGACCCAAAGTAAGAACAACACCCCCTCATGGATCAAAGGGTATTCCCCACAAACATTAAGCAAAGATAGGCAAAAGTATTGTTCTCAGAGAAACTGACTCAAATGACAACCTCAATAACGCATAAAAAGACTTTATGATAACTGTCACACACACCAAAGAGCTAAAAAACCTCAAGTGAAATGATCAAGGAAGGAAACCCTCGCACCCATTGAATCCAACTTCTCAAGCCGAAATATCCCAAGCACCATTGAATGAAAACCACATCGTTTGTCTGGAATGATAAACAAGAGCACCCAAGGCCCAGAAGCACCCTTAACACCTATCGTCAACTCATCTTTAGAAGTAGAACCAAAAGGTCAATGTGGGGAAGCCTGAGAGGCTCCCCACCTTTAAGAGCCTACTAACGCCCAAGACGAGACTGTAAAACCGACACTGGGAGGTTTGAGTGGACTCCCCGCCATTAAAGAAAAGTCCAGCACTGATTCATTCTAGAGACATTCGTGCGAGACCCAATGTGGGTCTCACCACCATTCGAACTAACAGAAGGTATAGAACTTTGAAAATTTCTTGATGGTGACCAAACAAGCCCCTGAATACCAGGGCGTCAAAAGCATGACCTAAGACAAACCAACATTTCCACATCCCTTGATGGGCATCATTCAAAATTGAGACTGATTTACCCGACAACCTCATAAAGACCACTAAAGCGATTACATCCAATGGGATGTGACCACTAAGACATAAAGGTAACAAGACTAACACACATCCACATGGTCACAAAAACCATATGCAACCAGATGGTTCGTTCGGAGTGAAACAACTACAGAAGTAAATTTAAACTGCATTTACGTTCAAAACCGGTGACAGAAATAAGTTTTGGTCCTGTACACTCCCAGGGTTTTTGACCACGTGCCGGCTTCACTCCAAGGCCTATGGATGGGGACCTGATGTTTGAAGCATCTTCTACCTCGCAGTCATGTATTGAAGACACCCGAGCAGAGCTTCTCGTTTTGGTTCCACACGCAACCACACTGCAACTGATTCAATGCCAGCAAACACAACACATTACGACATCCAACTGATCATAGACAGAACATTCACCAACACCAGAGCTGAAATGGTGCATGTGCATCACCCTTTGTAACACCAAATGGGAACACGAAACCAAAAATCATCACTATAACATGACTATTTCTGTAGAGATGAACATTATATGGAGAGGGACATCAAACTGAGTCTTAAACAACATGTGATTCCTGCAATTGACCGTAGCATCCCCATGTGACTGGGTCTGCCACAGTAGTGGCCTAACGTAGACCCTTTCTTAAACGAACCCAATGAAGGTCCAAAGGTCATTTAGGATAGTGTTCAGCACCGACCACTCCAGCCTGCTTCCACCTTTCCCCACTGGAATCTCCTTCACCATTTCCAAACATAACATTAAAATTAATTCAGTCAAACATCACCCTTTCCTATCAAAGAAAACTCACACTGCAAGATGTCACCAAACATGACCCTTGATGCCAATGAAAGCACTACAAAACATTCAAGACATCGGCCAGCACAGATAATTCTGAACCACCTTCAACCTTTCCCATTGTAATTTCCTTTCGTCGTTTCCAGGGGAAACCATCAAACACGACGATCTAAAACATCATACCCAATGAGTCAGACCCTAAAAAGACCAAAACTCCTTTCAACTCCCCTCGCATCTGTCATCCTGCTACGAGAGGATCCACTTAGTTGTAAAAAATTAAAGGTGGGTTTAATTCTAGAATTCAAGAAGAGATTCCTCTGATCAACTAGAGGGTCGGCCAATGACAAATTTCATGTGACCGCACTTCAGTCACATGTCAACGCTTTATGGGGGAATGCACTTCTCAAGAAAGGAAACCATGAACCCAATCAAACTGATCCAATGGACAAGACATATCACAAGAGAACGCTAAACGTACCAGGGAAGACCACTACAAGGGCTTTTCGAAGCACTTTTCAAAAGAGACCATTAACCACACGCTTTCACACCAACTGACCAACAAGAATTCGAACTCAAGACACAAATCAGTCAAAATGGATTCTCGGCTCGAAATTCCTTACATCCAACCTTTCAAAAATCCAAAGAGACACCACATAATCAATGGTTACTAAAACACCAAATTTTTATTTACTAAAACATTTTGAAAATAAAAAAAACTTGTGGGTTGCACAAACACCAATGGTGTCCCATGGGCCTCGCACATCCATGTTCTCATGCCACACTATCACCCACCTCATATCCTTCTAGGCACTCATCCGCCGGTGCCATTAACCCTTTCTCTTTCCATATACACTCATGCAAGTGGTTCCCCACGAGAACACCAAGGATCAAAACCGATCCTTTCCATTTTTCAAAACCACAACATTTAACCCACATTTTTCAAACCCTGTACCTCATTTTCTTTTTAAAGTGCTTTATTTCAAAACATTCTCCAAAACTTTTTCCAAGACCAAATCATTTTTACTTAAAAACCAAATGTCCAAAATTCCAAAAAAAGAAACGAGGAACGGTGCAAAAGAAATCTAGTGTCAGCGGGTGACGGGAACATATGGTTGGCGGCCATACGTCATTCACGCCACCGGCACAAAGGGTATTCTAGGACAGCGTTCCCGGCTCCACAAGGCTTGCCACACCCTGCGAGCTCACTAAGACCACTGACCCTACTCCCTTTTAATTTCCCCTAGGAAAGATTAACGGCAAGGACCAAAAACTCAGACAAACCACAACATAATTTGGTTACTTGAGTCCAACCATGAGGTGTGCTGGCCAGACACCTTACTCTTAGCCAGGACGTCGAGTCCCGAAAAATTTAATTTTGTTCTTATCTGAATCTATCTCAAAAGAACATGACCCAAGAGAGAAAACCATTCCCTTTTATAACATTTTGTCTTGAACCAGGTCGGGTCGCCATCCGACCTGGTGCCCGACCCGGTCCGCAGCAAGGCCTGAAGGGCGTTCCCGATCCCCACGGGCTGGAACAAGTGCCCAGGTACCAAGAGTAGCATGTGGGAATGATTTACCCAAAATAAAAGACAGAAAAACAACTAGCATGATAAATAAACTAAACCTGGAAGTAGACAACCAAACACGCCTTTACACTATAAACAGGTTTAAAGTCTACAACATGAACTAATAGCTAAAAAAAAGACGACAGTAGAAACTAAAACTCTGACTCAAACCTCCTGGAAATGGAGAGGCCACCTCAACACCATTCTGCATGAGAAGACCAATTGCAACCCGAACCACCATCACTAAGCACGATGTCACAACCTGGAATACACAAGAAACAAAATCTATACACACCCAAAGGTGTATGTAGGGTGTGAGCCAAAAGCCCAGTAGGACCTCACCCAATAAAAAGGTTCCAGGCCACAACATCAAAAAGGCAATTTAATGTGCTTATTCAAAATTATAATTTCAAAATGCTTTTAAAGAAAACATTTACAAGCTAAATGCTAAAGTAATAACACTAAAGAGAACTCATTTCACAAAGATAATTTTAAATAGGAAGAAAAAAATTCATTATGGGCACACACACATACTCACACACACACACACACATACACACCAGTGGTCCTCCATATGCCGACGGAAGGAACCACGCCATGGATGGTAGATCACTATGGGTAAATCCCCTAAGGTTCATCTAGCTTGAGTGGGACCCTAGAACCTCATGTCTCGGTGAAACGTGGATTAGATGACCACGACCCTTAGAAAACGTGGCTTAGAAGGCCACAACCCTCAGAAAATGTGGATTATAAGGCCACGACCCTCAGTCATCATATGTTTAGTTAGTGTTGAAATCGTCAATCTAGCTAAGTGAAATAGGGACGATACCCATCCGGCTCAATAACACACTAGTTCCGGTCCGCCCACCTAGATACCCAGGGTTTTCCCTTGTGCTCAATCAAGTTTCATGTTCAAATAATGTATATCACTTTCAAATATCCCAAACCAATCAAGACATTTCATATACAAGTCACTGTTTGCATACCCAAACACCATTTTAAAAAAACACATGCACACCCAAACCATTTTATAACATAGTTTGGATCACTTTCATGACTTGAAAAACTATTTAAACAATTTGAAGAACATTTCTAAATAGCACAATAAGAGTTTTCACATTATACATGCCCAGTTTCACATGTAAGAATCCCTTTAAAAACATAATGCACACATAATTCTATCAAACACAACTCCCGCAATCCGCATATAATTAAATAAGTACAATTAAAAATTTATAAAACACATATCATTAGAAATAAAAGGTTTACACAAGAAAGACTAACTCGATTTAATATAAGAAAGTCACTTTAAAACCAAACGTACAGCATATACAAATCAAAACATGTTTTCCCTATTGTTCAAACAATTTTCAATTTAATTCCAAAAGTACACAACACGACAAACACCCCCAAAGTGGCTCATTTTCATTGAAAATCTCCATTTAATTACAAAGACACCTCAAAGACCCTGAAAATGCATTTGGCACCGACCAGACGACCCAAAATCCTTTTCCAACCATGTTTGGAATCCCAAATACCACTCAAATAAACAATCTCTCAGTATAAAAAAAATATCACATGTATACCATAAAATCTCACTTCAAAACACAAAAATCATTACATGAAAGGAACATTTTAAAATCAATTGAACACTCAACTTTTCTAAAACCTCATTTTCACCATTTTCACAATAGATTAGACACATTTAGAATTTACCACAATAAGGTCAAATAAAAAAACATAACAACTTCTAAAGAGAGCAATTTTCACCACGCATGCATGTCAATTTTTTTTAAAAAAATGCATTTCATGAAACTTATAAAACAAAACCAATCATTTATACAACAACACACATAAAAACAAAAAAAGCATATTATTTTGGAAATCCAATTTTCATCAATCAAGCATGCCCAAAAATTATAAACATAGATCACACGGGGCAATTAAATTATAGAACATGTTAAATTAAATAAACAACCAAACTAAATTATCTAAAAGATGTTAAGACATAGAACAACCTACCTCGACGTCAAACCCCGATAGTTGATGTGAATCCTTCGCATTCGAGCATGAAACATCAATCGTGTGCCATTTTCAATGCAAGGATCTTCGTGTGAACTCAAAGTCACAAATTTGAATTTAAAAATTCAAGTTAGAACCACAAAGTCTGAAGATATACCTACTGAAAAAAAAAACAGTAAGGTGAAAAAACAAAACCAGGGGGTTCGTCGGACGGAGGAGGGGCGAGCTGTTCAGCGATTCGTCAGACGAAGCAGGGTGGCGGCAGTTCCGAATGGGGGAGGCTGGGGGTCCATCCGGGTTCCGAGACGGGAGGGGGGTTTCGGCCATGGAGGGCAGGCCGGCAGGGGGGGGGGGATCAGGTTCGATAGTGAGTGTCCAAGAGAGGCATTTGGGGTGGCGCACAGGGATCAGTGGTGTGAGGCGTCGCCGGAGAGGGAGACAGAGTAGCAGTTTGGGCTTCCAGAAAGAGGAGGAGGTCAGCTGGTTCGGTGCGCCACTTCGCCAGGGGCTCGACCGAACATGTGTGTGGGGTTCGTGGGGGCGGCACGAGGAGGTGCAAGGGGAGGTCGCGCTTCCAACCGGCCGAGAGGGAGGAGGGCGATTCTGGACAGGAGTCGAAGGGGAGGGGTCATCCAAAGAGGTGGCGGCGCAAGAAGGAAGGATGTGGTGTGAGCTGGTGTCACCGGTCGGAGGGTCGGCCAGAACAGGAGGTATGTGCGACGGTTGGGGCGGCGGTGCACTAGAAAGGGGTGGCACGCCACGAACTCGCTGCGCAAGGGAGGGGGCGTGCGCTGAGCACCGGACAGCACGGTGCGCCGGGGAGGAGTCAGGCTAGGGTGGAGGGTCTTGACTATGCGTACAGGGAGTGGGGTCTGGCGGCTCGACATGGGGAAGGGGGAGGCGTTGGCAAACCCAAGAAGCAAAACCAAATAAAAAAACAATGTAAAAAAATAAGATAAAAATAAAATAATTTCTATAATAATAATAATAAGGATATTAACAATAATAATATTATAAATAATAAACTAAAACAAAACAATAACAATATGACTCAATGATAATTAAAAATATCCCCAAAAAAATTATTATTATTCTTTCCATTAAAACAATTCATTAAGCTAATTATAATTCTCTTAATTTATTTGTATTTTGAATTTATTATTCAATTAATTTTACTTCACTATTAATATTTCATTTTATTCAATTAGTTTCATGCCAGGCTGGCGCGCGAGAGGAACCGAGTGAGGTCGTCAGGCTTCGACAGTGGCGCGTCGAACACCATCATGGTCGAAACGCATATTTATCGGTGCAAAAAGCGTAAAGCCCCAATCGGGCTCGGCCCTCATTTCAAAAAATAAGTAATATAAATATAATAATAATAATAATAATTAGAAGCAGATAAAATTATACAAAATAAATAAATAAAAAAAAATTCGAAAATGACGCGGCGTAAAGTCCGAGTGTGAGAAGACATTTAGTTTTTTATGAAATATTTCACTTTTAATAACATGATTTCATTTATATCTTGTGTTACACACAAAAATTAGTTTAGATGAACAATATTACATTATTATAATATTATTTGTCTATTATCATATAGCCACTGAATTAGCCATTATGAATAGAAAAAAATAAATTGTAAAAAATAAAATCCATAAAAATTATAAGATTAATTAATTTGTCATAAAATTATTATAATTATAAAAAATATTATAAGAAAATTAAAATGATTTTTATTTTTTTATGGTCCTAGTGCATTTTTATAATAATAAAAAAATTAATCACTATTGGTGAACTATTTTTAAGAAATTAATATATTATTTAGATGATATAAATTTTTAAATGTTAAATAAATAGTTTTCAATGCATAGTATAAGAATAAATATATTTTATACTTAAATGTGTATTCCATCCAAATATAATTTTCGTATAATTTTTCATACTCATATTAAAATTAATTTATTTCAATTAGATTAATTAAATTAAATAAAAAAATTAATATCTAGAGGTTTAATTTTTTTAATTAATACCCTTCTATTTTTAGTCTATATAAACATTAATCATGATAAAATTCACCACCTCATTAAAGGGTTAATCATTTTGAATTAGATTAAAAATAAGAAATATGGATATAATATTTCATCATAATTCTTATTTAATGAATGAAATTAGACCCTTATCACCTTAGGTTCCAAATTGGGTTGTTTAATGCACACATATCCATAAAAATGAAATAAATATTATTTAAATCAAATAATGTCACAAAAATTCACTCTCTTTGTTTAAATATCTCTTATGTTTCCATATGGGGAAGAAGTTTGTGATGAAGTAATTTAATTTTTTTTTGAGTTTAATAAAAAAAATTTCATAATAAAAATTATTTTTAGATTTTTTAAATTTTATAGTGACTTTTATTACTTATGAAACACCTATTAAATATTTACCAATTTAATTCGAAAATATAATAAATGATTTAAAAAATTGATATAATATGGAATACTTAATGATGACCATCATTTTTATAGGTATATTTTATATATTACAGTGGGTTTAAAGCAATATATTCAAATTATCTCTCTATTTTAATGTATTTAAAGTTAAATTAAATGAATACTATCAATGTTGAAAATAAGGATATTTTATCAAAATAATATTTTTTAAATATATAAGTATTAAACAAATTAATTATGGTAAGGTGTTTAATATGTTTTGCAAAATATCAAATTTTTTCCATTTATGGTCCAACTTTCACCATATAAGTAAAAATTATAGCCCTTTAAAAGATATAATCAGTTACTCCATTTAGAATTAAAATTGGTTAACAAGGGGTTAATAAAAATGATTTGGTTTCAATATAATCCAAAACATGTCCAAATTCAATTGATTTAGGGGATTATAACCCTATCTAAACATATATTTAAATCCTTGTCCATTTGGAGTAATTTTCCTGAGAAAAAATTTATTTTAATTTAATCTTTTGAGAACATCCAAATGTACCCCCACATAAACTATTAAAAGGCACATCATTCCACACATCTATACACAAATTGGATCCTTATATATTAACCAAACACTGTATGTTTAGCTGCTACGCTTCCAATGAGACGTCTTATATGTATTTTTCTTCACACGAGACAAACCATTGAGCCCATTCTATGAGATATAATGTATTCATTTCAAATAATTGGTCATTGCCTAAACCGATCATATTCCATTCTTATCATCATAAAATCCTATAAATATAGGATATTTATATTATCATAATATATTTAACATTATATATATGATTTAATTGAATTATTATTTTTACTACTCTATTATTTAACCTCTTTCCTATCAAATTTGATGTGAATGGATCGCTCGTGTGTACATACCGATTACCATCATCGCATAGTAATAAAATTAGGTTTTAATCACCATAATTTATGGATTTTTATTATAAGAGGATTATTGTATATGTATTATATTGAAGAAATAATAATTATTTTTAATGTTAATATCATTTATAACTTCTTATCATCAAATCCTTTTGGAAATGACAACATTTTTTGCGCATGCATGTAGTCAATCACCTTCGTGAAGAGATGATATTAATTTATGATTTATATTTTATTTAATTGGTAATTAAGATGAATTTTATAAATATATTTGATATATATATTTTAGTATAATTATTATATATATATTTTTATTATTTACCATACATTGATATCAACATCCAAAAAATGTAAACTATATTCATGCGTGTGTATGTCCTACCATCTACATAAACCATATAAATAATTATTCAATATATAATTTTAATGAATGATTATAAATATTTATAGAATTAATAAATTTTTTATGCCATACTAATTATTATTGAAATTATATATCTATTAAAAAATTATTAAGACTATCACTGGAAAACAGAACCATGTTTCGATAACATTGTAGTTATCACCAAAAATAGTAAATTTAATTTCAAATTATTAATAAATGTGTTATATGATTACATAAATAAATAAAAAATTTAATGAAATATATGAATATGGATATTTATAAAATGTTTTTATAAAAAAATATTTATTATATAGTTGTTTATAATGTGAATAAGGAAAAGTGAGACTTGAGATGAGTGATTTAGGTTTCAATTATATATTAATCAGGATTGTATATACATAAATATTCATTGATGAAAATATATGATTATTATCTGATTAATCACATTAAATTTATTCTCCTATGGAAATTTATTGGGATTATATATTTTCCATTAATTTTAATCACGTTAATTATTTATGAGATCAAAATAGTGCATTTTAAAAATATAAACATTAACACTCTATTAAGTGTATAATATTTTTCATCCTTATCCATATTTTCATAAAATGATTTAAATTAAAATTTGGTTATTCAATGTCCTTTTTACACTTCTATGAAAATTTTAAGATAATGTTTATAAGGAATCTTATTTTTGTTTTCCAAATTATTTTCTTTTTGACTTTTGACAAATAAAAAGTCTAAAAATCAATTTCAAACATATATGGAATGAATTGAATCTCTCTCCATTGTGCTTTATCAATGAATTTTGTCTTAATTTGTTATATTAAATAGTTATTGTTAATGAAAATATTTTATTTATTTCACTCATTGGTTTTATATTTTAAAATGTCAATTTTAAACTTTTAAGGTCAACTTCTTCAAGAATGTTTAAAAGGTATTTCAAAGGAATATCTATTAATCAACAAATAAAGAAAATGTTTTTAGATATGATTTAATAGGATTATTATAAATGGATACCATACTTATTCATTAAATTTATTGATTAAAATAATGATGAAAAATGTTCATGAAACTTATATTCATAAGTTATGGTATGATAAAATTTTTGTAAAACAATTTTATTTTCCTGGTTTTTGATATAATGATTGAATTATGATCCAATGTCACACATATTAATGGTCTTATTTATGGAAAATGGGGGTCCTATATATCTCTATTATTAATTGGATAAATTATTATATCTCACCATATAGTTATGGGAACGAATTATATGTTCTGGATTCATTATGGAATTCAAGTTAATCGTTTTTATCCATTCTCGGAAACAAGTTTATAGCCTTGATCCAAAATTGAAAACTGGTTTTGATGCTTGATCATATGGTCTTGGTAGTTATCCTTTATATATTAAATGGTTTCGATACTTACAATAGTTTAGAAATATTTATGACAATATCTCATTGTTTATGATGATTTCTGATGAGTTTTTCGTATTATGATTGATGTGTTTTGAAATGATTATATTTTCTACCACAATATTTTCTCATGATATTTTTCAAAGTTAGTATGAACATATTAAGTTATCTTCATGATATGTAAATAATCGGAAATTTCACGGAAATTTGTTTCTTAAATTCTTTGTAATTTTATGGGTACGCAGTTTTTGAAAGCACCTGATTCTGAGGCCCGATGTGCCCGGAATAATTGTTTGAAGTTTAGCTCAGGTACGTTCAGTGATCGAATGAGCGGGTTTTTTTCTATCTGTTGAAGAGGTGCTCGGAATTGAAATCTGAGGACATCGATGAACTCACAGCGTCGGTATTTTCTTAAGGGGACCTTTACTGCATTTGCGTTTTATGCGGGTTAAATGTTTAAATTGGGGGTAAATTAAGAAGTTAAAAAAATTGTTAGAATAATTTTATTTATATGGAAGTTAATTTCTTCCATGGGAAGTTATTGGTGGGGCCCACACCCACCCAAAATCCCATGTGTGGATATTTGAGGGGTGGGGCCCACACAAGCCCCAACATTTCTTCCCCCCATAACCTACCTTAAACCCCATTTAAACTCCCATGTTTAATTCATGACAACCCCCCCTAATTGTGAGGACTCTTCCTCTTCCTCTCCGCCTCTTTAATCTCTGCCAACACATGTTAATCAATGAATTTAAACTCTTAAATTAATTATATGTAGTGTTTTAAACTTTGAATTGCGTGGGATAATAAAATAATAGCTTTAGCCTATTATTTTATTAATGGGGCTTTCGTTGTGTTAAGGGAAAGAGCTCTTGAGAAAGGGAGAATAGTGTTCTTCTCTGATGAAGAACTCCAACCCTCCATGAATAACGTTTTGTGATTTGAAGAACGCAAAGTCTCCAACATTTTATCCTCCTCGGACGCACCCCGACATCCACGAAATTGATGTCCTATCTCCGCGACGTCGTTCTACGCAATGCCATCTACTGCAATGCTCGTCTTCCACGGCTCGACGACGTGCGATGTCATTAGTCGAGGTAGGGGGTTTTGTATATTTTTATATATGCGATTAAACCCTTGAGCTTAGGCTTTTAATTGGTTAGTCGATATTTTGACCCACTAACACGGTGGGTACGGACTAACAAACAAATCTGGACCCATCGTCGTATCGTTCTTGAAGCGTGGAATGTTTGGTAACAATGAAATAGGACTGCAACGTCGAATTGGAGCTTTCGTGGTGGTGTTCGGGTCCCGGGATTACCGCTGGCGCAAACAGAAGTTAAAACAGACCACCAGAATGACCCCAATGGCCCATGTAAAACTATAGCAGATCCCCAGCGTGTGGCTGCCGTGGAGGCGATGTGGAGGATCACGCAGCTACGCGGGATCCAGGATGGCGGGGTGGCTTCATCCGGTGCCTCCGACCCCAGATTGCTCCCCCCCCCGGCTAGGCCGGGGGGGGGGGCATACTGGTCGGGTCGCCCCGGTTTGGGCCGACCCCAGGTGGGTTGGGCCGGGTCGGACAGGGGTCATACCCCCTTTTTCGGACCACTATCAGTTAAACGGTCATAACGTGAGCTAAAGACCTCTGATCGACACACCGTCAGTTGGGTATGAATCCTTGGATTGAGACTGGAGTTTCAATATATTAAACTCAAGGTTTCGATGAATTTTGGGTATGACCGGGTTGGTTCGAACCCGAAACCAACCGGGCCATCAGAGTAGAAACGCTTATAACAAAAAGACCAGACGTCTGATTGACATGCCACCAATTAAGTTAGATTCCTTATGATGAGAAGATTATTTTGACATACTCCACTTGAGGTTTGGATACAGTTGGAGTATGACCGGGTTGGTTTTAGCTTAAAAACGAACCTGGCCCCTGAAATAGAAAAGCTAATAATTCTCAGACCAGACTTCCATTTGATGAACCATCAGCGGCGTAGGTAATATCAGTGAGAAATGGTTCCTTTGAGTATACCCCATCGGTGTTCAGGGTACAGTTGAGATATGGTCAGGTTGCATCATACATGAAACCAACTGGGCCCCTGGGACAAAAAGGTTAATAACACACAGACCGGTCATCCGATTGACGCGCCGTCTGTTATGTAAAGATCCCTATGTTTGGATGGATCTTTGAGATACTTATTTGTGGGACTTTATGACACATGGAAGTATCGACTAGTAGCTCGTGGAGTGGATCCTTCCGAATAAGAACATACAGAGTATGGAGACCTTGTAGATAGCTGAGACCTAATGATGATTGTCCGATTCGATTCGGAGAACCTGACTAGGAAAGTGGGGAGCACTATTGTGTTGGGGTGACAGACCCATGGTAGAGGAATGATATTGTGTTGGGGTGGCAGACCCGTGGTACACGACAGAAGGAGTACCTCTGTAGAATATGAGGGGGTGCCTTGGTTGTAACGGCAGAACCATGGCGGTGAATCACTACTGTGTTGGGGTGACAGACCCATGGTACTCGACAGAGGAGGAGTTCCTCAACAATCTAAGGTTAGTGAGCAACACCTATGAGCCACGACATGATCACTGTACTCGACAGAGGAGGATCTCTCCAGCAGTTGTGGTTGTGGTTTCATTGTGGTTTATCCTTTTTGGATTTAGTGAGACCATGAGGGTCTTGGGGTCTCTACAGAGTATCGTTATACTCACCCCGGAATGGGATATGCTTGCACCCCATTGTGTTTGATGTAGACGATAGACAGTGGTGACTAAGGCATAGTGTACGAGGACTGGATGGTACCTGGAGGTGGAAACATGGCGCCACGACACACGGAGCGGACTGATAGATGCGGAGTGCTGAGAAGGACATCAGTATCTACCCTTCAGGTAGGAACCCGGAGGACGATCTAGGAGCTGCTTCACCATTCAGCTGTTTATCTTTTCAGTTGTACTTTCATTCAGTTGTAGTTGTACCTTTCTCTTGGGATTGTATTTCCGGCTCCTTTGTACTTTTAGCATGCTTTATATACTTAGTGTTTTCTTCCACTTGTTCTCTGATTGTATGTGTTTACATTTTATAAATTAAATTCCTTCCCAGATCAAGGGAATTACGCCTTTGGTGCTGTCACCATCCCCTGGCCTATGGAAGGCGGGCTTGGGGTAGTCATGATGTGGGCCCCAAGGGACGGGTTGTGAAAAATTGGTATCAAAGGAGTCGGTTCTACTGTAGAATATAGGACTCTGATATTTTCTTTCTGTGAAGAAATATTGTTATGTGTATCCAGTGTGTTTTTCCGTTCAGGGAGTCTAGTGTAGGTGCGGGGGCCGATGTATCCATATACCAGGACCTCGACTTCTGATTTCTGAATTGGTACACGAAAAGACTAATTGCGTGTATGTTTTCAAAAGTTTTCATTAATTCATCTCAACCCAGGTCAGCTCACCATGTATATTTTTTTGACTTTATCACATATGTTTCTTTTCAGGATGTCTTAATCTATTCGATCAGCGCATGTTCTGATTGGAGAGTGGTTTGGTAGCACACCGAGCAGCGAGGCCATGGTGTAGGGCCCCATTATATTAGAGGCAACAGTGGTTCCATTACCTTTTGGGATACCATTATCACCAGCCCCAGCAGTAGAGAGTGCACGTCGCTTGAGTGTGTTGCACGAGTTCTAGTGACAGAGGCCTCCGAGGTTTCGACGTGAGTCAGATTTTTAGACGGTTGGCTACTGGCTGGAGTTTGTATCATTAGATTTCCACACAGCTGGGACACCCGCTTACTTGATGGTGTACCTAGCTGTTAGTCTCTTTCAGGGAGCATCCAAGAGGTGGTGGAGCCAGATGCTCTAGTTTTTCGGAGAGATGACCTTCACCTGGGGAGACATCGAGGGTTTTTTCAGGGTGGAGTTTATTCCATCGACTCAATGCTCTATGCGGACTCAGGAGAATTTGCTCTCTCCACAAGGATTTCCGGTCGTAGAAGAGTATTTTGTAGCTGGTAGTAGACAGATGACACAGAATTCCAAGCGGACTAGGCCAATAGGTGGGCGACATTAGGATACATGTTCGGTTGTGTGAGGCACATGAAACAGAGCCAGCAATATGAGGAGAAGAAAGTGCTATGCAAGCGGCAGGCATGGTCACTTGGCTTGAGACTGCCCAACCTGTCCATTATATGAGCAGAAGGCAGTAGAGGAAACTACCAGACCGAGGTAGAGGAGCTGGCCATACAACCGATGGTGTACGATGCTTCGAGGAGTTTCCACCACCACCACCAGGAGGTCCACCCCGACCGCAGGGAATGAGTGGATATGGGAGATCACATCTTTAGGCAGCTGAAGCATATGACTATGGAGCTCCGGAAGTAGGTGGACAAGAGTGGGACTAGTTCTAGCCATGGATGCCTTTGTTCTTGGTTCTTCTAGTTTACATCTAGTCTTTGTGGTGTTTTCTTTGTGTCTTTGTACTTCGAGCTGCAGTAATAAAAGACACTTCTCCTTGAGACATTTTCTTTCCTTCCTTTTTGTGTACTAAGAGGTTTCAGTTTGAACTATTGAATTGACACTCACTATCGAGATTCCAACTAGAGGAGGCCCAGTGACCACACAATAATGGCAACAGTGACACTCGACCCTTGGAGGCGAGAGTAACAGTTGGTTCTCCTGGTAGTAGCGTCGAGGCCATACAACGTCATCCGTGGCATGAATGTATCACTCATGTCAGGAATGACTGTATTAGGCAATGGTCATGGTTCATCCAAGGGATGAGTCTAGATTTCTCTTTTCGGCAAAGGAAAAATCTTAGCAGCTCTTATAGATCATAGGCGAAGAAGGGTGATCGATGACCGACTTACCATGTCGGCCAACTTTCTACCGACTAGAGATGGTACGTGCTACGATGGAGAAGGTGTAGTGTAGGTGAGGTGGTTTACTTCCGGTCCCTTCCACCCCAGTTTCACAGGGTGCATGATGTCTTCCACATATGTCAGCTGAGTAGATATGTGCACGACCTGACCCACATCATCGATCATGACGAGATGGACATTGAAGATGGGGTGACGTTTACGGAGATTCTAGTATAGATTGAGGATCGGCCGGAGTTGGTCCTATGAAGATGGTTGATTAATTTGGTGTGCATTCGTTGGCAGCACGGGATCCTCCAGGAGAGCACCTGAGAGCGGGAGGCTCATATGTGTGCTCAGTACCCTCAGTTGTTTCCCTAGTCTATTTTGTAGCTTTACGGGGATATAAAGCCCTGAGGTGGGGGTAATGTAAAGACTCGGAAATTTCAAAGGAAAATTTTTACTTGAATTCATTAGAATTTTATGAGTACGCAGTTTCTGAAGGCACATGATTCTGAGGCCCAGTGTGCCCGGAATAATTTTCATAGGTTTAGCTCGGGTACATTCAGTGAACAAACATGTGATTTTTATATCTTTTGAAGAGGTTCTCGGAATTTAAATTTCAGGGCACCGATGAACTCACAGTGCTAATATTTGTTTAAGGGGACCTTTACTGCAATTTTGTTTTATACGGGTTGAAACTTTAAATTTGGGTTAAATTAAGAAGTTAAATGAAATTGTTAGAAAAATTTTATTTATATATATGGATGTTAATTTTATCCATGTGAAATTATTGTTTGGGCCTACACCCACCCAACTTCCCATGTGGGGATATTTAAGAGGTGGGGCCCACATGAGCGCCAACCCTTCATCTCCCCATAACCTCCCTTAAACCACATTTAAACTCCCTATTTTAATTCATGAAAACCCCACTTAATTATGAGGTCTCTTCCTCTCACTCTCTACCTCCTTAATTTTATACAATTCATGTTAAACAATCAATTATAACTCTTAAATTAATAAAATGAAGTGGTTTGAATTTTGAAGATCATGGGTTAATAAAATAATAGCCTTAGCCTATTATTTTATATTGGGGGCTTTTGTTGTGTTAATGGAAAGTGCTCTTGAGAAAGAGAGAATAGTGTTATTCTCCAACAATGCACCCCAACCCTTGATGAAGAACGTTCTACGATTCGAAGAACGTGAAGTCGCCAATGCCATTTCCTCCACGGATGCACCCCAACATCCACGGAATTGATGTCCGATCTCTGTGACGTCGTTCTCCGTGACACCATCTATCTCAACTCTCACCATCCATGGCTCGATGATGTGAGACGTCATTAATCGAGGTAGGGGAGTTTTTTATATTTTCATATATGTGATTAAACACTCGAGATTGGGAGTTTAATTGGTTGGTTGATATTTTGAACCACTAACGTGGTGGGTACGGACTAACAAACAAGTCCAAACCCATCTTCGTATCGTTCATCATGCGTGGAATGTTTGCCAATGACGAAACGGGACCGAAACGGAAAATTGGAGCTTTCATAGTGGATTTCGCGTCCCGGGATAACCTCCGGCGCAAATGGAAGAAAAAACGGACCACCGGAATGACTCCGGTGGCCCGCGGAAAACCGCGGCGGTGCGGGTACCCGCCGGGATGGTGCTGGGGACCAGAGGTGGCGGACGGTGCCGGCTGGCCACCTGGAGGTGCTGGCGCCCCAGCGCACTTCTGGAGGATGTCCTTTGCGGCAAAAACCACAGAGGCGATGCGGCGGATCCCACTGCCGCGCGTGATTCAGGACGACGGGGCGGCGCCGCCGGTTGGAGTTAGCACCCCCCCCCCCCCCCCCGCTCTACAAAACCCACTCGGTCAGCCAGAGCCCCCCTGGCAGAGCCAGGGCTAGCCATGATGCCCAATCCACACTGACTGGGCCACAACAGGACAAGGGTCGGGTCGACCCGGTTCAGGCCGACCAAGGGTGGGTTGGGTCGGGTCGGACCGGGCCCAGACCCCCCTTTTTCGGACAATTATTGGTTAAACGACCATAACATGAGCTATGGACCTCTGATCAATGAAATGTCGGTTGAGTAGTAATCCTTGGATCAATTCGGTCATTTTGGTATATTACACTCAAGGTTTCGTTGGATTTTGGGTAAGGCCAGGTTGGTTCGAACACGAAACCAACTGGGCCGTCAGAGCGGAAACACTTATAACAAATGGACCAGACGTATGATTGACGTGCTGTCAAATACGTTTTATTACTTATGGTGAGATGGTTCATTTAGAATACTCCACTATAGATTTGGACATAGTTGGAGCACAGTCAGGTTGGTTTTAGCTAAAAACCCAACTGGGCTCCTGGAACGGAAAAGCCAATAAATCTCAAACCAGACTTGCGTTTGACAAACCGTCAGTAGCATTGGTAATCCCTTTGAGAAACAGTTCCTTTGAGTATACCCCACAGGATTTCGGGGTATAGTTTAGATTCGGTCAGGTTAGTTCATACACAAAACCAACCGGGCCCCCAGGAAAAAAGGCTAATAACTCACAGTTCGGGCGTCCAATTGGCGCACCGTCCGTTGCGTTGAGATCCCTATGTCATGAAAAATAATTGAGATACTTCTTCGTGGGACTTCCTGGCAATTGGAAGTATCGACCAGTAGCTCATGGAGCGGATCCTCCTGGAGACGAGCGTACGGAGTACGAAGACCTTGTAGATGGCTGAGACCTGATGACTGCTTGTCCGATTCGATTCGGAGGGACTTGACGAGCCCATTGGGGAGCACTACTATGTTGGGGTGGCTGACCCATAGCATAAGGGAGATACTGTGTTGGGATGGCAGACCCCCATTACTCGACAGAAGGAGTACCTCTGTAGGATATGAGGGCTGCGCTTGGTTGTAACGGTAGAACCATGGAGGGGAATCGCTACTGTGTTGGGGTGACAAACCTGCGGTACTTGATAGAGGAGGATCTCTCCGGTAGTTGTGGTTTTGTGAATAAAAATCCTGGTTTGAGCTGAGTAAATGAATTTTTTGTTTTCCTCATGATTGAGATGGGTTACATGATATCTTAGGAATATTTATGGGCATATACCTAAGTTAAGGTTATCTATTGAGATCGTTCTTTGTGGTTTGTCCTTGTTTTATTTAGTGATACCTTGAGGGTCTCGGGGTCCCTACTGAGTATCATTATACTCACCCTTGCACGGGAAATGCCTGCACCTCGTTGTGTTGGATACAGAATATGGACAATGCTGACTCAGGCAGAGTGTACGAGGACTCGACGGTACCCGGAGGTGGACACTCAGTGTGATGGCACACGGAGTGGACCGATAGATGCAGAGTGCTGAGGAGGACATTTGTACCTAACCTTTAGGAAGGAACCCGGAGGATGATACAGGAGCTGTTTCACCATTTAGCTGTATGTATTTTCAATTGTACTTTCTTTCAGTTGTAGGTGTACCTTTCTGTTGGGATTGTATTTCCGGCCACTTTGTTATTTCATCACGCTTGTTGTACATAGTGTTTTCTTCCTCTTATTATTTGATTGCGTGTGTTTATGTTTTATAAAGTCAATTCCTTCCAAGACCTAGGGAATTACGCCTTTGGTGCTAGTCACTGGAACCTGGCCTTTGGAAGGCAGACATGGGGTAGTCACGATGTGGGCCCCGGGGGAAGGGTCAAGACTTGATATCACACTAGTTTTCGTATCACATTCTTTCATCTGATTATTGATTGTTATCTCCCATGTTTACCTTCACAATGCACATGTGATCACCCATTTTTTATGATTCATTTCCCCAGGTTAGGAAGAATATTTTTATTATGGTATACCTATGATGATAAATATAAGAGAATATTATTTTGTGAGATTTTTGGTGATCTTTTATAAAATACAAATATTATAAATATATTGTTTCTTAAGTCATTAATTATTTAATGATTTGTTGTGTATCATATAATTATGTAATGAATATTTATCTAAATAGATATTATATTTCTGTATAAAATTCTCAAGCCGTTATAAATTGTATTACATCTAGAATTAATCAACAATTTGTAGATAATTGTTAAAATTATTTTATGAAAACCCTGGGTATATGTCTATGTGCTGGATAAAATCACAATGTTTTGGTATTTTTCTTTAATAGGAAAAAAACATATGGTTTCATAGAAGAAGGATCCACGATAAATACATTTTGTTAATGATTTTTTTATAATTATATTTTTTTAACCATAAGGATTGTTTCTTACATAATATTTTTTTTGATTTGGTCAATTAATTAAATACAAAGGAATCATGTTAATGTTTAATAATATTGATAATTAAATGAGTGTTATCATGAGATGCTATATGTGTATGGGGTTTGTAATGTAGATTCAAACTACTATACTCAAAAAACGATATGTGGATATTAATTCATCTGAGTTCCAAAATTATTATCATATAGAACATTACAATATTGATTATTTCATGAGGAATCAACCTCCATATTTTAGATTTTCTTCTGATATAATAGTGTATGAGTGATGGATCAATACAAATGAAAAAATATTTTATATTATTAAATTCTCTAAAAATGAATATGTTTTTCCTGAAATATTTTATCTTGGAAGAGAAGTAGATAAATTGTCGAATCATATCAAGAATAAGAGGAAAGATGAGTAAATCGAATCAGTAGAATGATATTAGTTTAAGGTTATATTATTATGTTATTAAACTATTCATATTAAATTCATAAGTAGGGAGTAATAATTTATTTATCTAGAAAAAAAATGATGATTAATCCATTGGTCACTATAATAAAAATATTATGAGGATTTCTAGGCATGAATACAGTTTAATTAAAAACTAATAATGTAAAATTTATTGTCTTTATGGGAGATTAAAACCAATTCATGAAAATAATTTTGCACTAAGAGGCTACTTTATCAATATATACACAAATTTATGTGAACTAAAAGTGGAAATGGAAATTAGAGATTCCCACCATTACTATTGATTGAATAATAAAATAAAGAACATGTATCATGATAACATTCATAAATCATGTAGTGGAAGGAAATTTCAGTCATCTATATACAAAAAATAAGGAATGAAAAAATAATGTATATTTTTAATTGAACAATAAGTTTTATTAAATGTAGAATGGTAGGTCATGAATCCCTTGAATATGGAAAGGTTATGATTTTTTTGGTTAACCAAATGGAAGAAAATATGATTCAAATTAATAAATAACCCATGATGTAATTATTTAAATTCATAAAGAATGTTAATTATGAAAATGATTGCATGAATCCACTGGTTTTTTATTATCGTCATGAAAATACTCTTAGTCATAAAGATAGTGGGAAGTGTCAGGCGATCATGACTATTGAAATGGGGTAAAAGAGTAATGCAGTGAAAGGATAACTTATCATTCACAATAGACTATATAATGTATTATTTGATACTTTATCCACCAACTATTTAATTTGATATTAATATGGAAATTATATCATTTTATCACCTAAGTGATTAGATTTTGAGTTATCTAGGAAAACACCAAATGAAAAAAACGGTCACATCTCAGGTTTATAATTTCTCCATTATTTATATTTGTGTTATTTCAATATGAAATCATGTGCTTCTATATTCAGAATAATTTGATTTGATTTATGAAATCAATTTTATTCATCTACATAGAGACCATTATATTTTAATGGAAAGAAAGAATCTATTTTTATTTTAATTGAACCTATGATAAAATATTAATGCAAGGATGAAGAAGAAAATTTTATAGAAATTAATTCCATCTTGTCAGTCATAACTTTCATAAATAAATGTTATCTGTCTCATATTATTTAGGATAAATATTACATTTATGATACCATTATATTATAAGGGTTTGTTTATTCTATAATAATTGTTAGGTCATTCACCAAATCACTATGTTGACATTTCATTAGAAATAATACTTATTTCTATGCATATTTCATTGATTCATATAATAATTTCTAAAAATGAGTTCCAATAATTTAAGAAGAAACTATATGGGAATCATGAAAATTGATTCAATTTTTCATATTTGTATCTGAAGTGCTCACATGTTATCTCTCTATAAATGAATGATGGTTCGTTATAACTCGACATTTATTATAGGGAACTTAACATGATCACTCTCATGAATATAAATATTCTACACCATATTAATGATTTCCATGATCAACTACATAGAGATTAATTCTTTTCTATGACTGACTTTCATTATAGATATAATAAATTGATGGTCAAGAAAGTTGTTATACCTAATATAAAATTTCATACATGGTATTGAAAATATTAATTTATAGTATTTCATTCTATACGTACAAATTCCCCTAATATCTATGTTGATTTAATTAATAGATTATTCATATACTGGAATGATATGTTTTTGGTCATTAGTATATATGATATTCTTGTATATTCAATGAGAAAAGAAGAACATGAAGACCAATTATAGATAATAAAAAATACCTAGAGGAAAGAGTATCATAATGAAAAATTTACCAACTATCAATTTTCTAAACTAAATGTTTCATTCTTGGGTCATATAATCTCAAGTGATAGTATATCAGTAGATCCATTCAGGATAGATTCTATTGAGAATTGGAATACAACAAACATAGTAACTAGGATCTATAGTTTATTTTTGGATTGGAATGATATTATCAATGATTTTATGATATTTATTGTGATTATATAATCCACTAACCATGTTGACTCATAATGGAGTTATGTTCATATGGATGAAGTATTATGAAGATAATTTCAAAGAGCATAAAAAAGGTTGGTTAATTAAAGTGTCCACACAATATGGAATATCATAGCCTTAAATATTACATAATCATGAATTATGTTAATAATTAATAATTAGGATTTTTTCATGATTAGACCATCAGATAATTAGGTCATAACATATACATAACAATTATAATATTACCCGTAGAAACTTCTACTTAGTATCCATTTTTTTATAAAATAAAACCCCTTTAAAAGAAATGAATAATGTTTAATTACATGTTTTAATCATCAATACTTTTCTATGATACCATGCTTCACCCTATTCCACATTATGTATGGGGAAAAACGTTTAAAAAACTTGATATGCGAATAAAAATCTCAGAATGGGATAAACAAGGAAGGAAAACTGTTTGTTATTCAAAAACAACAAGTAAATCGTGATTAAATTATCATAAGTAATAATTTTCACCATTATGAATTAGTAAATACTATTCAATGAATAAAAGAACACCATTTAAGCCTAAATATTACACTAAAACACATATAACATATAAAGGCAACTTGGGACATAAACATACACAAATGAAATTACCATACGGTCGACTTCCACACATATCACTTAATGGATAGCCATATGGACAACATCCAAACCCAATCCATTAGAGGTTATAACGTAACCACCCATCCTAGTTTATCACGACACCACCCATAATTTGGTTTATCACGTAAACACACGTCAAATGTCCATGTACAATTATATAATCATAACACATGAATTATTTCAAATTTCAACATTTCACTAATAACATTTCATTTCAAATAATGATAAATGATTTAAAGATATTTATATAATCAATCCTTTTCCCAAACCATTTTCAATATCAAAACACCCAAAAATGTAATAAGGGATTTATTCCCCATTATGAAACATTATGTATTATAGAGGAAGTCAAATTACGATTACGAGGGCAGAGAGGTCATTGTCACCACAAACGTTTAAAAATTTACTTTTGCCGCTTAGTAAAATCCTTCATAAAAAATTATTCCCTTTGATTAAAAGTAAAATTCAAAGTGGTTTATTAAAAACCATGTAAAAGAATGAGCTATATATTATCAAAAAATGCCTCAATGAATAGAGATTGAGAAACGTTCTTTCCTTCGTGGGCAACATGACCCGTTAATTCATAACATTCTTGAATAATGGATATCAATTAATATTTACTTGTTTAAAAACCTTTTTATGTTTATTATTCATTTTATATACCTTATTACCTTGATATAACTATTATTTAATTATTTGAGTTCATATCAGACATTTTTTCGATGTTTGGAACTTGAGTAAAAAATGAATATTTTATAATTACAAATTTTCCATGTGGTCAAAATTAAATTATCAAAAATATTATATTCATGATTTAGATATCATATATATCGAATATTTATTTATTTATAATAGTCCATATCATTTGGATATAAGAAAATTAAATACACGGTTAACGGACACGGTAAGTCGTACGTATGCATGAACACAACTGTCAATTCATTTCATATTTAACGGAATGAAAACTAAATGATACATATGTATATTATAATTACAGTATAATATCTATGTTATATATGTTATATAAATTGAATAATTCAATCCTTTATAAATTCCATGTATAGCATGAATGATTAACATCACATTCATGGGGCGGTAGTCTCCACTTCCTAAAATTAAATTATCACATATATATATATATATATATTACCTGAAAATCCTAAAGGTATGTTATAAAAAAAATCCCGGAGATAAAATAAATGTCATATATAATTATACTTCCATCGTAATGGCCACCATGAGAGGTTGTTGGGGAAAATAGAACAATCATCATTTCGCGAGGCAGAAATTCACCATAGACTGAAATGGTATGTTTATATCCAATAGATGGAGGTATGTGTAAGTATAGTTAGAATAAATCTCATAAAAATAACCTATTATATTGAGGATATAGGTTTTTCTATATAAAAAAGAATAATAAGATCATAGGTAGGGGAGAAGAAATAATAATGGAAATAAACTTGAGAGAAGACAATACCTAAAATTGGGAAACTTCCTTTGATTTGAGCCAAAGGGAGCTCTTGAATTGACTTATGCCTAGTGGAAGGATTCTAGGATGAATAAAGGGATATTGAGAGCATATTTATATATAGGTTAGAGGATACAAGGATCTTGAGAGGGTGAGTAATGGGTTAGAGGCGATGTCCTTTTATAAAGGGAGGAGGGGCTCATTAGGAATGTTTGAAAGTATTATTTTATTATAAAATTATTTTCTATTTCAAAAGGAGAAAAGCTTATTAAATTTAAAGATAATATGAATTTATGTTGAAAAAAATCGTCTAATAATAATTGGATATGTTTTGGGTATTTTTTTCAATCCTTATCATTTTTATTTAACACTTTCTTAACATATTTTACTTTTACAATATCATCTTTTATATTCATGCTATATGGTTAGTATATTTATAATAAAATTATTAGCCACCGATAATGAACCATAAATGGAATTTTCAATAACATATATCCCATTTTTTCTGAAGCTTTGAATTTTGGGATATTTTTTCACGTAATAAAATTTCAATTCATTTAAAAAATCATTTATGGCAATTTTTATACAATTCATAAGATAACTTTTTAAAAATACATAACAACTTGATAAATTAGAAAAAAACCTCAATAATTCATAGATAACAAGTAAAAATATTCCTTAAAATTTTTGAATGGCATAAAAAGTTTCAAAATAATTTTTTTAAAAAATTTATAATCTTATTTATTTAAAACTTTCAGTAATGAGATAATCATTACTTCATAATTGTTTCATAAATAAATTTATTTATTTGATGTCTAAAAATTATAAATAAAATACCATGATGTACATAATATTTTTTTATTTTTAATGACTCTTTATAGTAAAATATACCAATTATATTACCCTAAATTAAAATTGTTTTAGAAAAACAGTACGTGTTTATTATATTTTTATTTTTACATTAAATAAAATGTTATTAAGATAATTATCTAACCCATGTTTTTTCAAAAGGACAAATGATCTACCAATGGATTTTAGTGTTTGGAAATGACTCTAAATAATGATAAGAAAACAATTAAGGTAATTTTATTTTATTATAGAACTATTTTAACCATTATCTACCCTATTTACCTTTAACCACAGTAATTAAAAATCAAAATTTACTATTCACCAAAAAAAATTCATCCTATTAACAAAATTTCATTTTCTGACTGTAACCATGTATATATAATTTTTTAAATTCAATTAATTCAAGAGGTAAAATTTCATTTAAATTTAAAAGTTAGGTTTTTAACTATTATGCAATGTTTCTCACTATTCATCAAAAAGTGAACATTTTCTGAAAAATACAAAAAATTCACCGAAATAATATTATGATAATCCGAATTCAAAAATGATGTCTATTATTTCAAATTGAAAACATAACATGTTTCATTAGATAATTAAAAATTAATTTCCATTTTCAAAACATTAATGAATGTATTTAAGAAGTAAAAACTACCAAAATGTTGACATGTGTTTATGTCCAATTTCAAAGTGAAATAATACACAATGACCAAAATTGGATTAAATGGTAAAAATATAATCTAATAAAACTTTAAAACAAATTAAACCAACAATGTAACTATATAAATAAATTATATGAAAATACAGTTTTGAATTAAAACATGGTATCTTTCACTCATCATTATAAAATGAATTTTATCAGAAAAATAACAATAATTTACCCAATGTAAATTTGGATGTCCTGATTCTAAATAATAATTTTATTTTATCAAATAGTATTTATAAAAGTGAAAACCTAGATTTAAAATTTTTTCTCTATCAAAAGAGTGTAAGACGAATTTTTAATGAATATTGGATTATTTCTTCATTAAAATTGGATTCAATCTCTTTTAAAGCCTCTAATTTTTTTGGATAAATGTAAAAATTTAAGAAAAGTGTATAATAATTCTGTAGTTAGTTTAATATATTTTGTCTAATAAAATTTCTAGGCATTAACTACCATTTATTATTATATTATTAATATATTATTTTTCAGTATAACACAACATTGTGTACAATGTAAGATTTCAGAGAAATATGTTGTTGCATGTTCAGAACTCTATTGGAAACAGAGTCACCTTTTAGTTAATGTTAATATTTAATTCCCAAATATTAATAAATTCAAAAATATCATATTCTTTATTCACCTTGGATGTTACATCCTTCCCCCATTTTTGGAATTGTGTCCCTACAATTCTATTCACTATTCAAATAAAAGGGTGTATTTATCACTCATTGTATTTTTAGATTCACATGTTATCTATTCAAACTTATTGATTTTCCAAAAAAACCTTTACCTGATGAATTACCTTATTCTGAAACATCAGTTTTATTCAGCTAAGAATCCGGACTGGTTATTCCTCATAAGAGATATTATCTTCCAACTTAACTACCACTGGACTCAAAACATGATATGGATCAAATATATACTTTCTCAACATTGAAACATGAAAAACATTGTGTACCTTGGATAACATTACAGGTAAATCCACATTGTTGTAAACAGATCCTAATTTTTCTAGGATTTCATAGGGTCCAATAATCCACATACACATCTATTCCTTCTTACTAAAGCACAACTAACTTTTCCATGGAGAAACCCTGTGAACGACGTGATCACTACCTTAAAATACAGATCCTTCTTTCAATTATCTTCATAACTTTTTTGCCTTCTCTGAGTTATCCTCATGAGTTTCTATATCAACTAAACATTCTCTTATATATCTTCTACCAATTCCAGTCCCATCATTTTCATTTCGCCTACATCAACCCAAAAAGCCAGTGTTCGAAACCGTTTCCCATACAATGACTCAAATGGAGCCATCTATATAATATAAATAAAACTTTTATTATAAGAAAACATAACCAAAGAATGTTTTTTATACCAAATTCCCTGGTAATCCATTGAACAAGCACGTATCATATTCTCCACAGTCTGATTTTTTTTCTCTCACTACCCATCAGATTGCGTATGAAATGCTATACTAAAATTTAATTCAATACCCAATGAATTTTAAAGGCCTTTCTAAAAGTTATATGTGAACCATTGATCACGATCTGATACAATGGAGATGGGGACACCATATAACCAGACTATAACATTAGTATACAATCAGGAAAGTTGATCTAGAGAGAGATATTATTCTAATAGGAAGAAAATGAGTAGATTTATTCAATCGTTCATGAATAATCGAGATTGCATTGTTTCCTTGTGAAACCATTGGTAATCTGACAACAAAATATATAGCCACATTTTCCTATTTCTACTCTGGAAACGATAAAGGATGAAACATCCATTTCGACGACTACTACTCTACCTTAACTAATTGACAAGATAAACACTTCATAGTAATGTAAACAATATCTCTTTTAATTTCATCCCACAATAATACTATAGAAGATCTATGTGCATCTTAGTACTCCTTGGATGAACTGAAAACAGATAACCATGACATTCACATAACAAATCATTCTTCATCTATGAATCACAAGGAACACATAATCTCTTCACAAAAAAGATAATAAATATCCTCAATATCCCTGATATTTTTAACCATCGACCAACACTGATCGACTTCTCCTTTGAAATTATAAATAACAAGACAAACCTTTTGATTTTATATAAATCCCATGAAATTGAAAATCTTTTCCAGTGCATTGATACACCCTTAATCTTGAACATGGTCAGATGATCCTTTGAATGATGGGGGACAATAAATCATGAAATTCCCCACTACCAACATAATCTTTTATGTTTGGTCTGGTTGATCTCATGCATGGATTCCACCACTATTTATATATTGATCTAATTGCATCGTTACTACAAAAAAAACTGTTCAGTTCCAATTATAACCCTCTTAGGATGATGATTTGGATGGTTATTCTCCTCAGTATGCCTTCCAAGAACCCATTGAATGTTTCCTTTGTGGAAATCCATTCTAAACATAATAATGTATTAGGTGAACCAACTGGGTATCCTAAATATTCCATATCATTTCATTATTTCTATAATGTAAATATATTTTATAGATATTAATTTAACAATATTCGAACTCCTAAGGTTGTATAAACTGAGAATTGATATCAACTGTAAGTCCCCAACCTTAAACATCACATAATCTTTAATTAAGTTAATAATTCACATTGAGGATCTTTTCATGTTTATATATTTATAGAATTAGGTCATAAAATATACATAACAATCTGAATATTACATGTAGGAAATTCTACTCAGAATCCATTTTTTCATAAAATATAAACTCTTGAAAGAAAAAAACATGTTTAGTTCCATGTTTTAATAATCATGAAATTTACATGATCCCATCCATGACCCTATTCCACTTTATGTCATGTTAAAAAGTTTTTGAAAACCTGACATAATCATAAAAAACATAGTAAGGGATATACAAAGAAGTAAAAGTGTTCGTTTTTAAAAAACTACAAGTAAACCATAAATACTTTATCATAAGTTATAATTTTCACCTTTATGAAGTAGTAAATACTCTTTACTGAATAAAAGTTCATTTCTTAATGTTTTGTAACCAAAATGTTATCATAAAATCATAGACAGAACACATAACATATAATGGTAACTTGGGACACTATCATACATAAATAGAATGACCATACGGTCGACATCCAGACATATCATAAAATGGAATATCCAAACAATTTAATTTCATACATAATGCATTATATGTTATAATATAACCATCCATACTAGTTTATCATGACACCACCCATCATATGGTTTTCACATAACCACTCGTCAAATGTCTAAGTACCATTATATAATCATAACACATAGAATACTACAAATATCAACATTTCACTAAAAGTATTTCATTTCAAATAACAAGAAATAATTCCAAGATATTGAAATAATAATTCCATTTAAAAAACCATTTTCAATTTCAAAACATCCAAAAATGTAATAACGTATTTCTTTTCCTTTTTAAAGCATTAATCCATATAGAGGAAGCCAAATGACGATTTGGGTGGCGGAGAGGTCATTGTTTCCAAAAATGTTAAATACATTCATTTTTTCATTTAGTAAAATGCTTCATAAAAAAAGAATAACTTCAAATGAATTTAAAAGTCAATGGGGTTTATTATACACTGTGGAAAATAAGGAGGTGTATATTATCAAAACATGCCACAATGAAAGGAGATTGAGACGAAGTCCCTTACCTTCTGTCTGATTTGACTCGTTCATTAGTTAATTTCCTGAATAATAAACATAAGTTAAGTTATACATTCTTCAAAAACTTTTTGATGATTATTATTCCTTTTATATCACTTATTACCTTACTATTACAATTAGTGTATTATTTGAGTTCATATCGGACATTTTTTCGACGTTCGGAATGTGATTTAAAAATGAAATTCTTATAATTACAAATTGTCCATGTGGTATAAATTACATTATCACCCGAATGATATTCATGATTAAGATATCATATATTACATATATATATATATATCATATATATATCAAGTATATATCAAGTATATATGTATTTAGATTATTCATAACATTTGGATATAAGAATATGAAATGCACCATTCATGGAGATGGTAAGTCGTATGTACACATGAACGGAACATTCACTCATTTTTCATATTCAAATGAATGAAAAAAAATGATAAATAGGTATATTATAATTCCAGTATAATATATATTTAATATATTTTACATTGGATCATTAATTTTAACCTTTATACATTCAATAAATAGCATGAATGAGTCATATCAGTTTACAGAGGTAGCAGTCTGCACTTCCTAAAATCAGATTTTCTTATATATACAACATGAAGGGCAAAAATGTATATTCTAAAAGAGAATTATAGGAGAATAGAGATAAAATAAATTTCATAAATATAATATATAAATTCTGTTTCATCATAATGGACACCATGATAGGTTGTTGGGGAAAATCGTATAATCATCATTTCATGAGGCAATAATTCACCGTACACAAAAACAGTATGTTCGTACCCATAGGTGGAGGTGTCTGTAGGTATAGTTCGAATAATTATAATAAAAACATTCTAGCATATTGAGGATATTTTTGTTGTTATATATACAGATATTAGGAAGATCATAGGGAGTGGAGAAGGAAAAATAATGGGATGAAACTTGAGATATGACATTACCTCAGATTAGGTAACTTATTTTGATTTGAGAAAAAGGGCTCTCTGGAATTGCTTTATACCTAGGGGAAGGCCCCTATGAAGAATATAGGTAACTTGAGATAATATTTGGGAAGAGTTTGGATGTCTCAAGGGGCTTGAGATGTGTGAGTAATTGGTTAGATGTGGTGTCCTTTTATAAGAGGGATGGGGCTCTTAAGAAATGTTTGAAAGTATAATTTTATTATAAAATGTTTTTCAGTTTCAAAAGGTCCAAAAATAATATAATTTGAATATAAGATTAATATAAGTCGAAAAAAACCATCAAATAGGAATTTTAAATATATTTGATATTTTTTTAATTCTCTCTTTTTTATTTAACCTTTTGTTAACTTATTTAAATTTTACCATGAATTAATGTATATTTATACTATATGGTTAATGTACTTTAAATAAAATGAAAACAACCCAAAATAGATAGTTAATGAAATTTTAAACATCATATATGTCATTAGGTGGAATCCAAGATTTTTAGGATTATATTATGTTTTAATAAAATAATAATTGATTTAAAAACTAATTTTGGTCCATTTTTATACTATTCATATCACGAATTTTTAAAAATCCATAACTACTTGATAAATTCAAACCATCATCATTAATTAATATATAATAATTTATAATCATCCCTAAAATTTGTGGTTGGAATAAAATGTTTCAAAATAAATTAATTTTAATACTTATAATATATTTTATTTAAAACATACAGTAATGATGTAATCATTACATCATCATTGTGTCATAAATAAATTTATCTATGTGATGTATAAAAATTATAAATAAACTAACCTGATTTAGGAAATCATTTCATATTCTTATTTACTATTTGTAGTCAATGATATCAGTAATATAACCCCACATTAATTTTTTTATCCGAACTATTCATGTTTATGATATTATTATTTTTTAATTTAAATAAAAAGATATAAATTTAATTATCTTACCCAAGTTGCATCAAAAGGTCAAAAGGTCTACCAAGGGATTTTATTGTTTTTCCATGAAACATAAAACAAGGATACAAAATGTTTTGTAGTAAATTTATTTTATTACTATATTATTTTAACGATTAATTGTTCTATCTACCTTTAGCCATGGTAAATAAAAAATAAAAAGATACAATTTAAAAAAAAATTACTTTAATCTTATTGAACCACAATTTACTTACTTATGAAAACCTCGTATTTAGTATTTTTGAAATTCATTTTACGAAAGTAGTAAAATATCATTTATATGAAAAAGTCAGTTTTTAACCAATATGTAGTGTTTTCACGATTCATAAAAAATTGAAAATTTTCTGAAAAATAATAATAATTCACCCAATTATCATTTTGATATTATAAATTAAAACATGATTTCTATTTTACAATATTCAAAACATATATGATTATTTAATTAATTTAATATTATTTTATGTTGTCAAAACTAGAAAGCATGTTTTAAATGAGTAAAAACTATAAAAAGACTGAAATTTGACTATGTCCAATTTCAATGTGAAATTACTTCCAATGACCAAAATTGGTTTAAATGGTAAAAATATAATCCAATTAAATTATAAAACCCATTAAATGAAAAATAAAACTATATAAAGAGATTATATGAAAATACATTATTGAATTAAAATGTGGTACTTATAACTATTCATTAAAACATAATTTTTAGGAGAAAAATACAAAACATTTACCCATAGTAAATTTTTATCTCCTAATTTTAAAGAATGTTTTTATTTTATTTTTATAAAGCATATAAAATTGAAAATACTATATTTAAAATGGTTTCTCCCTCCAAAGGTAGTAAAACGACCTTATAAAGAATATTAGAGTATTTCTTGCTTAAAATTAGATTCATTCACATTTTATGCCTCGAAAATTTATTGGATAAATGTAAATACATTTTAGAATCATGTATAATGATATTGTAGTTAGTTCTATTCATTACCTCATATAAAACGTTTAGGCATTAACTACAATTTAAAATAATAAAATAACAATATTAATTTTTGGTATAACTCAACGTTGTGCGCAACGTAAGATTTCAGAAAAAATTTGTTGCTGTGTGTTCAGTACGATATCAGACATAGAATCAGCTTCTAAATAAAATCAATATTTAATTCCCATATAATAATATATATGAAAATTTTATATTCTTTATTCACATGGGATGTTACACACTACCTTATAGTGGGGAAATGTTTTTGATCTATAGTGTCCCCACATATAATAGAAAATTAAATATTTTAACGAATAATGATATGGTGATAGCTTACTCATCATCTCAATTTAATGTTCATGAGAAAAAGTAACAAACACATGATGTTGGGTTTGCTACCATAATTTTTCCTTGATTATGTGGAAGAATTATCTAAATGAAAATGAGTGTGATATATATAAATATCATAACATTTTAAAGTATATATTCACAAAATATAATTTAATATATTCTAGAAAAGATTGTTAGTATTTTTAATGACTAAAACTTCATTATACATTACCCCTCACAGATGGAATAAATGGTGCCTGGTGATTTGAGTATAAATAGCCAATATATACATTGTATAATGAGGATAACAAATATCGGATGTAAAGACCCATAAAATTCATGAGAAATTTTTTCTTAATTTTGTTTTGGATTTTACAAGAACGCAGTTTCTGGCGGCACTTGATTCTGAGGCCCGGTGTGCCCGGAATAATTTTCCGATGTTTGGCTCAGGTACGTTCAGTGAACGAATGATCTGGTTTTCCTAACTTCTAAACCAGTGCTCAGAATCGAATTCTGAGGGAACCGATGGAATCGAAGCACTGGATTTTTCTTAGGAAACCATTTTTTGGAGTTGTGTTTGCTCGGGTGTGGTACTTAAATTTTTTTGGGTTAAGTAAACCAATAAAATAAAATGGTGCAAACAATTTTATTTTATTTAAAGTAGTTTAACCTAAGCTATGTGGTTGGAGTGGGACCCACTATATCCTGCTCCACTAGGTAGGATATTTGTGGGGTGTGGCCCAAACGAGCCCCACCCAATCATTTCTTCAACCCCCTATTTTAATTATGGTAACGCACCCACACCCCCCTTTTTAAATGAATTCAACTCATGCATTTAATTAGATATTAAACGCCTCTATTAATTGGGCGGTTTAAACGATACAATTAATTCAAAAAAAATATTTATTTGAAAAAGACGGATATAGATATCCAAAGCAAGGGAATAAATCCTATAATTTTAAAATTAATATTCATCCATCTATACATTTTTGGATTAGAGAGGTTCCATAGGTTGTTCTATATATATAAAAGATGGTGAGAAATATCCATAACATTATCCTTGAATGTGGGGGAATAATCATGTTTGTGAACCTAATATGTTCCCCACAAATGAAATAATCCATGATGGAAAAATTGTATTAGGTTCATTTTATATCAATATTTATTAATCATGGAAATAATAAATATAAATAGATAATTGAATGATTATATAATTTCAGAAAACATGACATGGGATATTTCGTAACATGTTTATCAATGCTTGGTTTTCAAAATGATAGTTGAAAGAGAAAGATGTTGGAACCAAGTTTGTCCATTACTATAAATTGAGTATGGTTTGTTATTGTTTTCAATTGTCCACATTAAAGATCATGGAGTACATTTAATATTAGAGAGATTTAAATAAAATCCATTATACAATTCATGATGACAATTGTATTGAATATGGTGTCATTTCCAAATGTTCTACAGATTTGTGGTGTAAAAAATCTATAAGAAGAGGATTGAATCAAGAAGGGGTGTTATCTAGAGTAAAAAAATCAAGAAAATGGTAAATTCATGAGATTCAGGAAGAATATCTTGAGAAACATGAGGATTTTCGCATCATGAATGGAGACTGGGATCTTCGTGGATATGGGAATAGGGGCATCGTGACAGCTTGATTTGATGATGCTGAGCTCCATGACTACATCAAATTTATGTTTAGTATAATGAAGGGATGATAATTGAAAATATATTTTTGGTAGATCTAAAAATCATTCTATATGTGGTTTAGCATCACGAAATTCGAGCCAATAAGTATAAGGCTACCCATTTCACTTCTAACAAGAAAATCAACGAAAATCTATAGTATATTTGATTTTTCAATGCATGTAGAGCTCCAAAAATCTTGGTTTCTAAATAATATTGAGCATCATGAAAATACTTGTTTATTATTGACTAATTCAAATGCATTTGGGTAAGGTTAGCTTCACGATAATGATGTATACCACATTGAATCAGTAAGATACATGATAGAAGATTGTTCGACTGAGGTAGTGGTGCTTCCTAAAGGAGTGAGTTTTGTGAAGGAGCTTCATGAAAGGCAGTTTTGGTTATCATTTTTTAGATATCAAGGATTATAGTGTGCATAAACTCAGGTATATTATAAAATAATACTATCTTCTATATAGGGACAAAGACATTAACGAAAAACATTTAACTGATCATCATGTGAATAAACTGAGCTAGAAATGTCTCAAAGCATAGTGTTAGAGGTAGTCGATGGAAATTTTCTATGGGGTGTAATGAAATATCTCAAAAAACCATGTAAATTCCATGTTTCTTGAATAATGTGATTATGTCAATACTTTAATATTAATCATCTTCTGAATTTTAGTGGATTTTGGTATGACCATCATACTGTAAGTGAACTGTCCTTAGACTTTCCCTTAATGGTGAACAAAGTAAAAATTGATGTGCTGACTCTTTCTGTTTGATTTTTTTACTACTCATTATCATTTGAAAGGATTAATTTGTTCAAACCAACAAGGGAACATGATCCCTCACTTTGGAAGAAAACTTTGATACCTTGATTCACCCCTCCCCTCTCAGGGTGTTCTAGGGTCCTTCAAGTTGTGTCAAATCCATATAACTGGTGTTATATCTTCCATTATTTATTGTCTTGGAGAATATAGTTAATGTAAGGGGGGTTCCACATTTTGAGGAATGTATCATTCAGATATGGAAGAACATGCTGAGATCTCATTGAATTTCTATTTGAATGGAATTCCCTTTTGCAACACACAATTAATATAGGTCACTGATCCAATAGGGATTTCTTTGAATGATACACACATGAAAATTCATGATACAGATGCTAAAGTGAAAAACTCCCACACTAAATATATTTCTAGTAACATATATCTAAATGTGATGATAATATCTTCATCCAAGTATATGTTGGAGAGTCTGGAAAATATATTCGAAGGAGGTAACAAGGTAAAATAGGTGAAACATTATGTTTTTCACAACAGGTTCGATGATTTGTTGATATATCCTGAAAAATATGAAGATAAATTTTTCAAATGAATTAATGAAGCTGTAGTATCAATTTGAGGTCTTTGGGAAGAAATAAAAATAATTTACATTGTATGAATAATATAGAGTATTCCTTCATCTATTAATAATATAAACATGCCATCCCATGAAGTAAGAGATGTTTTGAAACATTCTTTAGATGATCTGACGAGTAGTTTGGTAGCATATAAAATGCATGTTATACTAGAGCATGAAATAAGTCATGTGAGCAAGTAAATAGCCTTAAAATCCATGGAAAAACTATATATTTTAGGAGGCTTTGTAAATTATGTTAACAAAAAAGTTGAACATAATTACCTATTTGATAATAAATTTAAGACATGATAAGTGATATTTGAAGGAATTATAACCTTGTAATTCTTTCATTATGGTAGTGTTGATCACATTTACTATTGGTTCTCATGGAATTTATATAGTTAATAAAGAGTGAATGGAAAATTGTAGAAGAATCATAAAATGATGTCCCTAAAGGGGGACTTCACATATAGAAGAAAACTAAAAATAAAGTGTTTTTTTGTGATGAAGAATATGATGATAATGATTTCATTGAAGATGAATACCCAATATATAAATTTATAACACAAATATAAATGATGGATACAGTTCATAAGTCAAAACCATCAACATATTGACCTTGTGGTGATAAGTTGATTACTAATGTTGATCTCATGCGAAAAATTAAGGCTGCACTGGGTAAACATGAGAAAAAATTAATAGATAAAAAGTGGACAGAAGTTGTGGAGAAATCATAAAAATATGTTGATCGACATGAAGAAGAAATTGAATGATTAGAATAAGTAGTGAAACAATAGTCAAGAACCGTTTAAAGAATACACGATGTAGTGGAACTAATGCTTACAATGGAATAATTTAAAAAATTCATCAATGAATCTACATCCAGACTGTAGTAGAATACAATATTGTTGTTGGTATTGATGAATTAGTTGTTACAGTTGGTTGTAAAATGGAATGGGAATCAATTTCAAAATAGACAAAGTGGAAAATACAGCTTTTATGATTATCAGATGTTGAGATACTGGAGAGATAAAAATGGGGTTGTGATGAAGTTGAAATGGTTTAGAATGATCAAATATCCATATACACCACAAAAAGTGGAATTGATTGTTATTCTGAAACAATAAATGTCTGAAAAAGATTAACCTATGAAAAGGTAAATCAAAAATTTAAGATATAAAAAATTCAACTAATGTCCTAAAAAATATATCCTCAAATCAAACTATAATTAAAACTAAATCTTATCCACTAGTTTCTCTAAATGATAAGAAATTAAACTATTTTAATAACAATAGAGACATGCGTAAGAACAGAAATGATAAAACATTTCTTCTTAAGAAATGTTAGTTCTTAGGCTATCTATTCCAAACCATGTCATACTATGAAGAGGCAATGATCTATTTTGATGGGTAAGAGATAAGAAGTTATTAAAGGAGTACTAAGTCATATTATATTTCATATAGATGAAATATTTTATATGGATATTACTTTAATTTTTTATCATTCTCCATTATGTTATTTATTATAGGGAGAGAAAAGGAATGAACAATGCATTTAGAACTCAGAGACAAGATAATATTCATCTACCAGATAGTGATTCCCTTTAAAAAATTTCTTTTCTAGAATTATCATATTAGTTAGATGAACCTATTTAAAAGGAAAATTGATTTCAAAGTCCATTTTTATCATTCACAAAATCCAATATTTCATTGATTGAAAATACTAAAATTCAAAAATCCAACCATTAAGAAGTATATATCAAAGCATCAATGAGTTGTAGCACCTGGATTCTTGAATGTGTTTGATCATACCATATGATGGGAAATGTAGACATATTAATAAATTTTACAAAAATGGTAGATTTAATAGTAATTTTTTGAAACTATTGTTCTTTTAATATCATTTGTAGTGGATGTAATGTACTTTCTAATGGAAACCTAAAGAAAACTAAATTTCTCTATATAGAAGGTCACTGTCACAATCCCCTAAATGTGATTCAACTATGTGACTCAGGAATGAGGGTGACAGTAATCCAAATGGGTCTGATATGAGAGAAAAGACATAGATTTCACTTATGAAATCACGCATAATATATGGAATCATATTTCTAGTTGATAGTAAATAAATAATTTTTTACATAATAGTTGAAGAAGATAACAACTTGTGGACTGAATATTGGATCACATTAATCATAAATGCATTGAAAATATATCTATACTAAAGATAGTAATGGATATCCCCATTATGAAGCATGATGGTGAAAAGTCTTGTGATGCGTGCATACGAGGGTAGTTGGTTTACAGTTCTTTACATTCAATGAATATAATTTCCTAAAATCATCTTGATCACATTCATATAGATGAATGTGGTCTAATAAATTTTGATATAACATGGAGAGTTATGTACGTTATTCATTTCATTTATTATCATTTTAGAATGTCTTGTGTGATTTTTATACACAAGAAATAGAAAGTTCTTGATTTCATTATAACATTTCACTGAATTTCCAAGAGTGAGACTAAACAGACAATTAATGTTCTTGTGAACTAATAATGGAGGGAAAAAAATCTACTGAGTTCAAATATTAATTAGATAATCATGGAATATAATATTAGGTGGATGCAATGTCCACCCTACAAAAAAATGGAGTTGTTGAGTGTAGGAATGTATAGGTGTACAATATGGCCAGAACAATGATAATTGAGAGTTGTCTCCCTCTATATTACTGAAAAAAGGTTTATCAAGATTTAGTGTATACTAAAATTTTAATAGGTATTTATATGTTAGAAAAAAATTCTACATATGAGGGGTTTCCTCGAAGGAATACCTCTTTGATTTATTTTCATTTTTTCAAAGAAAATGCTTCATTAAAAAAATACAAAAAATCAAGGGATGTATGAAGGTGCTGCAGATGAAGGAATATTCTTCATATATTAAATGAAAATAGAATCTTAAAAATGTTCTAATAAAAATCTTGTTTGAATAATGGAATGTACTGACATTAATATCTTTTAAGATAAGACCACAAATACCTTTAGGGAAACTTATGTTGATATTATTAAAGATGTAGAGGACATTGGACATCGAACAGATTCAAATGCCAAAGTAGAATAAGGATTAAAAAATATTTATTGGTCTTAAAATGATGTACATTATGAATAAGAATAATAAGAGAAAACTATTCCTGAATAAAAAATTTATGAACCTTAGAGGTGACATTAAAGAGAATAAATTAATCAATACAAAATCCATTAGGATTGGACTGTACCCACAAAGACAAAAATAATGATGAATAATGTATAGTCTTTGTTCCTATAAGTTTTAGAATCATACTCAATTAAAGAAGCTATAATGTTTTAATCATGGGTTGAATCCATGAATGAAGATTTGGTTTAGATAGACATGAACCAAACAAGGGATCTAGATTAATGACCTGTAAATCCCTTGATGATTATAGTGATGTGTATTTTTTAAAATAAATTTGATGAGCATGAAAATGAGATCAGAAGTATGTTGTGATTGGTGTGTAAAGATTATTTAGATATTGAAGGTGTTGATATTGAATAAAACTTCTCTCTGGTGGCTAGAATTTTATCAATCAAACATTTTGTTTCCATTGATATTCAAAGAGGATACAATGTGTATAAAATGGATGTCAAAAAATCTTTCTCAAATTTTTATCTTGAATAAGAAGTATACATTCAACAACTCGTAGTTATTTTACCTGGTAATGTTTAAATGATGGATTGAAAATTAAAAAATATTTTACATGTTCTGTAATAGGCACCATAGCCATGGTAATATTATTGGTAATCTTACCTAATGATGATTGAATTTAAAATAAGATGAGTGGAACACAATAGCAATGTGATGATTTCTTAAAAGGTTAGTTCAATGTACTGGTGTACATAGATAATAATATATTTGGTGGAAGGAGAAAGATTTTAGTGGATGAATTTTCCAATCACATGAAACCATAATTTGAAATGAATATGATTTTTGAACTCACATACATCATGGGAATGTAGATGATTCAGAGTAAAAACTAAACCATTATTTCTCTAGAAAATTATACCAAAGAGTGGATAAATAAATTCAATATACATGAATCCAAAAAAATGTCGACTCAGATTGCGGTTGAAGCTAAACATTGAAAGAACAATGGTGGGACATATATATATCCTACAATGTAAAGAAGAATAATTAGAATTATATTGTAATTAACCACAACACAACCATATATTTTCATTGCCACATGCTTAGTGTGTTGATTTTAATGTAATCAAAAGGAAGAACATATGGAAGTAGTTAAGAGAAGCACGAGGTATGTTAAAGGGACTCATAATTATGGATTTTACATTTCTATTATAATAGATAATTAATAGTATAATTTAATGATTCTTACTACACTAAAGATGTGTTGTATAGAATCTCTACAAGCAGTGGAGAATTATTTATATGAAATAAATCAGTGGGATGTTTATGAAAGAAACATGAAATCACTTCTCCTAACACTACTGAATTTGAGAATATCTCTACCAGATAGGATTGCACTCATGTACATTGTATGAAACAAGAACTAACCAATATTGGTGTTTTGGGGAAATAGTCAGTGGTTATTCACTTTGATAAAAATAGCATAATTGATCTTATGAAGATTTATTTTTAGAATTATAGTATGAAATACATAAAAATTATAAATCACTTTCCCAAGGAAATGGTTGAACAAGCCATGATTAAAATGGAACATATTTGAAATGATGATATTTTGGTTGACATACTGACTGAGCCTTTGTCGGCACGTGTTTTGAGAATCATTTATTTAACCTAGTTCTTCAACCTCAACCATTACATGAGGGGGTAATGAGTTTTCCCATTTCCCCAGTTATGTTAACTATTTTCATGATTTTTTGTGGATGTGATGCTGGTTTATGTGAAGATACGATCCATGGGGTGTGATTTTTGATTTCTATAATGTACAAATACTAGCCTTTGGGTTTATTTCCAATGTGGTATAATGGATACATTAAATGGTAAAAAAGCTTACTAATGAAATATTTTCATGTAACAAAAAAGTGGATAAAAAATTGGATAATGTCAATTAGTTTTAAATGGGGGTCATAAGAATTAATTCCGGCTATGTAATGATTCTATGACACAGTTAGTGAAAATATTTCACATCTTTATGAATTCCAAAACATGAGAACCGAACTCAAGATTCCCCTATTTTTTCTATAAAAATATTTATTAATGTCTACTTATAGTATTGGATGAGTTGTTACTTATATATTATTTTTTTATTTTATTAGGTTCTTCATTGAATTTATCATCAATTTACCAATAAACCCAAAGGGGGAGATTTTTGGAACCAAGGTTATTCATTGTTGTAAATATAGTATGGTTTGTGTTTTTTGTCAATCAACAAAATATAAGATTATGAAGTACATGTAATATTGGGTAGTTTGAATAAAAATGGATCTTAGACTTCACGATGACAATAGTATTGAAGATGGGGTCGTTTCAATGGGTTTTAAAAATATTGGGGGTAAAAATCATGAGGAAGAGGTTATCAACACAAATGTCTGTTTCCGAGAATAAAAATTTCTTGAAAAGGGAAAAGTCATGAGCATCGTGATGAGTGGCTTGATGATCACAAATATGTAGTGAATCATGAATGATGACGGTGGTCTTCACGACTATGAGACTAGAAGCAATGTGATTGTGTGATCTGTTGACAATGAGCTTCACGAATACATCAAATTTTAATGGAGCATCGCGAAGGGAGGAGAACCATGAAGATGTTTTGGGATGATCTATAATCAGGTAAGAGGTGGTGAATCAACTCAAACTTTGAGCCTATTAATATAATCCTACCCTCTTTACTTTTGATAAAAATACATCAATGAAAATTTAAAATACCATTCATTTCATGATCCAAGGGGAGATCTGTTAATCTGGGTTTCTAACCGAGTTTGAGAATCATGAAATGAATTTTTTCACTCATGAACAATTCCAATTATATTGAGTAATGTTATATTCATGATGATGGGGTATACTATGTTGACTTTGTGAGCTTCGGGAATGAATATTTTTCCGTGAAGGTAGTTGTGGTTCGTGATAGAGTGATCTTCGTGAAAGAGCTTCATGTAAGGTAGTTTTGAATATCCATTTTTTAGTGAACAAGTATTTCAGGTTGAATCAACCCAGGACTACAATTCATGAAGAATATCGTGATAGAAAAGGACATAGAATTTAATGAAAACCCATTGAATAAACCTTCTAGTTGATAATCTGGGTTATAATTCTCTCAATTTAGTGAGCTAGGGGGAGTTGAAAGTAGTGTTCTGGGGGACCCATTATGCCATCCCAAAAACCTTGTAAAGGCTGTGTACCTAGAACATAGTGACTATGTAAAATCCTTTATATTACACATATAATGAATATTATTTTATTTTGATATGACTAAAACATTGTTAGAATGTTTTTGGTGGACTATCCCTTAGTGGTGAACTATGTAAAAATTAATGTGTTGACTCTTTGAATTTGATTTTTCGTTTACCGATCATTCTCATCAAACAGGTTTAATAGGTTATTACAAATGTTGGAACATGATCCGTAACTTTTTTAGAATATGTTGACACCTTGATTCACCCCTCCTTGCTCAGGGTGTTCTGGTCTCCATAATCATATGTGAATGGGGATATTACAACCATTTTCCATAACTAAATGTATATGGGAAAATATCACCATGGATTTTGTCATGTACTACCCAATACATCTAAAGTTCATAATTCTATATGGGTTATTGTCATTATCTATATGATGTAAACAAAATATATTGCAATCAGATAAAATTTTTAACTTGAATATTTTACTTAAATATAAATTATGGAATCCGTGATATTGTGTGGAGTACCACTTTTTGTTTTATCAATATATGACCTTAGATTTACCAAGATGTTCATGAAAATCCATGAGTATGATATGGATACATAGTTGAATATTTCTATGGCATATCATACTCAGATATATGGTTAGGTTGGAAGAACCATTCATGCACAAGTGGAAAATGATCATGTTCTGTGTATTTTAATTGTTGTTCGGTTCTATACCTTCTTCAATGTGAGTTTTCTTACAATAATAACATTCAAAAAATCATTCAGATGTGTCATTTTAAAGCCCAATATGGAATGAAGTTTATAATTACAATGTTTTAGAATTAAATGGGGAAACAATTCTTTTGGGGTCTGATTTGGATGAGAAAATAGAAGAGAATGTTAGAACTCTTACACAACACATCAAGGAAACACAGAGTTGACATAAGTGTTACACTGCCAATCATCGACGTGATTTGGAATTTAATGTTAATTAGATGGTGTTTTAGAAAATTTCTCATTGGAAGAAGTTTATTATATTTGGGATGACATGGATTTTTACTAGTATAATTATTATTCCATTAATGATTTTTTTGAGTATGGAAGGAATCTTATCCCTTATCTCTTACCACAAACCACAGCCAAGATCTTGATTTTTTCCATGAATCTATTCTTAGAATGTATACACTAGATCCTTCATATATACTAAACTATATGATTGCAACACTGGATTTTAACATTTATTATATTGAAGAAATGTTTTAAATCATATACAATAGATATAAAGTTATATGAATCATGACTACTTATCATTTTAAAGATCTTAGGAGAAACCACTATATCAATAAAGCTACTTGGGAACCTACGTATGTAATGAAACAGATATATCCTCATTTTTTAATGAAATTTTTGTATTTCTAATAATTTATTTATTAAAAGTGGGTTTACTATAAATCCTATACCAAATTATTAAATATATATCATTGAATAAATTTATTTCATTCATACAATCCATTACATGAAATGACAAGTTTAGAAGAATAGTGTCACATTATCGAAATATTATATCTCTTGTATCATCTAGCAGTTGGAGTGGATGGTATAAATAGTGAAAATATAATTATGACAATATATTCAATAGTAATGTATAAAATTAATTCATTACTTGTCAAAAGGATATAATTAAAAATAAAACCATCTGTGTTAATAATAGTTATATTTTTCTAAAAAATGATTTTATACGTGCACCATATTTTTATATACATGACTTAAATTAATCATTTTTTCTATTATTTTAATAAAATCCATATATTATTTACTTTTTAAATTGTTTTAAATGATTGAAAAATATTTTTGAAGCATAATATTTGAAAAAATCTATTTTTATGCTTAAAAATATTTTTTATAAAAATTAGTTTTTATCACGTTTTATGCACATCATTTAAATTTATTAAAATCCATTTATAGTTAATTGATGATATAATATTAACTTAATAATTATAATAAAAATGTTAAAAAAAATTAATTTGTAACTTTTTTTGTCAATATGAATAATAAATTGATAAAATTTATCCCATAGATAGCGGGGAAATCTGATTAATATAGAATGAACATAAATGATGATACCATAATTTTTCATCCTAATTATTATTAAATGTATAAAATATTATCATAAACAACATTTATTCTACATTGATTATTTTAATGCTAATTTTCCCGTGAAAATGACTTATATATGATTTAGATCAAAGGAAGATGCAAACTATCACTCTGTTTGTTTTTAAAATATTTGATGTGATTACATAGATAAAAGGTTAGTTATGAATAGATATGTGTACCTATTTTTACCTTAATAAAAAATAATTCATGATATAAATTGTTTTTTAGTTTTTATTAATTATATAATTACCTTAATTTCTTATGCAACACCAGTAAAATATTTTTATATATAATTATTAAATTTAATAAATTAATTTAAAAATATTCCAAGAGATATAATTTTAGTGAGCCAATGTGACCCAATAATCTTCATGATTCTTATGATATAATAGGGAGTCTAAAAATAATTATATTTTAATTTCCACTTTGTATTGATGTATTTGATTTTATATTAAATTAATATTTTCAAAACTAACAATAATGATGTTTTATAAAAATATTATTTCAATAAATTGTTAAAAGAATTATTGAAATAAGAAAAAGTGGATATGATATGGTAGAAATTTTCATAAATTGGCCATTTATTTGTTAATCATCACCATATATTTAAAAATTATAACACATTAATTTAAGTTTTTTCCATATTAAAAATTAAAATTGGTTAAATATTGTTTAATAAAAATGTTATGTTTTAAAATTATTCTGAAACATGTATAAATTTTATTGGATGATGGTATTTTTACACTATAATACATTATATTACAATTATTTTCCATTATGAGGAGTTTTACATGAGAATAATTTTTTTATTTAATATTTTGAGAAATTCTAAAAGTTACCATCACCTCAATTATAAAAGTGAACCTTATCTATCACTTGATTACACCATATTGAGCCTTATATCAAGATTAGACTCCACAAATATCACTTCTCAACTTATTTACCAACATAATAATGTTTTTCGTCATTTCCAATATTCTAATATTGGAACCTTTTAGATGAGATCTAACAGAGTCATTTCAATGAAGAGGTAGTCACCATCACTGATCACTATCTTTTATACTCACCTTCACGTCCACTAAATGTATTGTATTTATCAAAACATAATATATAATGTCTCCAAAATATGATTTAATTTTATTATGTTTATTAAAATACAATAACACACTACATTTCCCATCAAATGAAAACTGAATTCATGGCTAATGAAAACATACGACTAGCCATATCTATATTGGGTTAAAATTCGCATTTCATAACCATATTTTGTGTATAGGTATTACTAGAGGATTAATTTATATATATGATATTTATGACACAATTATTCTTTTGTGTTGAAAAAATACATTTTACTTTCTTATCCTCTAATCTACTATGAAATGATAACATTGATCATGCATAGGTTTGGACTACTGCCACCACATAACGATGTGTTTATTTTTTCATTCAGAATTTTAAAGGTATTTAAGATGAATTTTATTAATTTAGATTATATATATGATATTATAATTATTTTGGAATTTTGATTGATTATTTACCTTTATTTCACTCCATTAGTAAAAAAATGGAAAAAACATTTGTGTGTTCGTACGAAGGACCGTCTCCATAAACAAGTGTAATTGATGTAAATATTATGTATTTTTTTGTGTGATTATAAATATTCACCAAATTATTATATATATTATTTACTAACCACTATTAAAATTATGAAAATAATTTAACCATTATCAAAGTACAATTTTATGGAATACTAAACTAAAACTTTCTTAGAAAAAAGTTTAGCTATAAATAAGATAAGTAATTTTAATAAAAAATTATGAATAAATGGGTGATAATATGTTGAAAATAAATACTAAATGGAATTATAAATATAATTTTTTTTATTTAATACAATTATAATACTAATATATTCATTTTAATGAGGTTTAAATGTGAATTAACAAATATGACACTTGACGTATGAAATGTATATTTCAATCCTATTTTAATCAGGATTTCTCATACATGAATTTTTATCGAGTTAATTATATGATAATTATCTAATAAATTCCATTAATTTATTTATTCACATGTTATTTCATGAAATTATATATTTTCCTTATGTTTTCCTCACTTTAATTATTTAAGAGATCAAACATGTTTTTTACATAAATTTACATTAAAACTCCATTGTGTTTCAGATAATTTTGCAGCAATATTAATATTTACCTAAGAAATTTTCAATAATGAATTAAATATTATATTATTCTTATTTAAATTAATTTAATACATTGGAATATTTTTTTACAATAAAAATTCAAGATATCATGTTTTTGTTTTCTGAATGAGGTGTTTTTTGAATTTTAAAAAAATCCATTGTGAACAAAAAATTTTGTTTAACATATATGAATGGAAGTGAATTTCACATTGGCATGAAAAATAAATTAATTGAAGATTACTTTAAAATTTTATAGTGTTATTATCAATGAAGAAATTACCTGTTTATAAAGCACAACTATATGTTTTTTAAAATCATTTTTAAAATTTAAAGGGTATTTTCCTAAACAATGTTTCTAATCTTCATTTTGATATATATATATATATATTCATTAATGAAAGTAGCCCTTGATTTCACTATTCCATTACTTGTGTATCATCCAATTATATAATACTAATTATTTCTCTCTATGTATTATTATTATCATTAGGTGTGTTTATGAAATCATTTTACATTATTCATTGTATGTTGAATTGTTTATGACTCCCATATCTTTTCAGGGGATAAAATATGATAAATATTTTTTGAGCATGTGGAAAAATATCTATGGTATTCATTATGTGATTGTTTTGACTTATATATCCCACAAATTAATTGTGTATTGTATCATATATCATGATATTATTATAGGGAAATATTTCATGTGCTTAATATGTTATGGGAAACAAGTTTTAGTGTTCGATAAGATTTGGGAAAAAGATAACGTATATGATCCACCATGGGAAAAAAAATTTGATGTTTCATTAAATGGTCTTTATAGTTCTTATTGACACATGAAATGGTTTCAAAACTTATGATAGTGATAAACATAATTTTGACATGAATGTGTTGTTCATGTTTAGTCATGATATGTTATCATTCGTATAATTCACGTATTTTTAAATACCAATCAACACCATTAAATTATTTATTGTTTATAGTAAGGTTACAAGAAAAAAAAGTCCAAAGAGAACCCCAAGAAGAAAGAAATATTTTTGGGGGTCTAAAGTAATGAATCCCTAATGCATCCCCTCTGATCAGGTTCCTCACATCAAGGGTAAAAGAAAACACCCCCGTAGTAGAAAAAAACTAAGACCTTGTGCCGCCATCGAGGCTAGATAATCCGAAACCTGGTTCCCCTTCTTACACGTATAAAAAAAGACATTATCACTTCTTATGATGTTCCAACATCTACTCAGAATATAGGTAACCGACCAGGGGGTGCTGCCCTTATGGTGCATGGAGTCATGGAGGATGAGATAATCGGTCTATATCGCTACCAGGGTGATTCCCCAATTCCTGCAGAGCTGTAGACCTATGAGCATTACTATGACCCCATTCAAGAGAGAATGGACCTTACCAAAATGGGATGAAAATGCGAGGATGACATTCCCTCCCAGATATGGTAACACATTTCCAACCTTCATGTCATATGAGGAGCAGGAACCATCAAAGTTGAGCATCAGTTCGAACGGGTGGGGATGCCATCTGACCCAGTGGTCAGCCATGGGAGGGCAACGCCCAAGATGGCCTGCATGAACGAAATGAAGAGATGGGGCCTCTCTACATTTGTTGTATGAACAAACTAGATCAAGAAGGAGAAAAATAGTCCTAACCTCCACTATCCTACAGGAGCACTGGGACCCGTCATACCTTTCTTGGATCCAATCCAACCAAATACACCAGCTGCCCGAGATGAGAATCATGGTGCGAGCATTAATTTTTGGTCCAGCACTCCCATCACCATGGAACCACCAATCTATAAAGGGGCGGTCTCTCAACACCACTATAGAAAATCCAGTGATGTCGCCAAAATCCTACCATGCCTGGCTAGCCCAGTCGCTGCTAAAGAATAGGTGGGATGATCTATCCTCCCTGGGAGCTGTGCAGCGGAGGAAACATGAGGCCAAGTTGATTCCTGGGCACTTCAAATTATCATCCGTGGCCAATTCCATGTTCCTAATATTCCAAAGATGAAAATTGTATTTTCAGGGGATTATTTGACCCAAATAGTCGAACCCCAAGAGTCTTTCTGTTTCACGCCAGAGTGTACCCTCCTATAATACTTAGAGGCGAACATTCCCGAAGACGATACTATAAAAACACAGCGGTCTGGGTCATCCAAAGGGTCGATCATATCGAACACTTGGCATTTTTAACTATCAAGCACCACACCGATGAACTCTGGATACCACTTTTCTTCCTTGAATGTGAGTTGGGTTCCCGGGCATCTAGGAAACCCAAGAAGAGCCCCTACCCCATTGTGGTTATAGAAAGATATGTCCCCCACACCCACAATCCTTCTGAAAAAGGTTTGCAGGGCTTTCATGTGGGATAGAACAACCATATATAGTGGAATGTGGCAGTAATTTTGCATGTTCCCCCTCCTACTAAATCAGGTATCCATGTACTTACCCCAGAGTGTGCGCCTGTAAAAACCTCCCATGCCAGCATAGCCATCATACCATGCAGCGAGTCTGAGATTCTGTTAATCCCAATTCCCTCCTCCTGCACTGGCTTAGAAAGCCTATACCAGGATACCCATTGTTTCCTCCCCTCCCTTTGTGCATCCCAAATGAATGAAGAAAGGATAGAATCAATCTTTGTAATCACTCCCTTCGGAACCTTGGAGGCCACCAGTGCATTGAAAGGAATGGAAGATAAGATGCTATTTACAAAGTTGATCTAGCCTCCGAAATTCATGAAGTGGTTCTTCAAGTTTAGAATTATACTGATCATATTCCCGACAATATTTTCATAGTGGTGGATACGCATCCTCCCAAGGGAGACCGAGACACCGAGGTACTCCATGGGAAAGGATCCCCACTGCATGCCAATCCGAGTGCTCAAGGAGGCCACCCTACTGTCTGAGCATCTCTTTTGGACATAGAAGGTGCTCTTGGCAAGATTGAAAATCTTCCCACTCCATCGACTATAGTATTCAAGGACCTTGTTAATCCCCCGGACAAATCACATACCTATATTCATAAATATAATGGAATCGATTGATATAATTCATGTTTACCATTACTGAGCATCTGATCTCACATTTTTCATATTTTTTCATTCCCCATGAAATAAAAAAGGTTTTTAGTAGGTTATTACTTAAATGTTTACTATCATAGAATATTAGAAAGGAAAATGCTGAATATATTTCGTAAAATAAAAATATTGAATATCTCGTCTCAACAAACTCTAAACCATTATGTTTTTTTATTTATCATATTGTTGTGTATTTAATATTCATCTAAACAGATGATATATTTATATAAAATAGATTTGGATTTTATAAATTATAGTTTATAATAACTCTATAGCTTGTCAATATTTTATTGAACATTTATATTTTGTTTTCTTCACGTATCATCTTTGAATATTTGGTTCATTTAGCCAGATGAAACAATTATATATATATATATATATATATATCATTTAAAAATTATATGTGTTTTCCCTCCCCAAAATATAAAAGGGAACTCTTTATTTCTATTCTTTATTCCACATTCAGAAATATAGATAAATAAATATCTTTCAAATTCTCATATATTGATCTCAATTCAAAATTTCTATTTTACTATATTCGTAAAAAACAACAAAATGGGTCCTTTATATGAGATCTAATTCACATATACCAATGAAGAGCTTATCTTTATACCCAAATGATTTAAATTAATTAATTCTTCAAAATCCTCAATATCTATGTTATTTATCCAAGATAATATAATAATTATAAAAAAATAATTATAATTTTTTTTATGTAGCCATTATTATTATCCACATTTTCTATTTAATAAAAAGTGAAATGATTTATTCTTTATTTATGTTGACTACCTCCTCAAAGTAATGATACAAACCATTTTCCATAACCATATTTCATCAATTGTTATTATATTTTTTTTAATTTTAATGTATTTAATTAATGAAATAAAAATTATTTTATATTTATAATTTCAAATCTACCATCATACCATAAAATCTATTGAAAAATGATATCATACTTCATATGTACCTAGAAACAAAAACATTCTTGAGGAGATTCCTCCTCATTCTGTTATTATATAAATAGATGAACATCAAAGTAGATTTAATGTATATATTTTTTATTTATTGTATGATTATTGTTATTAAAGGATAACATAATATTTATTTTTATCTCATTCTTTATGTTTGAAAATGAAAATAGCATTCATGATTATGTACAACCCATATTAACAATGAATAATGATAATTATTATTATAAATCCATATTTTATGGAGAGTTTTAAATAGTTATGTAATTAATAAATATTATATTTTAATCTAGAATAAAATAATTTGGATTATTTAAACATTATCATTTTCCTAGACATTATTTTATGAACCGGAATATCAATGAAGAACGAAGTGCTTATCAACCAACTTAATTTTTTAAATAAATAATTATAAATAACTTAGTGATAAGATTTTATAATAAATAATATATTGTAATATATATAAGAATATTTATATAGAATATTTTTAATAAATATATATTTATTATATAATATATTTGTATTCGTTTAATTTAAGATGAGATTTATTGTAAATGATTTCTGTATCAATCACTATTTTAATCATTATTTTTATGAGTGATTTTACATTTTCGAAAATATTTTATCCTTTTCATATAAACAACTTTAACTATTTTATCCTCTAGTTACTGTTATACTTTTTATGTTTTAGAACCATTTGCCTCTCGTTGGTACACAAAAAAGATGATAAAATCTATTGGAGAAAACTCATCCTAATTACTTCAATTTCGATCGTAAAAACATTTTCTTAAATATGGTTATTTTTTAAAATGATTTTAATGAATTTGTTTGTATTTTAAATATTTTTTATTTTAATTTTGTTTTCAATTATTATGTTTTTCAAATAAATGTTTAAAAATAATCTCTTTTTTTCAAAACATTTTAATTTTTTCTGATGGTGTGAACAAAATTATCATTCTAACAACTACGACTTGAAAATAAATTCATTCCATTATGACTACTCCATTTTTTCATGTTTACTTTATAATTTTCATTATATGTTCTGAACTAATATTTTTTTTACAAAATATTTTGTTCTAAATTGGTTTTAAATAATGGATTTTGATATAAAAGTTTATTTTCCTGAAAATATATTCCCCAAATCTTTTAAAATAATTCATTTATGATAACATCATTTGATTCTAATTATGCTTTGTTGGGTATATTATCCAACAATACCATGGTTATTAATTCTATTTATGTGATATGTTTATTATCATGAGAATTTGTTGGACCCTATATATTTTCCATAGGTTTTTCTGTGATGGTATGATGGATTTATTTTTTTGGGATATTTATAAGATTGAATTATGATTATGTGAAAAATGGGTCTATTAGGTACCACCAAGTGAAATTCTTAAAATGATATTGATATATCATGAGATGATGATGAGTTGAATGAAGATGATTGTGAATATATTTATTTACATATTTTTTGTAGTATGATTTCTTTTAGTGATGATCATAAGAACAAGTGTAAACATGAAGTTCAGTTGCTTTGTTCATAATTTGATGTGTGAGTGAGATTTATTTTTAGTTATACTCATAAGATTATGCATGGACATGATTATATTTCTATACGTTCACATTATTAGAATTTATAATTATTATGGGGAACTATTATTATGTCATGAATGTTGATGAATGTTTAATTGATTGAATCCCATATTGATCATACATATATAAATGAATTGATTTCTGATGACATAATCAAATATTTTATGGGAATGAATATTTTACATTGAGATAATGGACCTAAAAATGTTATTATACCCTTATGATCATATTATGGTGAAATTATTTGTATCTCTTATTTTTAAAATTAATAAGAAATTCATGTCAGCCATTATTTTGTTTTCCTTCCCAATGTTTCCATGTAGGTTATTAGGTGTGTCTTTATATTTGTATAATACATCAGGAAAGATGTTTGAGAAGATGAATTTTGTAACAACAAATGTAATTATAATATATATTTTTTTTCAATTGGTTTCAATATTTTTTAAAATAGATAAGAATTTATAATTAAAATGGGACACCATGTTTAATAGTGTATATTATAATCCTTATTTTATGGTTAAAATTTTATATTTCTAAAAAATAGTTTTACCACTTTTTGTACGGTGAACATATAATAAATCATGTATTTTTCAATTTTATAAATTTTATCTAAAAAAAATAAGTTTCTTATTAGAATTAATAATATCATAATTTGCATTATTAATATTTTTTGAATTTTTATAGTACGTTTCATGTATTGATAAATAGTAAAAACTACTACATTTTAATTGGATAAATCTTTTTCATTTAAATAATATACAGTGATAATTTTTTATTTTTTAATGAAATTTAAAGTATAACTCGATCAATTATTTTTAATTTAATCAAATGACGGTCATTGGAATAAATTCACCTAAAATTTGGATACAAAATCATTTCAATCTGTTAAATGTTTTTACATAATAATACATATTTTCTCATTCTGTCTAAGAGAAAAATATTAAATTAAGTGTAGCTAATATCATGTTGTAAATTTTGAAAATAAAAGGATTGAATATTTTGAATCATAAGTTCCGGATTTATTTAATATGACCCTTATATTATTGGACAATATGAATAGTAATGTTGGTAATTTCTATTACCATGATTAATTGTAAATTATTTAATTAAGGGCATTTTTTTAATTTTTTTTTGATAATTTCCAAAAACAATTATTAATTTTACTGTATGAGTATTTAAAGATATAAATAATCCTTTGGAAGATTTTGTGACATCATGGATCCACTTGGATTACTTTATTCCATTTATTATATTTTATTCAGTAAAAATTCAATTCTCTCATACTTTTGTTTCTTAAAAGGGAAAAATATTTAATATGGGGTTATATAGGGGATCAGTTCAACAATAAATTGTATTTCATACTATAAAATATTTATATTCTACATAATAATTTATTTCTAATTTTAATTATAAAAATATTCACCATAATGGCTTACATAATGATAGTGCCAAAAAAATTTCGGTTAAATGAAATATGACATAAATGATATTAACACTAATAAATTAAATATAATTTTAGATAATTAATTACCTCAACTAATTTTATAGAATTATTTGATATGTTATTCGTGTGTTATAATAATTCAATCTAATTTATAATTTTTTATGATATTTTAAAAAAATCATGTAATGAATATTGTCAAAATGAAAATAATGATATTTTAAATATAAAATATTTCATTAAATAATATTAAATTAATAAAAATATATGATTTATAAATTTAAATTCTAAATGTCCTAAATTTTCATCATTGCCTGATTTATTAGTCTTTTATCTTTTTATAATTATCATATTAACCCTCAATGTGTCAATTACATGATAGCATGGTATGAGTAAAAAGGCTAAAAAAGATCAAAATAAAAAAGATATGAATTAAAATATTAATAAAAACATAAATAATTCACATTGGTTTAATTTATTAATCCCCATAATCAGTAAATATTCTAAATATGTTAGCTTGGATAAATTTATAATATAATATAAATTTATATTAATTTAATATTTTCACGATCACTAAGAGTGCCCCTCCCTTCTAATAAAATATTGATAATCTTATTATATATTCCTCACAATTGAAAACCATTTTGTTTTGGAAACTATTTGACCATACCCATTCCTAAAATCCCTCCACTCATTATACATATCTTATTTTAGTCATAAAACTCACCTATAATGTTTTAAGGTGTTAATCAAATGATATTTTATGAAGAAAAAAATATTTTTGTTCATTATGTGGTTTTGTTTTGTTTGTTCATACACTTAATTTAAATATTATTTAACCACGTTAGAATAATAAAAATACTATGCTAAATATTCATAGGTGTTATTATGTAAATATCATCCACTAAATACATCTCCACTTCCATCAAATTCAAAAATAATTAAATGTTCCTATGTACATAAGAATACCATATCACAAATGATATAATTTTATTCCATCACCATATATAAAGAAGGGTTGTAGTGATGGAAATAATTTTTATATATCATATTCATAACATATTTATAATTATTTAATAATAATATATCATTAAATTCTTAACATTACATGCACATAAAAATTATAATGTAATCTTTGTGTATGTGTGCACAATATTTTCCTCAAAGTGATGTGATTATTTTTTCATCACCACATCACATGGAATATATATATAAGTATATTTAAATGAAGAAAATGATATTAATTAAATAAAGTTTATTTGAAGATAAAATAATACATAAATTATTTCTATATTTATTATTGAAAAACTAAAACTTTACTAATATGTTTATATGGCTTACCGTCTCTATGAATATAAAATTATTAATTTTTCATAACCATACATTATTTTTTGATTAAAAAATTACAATTTACGTATAAAATATATAATAATTTCATGAATATTATTCTATAAAGGATGGAATAATGGCCTCATTAACTTTTTACCTTACACCTAATTAATTTTGGACTCAAGTATCAAATTTCTTCAAAAAAAATTGCATGAAGTTAAATTATTAATTTATTTTTACCAAAGGATAATAAGTGATATAAAAGAAATAATAAAATTTATAAAGATTAAGAAAAAATAAATTCAGTAATATATTTTTATCATTCATGAATATAAGGATTTTATGTGGTGAGTCAGTCACAAGGAAAATGGATTTCTTTTAAAAACAAATTTTAATGTTACTAAATGAACTATTTTTAGAAAATCCAATAGGAATGTTTTTTAATATATACAGTATGAAGACAGTTTCCATATTTCATGTATATATAATGTTTTTTTTCATTGTTTATATATTTACAATTTTATTTTTAAATAATGTGTTTTTATTTTAGATTGTGCGGGTTTGTAAAAAAACTATGTGACATCAATGTGGAAATGTTATTTTTCATTTTTGTATGATTTATGATATTGTATTATGTTTTTGTTCCGAGGAATTTTTTAATATTATATGTGGTTTTGTGATAAAAAATGCCTTTGTTACAATTATATCTCTCAAATTCATTGGTTAATGACATACTGTGAACCGGTAGGGTTTCTCTTAATAAACTAAGGGAATATATTACATTGGGTATTCCATACTTGACCATGATGATTAAACATTTTTAAACCATGAGATCCATAGTAAATGTAAGAGTAATATGAAATTGATTCCAAAAGATACCTTTATTATTTATGTTTTCTATGGAATTTTATAAGAAACATATGATTTCATGAGTTAAGATAAAGAGATTATATTTTATGGGGGAAAATGATATATTTGGGAAAATATATTCATGGGTTTATAATATTATGGGAAAAGGGTTTATTTATTTCTTTTTATTTCCCTTTTTGAGATTTTTCCACTCATCATGGGGTTTAAAATGTGTTTCACTTGATATAAGGATGTGCAATTGAAAGGATGAAGTTAAGTTTAATATTATGAAGATTTTTTTATAAAAAAAATCATATTTTATTTAAAAATTATTTTATTATTGAATGCGTGGATATTGTTTTAGTATAATCCACTTTTTATGAATGTGGGTTTTTTTATGAATTAAGGAATAATTATGTAATCTAAAAACCTCAAACGATCCTCAATTATAATGAAATTAAAAACTTCACTAAAATTCAATATTATGTAATGTTTGAAGTCATATCATTATAGTTAGTATCAATAGTTGTCTGAGAAGACATTGGGAGTAAGGATATAATTAATGTAACATCCATAATTTTTTTAAAAAATTATTATTTAGTTGGAAGGATATATATTATTTTGATTACCATGTTTCCAAATCTAATATATGTCTTCTCAGAATGGTTTTCCACATAGAAAAATTTTAATTATTTTGGGGATGAATCCATAAGAAAACAACCTTCCTAATAAGTGTCCTGAGACGATCATCATAATAACATAACAGTTTTTTCTATGATGGATCAATTGAAACTATATAAAAATAGTAGTGGAATCGATGCACAAGATCAGCCAGATCAATAATAGAGGAATATGTCAGTATTGATACATTTTATGACAGTCATACTTCATGTTTTAGTGGATCATCTAACCTAGATGTAGATAAAGGATGGATTAATTCACTAGATAAATTTTCATTGTCATGGGGTGCATAGAAAAAGAATGTAATTCTTTTTGATTTATCGTGTTAATGCTGAATTTGACCGGTTTTGGTCAATGATTAATAATATCAGATACAATGAGGAGATTAATTCTTTAGTGTGGGTTGAATTTAGGGACATTTTCATGAGTAATATTTTTCTAAATATTTTAAACATTGTATTGAAAAAATTACTATAAATGAGGAAGGGGGATGATTTAGAGGACTCATATAAAGAAACATTCACTCATTTGGCAAGTTACTCTCCAAATTTTATATAAGATCATGCTAGTAAATTCAATCATTTTTTTCTAAGGAATAAAGTCAAAAATATCGAAGGTAATTGGATTCAATTAAATTCAAAAGATTTTAAAAACATGATTGATGTGAGGAGAATGTTGAAATAGGGTTTTTTGATGATCATGTGTTCTTTAAAAACTATCAGAAAAAGTTGTCATGGTGTAAGGAAATTGGAAATAATGGATCAAAATATTTAATGTCAATAAAATTGATATTACAGTTTTCATGAATTGTGGAAAAAATAAATTTATAATTTTATTGAATTATATTCAGTGGATTTTATGTGGGAATATATATCATAATTTTCATAATATCAATTAAAAAACCATGGTAGTGGTATGTAATTTTTTGAAATATATTCAGTTAAATTTTTTAAATGTAATGAGATGAGTCATTACTCAAATTGTTTTCTGATGAGGAACAAGAATTATGGGATGTATCCAAAATATAATCATAAAGGTGTGTTGATATCATTTTGATGCACATTATTAGATGTCGGGATGACAATTTAATTTTTTTAGAGTCATTTTTTGTTTATTCAAATTATTCCAATTTGTTTGATTGATTTTGTGTCTATAAATTATATCATTATTAGTATTTTTTTCAGTTATTTGGAAGTTATACATCAATAAATTATTCCAGAACATATGGTAAAACCTCTTGGGGTAAATAATAAGGAAAAATTATTTTATCATAATCTTCCTACCATTTCTTAGGGAATATATTTTCATAAAAACCTAGTTTTCTTACCTCAAGTATAGTGTGAAGTTATTCTTGGTATATATTGTGTTTCTATTTACTTAAATAATGTATAATGTAGAGAAAAATGTTTCTTTTTCATAATGTGATTATGTTAGTGTAATATAATGAATACATATCATTTAATAAATATTAGGAATATTACAAACTGTTAAAATTTTTAATCGAATGTTATCTTGAGTTTGTTGTATGAACAGAGAATAACTATTCAGATTTATTATGTTCTAGTGGTAAATGATTATGTGAATTTATTTACTGATAAGTTTCATGGTGTTATTTATGATAGAGGTGTTTGTTTTACTATTGAGTAATTACCAAATACTAACATAATATCTAAAACCCATTAATGAATCGATCAATTAGAACATCTATTATTGATAAATTAGTTGTAAGTATTATTATATTAATGTTTAATTTGTCTTAAAACATCAACATGGGGAGATCCAATATTGTTTTTTGTAAATAAAGTTGGTTTAATGATAAATTTCAATGAGTATGGATCCCTGATCAAAATATCAATTAAGAACATGTATCACATTCCTCATATCGATGTGTAGTGTGATCAGATCTATGAGGCAAAATATTTTTATATGTTTAAGTAGAGGTCGGGGTATCATTAGTTAAAATTAAGGGAAGCATACATTCTAATGATTGCTTTTTAGACAAGATATGGAAATTATTAATTTATAGTTATTCCATTTGTCTTAACTAATGCACTTGTTGTATTATTTGATCTTACGAATAGATGATTTTGGTGTACATAAGTATCTATTTTATTTATTGTATTAATGAAATTTTAGTGTATTCTAAAAGAATATAGGGCCAGGAAATATTTATATGAGTAGTTTTTTAAACCATAATAGAAAAAATAGTACAGGAAATTTAACAAATGTGAATTGTGGTTTTTAAAAAATTCATATCATGGTCACATTGTTTATAAATATGGAATAATCATTGATCTATATAAAATGAATGTTTTTTAATGATGGTTGATACAAAAAAATATAACCAAGATTCTTATATTTCTTGTTTTTAAGGCTATTAGAGGTGGTTTTTTAGAAAACATTGAACTATTATTTATCCCACAGACATAATTACCTCTAAAAATAGTTATTTATATCTATAAAATACCGTGTGATATTTTCTTTCCTGAAATTTAATATAATATTAGTGAATATTATTATTTTGGAAATTCATTGTAGAATTGGAGAATTTATCATCAATAGTTATTCTTCATTGAATGGACCTGGTTATGTCCTAATCCAAAATGATTAGTTCATTTCTTATTATTCACATCAGTTGAAACTTCAGGTGTTACATTACCCAAAACATGACTTTCAATTACCTGATGTTGTATTTTTCATTATATATATGCATTATATTTATTGTTTGAGATGTAAAAAATATACTGATAATAATATTTTCAAGTATATATTCAGTCATATTGTAATGAACAAGATATAGAGAAAATGGATAGAACTAATGAAGGATTATGATTATATGATTCATAACCATCCAGGAAAACAAATTAAAGTGGATAATTCTTTGATTCATAATGTTAATTCTATATTAACTATGATATGTTTGGAACATGACTGTTTATTGATTATTTGATAAATTTTATCATGGAATTTTGTCGGTATATGAAATTACCCTTTTTTGTATCATGTTTCATAATAATCATCTCTACAATACGTAATAAATCAAGCAAATAAGGAAGGTCAGGAGTGGTGGAAAACTGTATAATTGTTTAAAAGGGGTATGTTTCAAAAAAAACATATATAAGATTTTGTTTGGAGATTTGGGAAAATATTAGGTGTTATAAATATTCATTGTTGATGAAAGTGTTTGTTTATGAAGCTTACACTTCTCTATTTTCCATTCATCAAGGAAACACTAAGATGAAGAACGACCTTTGTGAGTATTATTGGTGGGATGTAATAATGAATGTTTTTAATAAATTTTCCATGAGGTATTTGAAATTACAGAAGGATAATGAAGAATGATAGTTTATGATCATGTTTCTTTTTAATTTCTAATACATGGGAAGAAATGGTAAAATATATCTGTTGATATAATATTTTTATTACTAAAGACTCCATGATGTTACAATGAAATTTTGATTATTGTTGATATAAAGAACAAATATTCCAATTTTCATCATATTCGATACAATCATTCTCTAGATGAACTATATTAATTTTATCGTAAAGATATATTAATGTTATATGGATTTGATATCACCATTTTATATGATAATGATCAAATGATCACTTAGAACTGTTGGAATGGCCTTCAGAAATTATTAGTAACTTGATTAAATTTCCCCACCACCATTCATCCTCATTCTAAAAGATAGTTATAATGAACAATTTAGATATTGAAGGATATTAAATGTGTTTGTTCAATGTATTAATACGGAATTTGGTAATAAAATAATTATATTTTTGTTTTTTTTATAATCACATTTTTAATTTCGGTATAAAAGTTGCACCGTTTGAGGGATTATATGGAATGTAGTGTCAAACTATAGAATTGTTTTATCAAGTAAGTGAAAGTAAGTAGATGGTGATTTAATTGGTAGATGAATCATTAATGATTAATTGTATTATTTAGTGAAACACAATAATATCTAAGATAAAGCATAAAATTTAGGAAGACAACCAAAGGAGGGATAATTTTCTCAATGTATGTTATCGTGTATTTTTCAAGGATTCTCCAAGGAAAAGTGTGATGCATTTTTATAATAAGGGGAATATTTGACCACTATTTATTAGACCCTATGAAAAACTAGAGAAAAATGGATAAGTCTCATACCGAGTGAATTTTCCTATGATATTATTTATTTTACAGAATGTATTTTATGTTTCAATGCTAAGGATGTAAATTCTATCTTAATCTCATGTTTTAATACCTAAAATTGTTCATTTGAAAGAGAATAATTTTATAAAGAATATTATGTTCACATTATTTAACACATATATAAAGTGTTTATGAATAAGGTGAATCATGATTTTATGTTTTTAAGGGAAAACCATATGATTGAAGAGGTGACACAAGAATCATTTACTATTATTAGGAAAATATGTCTCGACTTTTTAATAAGTGAATACAATGGTGAGGTCGTAATTTCTAAAATAGTGGGATATGTATAAACATAGATAATGATATAATAATTATTTTTCAAATTTTTAATATTTATTAATTATATAGTAATGTTTAATTAAAAAGTTAAACTATGTTCAATATTGTTTTTGATAAACCTAGTTTATGGTTTAAAAATGTATTTTTCTTAAAAACATTTTTCCCACCTATTGATGGAGAACATGAATTAAATATTATGTCAGATAAATTTATAAATTCTATTTGAAAACAACTTATTCTTTGAAATAATAATATCAAAATTGACTTTGGTATAATTATTGGTATTTTTCTGATAACATCAATCTTTTGATGAATAGTGAATAATGATGCATTTTAATTGATAAGGGATTTCAAATAAAAATAATTTATAATGTAAAATCATTTATTTAATTGACATTGATGTATAATCTGATTAATGTTTTATTTGTTAATCCAATGAAGGTCATTTGAATCAATTTTATGTTTACTTATGATATAAAATCTTTCAATCTTTTTAACGTTTTCACTTTTAAAAATCATATTTTCCTTTTCCGTCAACATGAATAATTTTAAATTAATCATGTCCCATTTTTATTTTGAATTTTCTATAATTGATTCCATATACAGATTAATAAGGTCCATATATACCAAATAGGTCCCCTCTATTTTTTACAATATGAAATGTATCTTTGGTAAATTTTATTAAAATATTTAAGGGTAAATCGGGTAATTAAGTGTGAAAAAATATTATATATATTATAAAATAACATTAATTTTTTTTATAATTTTATTTTAGTGTTATTTTCAATGAATTTCATACTTTGGACTATTTTTTATCTCTCAGAGCAACATTTATGGCATTAATCCATTTTTTTTATTATATGTAAAAAAAGTATATGTTGTCTTATATTTGTTTCTACCGAGTAAAATATTTTTAATTTTGGGGTATATAGAGGATCAGTTCAGATATTAATATTATTTTTAATATTAACTTTCTTATGATCATCATGACAATTTATTTTTTATTTATATTAAAAAATAATTACTTTAATGTCTTACATTATAGTGATGTAAAATAAAGAAGATATCAAATAAATGACATTAAAACTATTAAAATAAATATACTTCAAGGAAATTAATGTCATAGATTTTTTTTAAATTTTTGTGATTTATTATAATTATTGGTTCTAATTTATACTTTTTTTAATAATTTTTTATAATTCCAAGTAATATAAAGTGTAAACATTGATAATTATGACATTTAGAGGAAAATATATTTTATTAGATGATATAAAATTTATAAAACACAACGATTTAGAATATTGAATAGTATATGGATTAAAATTTCATCAATTACCAATTTATATTACATTTTTTATTTTTTAGTTAATATATTAATCTTCAAGGTTTAAATTAAAAGATATCACGTTTAGAGTAAAAAGGGTAGAATAAGGGTTAGAACAAAAAAGAAAAGGATTAATAGAAATAAAAAATACATGAATAATTCCCATTAGCTGAATTTACTTCCACCCATATTTTTCATTTCTTCAATATAATTTAGTTTGGAAACATTTTTAACAAAAAAAATAATTAATATTAATTTAATATTTTGAGATTTTTCAAAAGTACCCCTTCATTCTCTTATAAAAGCTCACCTCTTCTTATCAATTTCTTAAAACTAAAAACCTATTTTATTTAGATAATATACACCCAAATAACATATTAGAAACCATTAATGCATTATATATCACTCATTTTAGGAAGAAAACTCACCTTAGAGTTATTAAGGATTTAATCACATGATATTGTCCGAAGAAATGGTATCAATTTTAATTAAGTGCTTTTGTTTTTTTGTTCACCCCCTTAATTTTTTATTAAAATTATTAAATAAGAACTATAGTATACACAATAAAATTAGATTTTATTATCTTCATATAGTCATATTAATCTATCTCTAATTTAATCAAATGGGAAAAGAATTAATATTCAGTGGGTATAGCAGAATACCACCTTAGGAACTGATATTATTATTTTTTCATCACAATTTCTCAATAATTTTTCATTAATGTGATAAATTTTTATATATTATATTCATGAAATAATTAAAATTATTAACAATATTATACCATACACTTTATTATCTTTCCCTTGACATAAAAATGATAACGTCGTTCGCGCGTATTTGTGAACTATCACATCCGAAAAGTGAAGCAATTTTTTTCATCACCAAATCAAATAGATTATATATATATATATATTAAAATTATTAATATGATATTATTTATATTATATTAATTATAAAAATTTAAATATATTACTTTCTTTCTTTTCAAAATGATCTTTCAAAAAATGGAACTGTCACCGATGCATACATACGACATACCATCTCAATGATTATAATATAGTAAATTTTTCATAACTTTGAATAATGGTTTTATTTAAAAGTTTAATATATGTATAAAATAGATTATTATTTCAGTATTATTATTCTAGAGAATTTTCAATAATTAACACTTTGACAATTGATATATTTCCATAATTCATTTTTGAATCAAGTATATAATATCATCAAAACGTCCGACATGAACATAAATAATTAAATAATTTCTATAAGATGATAATAAGGGATTTAAGAGAAAAAAATAAAATTAAAAAGTTTCCAAAGAAAGTAATATTATTAATGTATCCTTTTTATTGAGGAAGATAGTGATGGTTCGGGAGGAGCAGACAAAATGTAATGGACTTTCTTTTAAAAAACACTTTTAAATTTACTCTTTGAACTATTTTTTTCAAAATACAAATTGATTGTTTTTTAACATATACGACATTAAAATAGTTTCCTACTTAAATTTAAAATTAATTATTTTATACATCAATTACATGTTTCTGATTATATTTTCAATTAATGGGTTTACATTTTTTAGTGGGATTCTTTTTAAAAATAAAAAGTGACTTCAAATTGTAATGTTATTTTTCATTTACGCATGATTTATTTGCTGTGATTCTGTTATAGTTATTTGTAATTTCTTAAAATTATAGGTGGTTCTATGATAAATCAATGGCAAGTGATCCAGTTATATCTCTCAAATGAAATAGGTAATGAGATGGAGTTTACAGGTAGGTTTTATCCATAGAGATTAAAGGAAAATATGGTGGTGGGTACTCCAAATATACCCATGAGGGTTACTACCTTAGTTTACTAGAAATATATAGTAAATGTAATAGTGATACATAATTAATTCCAAAGGAACATTTATAATTTATTATTTTTAAGGTGTTTTACATGAAACATGTGATTTTATTAGGTAAGTTATTGAGAGTATGTTTTATGGGAGTAAATTATTACACTTTGAAAATATTTTCATAGGTTTATAAATATTCTTGAACTAATGGTTTTTTTGATTCCTTTTTTGTTCCTTAATATGATTTTTCTGCTCAGCCATAGTTTTAAAATGTGTTTCACATGGTTTATGTATGTTTAATATAAATAAGGTAGTCATGATTAATGTTTCAGGGAATTTTTATGAATGATAAATCTTGTTTTCTTTTAAAAAAAATTATATTTAGGAATATATGATATTTTTTTAGCATTATCCACTTTGTAGGAATGTTGGATGTTTTTTATGACTGATTGCATAACACTATATGAATATATTCTTGAAATTATCTAAAATATTAATGAAATTAAATTTGTGAGTAAAAATTAAGATTATATCATGTTTGTGGTTGGGTCCATATGAATACGATACTTAAATATGATGTTTATGTATCTAGTCTCCAAATATACTAAACATTTATACTCCCTTAGTGTGTGTATGAATAATATATTTAATATTCATCAATAATTCTTTGATATATATTTAAAAACAATTATACATTGGTATAGATTTGTTCACCAAATCAATTAAATATATGTTCATAATGGTATAAATAAGGGAATATTATACTTATGTTGTTCCGGTAATTGAAGGATCGAAATGTTATGATTCGTAATATATAAATAAAACATCAATCAATTAATTATTTTAGAGTTTCTATTTTTAGTAATTTATAAATAGATATCATTTTTGTTACATTATAAGTTTTCTATATCAATCATCATGGAATTGATATATTATAAATAGCCAAATAAAAAATGCATCTTTCAAAATTCCATGAATTTATACTACATGATATTTATATTAGTTTATATTATTATCAAACTATTTCTAAAGGTCATATTTTAGATGTCATGGTTTATCATGGGTGTATTACCTCTAATATCACTTGAAAATGTTATAGTGTATCATCCATTTATCTCTTATTTTTACAATAATATTTTCAAAGGATTATATAATTACATAAATACTTAATGTCTATTCATAAATATTATTTTTGGATTCGATAAGTGTTATAATTTACATAGGTATAGTTATTTTGTTAAAAATGGGTTAGAAAATGTTATAAATCCAATTAGAACTTTCTTTTTTCAAATTCATGTATTCAATAAGGGCAATTAATTACTTAAAGAGAGTTCATTTTATGTAAATAATTAGAAATATGTTTTTTAATATATGTATAATGATTTTTATGTAAGGGTATAAGAATATATACTTCCACACATAAAATGGATTAAATTTATAGGAACAATGAAAAGACCCACAAGATCATTGAAATCACTAAGTTGGGTGAAGAATTAGATTATATACACTCATTTATATATTTCAGGATGAGATAATCATCCAATGTTATTATCACGTGTAATTATATTATTCGCCACCTGCACTAAAGCACAAAATTAGAAATAATTGAATATTTAAAAGTTTAACTTTTCCTTATGAATGGTTAATCCTATGAAATATCCTAATTTATCGATGATCATGTGACACACAAGTATCAACGTGTGAGTAAAAATGAGAATAGAATATATTTATGGGTATATTAAACATAATTATGAAATATCTAATGTTTCCATGATTATTACAAAGAAAAAAACATTTTCAAAACAAATTCCATTAATAGAATTGGAAGACAGTATAATTGATTTAGTGTTTCTTCACTTTCTTTATCGTCAAATTTTATATATTACACTTTTATCTTAACATTATTAAAACTTCATAGCCTCTTCTATATCATCATTCTCTCAAGATCATTCATGATTAATTAAATATAAAAAACAATGTTCCTCTAAAAATGTGAACTTTCAATCATAAACAATACCGATATAATATTGCACACCTACTCTCTAATAATGAATTTTCAGAAATAGAATTTCAATTTCTATTCAAAGGAATAACGCAATTTTATAATTTTTCAAACTCTTTTTATTTTTATTTCTTCTTTATCTACTTTTCATACCCATATCTGGGTCACTATAGTTTATTGGAAATATATTTTAGTGTGACCATAAAAATAAAATAAGAATAACTTCTTATTGATCAATAAAAATTATATCATTATCATGTAAAATGTATTCTTACATTATATAAATAATAATAACCCATTTTCGGATGTTTTATCCATGGTCAAACAACTTATACATATTTTTAATAGTAATTTTATTCCAAATATATATTCAAAAAATTCATATTTTTATATAAAAAGATTCTAATATATTCATGATGTCTAAATGCAGTCATAGCTTAGATTTTATATTAGACTATATAAAATTTGTATCCTTACCAATTTTGTATTCTAGAAGACTCAAAGAGACTCAAATATATGAGTAATGTATATAAATTCAAATGAGTATTGTCATGTATAAAAATTAATGTTATATGATGATGTCAAACAGAGTACCTAAATTTATACGAATAAGTCACACATTGTCCACACAGATATATATTAATGTCATATGGGAATACATGGATTTTCCATTTTGATTCATGGATCATAAATTCCATATTTTATCGCAAAATAATATAATTATATTTAATGTTCTCATAGCTGTTCAAAACTATATTAAATTGATTCAAAAAAATTTCTAATAGTCTAAAAATTTATAATTTTTATTATATCCAATTAATCTACATGAATCATTTGATATTGAATAGGATATACATGTGAAAAAATAAAAAATTCAAGAAAAAACCCACTTAAACGCATTTAAAAACATCATCTATTTTATAAATTCACATGATATACAGAACTTATTCATTTAATATACTTACTCCTGGGGACCACAATTCTCTTAATTATAAGTAATCTTCTAAAAACTATTTGGTCTCAACAATTCCCCAAGTTGTAATTTATTTGAAACCCAAGAAACAATAATAACTATTATACTTGAACCTCTTGAAATTCAGACCTCATTAAATATTTATATTCCTAATTTAGAAAAATAGGTTTATGAAACGAGAATATTGATATATAATACTTTTTTATATAAATTTTTTGATTTACCTTAAATTTACATAAACTTGATCCTCATGATTAAACATTATGAATAGATAAAACATGAAAATAAATCTATATCAAAAACTTTTATTCATTAAATATAACATAACCACGTCAAATATATCCTTATATTAGAAAATCTTTCTACAACATCTATAAATGAAAAAAACCCCAGCATACCAATTAACATAATAATTATAATAGTATACACATTTAACAAATTGAAAAGGAATCTTACCTCATTTAGAAATAATTATATAAAAACATTCTCGACCTTAACAGAACACTACCTAAAAGGTTAATAAAATATAAATGGTTTATTCCCTATTTATATCCTCCCCCTAGGGTGTAATTTATGATAGTGATCAAAAATATATTTATGTTTCAATTTATTCTCCCCCATTGAATAAAATAACCAACAAATGATTATTATAGGGGGGATAAATCATTATATATTATTAATTAGTGTAATGTTTCTGAACTAAAAAATATATTTAGACAATGAAAATAATCAATAATCAACAGTTTAGTAAAATTATCCCCCACTTTCTACTTTGTAGAAATAAATTATACCATTAACAGATTTCATTAAATAAGTAAAATCCTGAATCTATATTTACTATCAATGATGTTTGATCATAAATGACTAAGATGATTCACTTATTTATTTATAACAATTTTATAATCATATACAATATTATGTGGAGGTATTAATACAACATTAAGATCCTTCAACCATCTATTTAACCATTGAAATTTTCTTATTGATGGAGTAACAAACACATACTAAGGTTCCGGAGTACTCAATTTTTATTAATCCTACTACTTTTCCATACAGAAAACAAAATTCCCCATGGATTAATACATCATAATATGATCAAATTTTATAAACAAAAAAAAACCATTCCAATCAATATCATTCTAACTAAACTAATTAGGCATACTTGTTTGATAATACTTAAAAAATAATATATTTTTCATTTAATGTACCTTAGTATCTTCTCTATAACACAAAATAAAACCGCATTGCTATCAAATTAATAAATTTATCAATAGGTGAAAGCTAAACATCATTTAGTTTAGAAATTATCAAATATAACAGTCATCAAATCTATTAAAAACCCATCGATCAATATTTATTCCTTTATTTTCATTAGATAACAAGGTTACCATAGTGATTAGGTGGGAAACTATATTTTAATAATTCATTTGAAAACATATTAGAAGTACCATATCATAATTATTTTAATAAATGAAAATATGATCTCTCTTTTGAAAAATTTGAAATCCTAGAATGTAACTCATCTCAATAAGAATATACAATCCATATATCATCTTTATCCCCTTTTTATAAACAACCACATGTTTACCACAAAAAATATCAATTCTATTAATAAAATATAAATGATATAAAATTTCATTAACCTATAATGAAGTGGTTTTTTTCCACTCATCTTCTTCTAAATTATAACTTCTTTAAGAAGGATTCCATCTTATAATACCTATCTATTTGGTATTGTTTTCGATAATGTTGTTTTTTTGATGATTTAGTAAAGTGAGAATTATTTATTTATTAATTAAATACCTTATCTAATTTTAATATTCAATTTCTATTTAAATATTTTTTAATTTTAATATTGGAATTAAATTTTATATTTAGTTGAAGTGTTATAATTTTATTAAACATCTATTTATTTGGTTCATTAAATAAAATATATTTTAATTATATTATATATTTATATTTATTATATGTATTAAATGTTTTATTTTATGTGTTTAGCATAATTATATTATGTTGTAAATATCAATCGTTTAAATTTAATTCATGGTCATTTCATTTAAATTTTTTATCGCATGTATAATTTTAAGTAAACTATATTTAATGGTTGTATTTTCATTTTAATGTGTTAATTAAATTATATTTTTTCATTATTTATCCTTACATTTGTTTCAAATAAAAATTAGTTACCTTTATGTGACTATCTTTTACTATTACATGATTTTTATTATTTCTTTACAGTTATGTAGTAATCTCTTTAACCCTATGAAAGATATCAAGTTTTTTTTATACCTTTACATGATATTTCATATACCATTACGTATGGAGTTTAATATGATATCATTTTTGTTTATAAACTCTTTCTTTTAAATACATTATGATAAAATATGAAACCCTCATGTGTAGATGGTTCATGGAATTTTATGGAAATGAATCCATATAAAATGTTCATAAATAATAATATTTCAATATAAATAATAGGATATTATGAAAAAACGAGATGAAACATTATCTAACTTCACTATACTAATTTTTAAAATGCATTTCTAGTTTCACAAGGATACATTATTTTTCATGAATTTGTGAAGATCCAATGATTATGAATCTACACCAAATTTATTATTCAACATATTCTAGTTTTTTTACTTGGTTTAATTTTTTCTATATAAGTGTATCCCATTCTCTTTTCATACATGGGTATAACTATATTCAAAATGTAGAGTTTGGGCTATACTCACCTGACTAAAAATTCAAGATCACATAGGTTATGTCCTTAAAATAGACTAGGCTTTTCTTATCATGAAAAAGATATGAAAATTATAGTATATCTTGTAATAGAAATATATTTTTCACTTTTAAATGAAAATATATTTATTTATTTTAGTGAGAAAAATCACTCTGTCTAAGTGATAAGGGATTAAAATGTATACATTTTTTCTCTGTTAACCGAACTGAAATAAAAATATTGGTGTTTTTATTAATTATTTATTACCCTTATGGCCTATAAGAACACCTCACACACAATCATATATTATTTTTTTCATTGATAATACATAGATAATATTATAATCTTTTAAAAGTTTAAAAAATGAATATTCAACCCTGATTTATTTTTTCATCGATAAATATGGCCGATTATTGATTTCAGATGTGGTTCCAAAAACGATAATTTATTCTCTATTTTCTTACTGGATATCACAATAATAAGAGATATAATAGAAAATATCATTAAATTTTTGGTTTTTTATGCTTGGTATTTATTATTTTTTACTTTCCTAAAAGATTTCTAGACCTAATTGTTTATTTAATAGACATCTTTTGTTTACTAAAATTGTCAGAAATAGATGTCATATATCCTCTGCCAGAACCTAAAATAAATGTATGTGATTATTAATGTTGGATACATAATATATATATTTTTTAATGAATATTTTTATTGATAATTTTATTTTTATAAGTAAATAATATAATGTTCATAATGTAAAATTGGACATAGTTAATGGAAATGGTCCTACTGATTATGTGATAAATTATAATCCCATTTATTTACTTTATTATTCCATAAATAGAAACATTAATTGTGATATTTTATCTTGAAAATATGATAACTATATTTTTATTAAATTTTATGTTAATCATTATAGAATTGATATGCTATATATAACTAAATAATAAATTCACCTTGAATTATTGCATGTATTTAGAATGCATTCTTTTGAGAATTTATGGGAGATACAAAACCTACTTTGTTTCTGAATTTCATAGTTACACTTAGGTACACATTGAATAATGATGTACTTATTTGGTGGGTAATTCAAAAATTACCAAGGAAGTATCACTCAAACAATGTTGTAATCAACGAAAGGAAGGATTTCACTCAATATTGTACAGTTGAACTGGTAATATCTTCTTATCAAAATAATTTGGGGATTACAATATATTATATTAATGATATGGAATATAGAATTGAGTATCTTTTAAATCATATAATTATATTTACTCAGAGTCTTGTAAGGAAAATACATCATCCTATAGTATTAAAAAGGGAATTGAGTTAAATCATCATTATGAATGTTTTCTTGAATTTTTGAAGAAGGAACATTGTTCAAAAGATAAAATTTCAAAGATATATAAAATGGGATATAAAATTAAGTGTAAGTCCAGTAAAAATAATTATTCAAAATTAACATGATAGGAATATAATAATACATGAACATTAAATCTAATTGTGAAAATTTTAAAAAGTCTTGGGAAGAAAAAAAATACATGTAAGATGTTTAGGTAAGCGTATCATACTTGTTGGATTGTTCTATTTTGTATAAATCATGCACTAACGAATCAAAATATTATAAGAATAAAAGTAAATTTTTCTAAAGGATACACATGATAAGCTTTCCAAATTAATCATTTAAACATGATCAATGCATGGATGTGTTACTAAAATTTCTAATTAGTGGAAAATATTGAGTTGAATTCATCCCTTTTTCATTTATCATTCTTTGAAAGGGAATATTATTAGTTAGTAAAAGGTTTATTTGAAATTAGTAGTTCTATTAGAAAAAATAGTGAAATATTTTATGATCCAAATGGAAAATAAATGGTTGGTTAAAGAGAACAAGGATCATAAAAAATTAGACTTCATGTTATAAATTTAAATACATGTAATGTGTTTAAAAGAATAAAGAGATATTATGAAATGATATTTAAGATGATAAAGATTTTTTGTAAAATTAAGTATAAGGTCAATAAAGAGATTCAAAAAAATTTCATATGAGATTTATAATGATGATAAACAATGTAAGAACCTAAAGGAATAAAATAAAACAACTTTTAAATAAATATTTATAATAAAAAGATAATGTCTATACTAATTTAATGAATTATCCAAAAAGTTAATGTCAAATATTAAAAGGAAATAGATGATTTGAAAAAAAAATTTGTATATATTATTAATTGATAAGAATATTTTGATAATATAATGTTTATTAAAATACCAAAAATGATAAAATATTATTTTTGTTATAATAAGAATATTACTAAGATGTATAATAAAGTGTTTAATATTAATACATTTAGGAAGGGTTCAAATATTACATGTTTTACGTGTCGAATATTTATAAACCATGCTTCATATTTCTCTAGAAAATAGTTAGTATCATTAAGATAAAAAAAATTTACCTTTTGAAAAAAAATTCAATGTTAATAGGTTTTACACTTATAAAACATGGGTTCTTAAATAAATATATTCAAATACAATAAGCCCCAAATCTATTCTATATTACAGGGTATCATTATTTATTTTGGAAACAATGCATTTTCTATATAAATTATATAATATGTAATGTTGGTAAACATTAATGTATTTCATTTCTCTACGGAATGAAGTCATTTTTATATTACTTAATTTCTGTTTACTGGATATGATTAATATATTATTTTCATTGAAATTCTATTTTAAATTCCATGAATATTTTTTAATAGATTCTTCAATTATGTGGGGGGGGGGATATTCCAAACTATTTTTTATGTTTATACACACTAAATATCTGTTATTTCATTAATTTTGAGTGAGTTTTACATTATATGATACATTTTGTAACACGTACAATTCATTGGAGAATTATATTTATAGTACCGGTGGAAAATTTAGTTTTGAATAATGACATAGTTCTATCTAATTTATGAAAAATATTCATTATTATTATATATTAAATAATATTTTCATTTTTCTTATTAGAAGGTGATATTCATTTCAGAAAGGGGGAATAATATTTTAAATGATTATTGGTTCTTTTTTAATATTTTCAAAAATGGGGAGATTGTTTTAGAGTTTTAATTATTTTTTTTTAAATTTAAAAATGGGTTTTATTTTTTGTGTTAATGTTTTGGGATATAAGATTAAATTGTGTTTTCTAATATTTATTAAATATAAAACACACCTCAAGTTATAATTTTATTTCTATTGGAATATTTTTAAATTTTATTATGGGAGTTTAAGGAAAACTTTATTTAATGAATTATATGTTTAATATCAATATCTTTATTGGTTTCATTAAAAAATTTATATTTTAATTATATTACATATATTAAATTTTTAATTGTATTCTATGATTTATTTTTAGAATAAATATATTTATTTTATATTATCACTTTTATTAGTTTATTACATTATCATTTAATTTAACATTTTTATCACATGTATTATTTTAAATACACACTATTTATTGGTGGATAACATAATAAAAGTGATATTTGTTTTATTTAACAATATTTTATTCGGAGATGAGTTTTATAATATTTGACAATTATTCAACTTTTGATATAACCTTACACAAACTATATGGTTTAATCCATACCTTAATGTGATCTGTCTTGTACCCCTATATAAGTATTTTATATTTCAATGTTGTTTTTATATATTGGATGGAATTCAGTTTTAACTTATCATTTGTGAAACTTACTTTTACACATCTTATGATGTACCATTATATGATATACACATTTTCATTATGAAATGATGTAATATATGGGATAAACCTTGTGTGAGTTTTTATTTACCATCACTCAAGTCAACAACATCTCAAAACAGCATATTCTAGGGTTACCCAGGGATAACCTTTAGATATAAGAGATTACCAATATTCATGGATTCTTCTAACCCACTTATGAATCCCTAATCGTATACTTATACAGTGTCTAAAAATATGGGGATAACCTTACATAGTGTATAGTTACCCTTATAGAATGTATATAAAGCTAGATCATTCTTTGTATAGCTTATATAAATTAATTATTACCATTAAACAACATGTTGATTTTTATTTTTTACCTTTATATAACATGTTATTTTAACTTTGGAAAAATATGTTTTTCCCACATTACTCCATTTTCATGAATTCTTTGGTTTATTCAAATGATTTATGTTTTTTAAAAAATCTTGAATTGTTTTATTTATTAAATAAATTCATTTTATTTATATAGAACATATGTGATTTATTTATAAAATTTTCTACTGTGGAAGAAATTGGATTTTTTATATAAGAATGAAGCAATAAAATTAAATATCTAATTTTAGATAGGTACAAAAAAATTAAATTAATTGTAATTTATGTAAATAATTATTTTTAAAATTTTGATACTAAATTATGATTAAAAATTTCAAAAATGATACATAGAGATGGTTCACATAATTTCAATGAAAACATTTCCATTGAAAATTGATCAACTATAAATAATGAACAAGTAAAATCAATAAAAATGATTTTAAATGGATACATTATGTTATAAAATATCTCTCTACTAATTTAATGAGAAATTTTTTATTTCCTTAGTTTTTGTTGTCCTACATCAGTTCATGATGGTCCATTGATCACAACACCACCCCAGCTTCCATTATTGACATCATCCAGTTTTCTAGTTAATTTTATATTATTGTTGGATTCATCTCTAATTCATAGATATTATATGGTAATACCTTCAAAATTAATTCCATTATTTATTCTCACCTGGAGAAAAATCAACACCACATATGTTATATTTCCCCACTCTTGATAGGTTCTATTTGTTCATAGTATACACAATATTTTTCTTGTTCGAGGAGAATTTCAGAATTGTTTGGTTTTTCATGAAACTGGATACATTGGGTTTTTTTAGGGACATGGGATTTTCATTCATATATTTGACATATTAATAGATTAATATTAATTTCATTTTACAAAAACACATATGTGAAAATTGATGGGTTAGTTCATTGGAAACATGGATACCTAAAAAACTGTTTCATAAATGCACTAAATCATATATCACTATGTTTTCCATAACTATAAAAGAAATGATACATATAATAAATAATAGTTTTCTTCATAACATAGGTTATGGATGAATAATAATGTGTCATCTTAGATTCATAGTAAGGGTAAAAAAGGGAGATATCATTGGTCACAAGAACATAACATATTTATAGAGGTACCAGAACATGATAATGACATATTAAAAACATAACCTTTATATTATATATCAAAAGAATTAGAAATTTTCACATGCATGTCACGGGGAATTGACAAAAACAGTAATATTTTTCCTAGTGTAGCAGAGTTGCTGACTAGATTCATCTCTCCTAGGAGCCTTTCAGTTTGGTTTACATATTTCTTCTATATCACCTAAACTATCTATTTTTGTATTTTTTTAATAACTCAAAACAATGACATGTAGAGAAATAATTATAAATTTATACTAATATTCAAGTGTTATCATGAATGAATTTAGGATTTAAGGACTTGGTTTTTCGGTTTACTTAGCGATTCAATCATTATTCTCCTTTATATGTTTGATTCTAGTTTGATAATTCAATCATGAAATATCATGTTTGAAAAACTATTCATTTACAGAATAGAAATATCTTGAATTGAATTTAATTGGGGACTATCACCCAATTGGAGAAATTCCCCTCTCCCAAACATACTACTCATTTATATCACTAATTTATAATAAATAATAAAGAAAATCACAGAACACCTTGAACTCCCCCCAAAGGCCATACCTCAGGGTCAACCTCTCATTTCCGAGAGTAAGAGATAACAGTGGTTGATGGATTAGAGTGTGAGAGAAGAATATAGTTAGTTTATAGATGGATTGAGGAAGTGTAAATAATTTATAATTAATTTAAAAATATTAATATGAATTATAATAATTAATATTAATATTATTATTGTTAAGAAAATAGTTTTTAAAAAATTATAGAGAGAAAATAATTTAGATGTTAAATAATAATATAATATTATAAATAATTTTGATAATAAAAATAATAAAAATAAACATATTTTTAATATTAATACTAATAATAATCATAATAATACTTATAATTAATATAATACAATAGAGAAAAAATGAATTGTGGGATGGATGGAGAAACAGAAATACGTGGATAAATGAAACTAATATTTCTATTAGAATAGAAATATAAGGAAAAACTAAAATGAAATTTAATAAAAATTTTAATTGAGGGGGTAAGATTGGATTAGTAGTGGCTCGTACCCTGGTGGGATCCCTCCAAAGCTGTGGGAATCGAGCTAATGATTTGTGAAGTAGGTGAGAAACTACTTTTATAAGTAGAATTCACCCTCCAGAATCTGTCATGTTTTGGACCCATTAACTGGCCTATTCACGTGTGTAAAATTTCATGAAAGTAGTTAATAAATGTCTTCTCTATTCACCTTCCAAATATATGCTCATGTGGCCACCATATGTATGTGGTAATATTTTTTCATTGAATGATACATTTATTGGCCAAAATTTCATGAAGCTTCCTCAAATGTAAAATGATCAATATACACCTTAATGGATAAAAACCTCCTTGTAATTGAATGGGTGATCTCTCCTGTGAGTTCTCCTCCCTACAAAAGTAGAATAATTTAAATTGGAGGTGTGGAGACCGATTTATACAAACATTATGGTGGGGGGGGGCTATGATGTCCACCCAGAAACCTTTCCATCTTCAATGAATTTTCCTACTATAGATATACGAATGAGATCTAGGTCCTAAAGGGAAAGATGAATAAAATAAAATAATAATTAAAAAAAATTAATTATTTTTTGAATTATATTTTTTATTAAATGTCTGAAATACCCTTGATGTAAAAATCTGTCAAAAATCTTAAATTGTGCACTTTTCACGATTTAAGAAATTTTCATTTTATAATTCATAGTATCCATAATTTGAAAAAATATATTTAAATAAATGGATTTTATTATTTAAAAATTTTAAAGATGTTTTATTATTTGATTAAAAATATGTGCATAAATTTTCTCTGTCAAATACCCCCACACATAAACACTACTTTTCCTCAAGCATAAATCACAACATAGAAATCAGAGAATTCCAATGTTACCAATATTCAAATTCCAATGTAATAAAGTTAAAAAAAATTTCAATGTCAAATAATCCTTTTAAAAATCTACATAATGTATAAATTTAATATCTCATTTTTTAAAGAAACAATTTGTTCAGGTATTTTACATTTCTTTTTTGAAAAATGATAGAAGTTCTCCTCTGATTCATTCAAGCCCATTAGTTCATTATTATTAAACACATCACCACATGATTTAACTCAACATAGAATCATTCCTATCATCTCTCATGATAAAATTCAAGTAGATTTATACTCATATCATGATGACATGCTCCGTATCCAAAGGCTTGTAAATGAACTACTTTCTCCACTTTGTAAAGACAAAATACACATAACATCATGAGGATATGCAATAAAAGATCAAGTGACTCTGAGTCTTAAGGTTGGTAGGATTTGATGCATTAAAAATTAAATATCAAGAAAGAGTCTTATCTCTTAATTAGTATGCATGATATCCAAAACGTTTAATGAAGATATCCACTCAAATGTAGCAACTCCATACATTCCCCAAGACTCAAAATTAATGATATAATTAAATAAAGCATAATGAATGAATTTTGCACCCTCTTGATTCTTTTTCAAATTTTTTTATTTTTTATAAAATTATGATTTGATAAAACCTCACATCTATCACCTAACCACATATAATCAGAAGTTCGTCATTCTGGAAAATTTTGATTTTTGGTTTTCCCAAACCAGAACCCATTTTTATCATTTTTTTGTCATTTTTGTCTTCAATAGGGGAAAACAACATAGGAAATTGGATGATTCCATACCCTTAATAAAATTATCAAAATATTACCCGCATACTTCTTCCATACAATTGATATCATCCCTTTTTCTATTATTTATTTCACCCCCACACTTCTACTTTAAAATATCATTCAAATACAAATAGTAGGGTAGGAATGGATAAAAATGGCATGATGAATGGATCATTCCAATAAAGGTCATTCTTGTCTTTTATGGGCTAAACTAGTATTAATGTAAAGTAGGTATTAAAGTATAAGGGGTTTTCTAAATATTCCTTAATAATTTTAAATTTTTATTTTCATTTTCAAAATTCAACAAGATCCATTAAACATTTTGATAGGAGACATGTACAAAGGTCACTAAAGAAACATTCTTAAGAAAAATAAAAAGTACTTGGTCAAGAAATTCTCTCTGGAATGGGAAATATGATTTGAAAAATCACTAATGTAATGACTAATAATTAAAAATAAATTCACATGAACTTTAGAAATTTAAATAATGAAAGAAGGTATGGAAATTGTATTTACATTAAACAACCAATTCCTTCAAATCATGAGTCATAATTTCAATATCCATTATGCACTTTAAAAATTTAACACATCATTTTACACATTCAATTACATTAACATTGTATTCTAAAACATGGAATCACTAGATTCCTAGGAAACTCGTGTCTCCTAGATAATTAATGTATGAAATAATTCAATAGTGGGAATGTGATTCATATCATTAAAGCTCAAAAAATTAGATTTGGACAAAATTTTAAGGATTTTAAATGTTTTTTAAAAAATGGTCTCCCTTTCTCATGAAGCTAATTCCTTCCCTTTCACTGTCCGAGGATTCCTTCTACCATCATGCTCCAATAAAATAAAAAAACCCAGTTAAGCATAAGGATCATATCATTAAATATCCAAAAGGAAGGAGGGAAGGGTGTACAGGCTAGAATACTTCCTATGAAATGAAATTAAAATATATATTCCTATAAATCCAGTAATGATAAATCATGGTATGAGCAACCAAGTGGGCCAGGGGTTATTAATTCCTCTAGTGGGTAGTAACATATGTCATCCAATGTTTTATAGTTGATTAAGCTTCTTTGATATGAACCACAACATACAGATTTTCCCAAAATGTGTTTCATCCTTGTTCTTAAGGGATTATCCCTGTATAGAGTACACCAGATCCTACCCCTTCACAATTATTTTTAGCTTGCACAGAGGGGGTAGGATGTAGTATGGATCATCCCATTTATTTGTTGATAATTTTGCATCCTCTTCTTCTATGTCCAATGGTTTCTCATGGTATGCTACAGAAAAAGAGTTGTCAATGGGAATGTTAGTGTGTAATTATATTTGATAAAATTAAAACATGATTTATCAATATGAAATTATATCCCATCAATGTATGAAAATTTTGTCATGATTTCATTAGGGAAATAAAATAGAATCTCTTTATTATAATCCTTCAACAAATATTAAATGTGATCTGGTAGCTCCATATGTTCCTCAACATGTGCACATCCAGGTTCTTATTGTTCCTCCAAGGAATAAATGATATTGTCTGATTCTATATAATCAAAACAACGAGGAGTGGTGTAGAATTTAGATTAAATAAAATAAGAATAGATAGATTCAAATAATGTTACAAATCCTAGAGTTGGTTCAGATTAAATATCTACCTCGGTGGTATGTGTCTCTTTGATTAGACTCTCTAAGGAATGGAAGTAGGAAATCTATATACTCTATCTTTAAATCAAATTCCACCACTTGGTAGGTTTCTTCCTTCAGTGGTTCTAGCTATTCTTCTTTGTATTGTATGGAGATAACATAAAATTCCTTATAATTAATCAAGAATTTATCCATTCTTGGTTGATTTCCAAATTGTAACTTAGAAGGTTAGTCTTCCTCCATTACCACCTCTGGTTCTTCAATTTCAATGATACGAGGAGAAATTTATTTTTCCACTTTCATAGGTTCTTCCTCCGGCCCAGGGTTGGATTGCTCCATTAATGCACAAACATAATCAATCACCCTTTTAGCATTTCTCATCTATTGGTTAGTGCATTCTCTATGTTTGTGTCCCTGAGCTATATTAAAATATTCTTCTTGTTGTTTTGTTGTTGTTGTTTCTACCCTTGTGAGTAACTTTACCATGCATAATATTCTTAATTTCAATATATCATAAACGTTTTTATTAGTTTTTTATGAAATTATATGAACTTAATATGTGAAAATATAATAGTTAAGTTCACTAATGATTGGCTCTAAGTAATGTGGCTTGTTTTGACGCACACATATCGTGGGACAAGGAATAAAACCATTATATTTTTCTTAGTGAATAAAAATGGCTGACCAAATTCATCATTCATGAGGATACTTTCTATTTTGTTCACTTATTACTTCTATATCATCTAAACTATCTTTTTTTTTGTTTTATGATTATTCAAAACAATGAAATATATGTAATAATTATAAATATATAAAATGATTACAGTCTAAATATATTGAATTAAGAAGAAAGGACATGGTTTTGTGGTTTAATCAAGGATTCCATTATTATTATCCTTTATATTATTAATACTAGTTTGATACTTCAAACATGAAATCTCAGGTTAGAATCCATATTATTTTCCATAATCGAAATAAGATGAGCCTCATGCCATTGGGAACCATCACCTAATTGAGGATATCAACCTCTACCAAGAATACTTGTAACATCCCAAGTAAGTAATGAATAATAGATATTTTAATCAATGTCTATTAATTAATTAGATATTGTTTTAGAGGCTTAAAAAGAAAATAAATCCTATCTTAAGCATGGAATACACTAATATTTTTAAAAGATCGTTTTACTGCCTTTTAATTGAAAACCTTTTTTAAATCTATCTTTTGAAAATTTTATAATATATGTTTGTCAAAATAAACTTATTCTTTATGATTGGGACATCAAAATTTACATTGTGTGAATTTTTTGTATTTTTCCGATAAAGTTCATTTTTTTAATGAATAGTGAAAATGTGGTATTTTAATTCAAAACCAATTTTTAATATAATTTTTTTATATGAATAGATTATCTTTGGAATTGGTTTTAAAGTTAAATTAGAATATATATTTTTAACATTTAATCCAATGGTGGTCATTGGAATCAATTTCACTTTGAAATTGGGCTTAAACTAGTGTCAATCTTTTGATACTTATTATTTCATAAAAACACTCTATTTGTCATGACAGAAGGAATTAATTATTAAATTAATTCATGTAACTTATATGATTTGAATTTTTTAAAATAGACATCATTTTTTAATTCATAATATCAAATATATCTTAGGGTGAAGTTTGGTATTTTTCTGAAAAACATCAATTTTTGATGAATAGTGGAACAACTAAGTGGTAGTTAAAGAAACTGATTTTTTTGTTTAAATGAAACTTTGCAACTTCTGTGATTTGATTTTAAAAAATCCGACATAAATGGTTTTCATTAAAAAGTCAAATGTGGTTCAATGAGAATAAAATAATTTTTTTGGTGAATAGTAACTTTTAAGTTCTTAATAGCAATTAGAGGTAATTAGTGTAGTTTAAGGTAAAAACAATGTTTTAATAATATGAGATGAGCTTGAAACATGTCCTACCATTATTGGATGTGTCATGGCCGACCACGAAAATCCATGTGTCAACTTGGGGACCCCATGGATCCACTTTGGAAGGGAAATGACATTGATATCTTTTAATTTAATGTTAAAGTAAAAATGTCACAAACATGAGTTATTTTCCAAAAAAAATTTACATGGGGTTATTCAAGTCATATTTTTGACTATAAATAGTCATTGGAAATATAAAACGATTTTATACATCATATTATTTTTTTATAATTTTTATACCATAAATAAATTAAATTATTTATGACACCATGATGATGCAGTGATTACCTCATTAATAAATGATTTAAATAAAATGAAAAGATAATGTAAAATTTAAGACCTACACTTGCCAAAAACCTATTGGTTGGGTATATTTCGAACCATTATCAACTTATCTTAGAATTATATCTGTGTGGGACCTTTTAAATACGAAACTCATTTTAAAATAATGTATCATTTCTTTACTTTCCAAGAGTGCCCCTCCTCTCCTCTTATAAAAGGCCCCCACCTCTACCTCCTTACCCAAATTTCCAAAGCCTTTGGCTTGGCCAAGCCCTACTCATTTTGTCTCTCCACATCCCTCTCTAACTCTTAGAATTATTACTTTGGGCTGAAGTCTTCCCAAGTAATCCTTTTAGCTCAAACTAAAGGGAGTTACCCAATTTTAAGGTAATGTCTTCACATGAGTCCTTTTGTTTTATTTTTCTTCTCCAACCCCCTAAACTCTATTTATTCATTTCTTTTGTGAACAGTCCAGTATCTTCAATATACTAGGATTTTTATATAAGAAATATTCGAGCTACACTTACACAAACCTACATCTAATGGCTAAAGAACATACTGTTTCCGTGGATGGCGAATTTCTGCCTCACGAAACGATGATTGTTCAACCCTCATATAACACCTTTAAAGGTGGCCATTAATATGTAACTATATTTATATATGATATATAATATGTTTATGTTTTACTTAAGCTTCTTTATTTTTCATTTATGGCATACCTTTATGGTTTCCATTATGGGTAAACACGATATCTTTATTTTAGGAAGTGCAGACTACCGCCCCCTCAAAGTGATTTGATTCATTAATGCCATATATGGGACATATAAAGGATGTAATTAATGATTTTATATGTGATATTATACTATAATTATAATATACCATTATATAATTATGATTCCATTTGATAAAATATGAAATAGAAATGAAAGTAGCGTTCATGCGTACGTACGGCTTACCGTCTCCATGAACGGTGCATTTCATTTCTTACCTCTAAACGTTATGTAATATTATAAATGCATGTATATAATGGATATATATGATATATATGATATCTACATCATGATTATAACTCTGGATATAATGGATACAAGAACAACTTGTAATTATAAAGTGTTTATTTTTTACTCAAGTACCAATGATCGTCAAAATAACCATTAATAACATAAATAATTACATAGTGTTCATGAAATGGTAATAAGTGATATTAAAGGAATAATGAACTTGAAAATGGTTCTAAAGAATGTATAAATTAACTCAAGTTTATTATTCAGGACATTAAAGAATGATCGTGTCAAGTCGGACCTGAGGTATGAGACTTTGTCTCAATCTCCTTTCATTGAGGCATATTTTGTATTATACACAACTTTATTTTATATGTTGTATAAACCCCTTTGACTTTTAAGTTTATCCAAAAAGAATCTTGTTTATACGAAGCGTTTTACTAAATGACAAAAGGGAATGTTTTTGTCGTATGTATGCGGCGACAACAACTTCTCCGCCGCCGTGACCATTATTTGAGTTTCGACTTCCTCTACAAGCCATACCTTCTTTTTAAAAGAAAAATAAATACCATGTTTTACTTTTATTTTATTTTGGTATTGAAAATGGTATTCATAATGTTTTTATATCAATGTGTTGTATTGATATCTTGTGATTGAAAGGTCGAAATGTTATGATTCCTTTATGCATGTTTTATGTGATACGATTATGTTGTGGTTCTTGGTCATTGTTATGAAGACGGGTGGTTCCATGATAAAATAAGCGCGGGTGAGCCCGTTATAGCTCTCCAATGCATTTGGTATCATGAAGGAGTCAAACGTTAAGGTTTATCCGAAGTGATTTATGGAATATACTGTGATGGGTATTCCAAAGGTAACTAAGAGGGTTAATCCCAACGTTAGAATGTTATGAATGCCTCAAGTTACATTTATGTCTTATGATTTCTATGATTTATTCATGATTTGATGAGGTATGTTAAAGGGATTATGTTTTATGGGTAAAGTATGATTTCATTCTTATGTATATATGTACCCATATTTCTTTTCCATATTTTTATATCCCTTACTGAGCTTTTTATGCTCATCACAAGTTATTGAAATGTTTTTCACATGTCAAGCGAAATGTACATGATATGATGATAGTTTCCAGGATGTTTCAAGAAGGAATCCTTGTTTTATTTTAAATACATTCCCATTGATGGAAATAATGAATACTATCTTGTATGTAACCACTTTGTTTAAATGTCGAATGTAATGAATGTTTTATGATCTAATTATCTAAAAATATAAACCTGAAAATATTCTCATGGTATAACATTGTAAAAACTCAAGATTAAGTAATGTTTAAGGCTGGGGCCTTATAGTTGGTATCAAAGGTTAGTTTAGATAACTTTAGGAGTTATAATTCTATTAAATGATTATGCAAATTTTTTTATGGTCAAATTGAAATGATATAGCATTTAAAGATTACCATGTTGCTTCATCAAATACATGTTTGTTCAGAATGGTTTTCTGCAGAGGAACCAGGGAAGCAGTGCTAGGAAGGCATACAGAAGGAAATAACCTTCCGAATCAGCATCCTGAGATGGTCGGAATTGGAACTGAACAGTTTGTTACAGTAATGGCTTAGTTGACTCAAACGATAAATGGTGCTGGTATACATGCACGAGATCAGCCAGATCAACCACAGAGGAACATGTCAATGGTGGAACATTTCATGAGGCATCATCCCCCATAATTCAGAGGATCATCTGACCATATGCTAGCTGACGGGTGGATTAATGCACTAGATAAGATTTTCAATGTCATGGGGCGTTCAGACAATCAAAAGGTTAGGCTTTCTATTTACCATTTAGAGGGTGAAGCAGATCAGTGGTGTTAAATGGTTAAAAATATCAGGGACGCTGATGAGATTGATTCTCTCGACTGGGATGAATTTAAAGGTATTTTTCTTGAGAAGAATTTTCTTAGGGCTTTTCGACTTAGGATGGCAAATCAATTCTTGGAATTGAGGCAAGAGGAAGACTCATTGGCTACCTATGAAGAAAGGTTCACTCGATTGGCAAGGTATGCTCCAAATTTTATCCGAGACTTTGATAGTAAAATCAAGTGTTTTTCCTCAGGATTAAAGCCAAAATATCGAAGGGCGTTAGCTTCTTGTGAGTTCAAGAGTTATGAAAAGCTTGTTCGATGTGCTGAGAAGGTGGAAATGGAGTTTTTCGATGATCAACTGTTCTATAACAACCAGCAAAAGAAGAGACCGAGGTGGCAGGAGAAAGGATAGAATTATTCCAAAAGGTCTGATGGTAAGAAAAATAAGTTTTGAGTTTGTGATAAATGTGCTAAAAGGCATGATGTGGAATGTCTTCTGAATTCTGGAAAGTGCTACTGATGCGGTAAGATGGGACATAAGGCTCGTGATTTCACTGAAAACGATTAGGGTGAAGGTAAGAACAAATTTGATTTACAGTTAGTGAAATGTTTTTAGTGCAATGAGATGGGTCACTATGAAAACGAGGGTCTGGCAAAGAGCTCGAGTGTTGGGAAGCAATTAGACTACAAGCAGAAAGGGGTGGTGAAATCCTTTGCAACTACATCAGCAGATGTTGGGCCATCGAATTAAGTAGTATTATAAGTTTAAAAGAAGATTGGTGAATGCTCCAGTTTTGCACTACGTTCCAGGAATGGTGAGTTTGTTATCTACGGTGATGCTTCATTGAAAGGACATGGTTGTGTATTAATGCAGAATGATCAGGTAATTGCTTACGATTCACGACAGTTGAAAACTCATGAGGTAAATTACCCTACACATGATTTGGAATTAGCTGCTGTAGTTTTCTCTTTAAAAATTTGGAGGCATCATTTTTATGGAGTAAAGTGTAAAATATATACTGATCACAGAAGTTTAAAGTATATATTCACTCAGAAATAATTGAACATGAAACAGAGAAGATGGCTAGTATTAATCAAGGATTATGATTGTACAATTCATTACCATCCGGGAAAGGAAAATAAAGTGGCTGATGCTTTGAGTCGAAAATATAAGGCACCAGCCTTAAACCTTACTTAATCTTGAGTTATTACAAGATTGCACATTGAGGATCTTTTCGGGTTTAGAGTTTTAGATAATTAGATCATAAAACTTGCATTACATTCCACCTATAAACAAATTGGTTACATAAAGATAGTATTATTCATTCCCATCAATGGAAACACATTTAAAATAAAACATGGATTATTTCATGACACTTCCTTGACACTATCATCATATCATGTACCTTTCCCTTGACCTGTGAGAAACATTTCAAAAAAACATGGGATGAGCATAAAAATCTCAGTATGGGTTATAAAAACATGGAAAGGAAACATGAGTTCATATATACATAAGAATAAAATCATACTTTGCCCATAAAACATAGGAGTTTTAACATACCTCATAAAATCATGAATAATTCCTAGAAATCATAGGACATAAAGGTAACTTGAGGAATTATTAACATTCTTACGTAGGGAGTAACCCTCTTGGTTACATTTGGAATACCCATCATAGTATATTCCCTAAAATCTCTTCGGAGAAACCTTAACGTTTCACTCCTTCGCATTACCCAATGCATTGGAGAGCTATATCGGGCTCACCCGCCCTTAGTTTATCATGGAACCACCCGTTTTCATAACAATTCCCAAGAAACATAACATAAATGTGTCACATAAAACAAGCATAAAGGAAACATAACATTTCCACATTTCAATCACAAGATATCAATACAACACAAAAAACATTGTTAAAACCATTTTCAATACCATAATAAAAGAAAAGTAAAACATGGTATTTATTTTTCTTTTAAAAAGAAGGTATGGCTTGTAGAGGAAGCCGAAACTCAAATAATGGTCACGGCGGCGGAGAAGTCGTTGTCACCGCATACGTACGACATAAAAATTCCCTTTTTCGTTTAGTAAACACTTCGTATAAAAAAATATTCCTTTTGAATAAATGTAAAAGTCAAAGGGGTTTATACACCGTATAAAGAAAGTTGTGTATAAAATAAAATATGCCTCAATGAAAGGAGATTGAGATGAAGTCCCATACCTCGTATCCGACGTGACCCGACCGTTATTTAATCTCCTGAATAATAAACTTGAGTTAATATCTACTTGCTTATGAATCTTTTTCAAGTTCATTATTCCTTTTATACCATGTTATGAACATCATGTAATCATTTAAGTTAATAGTGTTCATTTTGTCGGTATTTGGTTCTTAAGTCAAAAATAGACTTCTTACACTTACATGTTGTTAATTTGGTCAAAGGTTCATTATATCCAGAATAATATTAATGATTTGGATAACATATATATCATATATATTCATCATATACATGTATTTATAATATTACATCACATTTAGAGGTACGAAATGAAATGCACCGTTCATGGAGACGGTAAGCCGTACGTACGCATGAACGCTACTTCCATTTCTATTTTGTATTTTCTGGAATGGAATCATAATGATATAAGAGTATATTATAATTCCAGTATAATAACATATATAATATCATTAACTTTATCCTTTACACATCCCACATATGGTATTAACGAATCAAATCACTTTCAGGGGGCGGAAGTCCGCACTTCCTAAAATGAAGATATCGTGTTTACCCATAATGGAAACCATAAAGGTATGCCCAAAATGAAAAAAAACAGAAGCTTAAGGAAATCATAAACATATTATATATCATATATAAAAATAGTGACATCATAATGGCCACCTTTAAAGGTGTTAAATGAGTATTGAACAATCATCGTTTCGGGAGGCAGAATTTCGCCATCCACGAAAACCGTATGTTCATTAACCATTTGATGTAGTTTTGTGAGAGTGTAGCTCAAATAAATCTTATAACAACATCCTAGTATTTTGAATATACTGGTGTTGTTACAAAAAAAGTAAATAAAAAGAGTTTAGGGGGTTGGAGAAGCAAAATAAAACAAATGAACATGAGATAATGAATTACCTTTAAAAGTGTAACTCCTTTTGATTTGAGCCTAAAGGCTTCCTCTGAAAGGATTCTACCCAAAGGGAATCCTCTAGGATGAGGAGAGGGATGTGGAGAGAGTAAATGGTCAGTGGTTGGCTGAGCCAAAGGCTTTAGGAGTGTGTGAAATGAGGTAGAGGTGGGGGCCTTTTATAAGAGGAGAGGAGGGGCACTTTTGGAAAGTAAAGAAATAATACTTTATTTGAAAATGTGTTTCGGTTTCAAAAGGTCCCACATTGATATAATTCGTGGATAAGGTGATACGGGTTCGAAATCTACTCATCCAATTGGTTTTGGACATGTGTAGTTCATAGATTTTACATTATCTTTCCATTTTATTTAAATCGTCAAATAATGATGTCATCGCTGCATCATTATTACGTCATAAATAATTTACATTATTTAATGTCTAAAAATTATAAAAAAAACTATGATGTATTACATATTTTTATCTTTCCAATGGCTATTTATAATCAAAAATATGATCTTTATAACCCCATTTAAAAATTGTTTTCGTAAAACATATTATGTTTGTGTCATTTTTACTTTTACATTAAATAAAAAGTAATTTATGTCATTTCCCAACCAAAGTGGATCCATGGGGTCCCCAAGTTGACCCATGGCATGTATTGGTCGGTCATGACACAAACAATGAGGGTAGGACATGTTTCAAGCTCATTTTATTTTATTAAAACATTATTTTTACCTTAAACTACACTAATTACCACTAATCGCAATTAAGAACTTAATAAGTTACTATTCACCAAAAAATTATTATAATCTCATTTAACCACATTTTACTTCTTAATGACAACCATGTATGTTGTATTTTTGAAATTCAAAATACAATGATGGCAAAATTTCATTTAAATGGAAAATCAGTCTTTATAAGTACCACTTAGTGGTTTCACTATTCATCAAAAATTGAAGTTTTTCAGAAAATTACCAAAAATTCACCCTATGCTATATTTTATATTACGAATTCAAAAATGAAGTCTATTTTAAAAAATTCAAAACATATAAGTCACATTAATTAATTTAATAATTAATTCCCGCTGTCAGAGCAAATAGCGTGTTTTTATGAAACAATAACTATCAAAAGATTGACACTAGTTTAAGTCCAATTTCAAAGTGAAATTGATTCCAATGACCACCATTGGATTAAATTGTAAAAATATATTCATATTAAACATTAAGACCAATTCCAAAGATAATCTAATCATATAAATAAATTAGATTAAAAAGCAGTTTTGATGTAAAATGCAGTATTTTTCACTATTCATTAAAAATGAACATTGTCAGAAAAATACCAAAAATTCACACAATGTAAATTTTGATGTCCCAATCATAAAGAATAAGTTTATTTTGACAAAAATAGTTTATAAAATTGTCAAAAGATATATTTAAAAAGGGTTTTCCATCATAAGGCAGTAAAACAATCTTTTAAGAATATTAGTGTATTCCATGCTTAAGATTGGATTTATTTTCATTTTAAGCCTCTAAAACACTATCTTATTCATTAATAGACATAGACAAAAATATATATTATTCATTACTTACTTGGGATGTTACATCCTTCCCCCCTTTAGAAAATTGCGTCCCCGCAATTTATTTTCTTATCGAATAAATGGGGGTACTTATCCCTCATTGCATTTTCAGATTCCCATTTTGCCTCTTCAATCATGTGGTTTTTCCACAAAACCTTTACCTGGTGAATCACCTTATTCCGTAACACATGCTCCCTATGGTCAAGAATATGGACCGGTGGTTCCTCATAAGATAGGTTCTATTCCAGCTGAACTACCTCTGGGCTCAAAACATGAGATGGATCTGGCATATACTTTCTCAACATCGAAACGTGGAAAACATTGTGTACATGAGATAAACTCGGAGGTAAAGCCACTCGGTATGAAACTGATCCAACTCTCTCCAGAATTTCGTATGGTCCAACGAACCTTGGACTCAACTTTCCTTTCTTACCAAAACTCATCACACTTTTCCAAGTAGAAACCTTGAGAAAAACATGATCACCTACCTCGAAAGATAGATCCTTCCTCCAGTTATCCGCATAACTCTTCTGCCTGCTCTGAGCTGTTCTCATGTGTGTCTGAATCAGCTGAACTTTTTCTGCCATCTCTTCTACCAATTCTGGTCCCATCAACTTCCTTTCACCCACTTCATCCCAGAAAGCTGTAGTTCGACACCGCTTCCCATATAATGCCTAAAATGGTCCCATTTGTATGCTGGAATGAAAACCGTTATTATATGAAAATTCAACCAAAGAAAGATGTTGGTCCCAACTTCCCTGATAATCCATAGAACAAGCTCATAGCATATCCTCCAATGTCTGAATTGTTCGTTCTGACTTCCCATCTTATTGAGGATGAAAAGCTATACTAAAATTTAATTCAGTACCCAATGACTTCTGAAGGCCTTTCCAAAAGATAGAAGTAAACCGGGGATCACGATCCGATACAATAGAGAAAGGAACTCCACGTAACCTAACTATTTCTTTAATATACAAACGGGAAAGTTGATCAAGAGAGAATGTATCTCGTATAGCAAGGAAATGAGCAGATTTGGTCAAGCGATCAATAATAACCTAGATTGCATTATTACCACGAGATGTCTTCGGTAATCCAACCACAAAGTCCATGGATATATTCTCCCATTTCCAGTCTGGCATTGGTAAAGGCTAAAGCATCCCTTTCGGTAACTGCCGCTCTACTTTAACCCGTTGACATGTCAAACACTTCAAGGTAAAATCAGCAATGTCTCTTTTCATTCCATCCCACCAGTAATACTCCCGCAGATCTCTATACATCTTAATACTGCCCGGATGAACTGAAAACGGAGAACTATGAGCTTCACATAACAACTCTCTCTTCAACTGTGAATCACAAGGCACACACAATCTCTTCCCAAATCTCAAAACACAATCATTATCAATGTTGAATTCAGGCAACTTACCTTTCTGAACCAGCTCTACCTTTTTCTGCAACTCACTGTCTTGCTTCTGTGCTTGCTTGATTCTATATGATAGAGAAGATCTCACAGATACCTGAAACAAAACAGAAGGACTTCCTGCACCAACAACTTCTATGCCAAAGTTCATCAAATCATTAACCAAAGGATCACGTTCCAAACACAACATTGTTAATGAAGCATTACTTTTTCGACTCAAAGCATCAACCACTTTATTTGCTTTTCCCGGATGGTAATGAATTGTAAAATCATAATCCTTGATCAATTCCAGCCATCTCCTCTATCTCATGTTCAATTATTTCTGAGTGAATATATACTTTAATCTTTTGTGATCAGTATATATTTCACATGTTACTCCATACAGATGATGCTTCCAAATTTTTAGAGAAAAAACAACAGCAGCTAGTTCCAAATCATGTGTAGGGTAATTTACCTCATGATTTTTCAACTGTCGTGAAGCATAAGAAATTACCTGATCATTCTGCATTAGGAAGAAACCAAGTCGTTTCAATGAAGCATCGCTGTAGATGACAAACTCACCATTCCTGGAAGGTAGTGCCAAAACTGGAGCATTCACCAATCTTTTTTTCAATTCCTGAAAACAATCATCACATTCTTTTGTCCAGATAAACTTAACACCCTTCCGAGTTAGCTTAGTCATTGGACTAGATAACCGTGAAAAATTTCTAACAAACCTTCGGTAATAGCCCGCCAAACCATGGACGCTACGAATCTCGGATACATTTGTGGTTCTTGGCCATTCTTCCACAACTTTTTTTTGCAGGATCAACAGTTATTCCATCTTTAGAAACAATGTGACCAAGGAAAGAAATTTGTTGCAACCAAAACTCACACTTTCTGAATTTCCCATAAAATTTATTTTCTTTTAAGGTTTGCAAGATAACCCTTAAATGTCTTTCATGCTCCTCTTTACATTTAGAAAACACCAAAATATCATCAATGAAAACCACCACAAACTTATCCAACAACTCATTGAAAATTCTATTCATTAAGTCCATGAATACAACATGTGCATTGGTTAGCCCAAAAGGCATTACGACAAATTCATAATGGCTATATCTCATACGGAACGCGGTCTTCAGAATGTCTACCTCCTTTACCTTCAGCTGATGGTACCCCGATCACAGGTCAATCATTGAAAAAAACTGAGCTCCCTGGAGCTGATCAAACAAATCATCGATATGAGGCAAATGATATTTGTTCTTAACAGTGATATTATTCAAGGCTCTATAATCAGTGCAAAGTCTCATAGAACCATCATTCTTTTTAACAAATAAAACAGGAGCACCAAATGGTGAAGTGCTAGGTCTAATGAAACCTTTTTCTAATAAATCTTGCAATTGCTCCTTCAAATCTAAAAGTTCAATTTGTTCCATTCGATAAGGGGGTTTTGAAATTGGATTAGCATCAGGAACTAAGTCAATAGTAAACTCAACTTCCCGATCTGTTATTATTCCAGGAAACTCATCAGGAAAAACATCAGGATACTCATTTACCACTGGCACATCATTAATCTGAACAGTTCCTTTATTTTCAATGATGTGTGCAAGGTAAAATTCATTTCCATCTTTTACACGTTTCTCGGCCTCTTGATATGTTATCAAAAGTAAGGGTTCATTCCTGTAAACAAACTGAAAGTCTTTATAAAAAGAAACTTCTTTAGCTCTACAGTCAATCTTAGCATGGTAAATAGAGAGCCAATCCATACCCAGGATAACATCAAACTCTACTAGAGGTAGAACAATAAGGTTTGCAAGTAGGTTATTTCCACAGATAAGGATAGGAAGATTCTTATAAATTCTTTTTGCCTCAACATTTCCCCCAGGTGTTTTTACCAAAAGTTCAGGAGTCATTTCTTGAGATGGTATTCCCATTTTACTAGAAAAGGATTCAGAGATGAAAGAATGTGTAGACCCCGAATCAAACAACACACTGGAATAATCTGAAAAAACAAACAAAGTACCTGATACAACTTCATTTGATGGCCCGACATCTGCTGAAGTAGTTGCAAAGGATTTCACCACCCCTTTATGCTTGTAGTCTAACTGCTTCTCATCACTCAAGCTCTTTTTCGGACACTCGTTTTCATAGTGACCCATCTCATTGCACTTATAACATTTCACTAACTGTAAATCAAATTTGTTCTTACCCTCACCTTGATCCTTTTCAGTGCAATCACGAGCCTTATGTCCCATCTTACCACATCGGTAGCACATTCCAAAATTCAGAAGACATTACCCAGCATGCCTTTTGCCACATTTATCACAAATTGGAAACTTAGTTCTCTTACCATCAGACTTTTTTGAAGAATTCTTACCTTTCTCCTGCCACCTCGGTCTCTTCTTCTGCTGGTTGTTATAGAACACTTGGTCATCGAAAAACTCCATTTCCACCTTCTCAGCACATCGAACAAGATTTTCATAACTTTTAAACTCACAAGAAGCTAATGCCCTGTAACGCCCCGACCCCAGCTACCCAGAGTCGGTGCATTAATTACATAACATTGGCATGATCACAAGAAAGATCAAATCTCGAAAGACCGATTGGTTTAGTAGCCTTGGAAACACTAGATATATTCATAAGTTTTACATTACATCATAAAATGAAAAACTACTACAACAACATAATGTTTCCACAATCCACACTATTAACCCCTCATAAAATCCCTGCAGGTCATTCATAACTTACTTCTTCACATCCTGGGAAAAATAAAACATAGAAAAGGGGTGAGCTCAAATGCCCAATAAGGATAACAATATAGCGGAAACTTTCATAAATAAGAATAAACATTTAAGGAAATGCATTACTAAAACAAAAGCCTTTTAAACTTGAACTTCAACATAAAATGGCAAAGGTAAAAATGAAATAATGCCATTTAGTTACTCACATGGATATTCTACTAATCGAATAATCACATGCAAAAATCAATAACCACTTTCATAATGTTGGAATGCATAATGTCAAAAATTAATTTCATTGTCTAGGCCTCATCCCAAGACCTAGGGGTTACTTCTAACCGGAACCCAACCCGGAGTGCCTCTAATAACCGGACACCAACCCGGAGTGCCTCTAATAACCGGACACCAACCCGGAGTGCCTCTAATAACCGGACACCAACCTGGAGGGCATACTTTTACCAGTCCCTAACCTGGAGGGCTTACTTTAACCAGTCCCCAACCTGGAGGGCTTACTTTTACCGGTCCCCAACCCGGAACATACTTGTTTAGCACATTCATCTGAAGAAAAGTTTGAAATATAACATAAACATTCGGATTAAAACTAGCATACGAAATGTCAATAGTTTCACCATAAACTATGAATGGTATAAAATAGCACATCCACAGCCAAACATATCAAAAAACCTTCAATACAATATAGAAGTTTTGTATTATAATAAATCAACTTCAAATAAGCGTAAAATCTATTAAAGGATGTTGACATAGATGAAATCAAAACACTTTTTAGAGAAATATCTCTTTCTATTTTTGAAATCATTTAAGAGCCATATAAAATAAAACATTTTCTTGAAAATATTCTTGTAAGCTTGTAAGGAAAGCTTTGACGATTTTATAACGGCGGAAAATAACCGCACCCGCCGTATAAGTTAAAAAAAACATTCTTATCTTAATTCTGTCGAAAAGGTTAAAAAGGACCTTGTTTTGAAAACGACGGAAAGATTCCTTTATAAACCTCTTACAAAAAGTCAAACAAGGGTATAAATGAATTTAACCCATATTCTTGTAAATAATAAATATGTTTTGAAATACATTTCGAAGAAACATGGATGTGGATGATAAAGAAATCCCAGTAGATTATTACGTATAAACAACCTCGAATAATGAAGAGATTGTGAAATAACCCTTACCTTGTAATTTTCCTTGGTTGGGGTAGGTTAACCTCCTGTATAATGGTGAAATAATTGTCATTAAATTATACAAGAATCATATACATTAATATGATATCATATATGATCTTTTAACATTGCTTTATTAATAATATCATAGTATTATCGTCGTTTCGGGTGATAATCGATTCGTTCTTCTTAAATGTTTGGTTACGTAAGACATGTTTGTAATGGATAGATTATATCTTATTCATAATCAGAATGATATTTAGTCCTTAAACATCATTTTTAAATCATCAAATGATAATTATACTTGAATGGTTACGATGGAGAATGAATCTCATCGCGTTCGTGGAGACGGTAGTCCGTACGTACGCACGAGCGACAATATCATTCTTTTGATATTAAAATAATATATAAATGAATGGTATATCATATATACAGAATCATTAACATGTTATATTTATTATTTACATGAGTTAAACATCATTATTATACTCATCCAAATAATATTATATTGAATAACAATTACACCACGACGTGGAGACGGTAAGCCGTACGTACGCACGTATGGTGACATGTTATTCAAAGGGTGGATAGAATACTGAATATGGTTGTACCATACTTATAATAACATCACAGTATATGTGAGATACTGGAGTTATTATTTTAGAATGGTAAGAACAAAGGAAGAAGAAGTGGAAGAAGAAATGAACTTAGAAAAGGGTGGTGAAATCATTACCTCTTCTTCAGGTTCTTCCTTTTGATTTGATCAAAAGGGATCCTTAGGTTGGCTTTCTGATCAAAATAAGGCCTCTAGGTTGTAGTGAGGGATTCTGGGAGATTATGTGGGCAGAGTTTGGCCGAACCAAAAGGCTTTGAAGGTGTGAAGAAATGAGAAGGAGGAGTGCCCTTTTATAAGAGGGGTGAGGGGCACCTTTGGAAAAGCTAGAAATATTAATTTATAATAAATTCATATTCGGTTTCCAAAGGCTCCAAAGTTGACTATTCAAAGTATGAGGTGGGGAGAGGTCGAAAACAACTCATCCAATAGAATTTAGACAGGTTTGGGTACTTATATTAACCTTATCTTTAAGTATTAACTCTAAGTTAATTAGTTTCACTTTTACAATGTCTCTTTGTATTTTTATATAATATGGTTAATAAACTTACTATATACATCCAAGCGACCCCCAAGTGGTCCATTAATGATGAACCTATCATGATATAAGTCTCTTGGCCGAACCTTAGATTTTTAGGAATTTAATATCAATTAATAATATAATATTTGTTTTAAGAACTCTTTTATGTCAATTTTGACACTATTCAATAGTTGATTTTTGTTAAACTCATAACAGATTAATTACTTCGAAAAAAGTCAATTAAATCAATCCTAATATATCATATTACCCTAGAAAATTAGTTTAATTCATTAAAAGTTTCATATTATATTTATTTGGGTATTTATAATATCAATTATTTTAATTTTGCACTATTATAGTAATTACTGCATCATCATTGTGTCATAAATAAAATAAATTATTTAATATCTAAAAATTATAAATAAAATATCATTATGTCGGAAATCGTTTTATCTTTCTAATGAATATTTATAATCTAAAATCCAACATATATAACCCTATGTAACAATTTTTTTTCTAAAAGATATATGCTTGTGTCATTTTTGTATTCATTTTGACTTAATTAAAATAAAGTGTCATTATCACTTACAAGTGGATCCATGGGGTCCCAAAATTGACACAAAGATTCCCATGGTCGACCATTTATCAACCAATAGGGTTAAGACACGTTTTAGGGTAATTTAGTATTATTATAATATTATTTTTTTAACCCTTATTTACCGGATTTACCCTTAACCATGGTAAATAAAATATTTACCGCAGTAATTATTCAAAATGTCTAAAAATAAAAGTTACCTATTTACACAATTTGAAAATCCTGATTCCAAATATGGAATCCATTTTCCTAAATTCTAAACACAGAAGTGGCAGAAATTAATTTAAAATTAATTCCCGCTGTCAAAACAAAAAGCGTGTTTTTAAGAGATAATAACTATCAAAAGATTGACACTTGTTTATGTTCGGTATAATTGTAATATTATGTCCAATGACCAACATTATATTAAATAGTAAAAATATATTCTAAATATACTTTAAAACCACTCAAATTCATAATTTATCACTATTAATTATTTTGATTAAAAAAGTTGTTTTTAATTAAAATTTAGTAATTTTCACTATTCATCAAAATATGAAAGTTATCCGAAAAGTACCAAAATTTCACCTTAGGCTAAATTTGATATTCCGAATCCAAAAATGAAGTCCATTTTAAAATATAAAATATATATAACTTCAAAAAGTAGGTATTACTATTCATAACAGCTAGTTTGATTGGTTTCGGTGTGTTAGAACTCGAAGTTGCGTACAACACACGCTACTGTTTTATTCAAAGGAAAGCGTACCGTGGAAGCTTGGGATGTTTCATTTTAAATTTTTTTGATGTCTCCATTTAGTCAAAAAGTTTAAAATATTGTATTTAAAAAGGTTTCACTATCAAAAGTTGATAAAAGTGCAATACTGAAAATGAATCTGTTCTTGCATTATGACTAAAAAACTCATAATATGGATTCTAAAATTATAAGGATTATATAAAGTTTAAAATTTAGTTAATAATATTCATAACCTCTTTTGAATGGCTTTTTCCTTTGGTAATTAATGGTGTGATTGAACCCGGTGTTGCGTGTAGTGCAAGTTATTGAATTATTTTAAAGAAATAACACACTATGAAATCTTGGGGTGTTACATTCTCCCCTCCTTCAATAAATTGCGTCCTCGCAATTTGAAATTGTTCTTCGAAAATAAAAGGTTGAAAATAGAAAATATATTTGTGGGAAAACCCACATCGGAAATTGGGTTACTAAAATTTAGTCTTAATATGAGGAAAAGATAAATGAAAGGGTCACCACCAAATTATGATCTCGATTAGGAGAACATTGGTGGAATTTAGAGACATATAATTGGAGGAAAAATGTAAATATTTATAGGTATTGATTGAGGTCATCAATCACAAACAAGTGTAAAATTGAGGTCCTTAAATTCATCAATCTATGATGATTTGAAATACCATCGGTTCAACAAAACATAGGGTATTAGGATAACACATTTTTGATGTTTCAAAATATCTTAGTTGAAATCCCACATCGAAAAATGAATTAATGAGGACTCTATTTAAAATAAAGAGTCGAAAGTATGAAGATTACCGAAAATAACACATACTAGGGTTCCATGAATGAAAATATGGATATGGAGGAGAAATATAACCATCAATTATCTGATGGAGAGTGGTAGAGAACATGGCTATGAAAAGGCCAACAATCCCAAAGCCATAAATTAGTGATGATTTAAGGTACCATCTAGGAAAACATTTTTGTTCTAAGTTCCTTTTATTAATGTTGAGGAATTTATTTATGAGATTGGCTAAGATCATAAGGAGATATACTTACTTTATAATTATAGTTTTATCCTTTAATAAATTTCTACCACAAACTCATCTTTCACTCTAAAAGATAATAGAATGTAAAAAAAATTCTATTTACACTATTCGTATAGGGTTCCAAAATAAACGAATTTATAATTCATCTACCAGATATTTTAAAAAAACTACATTATTTAATCCAGGACATCTCTTGGGCCAGTGGTAGGTGATACACCCTTGTCGCCCTTCGGTTGCGGGTTCAAGTTTCGCAGCCTTGCCGGACGCGACGGGTTGTCGCCCGACCTCCGGGTTGTCCTTTTATGGCAATCCAAAATAATCCAAACTAAAACTATCCAAAATACTTCTATCCAAACTCACAGTCCAACATTTATAAGGAAGGTAAACATAATATAGATCCTTTTTACCCCGTAATAGCATATGAATACCTTCATCATGTATTCTTTTAATACACTGAAACATCCTGAATTACCATATTCCTTATTGATTACATTCATGCTCCCTTATTCCATATAGAATGCTGGATATACTTCATTAATCCAAAAATGTTTTAAACCCCAACAATGATGGAATATACAAATTAATAATCAGTTCCAAGGTAGTCAAGAATATCCAATATAATTTATCAAAAACAATCATGTATTATTCCAAAATCACTACCTCGGTATCAGAACTATATTATGGTTTATCATTCTCTCAACCATATATTTTTCAAAAATTTATCCTTCTATTGAGTCACTTTTCTTTGTTCCACAAAATCTCAAGTCCTTAATGAAATAGTACTGCAGTACAATCCTTATATACTCCATAATTATTATAACAAGTACATTGTTGATACAACACTCAATTGACATAATCAACATAAGAACTCTAATCATTCCTCTTCATCTGTGGTAGTATCATAACTTGATTATTATCCAATAGCATCATTTGCGTCATAGACTGATGACTGGGACATAGGTTCGCGTAGTGTCCAAACTCCTTGCAAATGAAGCATTGTACATTTGAAACCATTTTCTTACCCTTGCAGTCACGTACTTTGTGCCCTTTTCCTCCGCACTTATAACAAACTCCCATTCCTTTCAGGCAAGTTCCAGGGTGTTTCTTTCCACAGTTACCACATATTGGAAAATTCTTCTTTTCCCTCTTCCCATTATCCATATTTCTCTCTTCCATCCTTTTCTTCTCTTGCTTCCCTTCAAAGCCATAGGACTCAGTAAACTCTTTACTTCTCTTATCAATACATGATATTATTTCTTCATATGATGATAATACATGGGAGACTATTTCTCTTATAAATTCTAGCTTAAGACCATGAAAGATATGATCCTTCCTTCTCTTTGGATCATGTTCATTTCTGGAGTTCTCATTCCTTCTACTGGGCGCCATTTCTAAACAATGGTATAAACTAGATCAGTTTATGAATCAAAATACATAATCCCATACTTATAAAACACCTAACATAAATTGAACTATTTATGGATATAATCCATAATCATAAGAATGTTTTCTTTGAGGAAGTATATACTCATAATCCCTTCAAAATGATTTGTAAAGAAAATGAGAGTTATCCTAAGCATATCCCCCAGGAGTGTCGTAACCAAGAGTGCAGCAAGGCCCGTTGTCGTGCACCAGTTCCCGTTCGAGTCTAGCTCAAAGCAGTGTTTTCGGGTTTTACCCCTAGGTACATCTGTGCCAGAGCCGCCTCTACCTGCTCGTATCCAGACAGGGATGTATTGCTCGGAAAACTCACAAAATCTCTACAATACCAAAATTCTAGGAAGTTCTTCTATACTAATCCTCAAAGTTCATCTTAAATCTACGTGCCCTAATCATAGTTTATCTAAATCTAGCTTCCAAGGTTTGTACTAAACTTCCTCTGATACCAACTGTAACGCCCCGACCCCAGCTACCCAGAGTCGGTGCATTAATTACATAACATTGGCATGATCACAAGAAAGATCAAATCTCGAAAGACCGATTGGTTTAGTAGCCTTGGAAACACTAGATATATTCATAAGTTTTACATTACATCATAAAATGAAAAACTACTACAACAACATAATGTTTCCACAATCCACACTATTAACCCCTCATAAAATCCCTGCAGGTCATTCATAACTTACTTCTTCACATCCTGGGAAAAATAAAACATAGAAAAGGGGTGAGCTCAAATGCCCAATAAGGATAACAATATAGCGGAAACTTTCATAAATAAGAATAAACATTTAAGGAAATGCATTACTAAAACAAAAGCCTTTTAAACTTGAACTTCAACATAAAATGGCAAAGGTAAAAATGAAATAATGCCATTTAGTTACTCACATGGATATTCTACTAATCGAATAATCACATGCAAAAATCAATAACCACTTTCATAATGTTGGAATGCATAATGTCAAACATTAATTTCATTGTCTAGGCCTCATCCCAAGACCTAGGGGTTACTTCTAACCGGAACCCAACCCGGAGTGCCTCTAATAACCGGACACCAACCCGGAGTGCCTCTAATAACCGGACACCAACCCGGAGTGCCTCTAATAACCGGACACCAACCTGGAGGGCATACTTTTACCAGTCCCTAACCTGGAGGGCTTACTTTAACCAGTCCCCAACCTGGAGGGCTTACTTTTACCGGTCCCCAACCCGGAACATACTTGTTTAGCACATTCATCTGAAGAAAAGTTTGAAATATAACATAAACATTCGGATTAAAACTAGCATACGAAATGTCAATAGTTTCACCATAAACTATGAATGGTATAAAATAGCACATCCACAGCCAAACATATCACAAAACCTTCAATACAATATAGAAGTTTTGTATTATAATAAATCAACTTCAAATAAGCGTAAAATCTATTAAAGGATGTTGACATAGATGAAATCAAAACACTTTTTAGAGAAATATCTCTTTCTATTTTTGAAATCATTTAAGATCCATATAAAATAAAACATTTTCTTGAAAATATTCTTGTAAGCTTGTAAGGAAAGCTTTGACGATTTTATAACGGCGGAAAATAACCGCACCCGCCGTATAAGTTAAAAAAAACATTCTTATCTTAATTCTGTCGAAAAGGTTAAAAAGGACCTTGTTTTGAAAACGACGGAAAGATTCCTTTATAAACCTCTTACAAAAAGTCAAACAAGGGTATAAATGAATTTAACCCATATTCTTGTAAATAATAAATATGTTTTGAAATACATTTCGAAGAAACATGGATGTGGATGATAAAGAAATCCCAGTAGATTATTACGTATAAACAACCTCGAATAATGAAGAGATTGTGAAATAACCCTTACCTTGTACTTTTCCTTGGTTGGGGTAGGTTAACCTCCTGTATAATGGTGAAATAATTGTTATTAAATTATACAAGAATCATATACATTAATATGATATCATATATGATCTTTTAACATTGCTTTATTAATAATATCTTAGTATTATCGTCGTTTCGGGTGATAATCGATTCGTTCTTCTTAAATGTTTGGTTACGTAAGACATGTTTGTAATGGATAGATTATATATTATTCATAATCAGAATGATATTTAGTCCTTAAACATCATTTTTAAATCATCAAATGATAATTATACTTGAATGGTTACGATGGAGAATGAATCTCATCGCGTTCGTGGAGACGGTAGTCCGTACGTACGCACGAGCGACAATATCATTCTTTTGATATTAAAATAATATATAAATGAATGGTATATCATATATACATAATCATTAACATGTTATATTTATTATTTACATGAGTTAAACATCATTATTATACTCATCCAAATAATATTATATTGAATAACAATTACACCACGACGAGGAGACGGTAAGCCGTACGTACGCACGTATGGTGACATGTTATTCAAAGGGTGGATAGAATACTGAATATGGTTGTACCATACTTATAATAACATCACAGTATATGTGAGATACTGGAGTTATTATTTTAGAATGGTAAGAACAAAGGAAGAATAAGTGGAAGAAGAAATGAACTTAGAAAAGGGTGGTGAAATCATTACCTCTTCTTCAGGTTCTTCCTTTTGATTTGATCAAAAGGGCTCCTTAGGTTGGCTTTATGATCAAAATAAGGCCTCTAGGTTGTAGTGAGGGATGTTGGGAGATTATTTGGGCAGAGTTTGGCCGAACCAAAAGGCTTTGAAGGTGTGAAGAAATGAGAAGGAGGAGTGCCCTTTTATAAGAGGGGTGAGGGGCACCTTTGGAAAAGCTAGAAATATTAATTTATAATAAATTCATATTCGGTTTCCAAAGGCTCCAAAGTTGACTATTCAAAGTATGAGGTGGGGATAGGTAGAACACAACTCATCCAATATAATTTAGACAGGTTTGGGTACTTATATTAACCTTATCTTTAAGTATTAACTCTAAGTTAATTAGTTTCACTTTTACAATGTCTCTTTTTATTTTTATATAATATGGTTAATAAACTTACTATATACATCCAAGCGACCCCCAAGTGGTCCATTAATGATGAACCTATCATGATATAAGTCTCTTGGCCGAACCTTAGATTTTTAGGAATTTAATATCAATTAATAATATAATATTTGTTTTAAGAACTCTTTTATGTCAATTTTGACACTATTCAATAGTTGATTTTTGTTAAACTCATAACAGATTAATTACTTCTAAAAAATTCAATTAAATCAATCCTAATATATCTTATTATCCTAGAAAATTAGTTTAATTCATTAAAAGTTTCATATTATATTTATTTGGGTATTTATAATATCAATTATTTTAATTTTTCACTATTATAGTAATTACTGCATCATCATTGTGTCATAAATAAAATAAATTATTTAATGTCTAAAAATTATAAATAAAATATAATTATGTCTGAAATAGTTTTATCTTTCTAATGAATATTTATAATCTAAAATCCAACATATATAACCCTATGTAACAATTGTTTTTCTAAAAGATATATGCTTGTGTCATTTTTGTATTCATTTTGACTTAATTAAAATAAAGTGTCATTATCACTTACAAGTGGATCCATGGGGTCCCAAAATTGACACAAAGATGACCATGGTCGACCATTTATCAACCAATAGGGTTAAGACACGTTTTAGGGTAATTTAGTATTATTATAATATTATTTTTTTAACCCTTATTTACCGGATTTACCCTTAACCATGGTAAATAAAATATTTACCGCAGTAATTATTCAAAATGTCTAAAAATAAAAGTTACCTATTTACACAATTTGAACATCCTGATTCCAAATATGGAATCCATTTTCCTAAATTCTAAACACAGAAGAGGTAGAAATTAATTTAAAATTAATTCCCGCTGTCAAAACAAAAAGCGTGTTTTTAAGAGATAATAACTATCAAAAGATTGACACTTGTTTATGTTCGGTATAATTGTAATATTATGTCCAATGACCAACATTATATTAAATAGTAAAAATATATTCTAAATATACTTTAAAACCACTCAAATTCATAATTTATCACTATTAATTATTTTGATTAAAAAAGTTGTTTTTAATTAAAATTTAGTAATTTTCACTATTCATCAAAATATGAAAGTTATCCGAAAAGTACCAAAATTTCACCTTAGGCTAAATTTGATATTCCGAATCCAAAAATGAAGTCCATTTTAAAATATAAAATTTATATAACTTCAAAAAGTAGGTATTACTATTCATAACAGCTAGTTTGATTGGTTTCGGTGTGTTAGAACTCGAAGTTGCGTACAACACACGCTACTGTTTTAATCAAAGGAAAGCGTACCGTGGAAGCTTGGGATGTTTCATTTTAAATTTTTTTGATGTCTCCATTTAGTCAAAAAGTTTAAAATATTGTATTTAAAAAGGTTTCACTATCAAAAGTTGATAAAAGTGCAATACTGAAAATGAATCTATTCTTGCATTATGACTAAGAAACTCATAATATGGATTCTAAAATTATAAGGATTATATAAAGTTTAAAATTTAGTTAATAATATTCATAACCTCTTTTGAATGGCTTTTTCCTTTGGTAATTAATGGTGTGATTGAACCCGGTGTTGCGTGTAGTGCAAGTTATTGAATTATTTTGAAGAAATAACACACTATGAAATCTTGGGGTGTTACATGCCCTTCGATATTTGGGCTTTATTCCTGAGTAAAAATGATTGATTTTACTATCAAGGTCTCAGATAAAATTTAGAGCATACCTTGCCAATCGAGTGAACCTTTCTTCATAGGCAGCCACTGAGTCTTCCTCTTGCCTCAATTCCAAGAATTTTTTTTCCATCCTAAGTCGAACAGCCTTAGGAAAATACTTCTCAAGAAACATACCTTTGAATTCATCCCAGTCAAGAGCATCAATCTCATCGGCGTCCCTGATATTTTTAACCATAGACCACCACTAATCTGCTTCACCCTCCAAACGGTAAATAGCAAGTCTAACCTTTTGATTGTCTGAACACCCCATGACATCAAAAATCTTCTCCAGTGCTTTAATCCACCCTTCAGCTAGCACAGGGTCAGATGATCCTCTGAATAATGGTTCATGTTGCCTCATGAAATGTTCCACCACTGACATGTTCCTCTGCGGTTGATCTGGCTGATCTCGTGCCTGGATACCACCACCATTTATAGCCTGAGTCAACTGTGCCATTGCTGCAACAAACTGTTCAGTTCCAATTCCGACCATTTCTGGATGCTGACTCGGAAGGTTATTTCCTTCTGTATTCCTTCCTAGCACTGCTTCCCTGTTTCCTCTACAGAAAACCATTCTGAACAAACATGTCTTAGATGAAGCAACATGGTAATCTTCAATGCTATATCATTTCAAAAAAATATTTTTGGATAATCATTTAATAGAATTCTAACTCCTAAAGTTATCTAAACTGACCTTTGATACCAACTATAAGGCCCCAGCCTTAAACCGTACTTAATCATGAGTTATTACAAGATTACACATTGAGGATCTTTTCGGGTTTAGAGTTTTAGAGAATTAGATCATAAAACTTGCATTACATTCCACATATAAACAAAGTGGTTACATTAAGATAGTATTCTTCATTCCCATCAATGGAAACACATTTAAAATAAAACATGGATTATTTCTTGACACTTCCTTAACACTATCATCATATCATGTACCTTTCCCTTGACCTGTGAAAAACATTTCAAAAATACTTGGGATGAGCATAAAAATCTCAGTATGGGTTATAAAAACATGGAAAGGAAACATGAGTTCATATATACATAAGAATGAAATCATACTTTACCCATAAAACATAGGCACTTTAACATACCTCATAAAATCATGAATAAATCATAGAAATCATAAGACATAAAGGTAACTTGAGGCATTTATAACATTCTTACGTAGGGAGTAACCCTCTTGGTTACGTTTGGAATACCCATCACAGTATATTCCCTAAAATATCTTCGGAGAAACCTTAATGTTTCACTCCTTCGCGTTACCCAATGCATTGGAGAGCTATATCGGGCTCACCAGCCCTTATTTTATCACGGAACCACCCGTTTTCATAACAATGCCCAAGAACCATAACATAAATGTGTCACATAAAACAAGCATAAAGGAAAACATAAAATTTCCACATTTCAATCACAAGATATCAATACAACACAAAAAAACATTGTGAAAACCATTTTCAATACCAAAATAAAAGAAATGTAAAACATGGTATTTATTTTTCTCTTAAAAAGAAGGTATGGCTTGTAGAGGAAGCCGAAACTCAAATAACGGTCACGACGGCGGAGAAGACGTTGTCGCCGCATACGTATGACAAAAACATTCCCTCTTTTCGTTTAGTAAATGCTTCATATAAAAAAGATTCCTTTTGAATAAACGTAAATGTCAAATCGGTTTATACACCGTATAAAGAAAGTTGTGTATAAAATAAAATATGCCTCAATGAAAGGAGATTGGGACGAAGTCCCATACCTCATATCCGACTTGACCCGACCATTCTTTAATCTACTGAATAATAAACTTGAGTTAATCTTTACTAGCTTGTGAATATTTTTCAAGTTCATTATTCCTTTTATACTATGTTATGAACATCATGTAATCATTTAAGTTAATAATGTTCATTTTGTCGGTATTTGGTTCTTAAGTCAAAAATAGACTTCTTACACTTACATGTTGTTAATTTGGTAAAAGGTTCATTATATCCAGAATGATATTAATGATTTGGATAAAATATATGTCATATATATTCATCATATACATGTATTTATAATATTACATCACATTTAGAGGTAAGGAATGAAATGCACCGTTCATGGAGACGGTAAGCCGTACGTACGCATGCACGCTACTTCCATTTATATTTCATATTTTCTGGAATGGAATCATAATGATATAAGAGTATATTATAATTACAGTATAATAACATATATAATATCATTAACTTTATCCTTTACAGATCCCACATATGGTATTAACGAATCAAATCACTTTCAGGGGGCGGTAGTCCGCACTTCCTAAAATGAAGATATCGTGTTTACCCATAATGGAAACCATAAAGGTATGCCCAAAATGAAAAAAACAGAAGATTAAGGAAAACATAAACATATTATATATCATATATAAATATAGTTACATCATAATGTCCAACTTTTAAGGTGTTAAATGAGTATTGAACAATCATCTTTTCGGGAGGCATAATTTCCCCATACACAGAAACCGTATGTTCTTTAACCATTTGATGTAGTTGTGTGAGAGTGTAGCTAAAATAAATCTTATAAAAAAATCCTAGTATATTGGATATACTGGTGTTGTTACAAAATAAGTAAATAAAAAGAGTTTAGGGGGTTGGAGAAGCAAAATAAAACAAATGAACATGAGAGAATGAATTACCTTTAAAAGTGTAACTCCTTTTGATTTGAGCCTAAAGGCATCCATTTAAATGATTCTGCCCAAAGGGAATCCTCTAGGATGAGTAGAGGGATGTGGAGAGAGTAAATGGGCAGGGTTTGGCCGAGCCAAAGGCTTGAGGAGTGTGTGAAATGAGGTAGAGGTGGGGGCCTCTTATAAGAGGAGAGGAGGGGCACTTTTGGAAAGTAAATAAATATTAATTTATTTGATACTGTGTTTCGGTTTTAAAAGGTCCCACATTGATATCATTCGTGGATAAGGTGATAAGGGTTCTAAATCCACTCATAAAATTGGTTTTGGACATGTGTAGTTCATTGATTTTACATTATCTTTCCATTTTATTTAAATCGTCAAATAATGATGTCATCGCTGCATCATTATTACGTCATAAATAATTTAATTTATTTAATGTCTAAAAATTATAAAAGAAATACTATGATGTAGGAAATCTTTTTATCTTTCCAATTACTATTTATAATCAAAAATCTGATCTTTTTAGCCCCATGTAAAAATTGTTTTTGTAAAACATATTATGTTTGTGTCATTTTTACTTTTACATTAAATAAAAAGTAATTTATGTCATTTCCCAACCAAAGTGGATCCATGAGGTCCCCAAGTTGAACCATGGCTTGTCTTGGTCGTCCATGACACAAACAATGAGGTTAGGACATGTGTCAAGCTAATTTTATTTTATTAATGCATTATTTTTACCTTAAACTACAGTAATTACCACTAATCGCGATTAAGAACTTAATAAGTTACTATTCACCAAAAATTATTATAATCTCATTGAACCACATTTTACTTCTTAACGACAACTATTTATGTCGGATTTTTGAAATTCAAAACACAATGATGGCAAAATTTCAATTAAATGGAAAATCAGTTTTTATAAGTACCACTTAGTGGTTTCACTATTCATGCAAAATTGAAGTTTTTTAGAAAATTACCAAAAATTCACCCTAAGCTATATTTGATATTAAGAATTCAAAAATGAAGTCTATTTTACAAAATTCAAAACATATAAGTAACATTAATTAATTTAATAATTAATTCCCGCTGTCAGAGCAAATAGCGTGTTTTTATGAAACAATAAGTATCAAAAGATTAACACTTGTTTAAGTCCAATTTCAAAGTGAAATTGTTTCCAATGACCACCATTGGATTAAATGGTAAAAATATATTCATATTACACATTAAGACAAATTCAAAATATAGTCTATTCATATAAATAAATTAGATTAAAAATCAGTTTTGATGTAAAATGCAGTAATTTTCACTATTAATTAAAAAAATGAACATTGTCAGAAAAATACCAAAAATTCACAAAAAGTAAATTTTGATGTCCCAATCATAAATAATAAGTTTATTTTGACAAACATAGTTTATAAAATTGGAAAATGATAGATTTAAAACGGGTTTTCCATCATAAGGCAGTAAAACAATCTTTTAAGAATATTAGTGTATTCCAGGCTTAAGAATAGATTTATTTTCATTTTAAGCCTCTAAAACACTATATTAATCATTAATAGACATAGATAAAAATATATATTATTCATTACTTACTTGGGATGTTACATAAAAATTAATGCTTAATTTACAATTGTGCGTTTGGAACATGAACCTTTGGTTAAGGATTTGATGAACTTTGGCATAGAAGTTGTTGGTGCAGGATGTCCTTCTGTTTTGTTTCAGGTATCAGTGAAATCTTCTCTAGAAGACAAAATCATGCATTCATAGAAGCAAGAGAGTGAGTTTCACAAAAAGGTAGATCTAGTTCATAAGGGTAAGTTGCCTGAATTCATCAAGGATAATGATTGTGTTCTGAGATTTGGGAAGAGATTGTGTATTCCTTGTGATTAACAGTTGAAGAGAGATTTGTTATGTGATTCTCATAATTCTCCGTTTTCAGTTCATCCTGGAAGTACTAAGATGTACAGAGATCTGCGAGAGTATTACTGGTGGGGTGGAATGAAAAGAGATATTGCTGATTTTACAGTGAAGTGTTTGACATGTCCACAGGTTAAAGCATAGCGGCAGTTACCGAAAGAGATGCTTCAGCCTTTACCAGTACCAGAATGGAAATGGGAGAATATATCCATGGACTTCGTTGTGGGATTTCTGAAGACACCTCGTAGTAAAAATGAAATATGGGTTATTGTTGATCGCTTGACTAAATCAGCTCATTTCCATTCTATACAAGATACTTTTTCCCTAGATCAAATTTCCCATTTGTATCTTAAAGTGATAGTTAGGTTACATTGATTTCCTATCTCGATTGTATCTGACCGTGATCTCAGGTTCACTTCTATCTTTTGGAAAGGCCTTCAAAAGTCGTTGGGTACTGAATTAAATTTTACTATTGCTTTTCATCCCCAATCAGATGGGCAGTCAGAACGAACTATTCAGACTTTGGAAGATATGCTACTTGCTTGTTCGCTGGAGTATCAGGGAAGTTGGCACCAACATCTTTCTTTGGTTGAGTTTTCATATAATAACAGTTTTTATTCTAGTATACAGATGGCACCGTTTGAGACATTATATGGGAAGCGGTTTTGAACAACAACTTTTTGGGATGAAGTGGGTGAAATAAAGTTGATGGGACCCGAATTTGTGGAAGAGTTGGAAGAAAAAGTTCAGTTGATACAGAAACACATGAGAACAGCTCAGAGCAGTCAGAAGTGTTATGTAGACAATAGGAGGAAGGATCTCTCTTTTGAGGTAGGTGATCATGTTTTTCTCAAAGTATCACCATGGAAATGTGTGATGCGATTGGGTATGAAAGGAAAGCTATGTCCAAGGTTCATTGGACCATATGAAATTATGGAGTGAGTTGGATCAGTTGCATACCGAGTGGCTTTACCTCCGAGTTTATCTCATGTACACAATGTTTTTCATGTTTCGATGCTGAGAAAGTACATGCCAGATCCATCTCATATTTTGAGTCCATAGGTAGTTCAGCTGGAAGAGAACCTATCTTATGAGGAACAACAGGTCCAGATTCTTGACCACATTGATCAAGTGTTACGGAATAAGGTGATTCATCAAATAAAGGTTTTGTGGAAAAACCACATGATTGAAGAGGCAACATGGGAATCTGAAAATGAAATGAGGGATAAATACCCCCACTTATTCGATAAGTAAATAAATTACAGGGACCTAATTTTGTAAAGGGGGGAAGGATGTAACATCCCAAATAAGTAATGAATAATAGATATTTTTATCTATGTCTATTAATGAATTAGATAGTGTTTTAGAGGCTTAAAATGAAAATAAATCCAATCATAAGCATGGAATACACTAATATTTTTAAAAGACCATTTTACTGCCTTTTTATGGAAAACCATTTTTAAATCTATCTTTTGACAATATTATAAGTTATTTTTTTCAAAATAAACTTAGTCTTTTTTATTGGGACATCATAATTTACTTTGTGTGAATTTTTTGTATTTTTCTGATAAACTTCATTTTTTAATGAATAGTAAAAAATGTTGTATTTTATTTCAAAACCTCTTTATAATATAATTTATTTATATGATTAGATTATATTTTTAATTGTTTTTAATGTGAAATTAGAATATATTTTTACCATTTAGTCCAATTTTGTTCATTGAATAAAATTTCACTTTGAAATTGGACTTAAACTAGTGTCAATCTTTTGATACTTATTGTTTCATAATAACACGCTATTTGTCATGATAGCAGGAATTAATTATTAAATTAATTAATTTAACTTATATGATTTTAATTTTGTAAAATATACATCATTTTTGGATTCAGAATATCAAATATAGCTTAGGATGAAGTTTTGGTATTTTTCTGAAAAACATCAATTTTTGATGAATAGTGAAACCAATTAGTGGTAGTTAAAGAAACTGATTTTTTCGTTTAAATGAAACTCTTCAACTTCTGTGATATGATTTTCAATAATCCGACATACATAGATGTCATTAATAAGTAAAATGTGGTTTAATGAGAATAAAATAATTTTTTGGTGAAAAGTAACTTTTAAGTTCTTAATCGCGATTAGAGGTAATTAGTGTAGTTTAAGGTAAAAATAATGTTTTAATAATATGAGATGAGCCGGACACATGTCCTACCTTTATTGGATGTGTCATGGAAAACCAATACAATCCATGGGTCAACTTGGGGACCCCATGGAGCCACTTTTGAGGGAAAATGACATTAATATCTTTTAATTTAATGTTAAAGTAAAAATGTCACAAACATGAGTTATTTTACTAAAATAATTTGTACATGGTGTTATTCAAGTCATAATTTTGACTATAAATTTTCATTGGAAATATAAAAATATTTCCTACATCAGTGTATTTTTTTTATAATTTTTAGACTTTAAATAAATTAAATTATTTATGACACTATGATGATGAAGCGATTACCTCATTAATAAATGATTTAAATAAAATGAAATGATAATGTAACATCTAAGACCTACACTTGTCATAAACATATTGGTTGGGTATATTTAGAACCATTATCACCTTATCCTCTAATTATATCAATGTGGAACCTTTTAAATCCGAAAATCATTTTAAAATAAAGTATCATTTCTTTACTTTCCAAGAGTGCCCCTCCTCTCCTCTTATAAAAGGTCCCCACCTCTACCTCCTTACCCACACATCCAAAGCCTTTGGCTTTGGCAAACCCTGCCGATATTGTCTCTACACATCCCTCTATAACTATTAGAAGCCTCACAATGGGCAGAAGTCTTCCCAAGGAAGCCTTTGAGCTCAAACCAAAGGGAGTTACCCGATTTAAAGGTAATGTCGTCACTTGAGTCCTTTTGTTTTATTTTGTTTCTCCAACCCCAAAAACTCTTTTTATTCATTTCTTTTGTAACAAATCTAGTATCTCCAATATACTAGGATGTTTTTATAATAAATATTCGAGATAAACTTACACACACCTACATATAACGGTTAAAGAACATACTGTTTCCATGGATGGCGAATTTCTGCCTCACGAAACGATGATTGTTCAACACTCATATAACAACTTCAAATGTGGCCATTAAGATGTCACTATATTTATATATGATATATAATATGTTTATGTTTTACTTAAGATTCTGTATTTTTCATTTATGTCATACCTTTATGGTTTCCATTATGGGTAAACATGATATCTTCATTTTAGGAAGTGCGAACTACCGCCCCCTCAAAGTGATTTTATTCGTTAATTCCATATGTGGGACGTATAAAGGATATAATTAATGATTTTTATATGATATTATACTGGAAATATAATATACCATTATATAATTATGATTCCATTTCATAAAATATGAAATAGAAATGAAAGTAGCGTTCATGCGTACGTACGGCTTACCGTCTCCATGAACGGTGCATTTCATTTCTTACCTCTAAACGTTATGTAATATTATAAATGCAAGTATATACTAGATATATATGATATATATGATATCAACATCATGAGTATAACTTTGGATATAATGGATACATGAAAAACTTGTAATTATAAAGAGTTTATTTTTGACTCAAGTACCAATGATCGTTAAAATGACCGTTAATAACATAAATAATTACATAGTGTTCATGACATGGTGATAAGTGATATAAAAGGAATAATGAACTTGAAAAAGGTTCTTAAGCAAGTAGAAATTAACTCAAGTTTATTATTCAGGAGGATAAAGAACGATTGAGTCTAGTCGGACCCGAGGTATGGGACTTCGTCTCAATCTCCTTTCATTGAGGCATATTTCATTTTATACACAACAATCTTTTATATGGTGTATAAACCCCTTTGACTTTTATGTTTATCCAAAAGGAATATTTTTTATACGAAGAGTTTTACTAAATGAAAAAAGGGAATGTTTTTGTCCTACGTATGCGGCGACAATGACTTCTCCGCCGCCGTGACCATTATTTGAGTTTTGTCTTCCTCTACAAGGCATACCTACTTTTTAAAAGAATAATAAATACCATGTTTTACTTTTCTTTTATTTTGGTATTGAAAATGGTTTTCATATTGTTTTTATATCAATGTGTTGTATTTATATCTTGTGATTGAATGGTGGAAATGTTATGTTTCCTTTATGCATGTTTTAGGTGATACGATTATGTTGTGGTTCTTGGGCATTGTTATGAAGACAGGTGGTTCCGTGATAAAATAAGGGCAGGTGAGCCCGTTATAGCTCTGCAATGCAATGGGTAACGCGAAGGAGTAAAACATTAAGGTTTCTCCAAAGAGATTTAGGGAATATACTGTGATGGTTATTCCAAACGTAACCAAGAGGTTTACTCCCTTCGTAAGAATGTTATGAATGTCTCATGTTACCTTTGTGTCTTATGATTTCTATGATTTATTCATGACTAGATGTGGTATGTTAATGAGATTATGTTTTATGGGTAAAGTATGATTTCATTCTTATGTATATATGTACCCATGTTTCTTTTCCATATTTTTATATACCTTACTGATCTTTTTATGCTCATCCCATGTTTTTGAAATGTTTATCACAGGTCAAGGGAAAGGTACATGATATGATGATAGTGTCAAGGAAGTGTCAAGAATGAATCCATGTTTTATTTTAAATATGTTTCCATTGAAGGGAAAAATGAATACTATCTTTTATGTTACTACTTTGTTTAAATGTGGAATGTAATGCATGTTTTATGATCAAATTTTCTAAAACTCTAAACCGGAAAAGATCCTCATGGTGTAATATTCTAATAACTCAATATTATGTAATGTTTAAGGCTGGGGCCTTATAATACTAGTGAAGTATACAAAAATTTTACAATAAACTTTAAGAAAAATTCAAGAAACCATTGACCTCCCCCCGGGCCAAGCCTCGAGATAGGCCTCTCATTTTTTAGAGTAAGAGCTCACAACTGTGGATGGATTGAAGTGGAAGAGATAAAACAAGATATAGGAGATAGGGAGAGAAAATAATAAATAATATATTATGATTGTTAAAATAATAATAATACTACTATTAATTAATAATAATATTAGTATAACTGTGAAAATAGTTTTTGAAAAAGGATAAGGATAAAATAAAATAGATTTAATATAAGAATGTGAGATTATAAATAATTTGGATAATAATATTAATAATAATAATATAATTATTAATTTTAATTTTAATTTTAATAATAATGATAATAATACTAACAAGTAATATAAGATAATTGAGAAAAAAATAATTGTTGGATGGATAGAGAAACAGAAATAAATGGATTAATGAAACTAAAATTTATATTATAATTAAAAACTAAGACAAAACAATAATGAATATAATATAAATTGAATAAATGCGGGTAAGAGAGGAGAATCATTGGCTCGTACCATGGTGGGATCCTTGTTTGGAAGTGGGTGTCAAACTGATGATTAGTGAAGGAGGTGATAACTTCCATTTATAGGCAGAATTCATCTTGAATAAGTTGTCATTTTTTGACCCATTAATTGGATGATTCATGAGTGGACCATTTGATGAAATTTTTTAATATATTTTTTCGTTTTTCAGCCTACAATGTTCATTACATTTGGCCACCAGATGTATCCTTTTTGATTCTTTTCATTGAATAATATGTTTTCTTTCCGAAATTTCAAATACACTTTTTTCAAATGTATAATGATCAATAGCTATTTTAATTGATGAAGAAATCCATTTATTTTAATTCATTAACGAGCCTATGAGTCGTACTTGTTATCCATGTAGAATTAACTAAATTGGAGTTGTGGAGACAGAGTTTTGTATCTGTTATGGTAGTGGGGTCCGCACTATCTTCCTGGAAAAGTTTCTCACATTAATGAATTTTTAGGGATACTATACTATTTAATAAGCCCTAGGTACTAAATATAAAGGTTAATAAAATAAAATAATAATTCTATAATAGAATCATTAAATTTTGAAATATAGTTTTTATGAAATGACCAAAAAAACCGTAATGTAAAAATCTATCAAAAAGTCAGAATTATGTACTTTTCCCACATTACTAAATTTTCATTGTATAATTTAAAATACCCATTATTTTAACAAACAATTTAATTCATGGTGTTTATCATTAGAATAATTTTAAAAAAATATTCATTATTTGATTAAAAATATGCAAATAAATTTGCTCTCTCAAACATGGAATAAACAATGGCAGTTCATAAGACATGAATCATAAATGAATAAAATAATAAAATCCATGAAATAATAACATTGTTTTAAGACAATGATTTATGTAAGACACATAATAATATAAATTCATTTACTTGGAATACAACTCAATTTCCCAATATGATCATAGTGGGGTGGGTTCACGCCCCAAAATATCATATTACACAATGTTCACTCCTAATAAAATTATAATGGTAATATAACCTTACTGGACTATGTTTACTCCGCATTACAGTCATATTTATCACATAATATACCAATCCAAAAAGAATAAATTTTATGAAGATATATGTCCCACCAATCTCATAATGTTAATCATAGATCTAGGTGCAAAAAAGATATTCCGAAATTAAATATATAAACACCCATAAAATAGAAATGGTTTTTATAAAAATTTCATCCAATAATAACCCATATAAAATAATTGGGTTTTAAAATCATTTCATCAATTCATCCTAGAATAAACAATTAAAATGTTATAGATTTTATACAAATAACAATTAGTAATCAAATGGGGTTCAAAAGAATATGATCATCATAATCATAAACTATATATATAAAAAATAATTATTGGATGATTTCATCATATACAGATTATAACAGTAGTATATTCTAGTATTATTATTGTTGATGAATCAAAACAATATTAAAAGTTCATTAAGAAATTAAATTATAAAAAAAATGTAATGTCTTAGACCCCTCCAATCCATTATGTTATGGGAAACATGTGTTTGAGTTATTTTAGGAGTTTAGGGAGACTCATTTAAACACTTTTCAAAATTCTTAGTCTTCTAATTTTACCTATGGTGGATCACCGTAGAGATATCTCTCTAGAGGTGGCTAACTAGTGGTGGTTCACTTGCAGTGGATCACATGTGGTGGCTCGGTGGCAATGGCTCACTAACAGTGGCTTGCTGGAAGATTCTTGTTGTAGGTTACTCCCTAGTGGTATCTCACTAGTGACTACTCACCATTGGTCACTCGTCCAATGGTTTCATACCTCTAAGTGATTCAATGATAGTGGTGGTGATTCATCTGAAGATTACCCATCCCGCGGTGTCTCATTGTATAGTGACTCACTAACGGTGACTGAGATTTCTTCTAGTAATCAATCTTCTAGTGGTTCCTTGTTTAATAGTTGCTCATGAGTGGTGTGTCATTGAGTGTTTCCTCAACTAATGATACCTCATGAACAATGTTTCTTACTTCACACAATTTTCCCTTTTTTGTCTTATTTTACATAAAATATTTTTCAAGCCTTAATTGAAATGATTTAAGGATAACTCAAATCCCAAAAATCCTATATTTAAATATTTTGGGTTCCGGGGGATTTTGTTTGGCCAATTCATGTTATCTTCACTCTATCTTCCTTTAATGAAACATTGAAAATGTGTATAAACTCGTTAATCAATTTAAATCTTTCCAAAGTTTAGACACATATCCACCTTGTTATTCATTATTTATATCTCTTTGTATGATATTACACAAAAACATCCACCCATAGTAATCAAGTAAGAGGTTATAGATTTAGTTGTATGTTTTCAATAATTTCTCCTTACTGTATGTGCGTCTCTGCTTTTTTTCAACCAGGAAGATCTGATCACCATTTCATCATTGTAGGTTATCCTTTATAATTCTAAATCGTATATCTTGTGGGGTGGGTGTATGAATGTTTCCATTTTGAATATAGTTTAATTGAAATAAATAAATATAATCTAACATGTTTAATATCAATATGTTGGGGCTTCTAAAATTTACGTATGTTCATACTATGTTTTGTTTATTTTGATACTGTGATTTATATAATCTTACTACTGAATGAAAATCAAGGTAATTGGGGTTACTAATTTGTTCAAATAAAGGATTATCAGTAATTCCTTGTATCATGATAAAAGATTATATGTGAGAATTATGAACCATGTATATTTGGATTATAAATTGATTCCATGGGATTATATTGTTTTATTATAACACTTAAATTAACAAGTTGGTATTTGAGAAGGGATACCCTGTTAAATCTTAATGATGTTTTTATTGCTTCTTATGATTATGTGGTCATGGGAACTACTGTGCTATGTGGGTTGGTTTTTTTGATATGGATATCTGGGCATGATATGATTGTGATGTAAAGATTCAAAACCGGTTGTGTTGGGATATATTTCTTGGTGTGGTTGTCAGTTGTGGTTTTTTTGGTTAGAATTGCGGTTTTTGTAGGATTACCATGAAGATGAAAATAGTGGTTTTATGGGTGTTTCTACATTGCTAAAATGTAGAAATTTTCACCCCAAAAATAAAGGCCATGGTTATCTTTCTTTAATGTGATGTGAGCTAATTTACCATGGATAGTTTTGTGTTTCATAGTTTCTTGTGAAATGATGGAATAGAAAAATAATTGTTTAATAATTATTATGATGTTTGGGGTTGATTGGTGGATGAAATTGGTGTGGTCTAATTAATTGGATTGAAATGAGAAATGAGATTTATGTCTTGATGTGTGTGTTGTTTTGAATATTGAGGTAGTAACAAAAGGTGAATGTTTTGTGATATTGATGGTTTTTTGAGAACCCATAGGTGGTGCGTGAGTGTTTGGTATTAATTATATATATATTTTATTTCCCTGTGTTTTATATATAAGAATTATACCAAATTTGAGTACTACATTCCAAACACTCCCCTAGTCATGGGAAGGGTGTATTTTGAATCATTTCAATGGGAGGTTGGATGGTTGGCCACCCACTCTCCCATGCTCCCTCTTCATGGTGATGATAGCCCATGTTTCATCAATAAAGATGTTCTAGTCTAAGTGTGTGTAGATGAGGTGGTTTATATCCCTAGTTTCTCCTAGATGTGTTGTGGTGTGCATTCCCAGGTGTCATTGGGATGAAACTGGAATGTTGTGAGGCATATATGTGTACGAGGGGATGTGTTGTGGGGCTCAGGTTTGTGTGGGAGAGATATGTAGTGAGGCCCAAATGTGTGTGGGGCAGGATGTGATGTGGTACATTCAGAATAGGTGGGATCTCAAGGATGTTTTCCCATAGGGATTGAGAGTTGATAATCAATTTGAAAGCGGTATGATGTATCATATCATTGATGAGATTTATATTATATTACATGGAATACATTACATGGTGTGTATGACAAGGTGATGTGAGGTTTGGATAGTATACATTTTTAGGTGTTGTTTGGTGCTTCTGTTTTCTCAGACGGACCATAGTATGCTCATTTGACATGTGCAAGAGAGAATTTGTTTTTCCTATTAAGTATACATGTATGCTCATCCTATGTATATAAAACTATTTTAAAGTTCCCATGAGGATTTTATAGACCATTTTAGAGATTTCTAGCTAGGATTCTTTATTGTTTTTATGATTCTTTCAAGAATTACTTTTTCTTATTTACTTTAGAGACTTATTTTTTGTCAATTCTATTTTATACATGCATTGTAATTGTTTTAGTATTCATTCATATATGTGATGGATTTTATGTGGATGATTCATATTTTCTATCAGTCTTATTTCATAAAAAGGTCAACTCCTCATATAGAGTGTGAATCGTACACCCTTTGTGATGGTCACCAACATGGGTCCTACTGGAGGAGGGACTCGACAATCATTATCTCCCATTATTCATTTTCATCCCAAGAGTGGAGTATTTTTAGGGAGCAGTCATGGAAATATGTTATTAATGTCTAAATCAATTATTTTAAACCTTAAATGATCAAGCATATTATATAAAACATAATGTTTTAAAATAAATATATAAAATTGTAAATTATGATTCTAATAATTTTTTGGTCATCACAATGGGAAATATCATTCATGTCTTAAATAGTAAAACAAATATTCATTTACAATTTTTTTTTTAAATTTAAATGTACCTAATTTTTAAAATGTTACTATTTGACTCATTTAAAACCATTTTTAAAATATTACAAATTGATACAAATAACATTTAAAATTAGTTTATAATAGTAAAAATGTTCTCAAAAACATTTATAGAAAACATGTACATGGAAGAAAAAATATATTCCCCCGATGGGATAATCAATGACGATTTTTCTAAAAGAGTCCTTATTTTGACATCTAATGTATGTAAATAGATGAAAATGAAATTAAAACAGGTATTATTTTAAAATATGTATAGGATAATAAAAATTATGTGTTTCATGAGATATAGATCCTAATATTTCAAAATCAGAAACGTGATAATATTAATTCAAGAAAAATAATGTTATTGTAAAAAAAAATTCCACTACATTAGTAAATTTGCAATCATAATTACAATAAATTAAAAAAATTAAATTTATCGATCGCTTCTCGCATATAAGGCCTTCGGTGGACAACTTTGAAAGATTTGTATTCGGTTCTGGGGACTTGTAGGATATAGAAATGGTATGATTGCTTGACTCCAAAAATATTATGATACGATTCACCTATGAGGAAGATTTAATTAAAGATCGGTCGTGCACTCCATGCAACTACAAAGGCATCCATTTCTATCTATTCAGATGGAACTATGACTTTCATATGAAGCGAGCCTCGCCTTCAGTAGCGATTTGGGAAAGATTCCTTAATCTCCCTCTTCCGTTTCAAAATCCTTCATTTATTAGTACGCTTCGAAACCTAGTGGGTAGATACCTATGTTCTGATAGCCCAACCACATCCGTCTGTCATCTGGTTAATCCATGTATTTGTGTGGATGTAGATGCTTCAAAAGTGCCTACCGATTTTGTTTGGTTAACAGTCTGTGAAGAATTACGATGTAGAACAGAAGTCATTTATGAATCACGGTTTGAATTTTGTTCTGCCTACAAGTAAATGGGTCACTCAATGAAGGTCATCAAGAGTGGGTTTTGGAAGACAGATAAATTTAAGGGCGTGAGTATGGTTGTTAGTGGCAATCCAGAGAAGATCACGGTGAATGGCCCATCAGGTTAGGGGAATGTTGGTATGGAGTCTGTATTGGAATCAACCAAAGTTGGGCAATGTGGTTCGGGGAATCCATGGGTTTCATATTTCTTCATTCATTTGAGAAAGGACCTAAGTGACCGTCGTTCACTAGTTCAAATGGGGTTGGTGGCGGAGACAACTGAGAGTGGCTTGGACCCTCCGCTTGAGGCCTCCCTTGGGGGTAGTGGGAACAACCCAGATGGGGTACTGGTAAAGGTGGATTATTATAAAACTCTATAAATCCTTTATTATTTAGAGGTGGTGTGATTCTGGAAGGATAGTAGTGATAGTGGTCAGGTAGTGACTTTTAATCCCAATACAGGTTGCATGGCCCTGGAACAAGATGCAGGGGGTGAGACCTTGTGCAGGACAAGTCAGGTGGAAGGCCCTATGCTAGGTAATAATTTTGAGCTTCTGTCCTATGATGATCCGGTCCAGGTCTCTATAGATTTGGAACAAATATCCCTGGATTATTCGGAGGTGAATGGGTCTAGTGAGGAATATTATAGCTCATATGCAGGTGACATAGAGGATGGGACTCAGGGTAGTAGGAATCCAACTTACGGAGATGAAAAAGCAAGAGGGGAAATCGTAAAGTAATGAAAGACTACTCATATTTACATTTACCTAGGGAGACCATATTTATGAAGATGATGAAGTCCAAGAAGATGAAAAATGTCACCGACCTCTCCATATTGGCTTGCCAACATCGGAGGTCTGATGTTATGATTGAAAACCATTTGGAACTACTTTTGAGCTCGGAAGAGATTGTGGATGAATCTGTTCTGACAATTAATGCTACTACTATAGAGGCTGAAAGAATGATGAAAAGGATTTTAAGGGTTCCTGTTAATGAGGATCAGTGCAACTAGATTGATATAAATGATCTCATCAAAATACTAGGATTCAACAACGAGATAATCAGTATAGAGGAGTACATGCAGTCTTGGGAAAAGATGGCTTTTTAGTTCGAACATCTCTTGAAGAGGGAATCATACACTCAGGTGAACACTATCTCTTGGAAATTACCTAGCGAGACTAAAAATGGTAGGATGCACTTTTATTTTAATGTATTGGTAACTTCATTTTGTGATGGAACTTATGGTTTTTCACTTTTTCCTTAAAAGTGTTTGATAATAAAAAAAATTATTGAGTAGAAGGATATGGAAGATTATTAACAAATGGTGAAATATATTATTGAGGAGAATTTTAAAGTCTTTTTTTCATAACTGGCACTAAATATTATTTAAATGTTTTTTTGGAATAAGGTTTTTACAAAACTGCAACCACAAATAGACATCAATGTCATTTTTGGCATCAATTTTTATTGAAACTCACTCCAAAAAGTATAAAAAATAATTTTAGGTATTATTTTATAAAAAAAATATAATTAAATAAATTGTTAACTATATTTTATATCATTTCCTAGTCATTTATTTGACTGTTCATGGAGTGAAAATAGAGTTCCAGATCAAAAGTTTTGATCATTATATTTTTTCAATTATATGACATTTAAAATCATTTTTTTCATTACCTAAAATTAAAAGCATATTTTTGACCTAAATTTGTAAATAAATAAATATAACAAATAATTAAAAAGATTTTTTAAATTTAGTAACATTTGATTTCACTGGTCATGGAGATAAAACAATGTTACTCATCAAAAGTTACGACCTTCGAATGTTGGACTTCCCTGATAAGTTCAACATTCGACATCAATAACATTTAATCTATAACTACATTTAGATCCATGACTAGTCACATATAATTTTAGGAAATTATTTAAAAGATAGTAAAATTTTTTGAAAATAAAATTAAGGTGGATATTTTAAAAACCTATGCCAATTTTTTTTTTAAAAAAATTATGTGATTGTTTCTTTTAAAATCGATGAAAGAACTTATATCAATGGGTATTTTTTTCTTCTGTTTTGTAAAAAATCCATGCCAAAAAACAAATTTAATTTCTTTTTATCACATTTTAAAAAAAAGTTCCAAAAATAAACCACAATTTTGTAGGATCAGAATTTGAATTCTTTATACAGCATGCGGTTCAATTTCCAAAATACCCCTATATTTTGAAACATCATCATTGAAATTAATTTCATTTACTATATATATATATCCATTTTTTATTTATTTCAACATTTTCAACCAATTATATTAAATAAATTGTTCAACCAGATTTCTAGCAATGATTTTAACTTGGTATCTATTCTAATCATTTAATCTCATTATTATTATATTCTTTTATTACTAAACATCTCAATAATATTCCATATAATGATGATTTATTCATCTGATTCACATAAAAATATATTACCTCTTGATGTGATTTACCATAAATGGAGAAAAATTCAGTCTTGGTCACTATTATAATTATCGCATGAGTTCTATACTAAAAAATTATATTACGATAAAATGAAATTCATTTTTATTGAAAATATTAAAAAATTGAAATATTTATATGCCATATGTTTATTTTATATCTATTTTTGTATAAACATTTCATTCATTTGTATCATATTTTCATTGAAATGAGTTTCCTATATCAATAATTTTATATTTTTATCTTCAGACATGCATAACTATTGATCTGTCAATCATTTTTTAGCTGCATGATAAGTAAAATCAAAAAATACAAAATGATCTAAAAAATAATAATTCTTAAAAAATATATATTGGTGATGGTTATAAATTTTTTTTCCCTATAATACTTTTTCATAAAATTTCTCATAGTATTATTCAAAAACCATTGCCTGAAATGATATCCATCGGTATTTTTGGCGTCAGGTTTTTAAAAATCAAGCACCAGAAATCAAATTTATAATCCTTTTGGAGGGTGTTATAAAAACAGATATCAAATGATCAATTTTTTTACGTCATCATCTTCAAATATGGGTAAAAATATTTTTAAAGTTAACAAACATTATCATTAAATACCATTTTCTAATTTTTTTCTTTCGATAGGATATATGTGTGAATGAAAAAAAAAATTAATTTTCTTGACTGTATGAATGATAAAAGGGTAGAAAATTTATCAACTTCAGAGAATCATTATTCATTCATATATATCTCTTTATATCCATTAATAATATCATTATTATCATCCATGTTATAATAAAAGAAAAATAAATTACATTTCTTTATAGAGGGAGTAGTCCACACATAATCACAAGCAATGTTATCATTTTATAATGGATATGAAAGCATGAAGGTAGATGTGATATTATAATTTCAATGGAGTAAAATATTTCATAAATATAAAATATAAAAATTTTATCCTTTATTATATTTAATTGTGAGAGGTAGTGATTGAAAAAAATTATGTTTTTAGGGAGTCATCTATCATACACAAAATTAACGATTTCAATTACAATTAAATGGAGGAAAATATTGATATAGGTTATGAAATTAACATAATTACAATGAAATATCTTTAAGATATTATTTTAATTAAATCATAAAAGCTGAGGAATATTTTAATGATGTGGACAAATAAATTAAACAAAAATGCTCAATTGAGAAGGATACCACTTCATCAAACAACCCTCGTATATTTATAACAAAGGCTTTGTTATGAGGGTTTCACAATAAAAATAAGGTATATATGAGAATTTTAGGTAATTATGAAAAATATTTCTGTAGGGATTGGTTGGACCAATATTCCATGGATGTGTGAGCAGGAAAGAGAGGCATCCTATTTACAAGAGGGATATATATCACACAATATGATTTTATTGGGAAGAAAATCTTATAAAATTATTTTAAACACCAAAAATTGATATTAAATAGATCATTATATAAAATATGTTTGTAAAATATCATTTTATAAAAGTTCTAATGTCATATTAAACCCTATCATTTTAACATTAACCCCCCCCCCCCCAGTATGTGTATTTTAATATTAACCACACTACATAAATTTTAATGTTTTTACTACACATTATCGTTAAAACTAATTTTAATTATATTATATAAAATAAATTATTAAATTAAAAATATGGAATCCATTTGTAAAAATTATATCCAAAGAACATTCAGAATTTAATTTGAAATTATACTCACATACACAATGAAAATGTGTTTTTCCAAAGAAAATATTTTCATTTATATAATATGTTTTTATATAAAATTGTATCATAAAATTGATTCATATAACCATAATTTGATTAATAGTGACGTATAAAATAATTTTACATAAAAAATATGAACAAAAATTAAAATTGTAAATTCATGAAACAATAATGATGTTTTTATTAAAAATAAGTATTTTTTTACATTTAATGCAAGAAATATTCCTTTAAGACGATACTAAAAATTCAATCTAAAATTATTTTTGAATTTATATTTAAAAATTATGCATTTTCTAATGTATTTTACAAATGTATGAATAGTAAAATTTTATATTTTAAAAAATTATTATCTTTGTTTTGAAAATAGATATTTCAAAGCATCTAAATATAAAAAGTTAGTAATTTTTTAGCCGTATTTTTTTCATAATAAAAATCCATTATAATTATTTCTAAAAAATATTTTATTCAAATTATTACCAAAATTATTAATATATTGGTAATAATTATATAATTTAATAATTAATATTATTAGTGTAATGTGTTCATAAGTACCCAGTGATTCATGTTTCGTAATCTATTGAAGAAAATTTTATCTAATTTATTTTTTTTAAAAAAATCCAATATTTTAAAACTATACACCCATTAAAATGAATTTCACACTCAAAATACTATATCCTTGATACAAAATGTGGATACTTATAGTTCTCCATATCCTCAACATCCCTCATTGCTTCTTTAAGTTGTAATTTTCACCAAAAAATATTATCATGTGAGTGGTATTGTTTCGTAGAACATTATCTCTAAAATATATAATCTCTATAGGTTTTTAATCATAGTAAAGGTCATGATATATCATTGAGACCAATTAATTTAGTACATATGGAAGATTATTTTTGTATATCCTCATGATACATATGTGTAACACATCAAAGACTTCAGAAAGGTTCACTGGAAGACCTAAATAATATATAAACATATATACTCGATCAAAAATCAAAAAATGAAAAATATCCATCGAGATAATCCTTAATTCTTTAGGAATCTCATTATTTTATTCCATTTTAGTGTTTTATGGAAAATCTTTACCGGAACATTAATCCCTATATCAAACTAATGGTTATCCACATTCATTTCTATCAATTTGGGTGATGATTATATGTTACAGAAAATCAATTATATTATATTATATTTCCCAAAATAATTCACGTTTAAATAATATTTTTTCTCCAACCACATCCCATAACATTAGAGTTCTACACTTCATTTTATAGAGGGATCCGTAAGGAGGCATTATAATTCCTTAATGAATGATATTTTTTTTAGAACATGAATAGAGGAATGTGTTGATCCAAATCACCATTGAAATTGATAGAACAAGATTCTAGTGTATCCAATGGGTTTGAATGGTTCTCTCAGACTAAACATGTATCTATGATAGATACATAGAGAATAAACTCAAATTCATATCCAAAACCTACTAAAAATATATCCATAACATCGATGAAAACCATGGATCCAAACCAGATACAAAAGAATTTGGTAATCCATCAACCATACTACTTTTTGAATATATATCATGTGATGATGATCTGGATACTAATCCTCTATAATATCAATTATGTGTCCTATATTTATAAGGAATTTGACTACAACCAATTTAGAATTATGGTATTTATATTTTTGGGGGAGCCTGGAGACAAAATCTAGTGTGATATTCTACCACTTTTATTATAGTATATTTAATAGATGTAACTTCCCAATAGACATTTGTCTCTTAGTGTAAAATTTATGAAAATCCATAATCTAATATTCAATCATAGAAATAACTATATTCATTCCATCCAACTATAAATACACTTTTATATATCTGTATATATTCATACTTTTATGATGAATGGATAAAATGAACTATGACCATCCTCTAATAACTCACATAAACATTGAATGAACATAACACATACATGTTTCGTGAACCCTATCATTCCACCAAAATCATGTAAAAAACATGAATCATTATCACCTTCCTTTACACCAATTCATATTTTTTCTACACCACATTAATCATGACTTGTCTGGATGGTTGTACTCAAAATTTTTAAATATATGATTTCATTCATTCCTTAGAGATTTCATTATCCCTAAATTGAAATTCTATGAATTAAGGATCTTTTGTGATCCAAATCATAAATAATCTATCATAATCCTTTTAACCCAATTTGTTTCCACAAGGGTCACCTACCAAGAGTGAAAATGTGTTGAGATGTCATAATCATTAATTAGTTTCAACCATCTTCACTAAATCATAACCCTCTCGGTCTCTGTTAATATATTATTTATTCATTTTTTATCATTACATATACCACACCTTTCGTTATATAGATAAATTTTAATGTCCCAGACCTCTCTGGTCCATTCCATTGAGAAAATGAAGTGTATGAGGTGATTTGGGAGGTCGAGGAGACTTATCCCAAACACATTTCCAAATTTCCAACTCGGTGAATACTTCCAATAGTATATAGTTGTGAATAGTGCAACAGAAACATTCTGTGAATAGTGAAATTAGTTACCTTATGTGAACAGTCTAATCATTAACATTATGTGAATAGTTCAACAGTATCCTTAGGTGAACAATGTCCTCATTGACCTTCTATGAATAGTTTCACTAGTAACCTTCTGTGAACAGTAAATATTTAATCTTAGGTTCATTGTGTAATCATTAATCTTATGTGAATAGTGGAATTATAACCATAGGTGAAAAGTTTCATCATTAACCCTCTATGAATAATGCAACGGTAACATTACTTGAATAGTGTCATCATTGACCTTCTGTGAACAATGTCATCATTAACCTTCTGTGAATACTTCAACGATAACCTTAGGTGAACAGTTTCATCGTTGACTTTTTGTGAACAGTGTTATCAGTAACCTTCTGGGAAATGTGACATCGGTGAACTTTTGTGAACAGTGACATCATCGACCATCTGTGGACAGTGACATCAGTGAACTTTTGTGAACAGTGACATCAGTGACCTTCTGTGAACAGTGACATCACTTACCTTCTGTAAATAGTGACATCACTAAACTTTTGTTTATAATTACATCATTGACCTTTTGTGAATGGTGACATAATTGACCTTAGGGTGTATAGTGTTTCGAGAACGGTAGGGTGTATATTGTTTCCAGAATGGTAGGGTGTACAGTGTTTCTAGAACAGTAAAGTGAACCATGTTTCGAGATTCTTATAGTTTTTCCCTTTGATGTTTCCTTTGACATAAAATGGATTTAAAGCCTTGTTTTAAAGACTTTATGGTTGATTAATAGGTAGTAACTCCTATATTAAATATTCCTAAGGTCGGGATATTTTTTCTTCATCAAACCGCGTGGTTTAGTGCGCTCCGCTTCTAATTGGAAATCAATTGTATCTTAAACCACTGCTCTGTTAAATTATCTAAAGGGTGGGGTAATCTTCCTCCCTAATTTTATCTCCATGTAATCATTTGTGAGATGCCCGAACATCCCATTAATTCTCATCGTAGTTTCACAATCAAACATTCCTCCTCGGATTGGTTCTGCTCTGTTTTGATAAAACCAATATGTATCAATCAATCTTCGAAATAAGGTATGTTTTATCATCGTACTTTTGAGGTTCATCTTCTCATATTTCTCCTTTCTATATTATAGTATGTGATCGACAAGTTTCAAATGGATTTTTCTTGTGTATAGGTTAGTACGGTGGTATTGTGGCATCCTCGGGTGGATGCAGTGCTCATCAGAGGAGGCGATTGTGATTCGTTGTGTGGATCGTTCTCAGAACATCAAGAAATATTTGAGGTAGGGGATTCATTGTTTCTCTCTTCTTTTACATGAAACTATATTGTTAACATATTTTATCCAAAAATATCACAATGGAATTGACATAATAAATATTTTAACTGGATAAATAAATTTATATCAATCGTATGTTATTTCCTCTTGTTTTTCTAGATAGGGTGATATCAATGCTTCTTGTGTTTAACATTTCGTTCATGATGGAAATTGGTAATGAAAATAATGACGGAATTAATTGATAATGGTTTGGCTAAAGATGAAGATGCATGTAAATGAATCTAGTTCTTCTTCTTGTAATTTGATATTAAAAAAATGGTGCAGTAAGCATGTTTAATTATCTGAGATAGCTTACTAATTTGGTTTCCCAAATTTGGATTAATAATCTGTAAATCTAAGATGGATTAATGAACTGGTTCATCGATAAAAGAAAACACGTTGTAGGGTTCTGAGTTACCCTATTATTTGTTATAGGGACAAGAGACAAATTGTTAAATTGTTTGTTTTCCTGCAGCTTGTGTTGTGATGTGATCCTCGAAGGATGTTGTGATATGTGGGGGCTTGGAGGCCTTTTATTATGGCTGCAAATTATGCCTATAGTGGAAACACACATCATTTTATGCATGTGGATGTTGGGGAGGACACCATAGATGATTGAACGAGATTGATGTTATTGTTGGATGCTTCCTGATTCTTATTAGTTGATTATCTGGTTTACTTTTCCCCACTACTCATGGCATCTGGTTTTTCTTTCCCTCCTTCCGAAAGAGGCGAGGACACGCGGTGTATGCCATGTGCATTCCGTGTTTAGCTTTTTAAGGGTGGATGGGTCTACACACTTGCTATAGGAGGCAAAGACTCGATGGGTAGTACATCTACTCACCATGTTGAGCATCCTTTGGTTTAGTAGAAAATATTGTTTTTCTAGAATGCATGGGAATATAAAGATGTAATTCTATAATAAATAATTGAAGAAATGATATTAACCCTTAGGATTGGAGTTGCTAGAACATAATGATGAGGTTGTAATTTTAAAGGGGTAGTGGACTTTGGGAGTGATGCTAACAATGTTTAATGTGGATTTTTAAATGGTTAATTAATTTTTAAATAATTAATAAACGTAATGTGGAACTGATAAAAGGGGAATTATGTAAGGAAATAATTCTTTTTAAATGGTTGTGTGCTTATAGAATACCTAGTCTTAGAAGTGGCAGCCCGGAGTCTGTGAGACGATAGCTGCAATTGAGTCTAAGACTAGGTTATGCCCATTTTTTGGTTGTGATATATATTATATTCTGTAATTTTTATGTTTCTATATGCTACTCTACCCTTTAAATATGGGAAACTCACACCCTGGGGATTCTGAGCCCTTAGGGTGTTTTCCCCAACATTCTGGTGGGAGTACGGATAGCCGACTACCCACTTTCCCCCTCTCTCTTCTCTTGGTAGATACTTGTACTGGTAGGCACAGTGGTAATTTTTTCTCCATATAAGTGTTTAGAGGGATTTAATGGATTGTGGTTATTCACACACATATATTCTGTATATAGTATCCTATGGACTACTATAGGTGTGACATGTATAGGTTGTGATGGTTTGAGGATCCTTACTTGGTGTATGAGATGTAATGGATTGAGGCATAATACCCTATGTATGATGCATGTCATGTGAGTTGTGGTGGCTCCTGGATACTACCAGGTTACTTTCATGCAAGGATGTGGTGGTTATGTTGCACGAGGTGTATGTTGTGGTGCTTTGCAGAGGTGTCTGTAGGAAAGCCTTTTGGAGACAGATGCTTAGGACGTGCGATGTTGGGGAAAAGTGGAAAACCAGTGGGGGTGTAGTAACGGGTTACCCTTTATATTCATTTTTATATTATATACTCCTGTATATGTTTCTTAGTGAGATTAACCCTGGTGAGTTTGGGAACATAGTATACATTTTCAGTTGATAGGTTAGTTTCACTTGTTGTTCAATTTTCTTTAGCATGCATTCTATAATTTTTCACAAGAGGATTCGGGGAGGATCCTACAGAGTATACTATTATACTCACCCTATATATATATATAAACTATTTTTCGTGTCACTTGGAGTAGGTTGGAGATAAAGTAGGTTTCTACTAGCTTGTGGTTGCAGGAGCTGTTTGGGCTCGCAGTTGCTGCTATTATACTTCCTTTTTGGGTACTTGATGTTTTCCCCTTCCAGTTATAGTTTTTTTAAGACATTACATATGTTCACATGGTATTTCATTTATATTTTAGTTATGAGTTGGAGTTGGTTGGTGTTTATATTTTCTTTTTGTTCGGCATGTGTTCTCTTAGAGGGTAATGCCTCCAATTTGTGTGTTTACTATACCCTGGGTGGTAGTCACCAACCCGGGGCCTACTGGAGGAGGACTCGAGGGTCCTTATATCCCTTCTGACATTTCCGACCTAGGAGGGGTATACTTTGTGGGGATGGTGTCGTGAAAGACTGGTATCAGAGGTCTGGTTGAAGGATAGTATGGTGTTTGGATTTAGGCATAGGTGAGGTTTCATGGGTTGGTATGGAAATGTTGTCATTCATGTTTAGAAAATGATGTAAACATTGGATACCGGCATATAAATAGTTGTTTAGGGCCCCCTATGATCTGATGTACATGACTTTATGGTTATAACAACTACTAAACAAGGTGATACTAGTCACAGGGTAGAGACCTAGGAAAGGATCATGCATCATTCTTCTTTGTGCCTGCGTTTGAATGGGTAGAACTTAGGATAGGATATCCTAAAATAAATGAAAGAAAACAATTAATTAATTAATGTTTTTTCTTCCATATTATAGGTTTAGGATGTCTAATGGTTTTTTATTTGATAGGTATGTCTCTAGGTCGACGTCCTCATCAGGTTTTCGGAGAAGATATCTATTATGTTGTTCTAGAAGATCGACGCAGGGTAGAGGTTGATGAAGAATAAACTTAGAGGCAGACACTAAGAGATTTTCAGCACTAGAGTCTGTAGAAGTATAAGGGATCCATTTCAGATGCAGTCACGAAAGACTGGTTGGAGGAGGTCAAGATAGGATTTAGTTGGATCCGTGCTCGGAAGGAGCACTAGGTGTACTTGGTTATGACGAGGCTGCATGGAGCAGTGAGGCAGTGGTGGTTCTTGTTTCTCGAGGATTTTTAGGAGTCAACGATCTCATTAGAGGAGTTCCAAGACAAGTTTATAGTCGAGATTCATTATTCGATTGCGAAGGCGTCCAGTCATCATGATCGTATTACCCTTCGATAGGGGAGCTCTAGTGTGCGAGAGTTTGGAATCAATTTCAGCATCCTTTTATGATATGATTCAGACCAGATGCTAGATGAGATGGGCGTGGAGAGGCATTTTGAGGAGGATTTGTGTTCAGATATCCATCACCATGTCACCCCATTTATACTAATGACATATATTGAAGTGATGGTGAGGGAACAGGTTGTCGAGAGGACTTTGTACATGACATGATCATCACAAGAGGGGAATTGTAATGATTCCTCCCGAAGAAGAGTTGTGGTTCGGGGCTCCCAATTTTTAGGGCAGAAGAGTTTTTGTTCTTCCGGGGGTAGGTCCCAGCCTTTCACATATTGATTCTCCAGAGGCAGCAACTCTCAGGCCTATGCCAAGGGTTCAAACACTTTTTTTCTTATGGTGGTGGATGTCATCAGTTGCGGGAGTGCCCGACCTTTCAGAGTAGTCATCATGCACCATGTTTTCCACTCCTGGATCCTCCATTGAGGAAGTTCTATCCGAGCCAGTAACAAGAGGTTGCACCTTCTTTAGATCAACAATGGGTAGATGGGGTATGCAGAGGACAACCCTGTGGTGCTCCATGTATAGATAGATCAGAGAGTGGCCATGGTGGTGGTCATCATCAAGGTTAGAGAGGCCATGGAGGAGATCATGGTCACCTTCATGCTCTAGCGTTTCCTGCTCATGGATATCCAGACAGCGTTCGATGTTCCCTTTTCTTGTTTTCTACCTTGGGGTATGCCTTGTTTGATTCATGAGTGACATAATTCTTCATATCACTTACCCATGTCCATTCTTTGGGACTTGAGGTAGAGAGGCTTCTAGTGCCCTTGGAGTTGACTATGCCATTTGGAGGTCGAGATGACTTGTTTGAATAATATAATGATAGTGGGCTAGTGTTGGCGCAAAAAACCTCTTGGGACTAATTCATATGTTTATGAATACAACAATATGATGTCATCCTCATCATTTATTTCTTGTATTCGGTGCAAGCTATCGTGGGTCGCTTCAGGAAGAAGGTAATTTTCTTTTGTGGGGATAGAGAGATAGTTGTGTTTGTGGGCGTGCGAGATCCTCAGATGGGTAATTGGCGTGTTCCATCCTTATCATCTATTATGTCTATGATGATGTTGAGTTCTTCAATGGTTCATTAGTTTTCATTTCCTAGGGTCGTAGAAGAGTACCTTGATTTTTTTCCTGATGAAGTCGTAGCATTACCCCCTCGACGAGATGTCAAGTTTGGGATCGAGCTACAACTAGGAGAGTCTCCTATCTCAATGTCTACATATAGGATCACCCCTTCTTGAGTCACTGGTGATACATATACATCTTGGTGTTCTATTACAATGTGGTTTTGTTCAGCCATGTGTGTTACCGTGGGGTGCACCAGTTTTGTACGTGAAGAAGGCTGACGGGAATTGGCAGTTGTGTGTCAATTATCATCGCTAAAACAAAGTGACAATAAAGAATATCTATCCTATTTAGTGGATTGAAAATTTATTCAATCAACTATAGGATGAAATTTGGTTCTCAACGATCGACTTGTGGTTAGTATATCAACAGATACGTCTGATGGATGAGGATATCCCTAAGACTACTTTCTTCTATCCTCATGGTCCTTAATAATTTATTGTAATGTTGTTTGGAATGATGAATGCTCCGGTTGTGTTCATGGGAATGATGAATGTTGTGTTATGAGTGTTATTGGACATGATCTTGGTGGTTCTCATCGACGAAATCCTTGTATACTCCACATCTGAAGAGGATCATGAAGAGCATCTACACACTGTTTTGGGTGTACTTCATCAACGTTAGCTGTTTTGGAAGTTGTTGAAGTGTGATTTTTGGGCTCGAGAAGTCCGTTTATTGGGTCAGGTTGTGTCCCAGCCAAGAGTAGCAATGGATCCATCAAATATAGAAGTATTTGTGTCTCGGGTTTCCCCCAAGACAGAGTCAGAGGTGCGATGTTTCCATGGTCTTGAAGGCCACTACAGGAGTTTCATAGCCGATTTTCTCACATGTTTCAACTCCTATGAAAGCTTTGACCACGAAGGATCAGGTGTTCAAATGGATTGATCAGTGTTATGCAGCTTTCAAGTATCTAAAGGAGAAGTTAGTAAGTGCTACAGTACTTTGACTTCCAGTTGATGGAGTTTAGTTTGGTGTTTTCTGCGATGCTTTACACATATGGTTAGGTTGTGTTCTGATGCAGCATGGATCAGTTGTTTCTTTTGGGTCGTGGCAGTTACGTCCCCATGAGAGTAACTATTCCACCCATTATCTTGATTTGGTATCTATGTTGTTTTCTATGATGTTGTGGAAAAATTAACTCATTGGGGAGCACTTTTTGGTTTTCACCGATCATAAGAGTTAGAGGTATGTTTTCTCCCAGCATGACGTGAACTTACAATATCATCGGTGGATGATGTTATTACAGGAATATGACTTAGAGGTGTCATATACACCTATAAAAGAGAATGTTGTAGCTTATGCGCTGAGTCGAATGTCACGTGGTGATACTGTGAATGAATCCAGTGATTCCTGGAGAGTAATGGAATAAATTTCAGCATTACATCTTGATATGAGAGAAGTTGGGGGCAGAGGTTGTCTTTTTCAAATGACGGTACAATCATCTCTGGTGTAGAAGGTGGAAGAGTCCCAGTTGTGAGATCTTGATACGGGGTCTGGAGAGACCGAGTTGTTTTTGATGAGGCCCCTTACGGTTGGTCGGAGGAATACCAACACTAAGTGTTGTATCAAGGAAGGATTTTTGTTCCATAGATGATGCATGAGATGGTTCTTAGGGAATTTAATGGTTTTCCTTTAGCGGTTCATCCTAGTGTGACAAAGATGTACTGAGGCTTTAGATGCCAGTTTTGGTGTCCTGGGATGAAGCATGTGGTTTCGGAGTTTGTGACTCGATGTTTGGTCTTCTAGAAGGTGAAGATCGAACACCGTTTTCCTGGTGGTCTGCTCCACCCATTAGAGATTACATGGTGGAAGGGGGAGGACATCTCAATGGACTATGTTACTATTTTATCTCAAGCTCCGGGAGGAAATGATACTATATAGGTGGTAGTGGATCACTGATCAAAATCGGCCAACTTTATAGCAGTCAAGGAGTCGATCTGAGTGGATGTTTTGTCATGGGAGTATCTAGAAGAGGTGGTGAGACTTCATGGAGTTCCTAGATATATTATTTTTGATCAAGATCCTCATTTTAACACTAGGGTGTGGAGAGGTCTCCAAAATGCTTTCGGTTCTCAACTATGCCTTAGCACTTCTTTTCTTCCTCAAATTGATAGTCAGACAGAGTGAACCATCCAGACTCGTGAAGACATGTTACGCTCTTGTGTCCTAGATTTTGGAGGATCATGGATGAAGTACTTACACATGGTAGAGTTCTCTTACAACATTTGTTATCACTCCACCATTGGTATGGCGCCGTTAGAATCTTTGTATGGTCGGCCATGTTGTTCTTTGTTGTACTGGACTAGGGTTGGAGAGTCAGAAATTATCGGACTAGAACTATTGAAGAAAACAACGGAGATGATTCAGGTGATTCACAAGAGGATGAAGACATCAAAAGATCATCAGAAATCATATGTTGATCAAAGGAGGAGGCCCATATAGTATGATTTTTTGGACCACGTGTTTTTGAAGGTGACTCCCTGTCGTGGGAAGTGAAGGTCTGGACATGGGAGTAAGCATTCTCCCCATTTTTTTGGGCCTCTCAAGGAATTAGCTCATGTTGGAGCTCTGGCGTATCAAGAAGCACTTCCCCCACTGATGAGTCGGATACATGATGTTTTCCATGAATTACAACTCTATCGTTACCTTCATAATGACACTCACATCATCGATTGGGGAGAGATCGATGTAGATGATGATGCGACCTTCACGGAGAGACCTATATAGATCTAATACAGCAAAAAGAGGGTGTTTCATTGGGTTTCTATCCCCTAGGTTCGTGTCCTATGGTGACACAATGGCATAGAGGAGAGTACTTGGGAACTTGAGTCACAGATACATGCTCAGTACCCAGAGTTAATTTATGTTTAACTCTTTCTTTTTAATGATGTCACCTTTGTGGTTAGTTTTTTCATGTTTATAATATGGTTTTTTTGTTGATTCTTGTGTATTTCTGCCTTTTGAGAGGTATCTCCATGGGTGGTTGTTCGGACCCCGTTTCGTTTTCCCTTTAGGTGGGTTTTTAATTATTGAGGACAAGAATGTTATGGGAGGTATCTGATGTAATGGCCCATACCTCTCTAGTTTATTACTTTGTGAAAATATAGTGTATGAGGTGATTCAAGATGTCAAGGTGACTTATCCCCAACACTTTTCCAATTTTCAAGTTCAGTGAATAGTTCCAGCGGTAGACAGTTGTGAATAGTGAAAAAGTAACCATATGTGAATAGTGACATCAATGAACTTCTTTGAACAGTGTCATCACATTCCTTATGTGAACAGTGAAACAGTAACATTGGGTGAACAATGTCATCATTGAACATCTATGAACAGTGTCATTAATAACCTTATGTTTATAGCGAAACTGTAAACATTATTGAACAGTGTAATCATTGACCTTCTATGAACAATGTCATCATTAACCTTCTCTGAATAGTTTAACGGTAATCTTATGTGAACAGTGTCATCATCAAACTTCCGTGAACAATGAAATTGTAACCTTAGGTGACCAATGTCATCATTGAACTTCTGTGAATAGTTTCATCATTAACCTTATGTGAATAGTGCAACCGTAACCTTATGTGAATAGTGTCATCATTGACATTCTGTGAATAGTTTCATCAGTAACCTTCTGTGAACAGTGACATCATTGAACTTCTGTGAAAAGTGACTTCCGAAAAATTCTATGAACAGTGACACCAATGAACTTCTTGTGAATAATGACATCAGTGAACTTAGAGTGTACAGTGTTTCTTGAACAGTAGGGTGTAGAGTGTTTGTAGAATGGTAGGGTGTACAGTGTTTCTAGAACAGTAGGGTTAATAGTGTTTCCAGCTTCCTACAGTTCCCATAAAATGCATTTAAAGCCCTGTTTTAATGACATTATGCCTGATTCAAAGACCATAACTCTTATATTAATTATTCCTAAGGCTTGGGATGCTTTTACTTGGTGAAACCGTGTGGTTTAGTGCACTCCGCTTTTAATGGGAAATTGAGTGTCTCTTAAACCATATGTCGATTAAATCTTCTAACGGGACGAGATATCTTCCTGCCTAATTCATTCTCCTTGTTCTCTGGTGTGAGATGCTGGAACATCCCATTCCTTCTCATAGGAGTTTCACAGTTAAACTTTCCTCCTCAGATTGGTTCTTCTCGGGTGGATGTAGTTGTTGCGAGAGGAGGCGATCGTGATCCGTTGTGTGGACCGTTCTCAAAACATCACGAACTGTTTGAGGTAGGGGATTCATTGCTTCTCTCTACTCTTATGTGAAACTGTATTGTTTCCATGTTTTATCCCACTAAATCACAATTGAATTGACCTAGTAAATGTTTGAACCAGATAAACAAATTGATATCAATTGTATGTTATTGCCTCTTTTTTTTCTTGATAGAGTAATATCTATTATTTATTTGTATAGCATTTCGTTCTTCATTGAAATTGGTAATGAATGTACATCAGTAATTAATTGATAATGGTTTGGCTAAAGATTATGAGGCATGTAAATGAATCTAGTTCTTTTTGTTGAAATTTGATATTAATCTAAATTGTGCAGTAAGCATGATTAATTATTTGTGAATGCTTACTAATTTGGTTTCACGAATTTCAAATATTAATTTGTTAATATAATTTGGATTAAATATCTAGTTGATCGATAAAAGATAACTCCTTGTAGGTTTTTTAGTTACCATATTATTTATTAAAGGGACAACATCCCAATTGTTAAAATGTTTTTTTATCCTGCTTCTTATGTTGTGATATGAGCCTGGAAGACTGTTGTGATATATGTGGACATGGAGGCCTATTGTTTGTGGTAGTAGATGACATATAGAGTGGTGAGATGCATCATTTTATGCATGTGGGTGTTTGGGAGGACCCTCGAGATGATTGGATGGGATTGATGTGATTACTGGAAATTTGATGATTCTTATTGGTTGCTTATATGCTTTACTTTTCACCACATCTCAAGGACGCTGGTCTTTCTTACCCTTCATTCAAAAGAGGCGATTATGCATGTTGTATACCACGTGATTTCTGTGTTTATCTTTACAAGGGAGGATGGGTCTATGCTCTTTATATAGCCAGCAAAGACTCGATGGGTAGTACATCTACACACCATGTTGATCCCCCTTGTGTTTAGTAGAAAATAATATTTTCCTAGAATGCTTGGGAATATGGGAAATTAATTCTATAATGTATAATTGAATAAATTATGTTATCCCTTGGGGATGTCATTGCTGTTATATAATGATGAGGTTGTAATTTTAAAGGGACAGTGGAATTTTGGTGTGATGCTAATGATGTTTAATGTGGAATTGTAAATGGTTAATTAATGTTTAATGAATTAATTAATTTAACGTGGAACTGATAAAAAGGTAATGATGTATGTTAATAAAGTTTTTAAATGGTTGTCTTCTTATATGATACATAGTATTAGAAGTGGCAGCACAGAGTCCAAGAGATGTTAGCTGTAGTTGAGTCTAGGAATAGGTTATTCCCATAGTGTGGTTCCGATATGTAGTATATTATGTACTTTTTTTGTTTCTATATGCTTATCCACCCTGTCAATAATGGAAACTGACACCCTAGGGATTCTGAGCCCTAGGAGGTGTTTTCCCCAACATTCTGGTGGGAGGATGGATTACTGACTGCCCCCTTTGGCCCCACTCTCCTCTCACGGTAGATACTTGTGCTGGTAGGTACATTTGTTAGTTTTTACCCATATATGGGTGTAGAGGGATGTAATGGTATGTGGTAATTCAGCCACATATATTTTGAATATAGTATCATATGGACTACTATTGGTGTAATGTGTATAGGCTATGATGGATTGAGGATCCTTACACTGTGTGTGGGCTGTAATGGCTTGAGGAATAATACCCAATGTATTATACATGTTATGTAATTTGTAGTGGCTCCTCGAATCTACCTGGTTACATTCTTTTGTGGACATGGTTCTTTTGATGCCTGAGTTGCATGTTGTGGTGCTTCGCCTAGGTGTCTATGGGAAAGCCTTTTCGGAGAGAGATTCATAGGATGTGTGAAATTGTGGAAAAGTGGAAAACAAGTGGGGAAGTAGTAGAGGGGTTCCCTTGATATTCTTGGTTATAATATATAATCTTGTATGTATTACTTGGTGAGAGTATCCATGGTGTGGTTGGGAACATAGTATACCTTTTTAGGTGAAGGGTTAGTTTCACTTGTTGTTCATTGTTCATTAGAATTCTTTCTTTACATGTTCACGAGAGGCTTCAGGGAGGATCCTACTGAGTATACTGATATACTTACCCTATGTATATATAAACTACTTTTTAAGTTACTTGTAGCAGGATAGAGATCTAGATGTTTTCTATGAGCTTGCGGTTGCAGTAGTTGTTTGGGCTTGAGGTTGTTGTTGTTTTACGTTCTTTTTGGGTACTTGCATATTCTCCCCATCAAGATATAGTGGTTTTTCATGAAATTACATATGTGCACATTGGTTTTCTTTAATATTTTAGTTCTGAGTTAGAGTTTGTTGGTGTCTATATTATCTCTCTATTCCTCATGTGTTCTCTTTGAGGGTAATGCCTCCCATTTGTGTGTTTACTATACCATTGGTGCTAGTCTCCATCTTAGGGCCTACTGGAGGAAGGACTCAGGGGGTCATTGTCTCCCTTCTCACAATTCCAGCCAAGTAGGGGTACACTTTGGGGGGATGGGTTCAGGACATAATTCTTATAAAATAATTAATGAAAATATTTTAGAATCGGACTCGAAATCATTTTTTTGAAATTTTTCTCATGATCCTTAAATTTTTATGAGTTATAATCTATAATAATTTCATTATTCATTAGAAATCATATTAATAAAAACAATATTTCATTAATATATATTACAAATTTTTCTCTTGTGTAGGGTAATGTATGCATAACCGTGCTGACTATACTTCTCTTCAGTTCCATAAAAATTTTCACACATTCATTTTTTTAGAGGAATATGGATCTGTTATGTGTTAAATATGTTAGTATATTTGATATCCATGAGAATGCTTCCATATATCATCAATAATATTAATCCAAAAAAAGAAAATAATCGATCTCAATCAATGTGGTTGGTAATTTAAATTGTTTAATACCCTATATCCTTAATTGATACATAGATCTACCCTCCCATTATATTATATGACCAAAAATGAATCATATTAGTAGCCAAAATTCCCATATAGAATATTTTTCATACATCATGTCCTTCATTAGGGTATTCATTTTAATTATCATGTTATCTTCATGAAATTCTGTTAATATTAATTTATAAGAATATATTCTATATATACTACATTAAATTGATTAATGTAATCTCTAAAGACACCATTCATTAAATCAATTGAGATATCAGGGTCATTTGTATGGCCAACTGACCTAATTATATATTCATATTATGAATAGATTTTATATAATATTCTCTTAAGTATATCTAATTCATTGACACTCATCTAATAATTTCCAAAAAATTTCTATTTTGGAAATGTATTGAGATATTCATAGTTGGTAAAATAATCAAACAATACTATATAGATGATACAAGTTCGGAATTTGTGACATTTTTATGTTCCCTATAATTAATAAAAATCCTCATCAATCATTATTTCTTCATAATAAATAGAAAATGACCACACCCATGTGACCCACATGGTTGAATAAATCACATTTGATGATTTTTATTGAGTTCCTTCTATATCTACTACAACTCAATCTGGGAAATTCTAGATGTGTTATTTGAAAATTGTGTATCTCTAGCTAAGAGTTTTACTGGGGACTCAACATCATGATTCAATGGAATACTCTGTAATTATTTCATAACAATACAAAAAAGTACTTTCAAATTGATATATCATTTTTGTTGAGTCTCACCGAACCATACGAGATAATAACACCATTTGTGTAGGAATCAAGACCCATACACATATATGATTTCCATAAAAATATCATATTTTCCATCACAATGATAAATGATCTCATTTTGTTTTAGAATAGATAGTGTGACTTACATTCCTCAAACAATGGTGTTGAATTTATGTATAGAAATAGAGTCCATGCTTGACATAACATAAATTTTAACTATAGGGTAGAATAACAATATTTGAACGTAGAACATTCCAAAAAGCTTTAGAAAGAGACTAATAATATATAGGTAATTTGATCAACATAAAGTTATTGGTTTTAAATTATAATTAAATATCTAATCTATTTATAAAATAATAATCATTCCTTAATAATTTCCATGGTTTATGTTAATTAGTTTAGCTGATCTCATATAAGATACACCAAAATCTATGAATAATTTTTCGTACCCCAAAATCATCGTTTTAGGTTAATTACATTAGTAAAACTAAAATATTCAACATGAACATCCAACATATTTTATCATATGTGTAATCACTTATAGGATGTCTAAATCATTACACTAATTTTTCTATCATTGTACACTTATATTTTAAAAAGTTTATTCCTATTCATTATCTATTAAAATCATTCATTATGGGTCACATATAGTTTTTATTGATGAAAATAATATCCCTTAGTAGTTTCAATCTAGGTGTACATCAAGGACCATTATCATGAACTAGGTGTGGATAAATTTAAATCCCAATTTTACATTTTTTGGAGTTATTACCACTATGAAAAACTATTACAGAGAAAAATCCACTTATTGTATCATCACATGGATTAATTATCATTGAATCTACTCGCTCCATCCTTCACAAAAATTCCAGGACATTTTATTGTACATTGAAATATCCTTAAAAAAATCCATAATATTATCACCTAAATATTCCCACCATAGTATCAATGATTAAGTAATCATGTGCTCTGAGAAAAAAAATCAGTGACCTTGTATTTTCATTTATAGTTATTTTATCTTAACAAATCGATAATCATTTCTTTTTACAAAACCATTCATGGAGGCCCTAATGGTTTTGTGTCTTTAGAATGTTTAATATATAAACATGTATTTATATATGAAGTATATCATCTCCCAATAGGTTCCTGATAACTATGAACCGTTATTAGAGTTATAATACTTAATATCATGATTCGTGACTTGGGAAATGAAATCTTAAGAAGGGAAGATCTCCGATTCACTGTATCTATTATCAATGGATATATTAGGTATCACATAAGAATAATGTAGGCCTAAGGGTATAAGAACATGCGTTTAACATTAGAAAATCATACCTTTCACCCTATATATTTTAAAAATTATTTGTATCATTAATCATAGTAGTTCATAATACATATATCAAAAAGGGATCAAAGAAAAATATCCATGAGACCATAAAATTATCGTTAGATATAGATTATTGGCATACACATAAGTACCTAGAATCTTTTCCTTAGTATTCAATGATCAACATAATGACAATAATTTAGTAATAGGTTCACTCACAAACACCTAATAGTAGTTATGCCCCCCCTCACACCCAAGAAAATAATAATATAAAAATTACCTTACTGAACATGGATTACTCCCCATTCTAGTCCTATTTATCTCCTGAGATATAAATCATTACCCAATGCATTGCATGGAGATATAGGACCCACATTTATCAGAATTAAAATGATATAGTTTGTTTAAAATGATCATAAAATATTCATCATATAGTGTGTAATTTAATTGAAATAGGTTTTATAAACATTTCATCATTGCATATCCCATGTAAAAGATCAAGTTTTATAATCACTTTGTTAATTTAGCATTGAATAACCCATGGTGGAAAATAATGTTCTCATAAACATAACAAATGTAAAAGAAATGTGTTTTTCATTATATTATAATAATAATTATAAACCATAACGTTAAATAATATATATTTTTTAATTTTATTATGTAAATATTATATAATAATTTGATTCTGAGATTGTTGTCATTGATGGATAGATAAAACTCAAATATTAATTATAAACATTCGTAATGAAAATACCTTTTTAACTTTGTAATTACTTATTTTAAATCTATATATTTTCAAAATTATAAATGAAACAATTTACTTTATAATGAAGCTATAAAATTGTAAATGAATCATTGAATCATTGGGAGGTCAGGAAAAAAAATAATATTCATTTCATACATGTTATGACCAATATGCCTTTTATAGTTTTAGTAAAAATTAAAATGTAACTCATTGGGAAAATTCCATGAAGATTAATTATATACTATTTTTAAAAACTATCACATCTTAAAAAAATTTCTCAAAATTTTATTAGAGAATATTAAAAATATTATTAAAAATATTATCAAAAAACATAGACATTGCAAAAAAATTATTTTTTATTGCAGAGATAAAAAATTTATATTATTCATAAAAAATTATTTCACCTTCCTGATTACATAAAGAGAATCAAGTTAAATGGGAATATATATTATTTATAAATAATAAAAATATGTGAAAATTTATCGCTTTATAGGGAGATATGTCAGAATACTTAGTCATTATAAATATATTCATAAACTAACTCAAAAAACAATGAGATTGTAACATAATAATTTTAATAATTTGGTATTATTTGAATAATATGTCCTGTGAATGAAATATTCATATATGGATTTTTAAATCCACATAATTTTCATAATAATATTCAATAATGACAAACATTGGTAGAATAAACACGACGTAAAAGGAACAAGTGGTCAATATATCATGTCTTCCAATGAAATAATAATTAGATGAAAATACCTTACAATATTAAAGAAAATTTAAATCGTATATCCATTTAAAAAATAATTTAAAATAAAATATAAATTATCATTAATTTATGGATATTATATATATTAATGTTCAATAATGTAGACTATACATGATAAAATCCAATTTGGTAGTAAATATGGAAAATGTCAACAATAAAAAAGAGAGAGACCTGAAATCCACTACCACAAGTTTTTACATTCATGTTAAAAATTTGATAATCATTTATAATAAATATCGGTTTATTGTACATATATTAAATAACTATACTAATTTATATAATTACATTTATAATATACATACAAGATTTTATCACATGTTTGTTAACAAGTATTTATTAAAATCATTGTTTCGAGTAATAACTTATTTTTTAATGTATGTATTTGTTTGGTAGTTTTTTACCCTTTAATTGTATAAAAAATATAAAATATCTAAAATTATAACCATGATATACATATCCTACATATTCTTATAATATATTTAGATTAATCTATAAAAGAAAGAGATGTAATATTAATTACATTGTCCGCAAAGATTGGAGGACGTATGTACGCATTAATAAATTTACCATTTTCTTGACGAATGGACCAAAAGAAAGGTAAAAAACATATCACCATTATAAAATAATATTTAGGTAATATATATCATATATATTAATTAAATATATCCTTATTATTGTCCATTTAAAAATAAAATTTAAAACAAATCACATTACTTCGTAGAGCTAGTAGTCCACATATACACAATAACGACCATATCATTTTATAACAAATTGTATGTTAAGATAATATATGAGATATTATAATTAAATATTTTAAATTTTTCTTAAATATAATATATAAACATTTTATCCTTAATTTTATCCATTAGTGAGAGGTGGTGATGGAAAACGAGTTACCTTTGTCGTGCGGCGGTACGCCACTGTAAACGTTATCGATGTTTTCATCACTATTTCATAGATGAGATGATGGATATAGATTATTATATTAATATAACAAAATATAAGTTTGATTAAGACACTTATTCTTTTTATATCATCAAATTTTGATAATTTTTAATTATGTGGATGAAGAAATAATACAAGAATTCTTAGTTATGAAGGACATCGTTTCTTCCATCAACCTCTAAATATTTTCACATAAAACATTCATAAGAGGGATTCTTAATCTTGCTAAATCATATTAGAGAATGGTAGTGAAGTGAAGAATGAATTTTTCATGGTCTTTACAAATCCAAATATATTTTCAATTGTGGTGATGAGTGAATATTCCGTTTCATTTCATATGTGTGGGAGAGGACATAATTGTAATTCATTGAAAAAAGTAGCAATACCCATGATTTACATAGTCCAAAAGGCACCAAAATGGGTCATTACGGATACTAAGATAGTATAAAATCTAAATATGGAAATAAAATTGGATTAGTAATATTTTTTAAGTCATTTTAGTTCTTATACATTTACTTTATCCACTAGTAAACATGCATTTTCCTTTGTAGTTGTAAATAATATTTAATATTCTTTTAAAATTATATGACCCAAAATTAATTTGACAAAATTTTATAATAATTACTACTATACATAAACAAATGGAATCTATTTTTAAAAATAAAATTGAATTGTGTTTCCAAATTTCATTTAATATTCTACCAGCAAATGTGATGAATAATCTGTTTTCCATAGAATACAATTTCATTTGTATATGAAGTTTTTATATCAAGAATCAACATATATTTTATTCCAGTCACCTAAATTATATTAATAATATTATTATTTAACTAATTTTGATTTTAAAACCATTTTTATAAATTTTAATATGTTAATGATTTATATGAAAATGATGTTTTTAATAGAAATCAGTAATATGGAATCTTCTTAAAAAAGCTAATATTTTCTATAATTTGTTAAAAATTCACTCTATGATAATTGTAACATGTTTATTTGAAATATAAATTTTATTTTTCAAAAAAATTTATAAAATTGGAAAAAAATTCTTTTACTAAAGAATATCATATATAAAACATTCTCCTCAAATATTAAATTATCTTATTCATTTTATTTATAACATAGGGGATAAAAAATACTCATAGATACATACAAATTGGATAATTCATATAATACAGATCATTTGTGGAGTTAATTGATTGTTCCTTATATAACCATGAATTTTGAATGTGAATCACTACTCTAATTATGTGCCTCAATGAATACTGAGTGGTGTCATTATCAATGATTTTTATTATAGTTATCCCTAAAAAATTACATTATTCCATTATAAAAATAATTGTTTTTGTCAATATAGTTAAATGTCTTCATGGTTTATATTATTATTCCCAATATATTAACAAAATAATTACCTTATAAATTTATCTCCATTATATAATTCATTGGAATAAAACCACATTCTTTCTCTACACTTCATCTAAAAAATTTTCTACATATTTAACATCTTGAATATATTTTTAATAAACTTACAACCTAAAATACAGGTAATGTAATCAGTAATTGAGATGAAATCATTTTATTAATTTTTTTATTTCTTCTTTATAGACCAAAATATATCTAAATAATTAAGATCTAGTGGTTTGGTAGATTACACCTCCACCATTAAGAGTGATTAGTTACCAATTCCCCCTTTTGGCTGGTTAAATAATATAATACCACTCTTGTATCAATATTTAAAAATTATAAATATATTATCTTATAGTGATATTACTCATGTTATATTGGCCTTATGACTAAGAAATTTATGGAAGTGTTTATTTATTAGTACATTTTTTTAACAATGATTTAAAATATCACCCATTTGATAAAAAATCCTTATTATATGCTAACTAGTTCTCAAAATTCACCCTACTTCATATATATTCAAAAAAATAATATTTCATTTTAAATTATAAAACAATTTCCTTAAAAATATGCATAAGAAAGGTCTCGAATTTTTGTTGTTGTAGAAATTCATGAAATAAATTGATTTTATATTTCAGTATATTTTTCCTATTATCATTTGACCAAACTCAGTGGATATTCAGTGACAAATAATTTTCAACGTTATTTTACTCATCAGTAATCATTTAAAAAATTTTGGTTTTTATATCCCATTTCATATGGGAGAAAGATCCACTATCTGAAACACATGGATAATCAAATTTTGATTATTTAATAAAACATCAACAACAATTGATATCTCCCACTACTACACATTATCATCTATTGAATTTTTTTGTAGTAGAACATATTTTTCTAGGATAGTTGATTCTTTTTTAAATCATTTTAATGGTTATAGAATTTTTCATTTCTTCTACATAATACATCATTAAAATAAAATTTTTTCATATATTTTTTTGAATTATTAATCAATTTCATAACATTATTCATTTAAGAGGGTTGAATCATCCTAAAAAATTTCTTACAATATATCCAAGGAATGTTATGATATTAGTAATTAAACCAAAACCTCTTTTACATATTTCAATAGAATAAATTACAAAATAATAATAAAAATAAATCATTGTTTCTGTTATAACCTTCACATTTTAAAAAAAATTATACCAATATTATGACATTCATTGATTCACTGGAATAATATATTTAATTTAAATTGTAATATATTTGGGACATCAAAATAATTTTCGTATAAGTTGGATTGTATTCCCCTTTTGCGTGTTTTACCATTTTGATGATTTTTTAAATCATGTTGGAGTTCCATGAATTTTTTTATTCTGTGATACACATTAATTTTCAAAAACATTATATAAATAATATTACTTTTTTATCATTAACACCGTTATACTTTTTCATATTTTTTAAACATTTTATATGATATAATATATGATGAAAACGTGTCTTATCACTCCTTGAACCATTCTAAAAAACATATTTATATGTGTTTTCTACAATGTATAATAATTAAAATTTGAAGTTTAATATGAAATTCATATCTTCCTTTATAAAATCCATCATTTATTGATAGTTATTATATAGATCATTCCCCTTCTATTTATTTTTAACCATTATGCATTTATTCTTAGATGAATGATGTTTTGTTTAATTTATTCTTGATCTCATATTACAATATTAAATTTATTTAATGACATATTATATTATCACCCTTCAATATAAAAACAATATGAAAATACCCTTCTCCACTTAATGAATTTATATATTCATTGAAATAGAATTTTTCTTCATTAACCATTGTTTGGAAATTTTTTCATCAATTTCACAAGAATTAAAAACATTTGTTTATTTATCAAATATATAATTACATTAACACTTGGATAATTATATTTCTTCTTGTATTTTGATAAATAATTTCCCATACATTAGAATTAAAAAGTGTTCATCCATGTGTATTGTGTATTTAAAAAAATTTCATCTTCTCCTATCTTCATCAACATCAATGGATTAATCTCCATATCATCATGAAAAGTTTATAGAAAAATTTTCAATTCATTCAAAATTAATGAAAATTAGTGTAATAGTTCCCTTAAACATTCTATTTCCTCCACTGACATTTATAAATATTAAAAATGTCATTTTATCAAACAAAAAATATATATATTAATATGATTCCAAACTACTATCTTTTTCTTTATCATTTATCTTTGTAAATTTCTCATTCATCTATTATTTAAAAGACAACTACTTTTTAGAATTTACCATAAACTAAAAAAATTATCTTTTCACATCTCATATGGTATTAGAATTTTTTATGTCATAAAGATGGAGTGGTTTGCGAACATTATCATCTAAATAATATACATTTACTTAAATATTATTTATCTTAAAGAAAAAGTTATTTTATACTAATATAAAATATACTAAACTTTCACTAAATCCACTTATTGGTCCTATAATATCATTATATATTATAAAGTAATTCATCATCAATTTCAGCATTATGCTTCCTAGAAAAATCATATAGTAACCACCAAATATATTTATTTTTCGATTTGACATTAATTTTATCATTATAAATGTTTTAAATTTTTTCTCATATTCCTTTTTATACATTAATCATTATTTTTCTAAAGAGAAATTATATTAAAGGTAAGATAATTATCAATGATAAAAATTATATTACTCAATAGATTCTTATTATATAAGAATATCTTGTTTTCACATCTATAATGGATAATTTATCAAACCATTATAACATCCTATCTACAATAAGTGATATAAAAAATATATAGAAATATTCCATCATACTAGACGTGAAAACAATTCTTATCAAATGTGGGAATCACCTTACTATTAATTGAGTTTAGCTTATTCATTTTACATAATAAAAGTCAGTGGAAAACTCATTGTCACGAACCAACCCGGGTCGACCCTGAACCGGTCACCCGAGCCGGTCCGCGACATGGCCCGAGAGGCGTTCCCGATCCTCTCGGGCTGGCGACAAGCGCCAGGGCATCATTAGAGATTGCGGGAATGATTTCGCCCAATATAAATAAATAAGACAGTGAAAATAATACAGAGCAGCGCAGAAAATATAAACCAGATAAAGTGACTAAACAGGAACAAACAAGAAACAAACTAACCAAACACGACGTGCGAACAAACTCCGTGCGACCTCGCGGGTCGCTCTCCAACTCAACGATCAAGCGTCGCCCTAGGCGAGCGCACTCAAGCTATAGCCTGCACAAACACTAAAAACAGAAAACAACTATAGGCGTGAGTATTAAAACTCAGTAGGCTAGCCCGATATCTGTTCCCAATGCACTACCTTTAAAATAAAAGGAACATCATTTCAAGTTTGAACTACAATTTATAAAAGTATGTTTTTCTAAGCATTTTACTTAAAAACAAAGTACGAACCATTGCCCTTAGCCATTTCAAAATTTGGGTTCATTTCATTAGTGTCAATGACATTTCAGGAAAGGGGGAAAGTGATGTTTAAGTTTTTCAAATTTGTACAAAGGGGATTAAATACTTTTATTTGAAAACAATTTTTTTTGAAACCTAACCAAAAGCAATTTACCATTTTCCAAAGAAAACAATACACCAGAATGCACAAAGTAGAACACACAGCAAGGGCAATGTAGGTATACACATGAGCATCATAATCATTACTGCAAGCTACAAAAGCTGAATAGACATGGGTGAACCTAGGAGATCAAGAATAAACCAGAAGACACCAATACATTAGAAATCATCCTTATTGACATGTCACGATGAAATCAAAACGCACAACACGCTCGACCATACACTCACAGGCAGGTCGAGGGCAAATCCCATAGCAATAAACCCAATATATCCACCTACTATGGGCCACTGGTCAGTACCATAACCTACCAGTGCAGCAATCGTTCTTAGAATATTCTCTCAATATGCCATATTCCCATGTCTCAAGTGTTTAATAAAAAGGGGGTGAGCCAACCGATGCCAACCGAGCATCCAATCAGATATATCTATATATAAAGAACAACAGGCATTCCCCGAGCCACTCCATGGGACAACCTCATGCCTTTTTCCACTCAAGTACCCGGGAGCCTCTAAGCGCGGCCTCCCAAACAATCAATCGCAACCAAGGCATGAGAGTCGTCCTAAGAGGATTTTTTATAAAAACATTTCCATCGCTTTCCATAAAGTGCCAAATGGGCATTTAATACAGTTCACAATTACTACCAAAACCAGTTTAAAACTATTTGAAGAATCCACAAAACACTACTTCACAGGTTGCCAGTGTTTTTATAAACCAAACCAAACCATTTTCTTTCCCAAATAAACTTTAAGAGCCAACCGGGAAATTTCTCAAACGAACCAAAGTATTTGTTCATGCTTCAAAAGAAATCATTTCTCATTAAACCATAAATCCATTTTATATTCCATGAATTATGTTTAAAAGCCAAACGGGCATTCTTTCATTATTGGGTATCCGCCCGTCAAAAGGATGTTCCATGTGTCGTGTATAAAATAAATGGCTCCTTTTAACATTAAATAACCATTTAAAAATTAACCATCTTATATTAAAATTTAATTATCGTATATTATCTCATATTTATTACAATTAATAAAATGTTGATTTTGAACAATTAGGGTGTGCAAACAGCATGAAATAATATAACTTAAATTTTAAAAGCAGTGCAAAGGGAACCTACCTCAAAACCAAGTGCGACGGCAAAACGACTTTGGAAGCAAGGCGCGATGACACGACGTGTGTCCGAGACTACGTGAAAAAGTCTAATACTCTGCATGAACAATTTCAAGGACTTAGACACAACCAAAAACTCACCAGAGCCTGCGAAACCAAGCGGCGGGAAGAAGCGCTCACCTTGGAACTGAAGTGCGACAACAACGGAACCTCGGAGACAAGGCGCGGCGACGGCGCTCACTCGGAAACACCCTGCGCGGGTCCTAAAAGTCCTAAGCCAACAAATAAAAAACCACCATCAACAAGAGTACGATGATAATAATGAAAATAAAGATAATAATAGTAATAATAATAATAGTAATAGCAATATAATAATAATAATAATAATAATAATAATATGAAAAAAAATAATAATAATAACAAGACAATAATATGAACATTAATAATAATAATAATAATAATAATAATAATAATAATAAAATTAATAGTAATAATATTAATAATAATAATGATAATAATAATAATAATAGTAATAGAATTAATAATAACAATAATAATAATGATGATAAAATTAATAATAATAATAACAATGAAAATAATAATGATAGTAATAATAATAATAGTAATAAAATTAATATTAATAATAATAATAATAAAATTAATAATAATAATAATAATAAAATTAATAATAATAATAATGAAAATAATATTAGCAATATTAACATTAATAATAATAATGATAAAAAAAAGGTTATTAACATATTAAATAAAATAAAATAGCAAATTAAATAAAAAAAACGGACCTGCAGCGGAGCAGAAGAAGGAGAAAGAAAAGAAGAAGAAGAAGAGAAGAAGAAGAGGAAGAAGGAGAGAAGAAGAAGAAGAAGAAGGAGAGAAGAAGAAGAAGAAGGAAAGAATAAGAAGAGAAGAAGAAGAATAGGAGGAAGAAGAAAAGAAGGAGAAGGAGGTAGGGGCGTGGTCTGGCGGGAGGGTGCGGGTTTCTTGCGCCGAAGGAAGGAGGCGCTGGGTGTGCTGCGGCTGCTGCTGCGGAAGGAGAAAAGGAAGGCAGATCGGCGGAGGGTGCAGCGAAGCGGTGCCGGAGGGGGACCGAGCGGGCAGGAGAGGCGCGGATGAGGTTCGGCTACTGGGTGCTGCGTGGGGGTTTTGTGCACCAGGAGGGTAGAAGGCCGCTGGATCCGGCCGAGGATGGGGGTCGCGCGCTGGGACGATGGGGTGAGCGGGTGGAGGCGCTGGTGTTGCGGATAGCGAAGGCGAGGCAGACAGGGTGCGGCCCGACCGGAGTGCCGGACGGGGGTGCGGCGAGGGAGGAGAAGGGAGAGATGAGGGAATAGAGGAGGGGGTGGCGGCGGCTCCAGCCGGGAGAAAGAAGAGAAGAAAAAAAATATATAAAGGGGCCTGCTAGGGTTAGAAAAATAAGAAAAATAAATAAAAGAAAAGAGGTAAGAAAAAGAAGTAAATAAATGAAACAAAAAAAATAGTGATAATAATAAAAGAATGATAATAATAAAAATAATAATAACTTTAATCTCTAATAACAATAATTTCATTTCATAATAATTATTTTATTTGAATAGCGCAACTGCGCGGTCCGCACATGCCTCTAGCGACTGTGCGCGAACTAAGCGTGAGCTTTTGTCTGATCCAGAAGTTGTCAGACCGGTGTCAGGGTGTCCGCACAGTCTCTGCCAAACATGTAGTGCATGCGCACTAGTCTAAAACTCGCCCCAACTCTCGAAAGGAGGAAATAAATAAATAAATAACCATAATAATTAATAAAACCTTTATTAAGATCAATTATAATAATAATAATTTTAATAATAAACATCATGATAAAAGTACAAATGATAAAAATACTCATTTCGTCTTAAATAATAAAAACAACTATGAACTGATAACAAAAGATGTGCGCGTTAAATATAAAGACTCTATTTAAAATTTTCCAAAGACAACGGGATGCAAAACTACCCCGGGCAGGGACGAGCAGGGTTTCCAGAACAGGCTCCGCTCACGCGCCCGACGACGTCGCGTCAAAAAGCGCACATTTTAACCAAAATTCAAAAACTAGGTCTGATACTGAACATGAACCGCAGCAATATAATTTAAAGTCAAAGAAATCATAAAATAAAAATAACTGCACGGTCGGGGTGTGACAATTCTCCCCACCATAACGCTTTCCGCCCCCGGAAAGCCACCACACCAACCAGTCGATCGATCAACACCTAAGGATTTCACAGAACACGATCCAACCTCTTATCTCAAGGATGTCACAACGACTACCAGCGGGACTGAACCTCATTGCCCGAAATAAATCACTAACAGAGGGGAGGCCTGAACGGGCTCCCCACCATAAGAACTCAACTAACATTTCGATAACGACTTAAGAGAAAATCCAAAGAGACTCATGGTGGGTCTCCCCACCATAAAGAACTAACCTACTAGTGACCAACCCGAAATCCAACTTAGGCCAGATCGGGGCCTTTCCCAAGCTATATATAAAAAAACACAGCAGACCATTTAAACCACCCACTCCCGTCTGAATGGGATAAGAAATAAATCAAAACTCCATACGAACTGTAAACCCTAACCCCATTGGTGGGGAGGGTGGGCCCAAGGATCAAATCACTAAAACTATGACGTATGACTACTCACGGCCCATCACTTCGGGATGGACACAAACCAGGGCCGCAACTGATTTACATCAGTGGCCCACGCAAAGTCACTGGTCAGCAACTTACATCCAATAGGCACAATTCCCGACGTTACACGAGAGATAAGTCCATCGCGCACTTTGCGACAAGAGAGAACTACAATGACAGAGGAACCAGAGCAACAACACCAAAACTATCTTACCACGACGATAGAGGCGCGACTTTAACCAGACTCTTTAAAATTCCCCGGGGGTTCCTGACTACGCGCTGGCTTCACTCCGAGACCTTTTGGCTGGAGCTCTGATGGATGAAGCATCTTCTGCCTCGCAGTCAGGTTCTGATAATCCCAACAAGAAACATACATATTTTGATCTGACAGATTGAAGGACAAGATTTTAAAATTAAAACACACCAGCATTGAAAGGCGAAGTTCATCAAAAGACCCACGACATTCCCATACATTTCAAACCCAAAACAACACTCATACAAAGGCCACGATAATAGATCACTTACTCTAAAAGGAAACTAACACTAGAAACTTTGAACAAAGACCCTACAACACATTACTTCTGAGAACTTCTTCTGCGACGCTTCCTTGCAACACCCCGACAAAATCGTCGCAAGTGACCCAGACGTCCACACGCCTGGCAGGGCTTCGGAGCGCTTGGGCACGATGACTTCTTGTGACCCCGCTTGCCACACTGATAACACACAATAATCTCTCGCTCCGAAGAGGTTGATGAAAGATCCCGAGGCCTCTTGATTCCACGACCTGATCCATCCACTTCCATTTGCTTACTCATTTCCATTCCAGAATCTTCACCACTGCTCATAGGAATCGATGGAGGGAGAACTACTTCGAGCACTCCTGCCATCGCAGCTTCGACATGAAATGATTTTCTCGCCACATCAACAAAAGAAGTCAGGTTGGACTCTGAAACCTTCGACTGTAAATCAGGGCGGAGACCCGCCTCGAAGCGTCGAGCCTTCACGGGGTCATTTGTGGCATACTCTGAATCATAAGGTACTAGTTCCATAAAGCGATGGAAATATTCTAACACGGATCCGTCGCCCTGCTGCAGACAACACATTTCCATCCCCTTCCTCACCCTATCTTCCTCAGAGAAATACTGGCGAATGAACGAGGCCTTGAAAAACTCCCAAGTAACCTTTTGACGGGGCTTGTCCCGAGACACTGACTTCCACCACATCCACGGTGAACGTTCAAGCATGAAGGTCGCAAACTTGACCTTCAACGAATCGGGCAACTCAATGATGCTAAAGTACCTTTCAATATTCCGCATCCACTCCTCTGCCACGGAAGTTTCTGCTTGACCATAGAAGAGAGGTGGATCCAACTTCCGAAACTCAAGCATAAAATCCTTAGGTTGATCGACCGCACGATGATCACCCATCGAAGTTTCAAAAGGATAACCGCTGGACAAGGAAAGGTCAAAAAACCCAAACAAGGCCAACGCAACGAATGAATAACAACCTCAAAATCAAACACTGCATAGGTGATAAGCTCGAAATCCGAGAAAACAAGTTATCATAACATCAAAACTTTTCTCTTTGAAAACATCTTTAATTTAAAACAAGCTTAGTGGGTTAAACCTTCGCCATTGGTATTCTTTAGAGCCTCACTCACATGCATGTATCCGTGCCACCCAGGGCATCCATCCACCATACCAGAGATCCATCCACATTTCCAACATACCAAAATGCATGTGAGTACTCATCGGAACACCAAGGCCAAAACAAAGCAACTTCATTTTCCAAAAACAATTCATTTATACCACTCCTTTTGAAACAATCCACAAATTAAACATGTCATTTCAAACAACACTTTTTTTTTCAAAACCAACTTTTCTGATTCAAACCACTTTCAGAAATCAACGGAAACCCAAAACAAATCAAACAGGGGACTAGTGTCAGTGGGTGACTTGACCATATGGTTGGCGGCCATATGCCAAACACGCCACTGACACAGAGAGTCTTCTTGGACCATGCCCCTAGATCCACATGGCTTTCCAGACCATGCGGCTTAGGACTATTAGCCCAACTCCATTTGTCGTACCCCAATCGCAAAACATTTCCATAAAAACCCAAACAAACCAATTAAACCGGACTTCCCATGGGAACCTGAGGATCAGTACGGGCAAGAGTTCGCGACGCTCTTCTCGCACCTACCACTCAAGTCCCGAAAATCCTACTCCATCTACCTTGACATCCCAAATAACAAAGGGCGCTCGGAAAAGTGAGGTCTTCTAAGAGCAAACCTGCCTCTGATACCATTTTGTCACGAACCAACCCGGGTCGACCCTGAACCGGTCACCCGAGCCGGTCCGCGACATGGCCCGAGAGGCGTTCCCGATCCTCCCGGGCTGGCGACAAGCACCAGGGCATCATTAGAGATTGCGGGAACGATTTCGCCCAATATAAATAAATAAGACAGCGAAAATAATACAGAGCAGCGCAGAAAATATAAACCAGATAAAGTGACTAAACAGGAACAAACAAGAAACAAACTAACCAAACACGACGTGCGAACAAACTCCGTGCGACCTCGCGGGTCGCTCGCCAACTCAACGATCAAGCGTCGCCCTAGGCGAGCGCACTCAAGCTATAGCCTGCACAAACACTAAAAACATAAAACAACTATAGGCGTGAGTATTAAAACTCAGTAGGCTAGCCCGATATCTGTTCCCAATGCACTACCTTTAAAATAAAAGGAACATCATTTCAAGTTTGAACTACAATTTATAAAAGTATGTTTTTCTAAGCATTTTACTTAAAAACAAAGTACGAACCATTGCCCTTAGCCATTTCAAAATTTGGGTTCATTTCATTAGTGTCAATGACATTTCAGGAAAGGGGGAAAGTGATGTTTAAGTTTTTCAAATTTGTACAAAGGGGATTAAATATTTTTATTTGAAAACAATTTTTTTTGAAACCTAATCAAAAGCAATTTACCATTTTCCAAAGAAAACAATACACCAGAATGCACAAAGTAGAACACATAGCAAGGGCAATGTAGGTATACACGTGAGCATCATAATCATTACTCCAAGCTACAAAAGCTGAATAGACATGGGTGAACCTAGGAGATTGAGAATAAACCAGAAGACACCAATACATGAGAAATCATCCTTATTGACATGTCACGATGAAATCAAAACGCACAACACGCTCGACCATCCACTCACAGGCAGGTCGAGGGCAAATCCCATAGCAATAAACCCAATATATCCACCTACTATGGGCCACTGGTCAGTACCATAACCTACCAGTGCAGCAATCGTTCTTAGAATATTCTCTCAATATGCCAGATTCCCATGTCTCAAGTGTTTAATAAAAAGGGGGTGAGCCAACCGATGCCAACCGAGCATCCAATCAGATATATCTATATATAAAGTACAACAGGCATTCCCCGAGCCACTCCATGGGACAACCTCATGCCTTTTTCCACTCAAGTACCCGGGAGCCTCTAAGCGCGGCCTCCCAAACAATCAATCGCAACCAAGGCATGAGAGTCGTCCTAAGAGGGTTTTTTATAAATACATTTCCATCGCTTTCCATAAAGTGCCAAACGGGCATTTAATACAGTTCACAATTACTACCAAAACCAGTTTAAAACTATTTGAAGAATCCACAAAACACTACTTCACAGGTTGCCAGTGTTTTTATAAACCAAACCAAACCATTTTCTTTCCCAAATAAACTTTAAGAGCCAACCGGGCAATCTCTCAAACGAACCAAAGTATTTGTTCATGCTTCAAAAGAAATCATTTCTCATTAAACCATAAATCCATTTTATATTCCATGAATTATGTTTAAAAGCCAAACGGGCATTCTTTCATTATTGGGTATCCGCCCGTCAAAAGGATGTTCCATGTGTCGTGTATAAAATAAACGGCTCCTTTTATCATTAAATAACCATTTAAAAATTAACCATCTTATATTAAAATTTAATTATCATATATTATCTCATATTTATTACAATTAATAAAATGTTGATTTTGAACAATTAGGGTGCGCAAACAGCATGAAATAATATAACTTAAATTTTAAAAGCAGTGCAAAGGGAACCTACCTCAAAACCAAGTGCGACGGAAAAACGACTTTGGAAGAAAGGCGCGATGACACGACGTGTGTCCGAGACTACGTGACAAAGTCTAATACTCTGCATAAACAATTTCAAGGACTTAGACACAACCAAAAACTCACCAGAGCCTGCGAAACCAAGCGGCGGGAAGAAGCGCTCACCTTGGAACTGAAGTGCGACAACAACGGAACCTCGGAGACAAGGCGCGGCGACGGCGCTCACTCGGAAACACCCTGCGCGGGTCCTAAAAGTCCTAAGCCAACAAATAAAAAACCACCATCAACAAGAGTACGATGATAATAATGAAAATAAAGATAATAATAGTAATAATAATAATAGTAATAGCAACATAATAATAATAATAATAATAATATGAAAAACAATAATAATAATAACAAGACAATAATATGAACATTAATAATAATAATAATAATAATAATAATAATAAAATTAATAGTAATAATATTAATAATAATAATGATAATAATAATAATAATAGTAATAGAATTAATAATAACAATAATAATAATAATGATAAAATTAATAATAATAATAATAATGAAAATAATAATGATAGTAATAATAATAATAGTAATAAAATTAATATTAATAATAATAATAATAAAATTAATAATAATAATAATGAAAATAATATTAGCAATACTAACATTAATAATAATAATGATAAAAAAAAGGTTATTAACATATTAAATTAAATAAAATAGAAAATTAAATAAAAAAAAACGGACCTGCAGCGGAGCAGAAGAATGAGAAAGAAAAGAAGAAGAAGAAGAGAAGAAGAAGAGGAAGAAGGAGAGAAGAAGAAGAAGAAGAAGGAGAGAAGAAGAAGAAGAAGGAAAGAAGAAGAAGAGAAGAAGAAGAATAGGAGGAAGAAGAAAAGAAGGAGAAGGAGGTAGGGGCATGGTCTGGCGGGAGGGTGCGGGTTTCTTGCGCCGAAGGAAGGAGGCGCTGGGTGTGCTGCGGCTGTTGCTGCGGAAGGAGAAAAGGAAGGCAGATCGGCGGAGGGTGCAGCGAAGCGGTGCCGGAGGGGGACTGAGCGGGCAGGAGAGGCGCGGATGAGGTTCGGCTACTGGGTGCTGCGTGGGGGTTTTGTGCACCAGGAGGGTAGAAGGCCGCTGGATCCGGCCGAGGAGGGGGGTCGTGCGCTGGGACGATGGGGTGAGCGGGTGGAGGCGCTGGTGTTGCGGATAGCGAAGGCGAGGCAGACAGGGTGCGGCCCGACCGGAGTGCCGGACGGGGGTGCGGCGAGGGAGGAGAAGGGAGAGATGAGGGAATAGAGGAGGGGGTGGCGGCGGCTCCAGCCAGGAGAAAGAAGAGAAGAAAAAAAAATATAAAGGGGCCTGCTAGGGTAAGAAAAATAAGAAAAATAAATAAAAGAAAAGAGGTAAGAAAAAGAAGTAAATAAATGAAACAAAAAAAATAGTGATAATAATAAAAGAATGATAATAATAAAAATAATAATAACTTTAATCTCTAATAACAATAATTTCATTTCATAATAATTATTTTATTTGAATAGCGCAACTGCGCGGTCCGCACATGCCTCTAGCGACTGTGCGCGAACTAAGCGTGAGCTTTTGTCTGATCCAGAAGTTGTCAGACTGGTGTCAGGGTGTCCGCACAGTCTCTGCCAAACATGTAGTGCATGCGCACTAGTCTAAAACACGCCCCAACTCTCGAAAGGAGGAAATAAATAAATAAATAACCATAATAATTAATAACACCTTTATTAAGATCAATTATAATAATAATAATTTTAATAATAAACATCATGATAAAAGTACAAATGATAAAAATACTCATTTCGTCTTAAATAATAAAAACAACTATGAACTGATAACAAAAGATGTGCGCGTTAAATATAAAGACTCTATTTAAAATTTTCCAAAGACAACGGGATGCAAAACTACACCGGGCAGGGACGAGCAGGGTTTCCAGAACAGGCTCCGCTCACGCGCCCGACGACGTCGCGTCAAAAAGCGCACATTTTAACCAAAATTCAAAAACTAGGTCTGATACTGAACACGAACCGCAGCAATATAATTTAAAGTCAAAGAAATCATAAAATAAAAATAACCGCACGGTCGGGGTGTGACACTCATCATACATAGAGATGAACAACATTCATATAGATAAAAAAGAAAATAATAACAAAGGAAAAATGGATCGCATATCCAATAAGAAGTACTATAGGAATTGTTAAATCACTCAGAGGGGTTGTTTATGGATTATTGTATATTACATTCAATAATTATTAATTTAACAAAAATATGTCCCAAGTTATGATGATTAATCAAAATAAATTCTCATTAATATAATTGAACACACTAATAAGTACCAATATATGTACATACAATGCCATTAAAAATTGAAGGATAATTGTTTGTATGGTCTAGATAATATTAAGATGGTACGACCAACTACTATCAACATATGAGTAAGTTAAATCTATGAATATAATAATTATTATTTTACATTACTCCCGATAGAGTTGGGTGATTATCACACTATAATAATTTTAATTGTTTGATTTTAATAAATAAAAATAATTCAATGTTACTAGACATCCATATAGTTATTTCATTTGAGATTCTTCTTCTTTTTCATTAATACAAATTTTTTCAAGTAACTTATTATCACATAGAGAACTACAAAGTCTCTTTGAATAGTCATTATATGAAAAAAATCAATTTATTAATCATATATTGCTGTATTAATTAACTCATATAAACCTTCTTATATGTATGATACCATTATTATATCACACCAATAAAAAATTGACATTAATATTTAAATATAAAATATTAACTAAAATGATTATATTCTTTATTTTATTTTTTATACTATTATTCTTATACTTTTAATAATACAAATAAAAAAATTATTATGAAAATGGAAATTTATGGAAAAGTGGAAAATGATTCATATACACAAAATATGATCAACCCACCTAATACATAATAGAATAATATAAGAATTGTAATTTAATCTTATTAGAGAGCATACCTTTGAGGAGACACTATTATATAATTATAGCCTTCTCATCCGGATCATCTTTTATGAAGTTCTCTGGGTTTTATATTATCTTTTCCCTTGTTTTAATGTGATATTCCATAGAAATCTTCTCAGAGATTAATCCACGTGCTGTTATTCCAATATGTTGTTCGATTCAGTCACCTAGCTACATGGTCTTACTAACCTATTTATATTTTTCAAATATCATGTAAAATTACTCTTGCATAGTAATGACTTGAAGACCCTTATCAAATAAATATTCATTTATATTTATGATATTTTCCCACTCATCACACTCCATGAAATCAATACCATTCTGGTAGAAACAAGATTTAGAAACCTCCTTTTCAGCATGCGCTATGTCCTAGAGATAAGATTCCCCAACTTGAAATTCTTGCTTTTTAGTAGTCTTTTCCTCCATATTCATGGTATCCTTTATAGGTTTATTGCATTTACTTTCAGATCGATTAACGGGAGGACTAGGTAAGAATGAGTATGATTTCCTTCTTTGCGACCTTTGAGTGTGCATGAAAAACCTGTCTGAATCAATTATTCTATTATTTCCCTTCCTTAAAGAGGATGTAATATTGTCTTATGCAATGTCCACATCCCTTGACTCAACATGGGACACAAATTAGAATCCATATCCTCATAAGAAACCACCAAACTCAAATGGGGTTTCTCCCCATGTGAATCCTCTACACCATTCCCTTCCTCAAATGTATGGAATTCTACTTCTCCCAGCACTACAAACCAATTTTGAGAATCGATAACCATATCTCCAAACATACATGTATCAATATAGGATGATCTATCCTGAATTTCATAATCGTTCATATCAAAACCAATGAGCTTTAAGAATACATGTCCCATAAATTTTTATATCTTATTAGTGTTCTCTCAATCCCATCTATGAGGATGTCCACCAGTACCATGGACCCCATAGACTTATAGAATAACCTTAGCTCCATCGATAACAGTTGATGAAATTTTTTCCCTCAACATATCAGAATTAAAGGAGGCCTCCCTTTCCTCTCCACACACCAGCATTGCCACTCATGACCTTCATTGAATCTATATCTGTTTTGGGATTATACCCAAATCATACGTCAAACTGGTGAAGAAACCTATGAACTGCATCCCTGTATCAATATAGTTTTCACACTTAGCCACGTCTGAAGGGACCATAGTAGGATGTAGAAAATGCATGAGTTTATCCTCTCATAATATATTAGGAACCTCCAGAGGGTATCCTTCCTAAATATCTAGGGTCTCCCCACATGGTAAATATTTTTTCATGTGGAGTCCCAAGTACCCTAAGACATCCCCAGATGCCTCCCAATCCTTCATAAACTAACACAATAATGAACATTTTGTTTTAAATCAGGTTCTACCTAAGCTTATGGACTAGATGGTTATCTTGAGATATAGACCAATCCTTTCCAGTCACTATTTCCAAGTCAAAATCTTGAGATCTAATTTACTAATCGATGAAAGTTCTATAAAAAAGCAGTCAATGACACAAAGACCAATAATTGATTCCAATTAATTTCTTATCGAAATGAGGTCTAATACATTCCACCGAAGGTTTTGAAACATTGATTTCCATACAAACATGAGGGAATATATGGTGAAAAACATCAGCAGTGCGACAATCATAATAGAAATACATGCCTACCATGTTCCCCATCATATATATAATTGATGGATTCTAGAAAGATAATGGAAAATATGGAAAAAATACCCACACCATTATTAAAGGAACATCACATTTAAGGTTGAACATTAAAGACTATCAAAATAGATAAAATACTGATCCATTGAGTGCATAAGGAGAATTGGACTAAGAATCGATCAGGTCATCAATAAAAGAAAATCAAATCATCAGTTGTCACCTATCAAGAAGTCCCTACATCATGCAATATTTAAGACCCAGTGAGTCAAATATGAATCTATCAAAGGAAATGGCCAAGGTTCAATGATTCCTGATGTGAGACTCAAGAATCATCTTGTAAAGATCCGAAGATGCATTTAATTCTTTCATCTAAATCATTAACATGGGAGGGACATTGTGAATGGTTGGATCCTTTGGGAAAATGGGAATCACAGTAAAAAGTGGAAGGAAGTTAGTTTTAGTGAATGAGAGAAAGGACCAAGGTTTAGAAAAGTATGTAAGAAGATTGTATCCCCCTCCTTCCACCATGGAGGGAGGGACTAGAGCCTCGAGCATCACCACCTTATGAAATCATTACCGAAGATGCAAGTGAAGTGATTTCGCTAGTACCCAATTGTCTATTTATAATTTGTTCTTTTTATCCTTATTATTCTTAATATTTTCTTAAAATATTCAAGGTTATTTTTTTCATCAAAATTTTTATAAAGAACCCATGTAGTGATAATAGTTAATGATTCATCACAATGAAAAAAAACTTTATACATCATATAAACCTTCTTCTCCTTTTATTGTATCATTAAATCGATTTTGTGATGTTTAATCCATGGTAGAACAACATTTACTTCATTACAATTATTATTTTATTAATAAATAACGTTTTTAAAAGTTGAGCATGATTATTAAAAATTATCTAATGCCAATTTCATATGAGTGTTCAAATATATAAGTGACTCCCAAAAATTTAGACATCCTTGTAATTTAATACATTAGAACTCTTATACAGATCCAATGGAATACAAGTATTTCATAAAAAGTACAAAACATAATGGTTTTATGTCATATGATATTTCATTAATTTTATATTTTCATTCTTGAAACCTAAATTTATGATATAATTATATAATAGTGTAATTTTATCAAAAATCAAAAAATAACTTCCAAAATCATTGTAGTAAATCCCAATCTATAGAAAATGATCAATATATTCGTAGATAAATTTAATTAAAATTCATTAGTAAGAATAACATATCATTAATCATGATTTATTTTTTTGAAACAAAATATAACACAAGATTCACATTAATATGAATACGTTCAATATGATATGTTTTCAAAAAAATCCACATGATAGTGGTAAATTATTCATTTTTAATACACAATCCTGGGAAAATAGTTTCCTTTGTGAAAAATATTTTCAGGAAATCACATCAACTCAAAATATAGATAAATTAGTTGATAACCAATGTGTAATTGAATTTAGAATTTATTACTCAGATACATTTTATGTTGTTAATTATAATTCGTTTCTCACATAGAAGTTAATCTCAAATAGTATTTATATCGATTAAATAATATCATCAAGAGAAGGATAATAGCGAAATTCAAAATGGTTTTGTTTAATGATTAATTGAAAACTAAATACAGTGGGAGATAATGTGGAATCTAATGAAGAATGAATTCGATTTCAACATTCATGATATTTTAATTGCATGATAAACATTATTTAATATATGAAGAACGATTTTTTTACTGATGTTTTTTCTGGCAACATCAAGAGATTAATGATTCTTAGTGAAAAATTATGATAGATGATTCTACTTAACTATGGTTATCCATAAATATTATGGTCCTCAAAAAGCCATGTCATGGTTTATGGTAAATGAGAAACATGTTATGAATGTCAAAGGAAATGATAATTGAAATGATATTATTTTTTTATGATTTCCTCAATTATTTATGTATTCTACATGTAGGATATATAATTATATGGTATTTTATAGTTTTCTATTTACATTACATAAATGATATGAATCTGCATGAGAATTTCCATAATGGTGAGCCATATTGTTTAAAATAATCTGTTAAAATAGTCTAATTATATGGAAGGAATAATAGCGAATAAATTATTATTTTATTTGGGTATATGGGTCATGATTTTATTATGATGTTTTCATTGTATCTTAAATGATTTTAATGTGGTTTCATTGTTATATTAATTAAATGGTAAAACGTTCCAAAATATTTCTATTTGATTTCTCCATGGTATTGATCTTAAATAATGATTTTTTCATGGTATCTTATATTTGTTTTTGAAAATTATCCATGTCCATTTTCACCATACATTTCTGTTTTAAATATTTTTAATTGACTGTTTTAGAAGAGGATGATTTATTTTTTCCTCAATGATATCACAAAATCCATCAAAAACATTTCATGAAAACATTAAAGGCGTGGGTATTAATATTAATGATGTAAATAGTGATATTCCAGAACATAGTGATGAAATTGATGATAATTGTCTGATTTAAAATTATAAATTCAGATGTTAAATAAAATATATCTGGGATAGTTTTATATATATATTATTTGATTTTAGATTTCTAGAGATATAATATATAAAGAAAAAACGCATCTTATATGGAAAATGTTAGAGGATTGTCTATAATAATTTAGTTATAAATTATTGATCATAAGGATTTTATTATATATGATCACGTTAAATATGATGTAATTTTCCATAGTCTATTATATTTTTTAAGGAAGGTTTCTCATTTATTCTATAGTAAATGCACGTTCATGAATCATATAATTTTATAGGAGTATTTAAGAGACAATTGAGTTTCAATATCTTGAGTTTTATAACTATTTTATACAGAATTATGGATGTGGAGATTTAATAATAGTTCTTATATGTATTAGTTTGATTATTATTATATATAATATTCTATATACATTGTAAAATTTCATTCCTTTTATAAGGGGAAATTATATTTATCGGGGTACATATAATTATATCAGGAGTTCAATAAGTCAAAAAACACATTGTATCTATCTTGATGGTTCTAGTGGGTTATTTAATCATAGTTTATGTATATCATTAGAAGGATATTTCCATTGATCTATAATAGTGAATCATGTAAACCATAGATTGTTTAACAATTAATTTTTTTAATTATTATGATAAATGAATTTAATTATATAAATTCCTTAAAAATATTAATTAAATAATTGTTATCTAATGATAGGATTTCTATTGGTTTTGTTAAATAGTGATTAAGGATTTTTGGTTGAATAAAATTAACATAAGTTGATTGACTAATTAACCATAATAAATCACTATGGTTCTTCTTATACTTTTATTTCATAAAATTTATATTAGATAACATGTCATTTGAAAATATTTTTATTTTCTGATACTTCAAAAATTTGGTGAGATTAAAAAAAATCTATATATGTAAAAAAATAATATTTTTATATCACCATAAAATAAATTAAATTGATAAAATATTAAATCATCTTTTAAAGGACAACAATATCAATTGTACCATTATGTTTCATGTAATGAAAACGTAAGATGATGTAAGATTCCAACCTTTTATGGAGTCAATATCCCAGCCTTTTCTGGAGTGAATCTTGGGAATGTTTTCAGGTACATTCGATGATTTTAAGTACCTCTATTTTTGAGTAGAGACTTGGGGAGCATTTGGGTGAACTTTTAAGTAAAATAAAATGGGAGGGGTTTGTGCATGGTTTGCGCACGTTTTGAAAAACCGTGCAACCAAATTGTGCCCACAATGTAGAACTAGACATAAGGGTATGCACGGTTTACATAGGGCTTGAAAAACCATGCGACCAAATCATGTAGACCGTTAAAATCTGGACAATGATGTCAGCACAGTTTTCACATGGGTTGACAAACAGTGCGACACTGTCCTGAAAACCGTGCACGAGGTTTTTATTTCCAAAAATCATTTTTAGAACCACCCAAACCATGGGACTTCCTTATTTTACATCCTTGGCTTGGGCTTGGAAATTTCAAGGTGTTACCAAAGCCTCTTGAGGAGATTCCAAGGAGATCCAAACACCATTTCTCAAAATTGAAGGCTCGGAATGAAGATCTGATCTCCTTTCGGTAAGTAGATTTCATAATGTTGTTTCTTCCATTCTTTCCTATATCTTTCCTTGATATTTTCATGGGGGATTTCCATCATTTAGATGGATCTAAACTTATGAGTTATGTTATAGATCTGGGATGGTTGATCTAGATCTAGTTTTTCAAGATCTTAATGACTTTGATCTTATTTTTGGTTTTGAGGATTTAGATCCAGAACTCGATCGATGATGTTGTTCCACTCGGATTTTATGGATTTTCATTGGGCTAAATTTCATCATTAATTGAGTTAGGTGGTCTAAATCCAATCCCATAGTCTCATCTTGTAAGGCTTAGGAATTTGTATAAATATCATGGCATAAGTAATTAATTTGTGGTTTGGTTATTCGGTTCTTTGTGAATTGTAGATCTAGTTGAATATGGCTGTGATTTATGATGTAATGATAATGATGATTAAACATTTGAATATGGTTGTATATGGGAGTTGGATATTTGTTTTAAAAAATTGTTGTGGGACATTGACTGATGCTCCTAATAACCACAGAGGTTCAAGACATGGGGCTCTAGAACCAATGACATGCATGAATTTGATATTTTATGGAACATGGAGTGATGCTCCAAATACCCATGGGGTTGTGAGACATGGACTAAAGCTCAAAATTCTCACATGTGTGCTACACATGACATTCTACACTCCTTAATTTATTTTTTACTATGGTTTCATTTTTCTATTCATAAACATAATATTGTGACATAGTAAATATGAATTGAACAGGGGAAATGGTTTATGCTCCTACATGGGCCGAAGCAGGCATTGGGTTATGAGTGTTCTCGGGAACCTGGGTGTTTAACGTATTATAGAAAGGTTAACTGGATAAATATAATTGTTTTCCATATTGTCGTGCTTTATTATTAATGCATATGCATACACTAATTATGACTGGATTGTTTTTGACACTATTGGTGGTGATCTACTGAGTCGTAATCACACCCTACAAGGGTTTCCTGATTGGTACCTGAATAGACTTTGTTGTTGCAGGACATGACAAGGGCAAGAACCCTTGTAAGAGTGTTGTTTGGGGTTGAAGCATGGGAGATGGACCCGGATGTGGTTTGGGACCTGTTTTGAGTTGTTGTGTATTTCAATTTAGTTTCATTTGTAGACACTTGTCATTGGCATAGTCATAGTAAGTTTTACCTTTCATTTGAGTATTTTATTTCCAGTTTTGATTATTCTAGTGACATTGTAATTTTATATTTATATGTGTTTGCACTATTTATTGGTTACCTCCATTAGTATTTTATTCTGATAATAGATGGTATAGTCTCCCCAAGACTGACTTACTTGTCCCTCACTGCTATTCATCACCCTCTAGCGTACGGGGAGGCACTTGGGGGCTTGTGACCAAACGGCTCGGAGCCCTGTTCAGTGGCTCTCTGGTCAGGACGTTACAAAATGGTATTAGGGTATGAGGTCATTCCTTTCTTCTTCTTCTTTTGTATTACTATTTGGGGAAGGTATAAAGGACACTAGGGAATTTCTAGGCTTGATAATAACGTCATGCATGGGATATTCAAACCCATGGATGGGTGGTAACTCAAGTACTCAAGGTGGGATTGATGTTTTTGTTGTCTGTCATTACAGTTGAATATTATTTCGCCATGGGTGATGAACTTGTTGTGTGATGTGATTCTTATTTCTAGAATGTTTTGATTATTGATTTGTGGCCCAGAATGGCTTGATTTTCTCATCTACATACATAATTCTAGAAACTCAGGATTATAGTGACATGCATCATGTTAGGCACGCACGGGAAAACAAATTATGGGTAGATTGTTGAACTTAAACTATTTATTTTCCTTGTTTTATAAATTGAAATGAAAATGGTGTCTATTTTTGAAATTGAAAGAAATAATTATGAATTTATATGAATAATTTGGTTGTGTGTAATTTTGGTAACATTGTGAACTATTTTCTAAGCTGTATGTTTGGCTTTTTATAATTATTCCTCCACGATGCTTGTTGAGAGGACGAGCGGGGGGGGGGGGGGTATAGTTAGAAATGATCCTACAATGGGTGAACCTGAGGAAACTATAGTACCAACTGAAGAACCGGGGGAAAGATTCAAGAGAACCTGAACGTTTCTTTCAAATGATTGATAGAGACCCAGGGCAGGTTGTGAAAAGTATGTCTAATCTTATGAGGTAGTTTCAGTTGCATCATCCGCCGAATTGTACTAGAGATGGTGGCCCAGAGAAAGCTGAGTTCTAGATTGAATCTACACAGACTATAATTGACCACCTGGAGACACCTGTTGAGAAGATAGTCAAGTTGGTATCTTATATGTTTCACAGTTAAGAGAAATGTAGGTGGGACATCCAGACACGGAATGGGAAGCTGGAAGCTATAGAGTGGTAGGACATTATGAAGAAGTTCTTTGAGAAATTCTATCCAGAGATGCTCAGACAGGAGAAAGCGGCTGAGTTCATGGAGCTAACTCAATGGAATATGACTGTAATAGATTATGCTTGACGCTTTACAGACATAAAATGTTTTTCTCCAACATTGATACAAGACGAGGTCACTTCAGCAAGACGATTTTAGGATGGACTTAAATGTGAAATTATGTCTCAACTGAATATTTTCAGGCTGAAGAAGTTTCTGGAATTGGTAAATCAGGCTATAATATCTGAGGGGAACCTAATAGAGGATTCTAGTGGCAGACAAATGGTTTTTACTAGATGGTCATGTGGTGTGACTTTTGAGAGTAGGAAGTGATGTTATGAGAATGTCATCCAGGGAGGTTGGAGACAGTGTATCCTGACACAAGGTTCGGTTACACAGGACCTTACCCGAGTGTTTTCTGACCTGTTTGGAAGGTCAGGAAATTATTGTAATCGATGTCCCAGACCACATGTTGAATGCAGATCCAATGGTAGGATGAAACATCTCCAGAAGTTCTGCAAGAACCCAAAGGAGTTAGGTGGTGATGGATTAGCTAAACAGAGTCATAGTGTGGGATGGGGATCCTCTGCACCATTTCAGTCCCAGTTATAGAGTTCTACTGGCTGAGGTGGTAAGGGTGATGGAATTAGTGCATTTGGGAAGAAACTCCCATATCAGCAGAGTGGTACAAGTTAGGGGAGTCAGATGGAATCATAGGGAAAAAGAGCATCACAATTGCAGGCAATAAAACCTACACTTGTGGATAGCGAGGCTGGATCATCGACATTGAGAGGTACTATTCTTGTAGCTTCTACATTAGATAATGCCTAATTTGGTAATGGTGCCTCTAATTCCTTTATATCTACAAAACATGTTAATGGATTGAGTTTGATGGTGGAGTTTGTGAGAGTTGCTATAATGATAGTCACACATTTGGGGGTACAGTCTAGAGACATCTGTATGTGCAAGGGATATTCTCTTGAGATCGGAGAATACTGTTTCCAATGGGATCTCTATAACCTTGATATGACAGGCTTCGACCTAATCCTGGGTATGGACTGGTTATCCACATATCATGCCCACATTGATTGTTATCGCCGGAGGGTGACATTTATGTCACTTGCAGGTGACCATTACATTCACCACGGGGAGTGGGATATCCAGGCAGGCCAAGTAGGTCCAATTATTCAAAAACTAGGAGAGCTCATAGCCCATGTATCTAAGAATTCTACTAGATGAAAAAGGTGTTAGGAAAGTTGTCCTTCCACCAGTGGTTGTTTTTTTTTCAGGATGTCTTCTCGAAAGACTTCTTAGGGATGTCAACTAAGAGAGATGTTGTATTTTCCATTGAGCTCATGCCCGAAGTTGAGCCAGTATCTATTCCACCATATAGAATGGCACAGATAGAGCTTAAATAACTCAAATCTTAGTTAGAATACATGAAGGACAAATTATTTATCCGTCCCAGTACGTCTCCATGGGGATCGCATGTACTGGTTGCAGAGAAGGCTGATGGGAGTTTATGTTTGTGTGTGGATTACCGGAGGTTGAACAAGATGACTGTGAGGAATTGATATCCTCTACTGCGTATTGATGATCTATTTGACTAGTTGAAGGGAGCCTATGTTTTCTCAATAATCTAATTGAGATTGGGGTATCACCAGTTGAGAGTTCAAACTTCTGATATACCGAGTACTAATTTTAGGAGTATATATGGGCTTTAGGAGTTCGTTGTAATTCCATTTACAATAACAAATACACCAGCAGTTTTTATGGCTATAATGAATAAGATCTTTATTTCGTACCTAGATCAGTTTGTGGTAGTATTTTTGGACGACATCTTGGTGTAATACAAGACTCATGACGACCATGCCCAACATCTTGACATCGTCCTGAGTACACCGCGAGAGCATCGGCTATACAACAAGATATCTTAGTGTCAATTTTTGATTGATCTGGTAATCATATTGGGACACATCATCAAGATGAATGGTGCTTTAGTGGATCTAGAGAAGGTGGAAGCAGTGATTTCTTGGAATTATCCTAAGAATTATTTTGATATCCGAAGCTTTATGGGGTTAGCTGGACATTACAAGAGATTTATCCAAGACTTTTCCCGTTTGGAAACACCACTTTCTGGCTTTACCAAAAAGGGAATAAGTTTTAATGGTTAGAAGCTTGATAGACATATTTTTAGGATTTAAAGAAGCATTTGACGTCCGCACTAATTTTGGCACTACCTGAATCAGGTTAAGAGTACAGGGTGTATTATGACGCTTTTATGATAACACTCAGAGTTGTGTTCATGAAATGATATAATGTTGTGGCATACGAGTCTCGACAATTGAGGCCGCATGAAATGAATTATCCAACGCATGACCTTGAGTTGGAAGCGGTGGTTTATACATTGAAGTGATGGTGACACAACCTTATGGGTGAAAGGTTTACAGTTTATACTAAACACAAGAACCTAAAGTACATATTTTCTCAGTGCGATTTGAATCATCAACAACATAGATGGGTTGAGTATATGCAGTCTTTTGATTTTGTGCTGGTATATACACCTATGAACGGAAACAATGTGGATGATGCTTTTAGTAGGAAGACTCAGACTCAGATTATTCAGGAATCTAGTTCTGAGTGGAGGATGATGTCATTGCTATCTGAAATGCAAATTGTGTTTTAGGAGAGATAGGAGGAAATGTCACTCGTGTCGGTTGCAGTGGAGTCTACACGTTTTAGACGGATCAGGGAAAAGCAATATGACGACACTAGATGCTTAGACTTCAGAGAAAACATTGAGGGCAGGGAGAGACCTTCAGAACAGAGGATATTCAAGAATGATATCGTTTATATGAAGAATTGGGTTTTTGTTCCTACGAGTACGCGAGAGGAGCTCATGCGGTAATTTCATGCCTCAAGATGGGCAGGGCACTATAGTGTGACCAAAATGTTTTGTGATCTGCGACAACATTTTTGGTGGCTAGGAATAAGGAAGGAAATAGCAGGGTTTGTGACATGATGTTATACCTATTAGCAGGTGAAGGCGGAGCATCAATGACCCGATGGCTTACTATGACCTTTTTCCATTCCATAATGGAAGTGGGTGGACGTGACCATGGACTTCGTGATAGGTATTTCAAAAACACTTAAGAAGAATGACGCTATTTGGGTCATTGTCGATCGACTGACAAAGGTGGCACATTTCATGCATAAAAGGGAAACTTTTATAGTAGATTAGTTGGGATAGCTATATTTACAGAAGTTAGTTCTATTGCATGGGGTGCTATGAACTATAGTTTCAGATCATGATTCATGGTTTACTTCATGTTTCTAGAATGGATTGCAGAAGGAACATGGTATTCATGTTTTATTGAGTACGACTTTCCATCCGCAAATAGATGGACAGTTAGAGCGTACTATAAAAGTGCTTGAGGATATGTTGAGGGCGTGTGTACTTGTCTTCGGAGGTATATAGGAGAAGCACCAATAATTAGTGGTGTTTTCCTATAACAACAGTTTTCAGGAAACAATAGAGATGGCACCATACGAGGCTCTTTATGGAAGGACATGTAGATCACTGCTATGTTGGATAGAAGCGGGTGAGTCAGAGTTATTGGGACCAAGTCTCGCATTGAAGATGACTAAATGGGTTTAGCTAATTCTCAAATGAATGGATAAAACTCAAAGTCGGTAGAAGTCTTATGCTGATAGATGGAGGTAACCTCTAGAGTTTATACTCGGTGGTCATGTTTTCCATCGGGTGTCACCCGGTTTGGGTCCCCGCAGGATACGGTGGCAGGGAAAGTTGGCACCCATGGTTGTTGGAACTTTTGAGATCATGAAGAGTGTCGAGATTGTAGAATACCAATTGGATATTCCACATAAATATAGGGTTATGCATGATGTTTTCCATGTATCAAAACTACGAAGGTATCACCCCGACCCTTCTCAGGTGGTCGATGTGGATGATGTTGGGCTAGAGATAGATGTGTCCATTGAGGAGCATCTAATAAGTGAGTTAGATCATAGTGAGAAGGTTTTGAGGGGAAAGATAGTACCGATAGTTCTTGTTTTATGGATGCATGGACGTGTGCAGTAAGAGAGATGGGAAAGGGAGGTAGATATATGGACTCAGTGGCATAATCTTTTTAGCTCAGAATCTCAGAGTTGTTCAGGAGTATAGCTCGAGGATGAGCTGTTATAAGGTGGGGAGAATGTAAGATCCTGGCCTTTTCTGGATTCAATATCCCGGCCTTTTATGGAGTCAATCTTGTGAAAATTTTTAGGTACATTCAATTTTTTTAAGAACCTCTATTTTGGAGTAGAGATATGGGGTGTGTTTGGGTGAACTTTTAAAAAAAACAATAGGGGAGTGGGTTATGCATGATTTGATCATGGTTTGAAAAACCATGAAACCAAACTGTACCAACAAAGAAGAACTGGATAGAGGGGAACACACAGTTTATGCACGGTTTGACAAACCGTGGAAATCTGGATAATGAGGTCCGCATGGTTTGCGCACGATTTGAAAAACCATGCGCCACTGTCCAGGAAACCATGCTCGAGGGTTTTAATTCCTAAAATCCTCTTTAAAACCACCAGAACCCTGGGACATCCTTTTTTCTCACCTTGGGTCGGGATTGGATGTTTCTATGTGTTTTCAAAGCCTCTTAGAGAGATTCCATGGTGATCCAAACAACTTTTATCCAGATTGATGGCTCGGATTGGAGATCTGATCTCTTGTCGGTAAGTAGATTTCATCCTGTTGTTTCTTACATTCTTTCCTCTATCATTCCTTGATCATTTCATGGGGGATTTTCATCTTTTTTGTGGATCAAAACATATGAGTTAAGGTATAGATCTGGGATGGTGGATCTAGATCTAGTTTTGCAAGATCTTAATTCCTTTGATCTTATTTATGGTATTGAGGATTTAGATCCAGAACCCGGTCGACGGCGTTGTGCCACTCGAATTTTTGGGGATTTTCGTTAGGCTAAATTCCATCAATAAATATAGGTCGGTGGTATAAATAAAATCCTAGAGTCTCATTTTGTTAGGCATATGCAGTTGTATAAATTTCATGGCATAAATAATTAATTAGTGGTTTGGTTATGCTATTTTTTTAATTGTGGATCTAGTTGAATATGGGTGAGAGTTATGATGGAAGGATAATAATGATTAAACATTTGAATATTGTTATATATGGGAATTGGTTAATTTTTTTAATAATGGGTTGTGGGACACAGACTGACCCTCATAATACCCACAAAGATTTGATACATGGCGTTCAAGAACCAATGAAATTCATGAATTTGATATTTTATGGGACAAGAACTGATGCTCAAAATACCCATGGGGTTGTGAGACATGGACTGATGCTACAAATACTCACATGTGTGTTATACATGATGTTCTACACTCTTTCATTTATTTTGTACAATGGTTTCTTTTGGATATTCATAAACATAATATTGTGACATAGTAATTATGAATTGAAAAGGGGAAATGGTTTAGGCTCCTACATGAGCCAAAGTAGGCATTGCGTTTTGTGTGTTCTTGGGAACCTAGATGTTTAATGTATTATTGAATGGTTAATTGGATTAATATAAAATTTTCCCATATTATCTTGCTTTTTTATTAATGCAACTGCATCCCTTATTATAACTAGATTATTATTGACACTGTTGGTGGTGATCTACTGATTCAAACTCACACCCTACCAGGGATGCCTGATTCGTACCTGAATAGACTTTGTTGTTGTAGGACTGGACAAGGGCAAGAGCCCTAGTTAGAGTGTTGTTTGGGGTTAAACCATGGGAGGGAGAACCAAACATGGGCCAGGAATCGTTTGGAGTCATCGCATCTTTAATTTTAGTTTTATTGTAGACACTTGGATCTTTCATAGTCAAAGAATGTTTTACCTTTTAGTTGTGTATTGTATTTCTAGTTTTGATTATGCTAGTGACATTTTACTGTTATATTTATATGTTTTTCTGCTATTTCTTGGTTACTTCTGCTGTTCTTTTGTTCTGATAACAGATGGTATAGTCTCCCCAAGACTAACTTACTAGACCCTCATTTCTAGTCGGCACCCTCTGGCGTACAGGGAGACGCGCTTGAGGGCTTGTGACCAACTGGCTCGGAGCACCGTTCAGTGGCTCCCGGGTCTGGACGTTACAGATGAACATTAAAAGTCTTTTATCTTCATTTTCAAAATTTTCTATCAATACTCCTTATGTAGGGAATTAAAAACACATTTCATCGTGTTTTTCCTATTTATAAGGCTTATATAAATGAGTGTTATCATAGAATAACTAAAAATAATTTTATTTATTTATAGAAAATATATTATATAATGTATACTTATTATTCCTCCATCCAACTAACCTAAAAATTAGATAATCCAAATCAATAGTTTTCTGCAGAACTTTCATTTTTTATTAGACTCTACGGATCTTATAATTATTCATGCAAAGACAGGTGAGTTTTTTTTAATTATTCCTTTTTTTATTACAATAAATAATAAATAATAAAAAATAATCATTTCAGTGCTTCATGAAAACTTTTATGCGGTGTATTATGTTCTCATGTATATGAAAAATTAACACATAATTTAATTATATATGGAGGATGAAATTTATCTACTGTGGTTTATGTAAATTTAATAAAATTATGATATTTCATGTTAATGGATTGTGTATGAGTTTAATTGATTTTTTTAAAAAAAATATTGGGACTCCCAAAATTTATGTAATGGTTCATTCTATATAGTAGAATTTTATATGAGTTTTATATAATAGATATCCATTAAAAAAATAAATTGTACAAATAAATCAATATTTTGAAACGAGAGAACATTTTTTAGTGTTATCTCTATGTTATGAAAGAGTGATTTAATATTTGTTACGGTTTATCATGTTTTTATTAAATCTATGACATGGTAATTTATTTAATGAAATTAAAATTAATTAAATTATTTTTAATTTAATTTTAGGATAACTAAACGGTTGATGTTATATGATAATTTAATGTAATATTGTTGTGATATTTGTCTATTTATATAATACTATATTTATATACTCTAATCAATAATTTTTCATAACATGAATAAATTATTAAAATAAATTTATAACAAAAATATTAAAGGAAAATTTTTAAAAAAAACAAATTTCCAAAATAATGGATGAAATTTTTGGTTGGAGTGAAAAAATAAATTGAAAATAAAAAGAGAGGTGAAATATTTTATGAACTGATGTGGGATATCACTAAACTGAACAACTGAGCTAGCTTATCAAAAGGATTGGTGGGAGTTCCATATCTACATGGGTTATCGATATGTTCCTAAGAATCATTACCTAAATCTAGAAATAAATATTCTCATAATAAACTGATCAATAAAAATATGTGATTTATAATTAAAATTTTCCAATAAATAAAATTTCATTTGGAATAAGAAAAATGGAACAATAAAATATTGGTTCCAATCCAATTTTTTGAAATAATGTATTTTAGACCATGCCACATCAGTTGTATATGATCTAAAATGTTTCACCATGTCACTAATAAACTCACACACCCCACTAACATCGATATACACATCCTTAAAGAGAAACCAAGCCATTAGATATATCAATATCAATACACAACCGATTTTATCTGTTGTTTGTGATTATTAAAATCCCATTATGACCTGACCAATTTATTCGGATAAAGTATTTAATAAATAAACCAATTGGGTTCATTTATAAAATATAATTGAATGAAATATATTTTTTCATAGTTCAAAAAAAAATTGAAAGTCACCATTTATAAGTATTTTAGAATGCATCACTAATTAAAACCTATTTTTAAGGGCATGAATATATAACCATTTCAAAAAGAGAAACACAAAAATCAAATCCATTTTTATATCATACCTAGGTTTTGTAGGATCATTACACTTTAGTGAATATAATAATACATGTTCATGAATACCTAGAATAATTGGTCTAGGGATAGAAGACAACCCAAAAACATGAACCCCATATTAGAACAAAATTAAATAAGAGGATTAGGTTCAATAAATACATGGTATCCACAAAATATCCAAATATGATTTTCCTAAATCTATCCCTCTATTAAGAATCCTAGATTAAAATGTTTCATATCCCATATATAGATTCTATAAATTTCAAAACATACCATACATGGTGGATTTCATTTCATATTTCAAATAATTATAATAGAATATCACACATCAATATTAAATATACACAAATTAAAAAATGAATTCTTTGAAATATTTTTTAATTGAATATTATGTAGGGTAAATAAATTTCACAATGATTCCAAAGCCATATATTTTCAATAATTATATATCATGCAATTTTATAATTTAAAAACATGATTTATAATGAGGAAACATTCATGGACAATAAGAAAAGTCTTCTTATTAAACCAACTACCTCATCCACTTGGATTTAAATCAACTGAATGGTATCCAAAATTTAATGTGAAAGGAGTATTTTTAATAGAAATATAGTTCCATATTCTCAAAAAACCAAATCCGGGATCTAGGATTCAAAAAATTCTATTTCAATTTAAAAATGATATACCACATACCATGATTATTCATAAAGTAGTACACAATGTTCTTTATCGATCTAGTATCGACCATTGTTTCTATATATTTAACTATTACCAAACACATACGTAATTTAAAAACTAATTGATCCTGACATAACAACCTCGACCTATGGTCACATTCAAAAAAATGAGAACATCTAGATAAAAATATTGGACAATGATGAATAAAATATAAACATGATTTTTCAAGATCAATCACCCCTAGAAGTACTGGAATAAATCCCTATAAGGTTCAGGATCTCCAAAATCTCCAAGAGGAATCCTAAAAAAATATATCCTAATATATATGAGAATGAATTGGGTCAATAAGAATTTTTACAGGTTTAAAAATAAATATTCAGGGCAATTAATTATTTTAACATTGTATTGTGATGTGTTCTGGAGATCCATGAACTAAATCTATTATAGTTTTTATAAAATATAATATTACATTGTTTTTTTATTGTTCAACTAATTATTTTCCAAATTTTTGAAACCCCACTCTCTCTAATAAATCAATTCCACATGGTTTCTTGGTTATTCCACAATGATTTTACTAATAGTGTGGAAAACATGATCATTCCTAGAAAACTCTTCAATATCCAAAAAATAAGATTATATAGCTAGAGATAGTAAGGATGAATAATATTGGTTAAATAATATAATAGTTTTTACACCATCATAATATATTCTAATTATGATTACTCATGAGTTTTTATTCTGGGTTACCACAAAAAATGGACAAAAGGAATAGATTTCTCTCATAGAATTTCTTCTTATGAATCATAAATATGAATATGTCATTCAACTATTAAAATTTCTAATATGAAAAAAATTTTACTTCTAGTTTATATAAAGAGAGTGATCATGATAATAATAATTATGAGGAGATACATTCATAGCATCGTGGATAACACTAAAATGAAATGGAAATCTAAGTTAAAAGAAACATTTTATATCCATTTAGTGATCAAAAAAGTTCTTACATATCATCCAGGTAAATTACAATTCTTCCAAATCCAATACTAACCCAACTAAGAAATAAAAATCATGAAAACCCATTCACCAATAAAAAAATTTATATTATGAAATAAAAAACAAAAAATGATTTATATTTCCACTATTCCATTTCTAGAATTTTGATGAATAATATGACTCTTTGACAATATATCTTGAATTTTTGTTGGCTCCAAAGCAGAAAGTTTACCCACCTTAGACCCAATTTTTATTATTTACATAGTTAACCATACAATGACCCCATGAGATTCATTATGATGGAAAACATATAATAATTATCTGCATTGAACTCATGTTTTAACAAATGGCTATCCTATGATCCTCAAAAATCCATGATATAAGATTTAAGGAGATACTCCACGATCTAAATTGATCTCTTTATATATATATCCACATGAGGATTGTATATTGTGAAACATTATATATGAGATCACATCCCATCCTTGAGATACTTTCAATACAAGGAGGTTTACCGGGGTTTCCTATTCTAATACAATTGATGAAATTTCCCTAGGAAACCTCATTATTTCATGAATATATAATATTTTTAAATCCTCTTTCCTAGAGGTGTGTCAGAGTAAAATAAAATTTGATAACAATGTTAGTATATCAATCAAATATAAGATGTATTTATACCCTTGAGATGTCATTTTTATCTCAATGAATATATCCATAAATACCTCACCCAATTTTTATATATGTAATGGAAGGGGGAGAAGCAACATATAATGAATTTGGTGTTCTTACATTGTATACTAATTACTATTTTAATGAGTCCCAAGTTCCACTATGTTGTGTTTCAATCCAAGACACAAAAATTGGGGCTTCATGTTATAATAGGTATTTACTGTATGAGGATAAAAACCCCAATTAGAAGAATGAAAAAATTCCACCACATCCATCCTAAAAAATGAAGTAATGATATTTATATTTTTTAAGGAAGAAATCCATCTTTGGAAACATACCACTTAATAAAGGTCTGCATAATATATAAATTATTTTTTGTACTGCTAAGCTATTCATCCCAATATTTCTCCTAAAAATCAAGTATAGAATAAAATATATCAATTGAAAACTAACCATATAAATAATAATATCTTCCCCCATAATATATTGGTGAATCAGAATTATCAATTATATGACATTCAATTCATCTATCTATTTCATAAAATATTAAAAAAAGAAAAAAATTATATAGAGAATCCACAAAAATATTCCACTTTCATGACATGTTGGAAATTCCAATGTTGAATAACTGAAGATACTCCACCCATAATCTACTTTAAAATTTTAGTTCCATTTTTTAAAATATATATTATCAAAACGTAGAGTAATAATAAAAAAATCTTTAGCTAAAGAGGAAACTTAACTTATGCATATAAAAATTCACAACTACTGCACATTCTATTTAATAGTTGGGGAAATGCATTATGTGTGTCTAAATTTGAAGGGTAATGTTTTCCATTTCATGATCGACTGTCATTTTAACTCTTGCAACATAATCTCATCAATCATCTCAAAAAATTGTTTCTTTTAGAAAAATAAAATATAGATGATCAGGTCATATATTAATTTAATTAATTTGTGGAAGTTTAATTCATAGAATCCCCTAAAACTTTCACCCAATTAATATTAATATAATATATTTATATGTTTTCTTTCACATGTCCATTAAAATAATTTATATCCTATCAATACCATTAATGTTGGAATTTCCCAAACACATTGTAGCTACATTCATTTCAATACGACATTCACCTTACTTGGTTCAATTGTCATTCGATGTTTTTAAATGACATTTTATATGCATATGAATTTTCAAATATAGAAATTAAATTTCAATAACATACAGTAACATAGATTTTTTTAAATATTCCTAACATCAGATTCAGCTAAAACTATACTCTTCTTCAGTTATTGATTACAACAATTTTTAATAATTGAATCCCACAATAATGGAATCATGTTACAAGTGGAAAATATGATTTATCAAGGCCAAGAAAATTTTATTATCATTAGTTAGGAAAACAGTCATCCCAATATATTCAATGTGGATATTCCTTATCCATTTTGATGACTTCATAATATTATTCTCCATAACTATGTGTTAATTATATTAAAACTGTAGATAGATTTTGGATAATCTCATTTCTTAATTTAATTAATCCAAATATCATCCATATGGGAAAGGGGATATTTATTCCGATTCATTACCTAGTGTATAATCTCACAATTGAAACATCAATATATATATTTCAATTAAATTTATTAGAAAAATAATTAGGGCTACCCAATTTGTCAAACAATGGAGACTGAAATTTTTTTCTTTCAAATCCTCTAATAAAATCATTAGCTTCTTTAATTCTACTAGTTCCATGTGATATGACTTCATAGATATCATCTAATTTCTTAATAAAAATTTATTTGAATATTAATTAAAATTCAATGAAAACTCGTAAAAAATCACCAACTTTGGGTTCATTTTCATGTCCAACAATGAACAAATACATTAATAACACATGTTACCATAAATATATTCATTTTTGGATAGAACATGAGTCCCATTATCCCTGATTCAATTTTAATATTACTTATGAGGGATCAACATATTCTTTCCAATGATGCCAATAAATATTACCTTTACGTGATTCTAACAAGTCCATCTCGATAATAACATTAGTGATATCAAACACAGGAACCAGATAATAATAAACATTATTGGTTTTATATAGAGAGGAATAATATAGGGGACATTGAATCCCCCAATCCTCTTTCCTTCTGAAATTTGTCATTCACTCCATGATAAATGTTATTACTTCCATCGGGTTTTCTTTAGGATTTATAACTAATAAATATAATAGGAAGAGAGGAAGCAGAATTAACTAAAGTGATTATTAAAGGGGAATAAATAATAATAGTATATATCACTATCGAATGTCCCATATAAACATCCATTAAATCTTTCTACACTATATCGAACTATATTCTTCATATGGCCTCAGTCAAAAACCATAATGTATTTGAATCATAAAACTACAACATAAACCGTTTTTGTGGAAATGAGAGGGAGGGAAATAATTATTATGTGGATACTGATCAAACATCTATAAATGAACATGAAGTACCCATGAGCTATATATCATGGGTGGTATAGTGTAGGTTTGTCTCATGTGACCCATCATGACACACTATTTCAAAAAATTTGGTCCACTGCTTGTTTCTTTTAATGGTTTGGTATAAGTCCATTTTAGATTTAAATTTACACCAATGATGGAAATATATTTAAAATTGCTCTTATTTAAAAATGTGAAAATGATTCTAGTACTTTTCATAATAATATTCTGAACTATCACTAAATCTCACTATATTTCATTTTCTTCAATAATGGCACCATTCACAACAATAATATTACAGTTATGCTTATGAATAAAAACCAATGATTTAATATCCAATATCTACAACATATAGAAAATAATATCTTTAAACATATCATTAAATACATCCATATTGGAAAAATACATAGTTAATAAAAAAATTTACATACTCTTTCATGGTTTTATTACAATTTCGGAAGATGTGAAACTCCTTTCATATATCCAATGTCAATGATTTAGGGGAAAACTATTTGAAATTGTGCTCCTTAAAGATGATCCAATCTGAGCCTTATTATATTTTTTCTAGGGAATTTTTTTCTAGTAATCTTTAATAAAGAGTATTAACCGTAAATAGATCACATTTCATCAAGACACAATTAACAATAATCATTAATATAAAAATATAGGCAATCATACATAATGAGTATTATGATTCCTATGGGTCATTCATTCAATGAAAGGATGGTGGTGTTATATTGAAACATGTTTTCTTGTTATTTAAATCCTAAATCCATTTGTTGAATATTAATAGTGTCATCCAGGGTGTGGAAAATATGATGGTCTATGTAACCAACCGATCTCACAACCAATTCAACGAGAACCAGATTAAATAGAGGGTTTCTCAACAAAACATCATCTAATAGACCCTCTCAAAGAAAAATAGGATTCCTTCTGGTGAGTATAATACTATTTTAAAGTATGATGAAATAATATTAGATATTTGGTAAATCTTATTTTGAACTAAGATAACATAAAAAAGAAAATATTTTTATATTTAGACACAATAAGGTAGACTTGTTTCCATAAATATCTATGAAACATAATACTCATTATAATGAGAGTTGGAAAGGGAATCACTCATTACCTATCACAAAAGTTTTAATAATCGTATCTCTTTTCTATGACCTCATCATAATAAAATAATAATATATACATACTACCATCCTTTTTTACTAATTCCTCATAACCAGACCTAGGCCATCCCTACATAGGACTCCTAATCCAATCTAGTTCAGGCCCTGAAGATAGATCAGGATCCCCATAGTCTATTGAAATGTGTATAGGATTCAAGGTCATTCTTCTAGAATTATTTCCCCCAAAATAATTCAATAAACAATAGTTACAATATCAAAAATAATGATAACATATTAATGCGATGCTAGATATCGGAAGACAAATAATACAAGGAAATATATGTTCCAATCAAAAAATATAAACCATATAATCAAAAAAAATATCTGACCATGTAACCACTAAACTACAACACACCACAATATTCTATACCAACATCCTATATGAATTAACTCCCCTTTTAGAGCACCAAATATAAAAATATCTAAAACACACAATGTTATGTGAATTGTTTTTATCAAAATAAGAAAAGTAGGACCCAACCATTTGTTTCATAATTATTCATTAGTAAATAAATTTTTTTTATCATTTAATTAAAATATATGAATGAAATATATTTTCAAATTGTTTGAATCAAATCATGGAAATTCGCCAATTATTAGTTGTTCTGAAAACATCACTAAATGAAATCCGTTTTTCAATGGATGCAAAAAATAAGATTTTCAAAACAAGGGAACATGTAAACTTAATACAACAATATATTTGGTTTGGGATTACTAGGATCCTCACAATAAATTGAACAGATTATTCTGTTTATATGAATCCCTATAATAAATTTCTTACTAACTGGATAATCTCATAATAAGTGAACCCCCTACGATAAAATTTTTATTTTGATTATTAATCTAATACAATTCTTGGTAACTACAAACCATATTTGCATCATTTTCCCAAATCATTCCCCTTACTAAGTACCCATAATTCCCATTTCCTATATCCAATACATAGATTATTTCTATTTTATATTCTCACCCACATGGATTGTTTCAATTTAATGTCTAATTAATAACATGTTCAAACCCCATATCCATAAAAAATACTAATTGATAAAAAACCTGATTTAAAATCTATTTTAATCAACAATACCAAAAAAATAATATTCTATAATAAAACCCAAAACATCACATTTAATGAATAGAAATTATTCCCTTTAAATGGCTTAGAAAAAAAATAAAAAGAACAACATGGCATAGTTTACAAAAAAATGAAATTCATGAAACCATATTCCCCCATAACATTGAATTTAGAACAATGTAACAGATCCACGTTAAATTGTAAAATATGCCTCTTTTATAGAAATAGATAAATCTAAACCATGAAACCTATATCCTGACACAAAAAATATTAAAAAATGTAGATCAATAGATTCATGTTATAAAACATACCATGAAAAATCCAAATTAAGTATAGAATTATTTTGGTAGATCGGGTCTCTACGTTCTATATTCACAATAGATCTATATGAAACACCATTAAATAAAAACACAAGCCATATATTTTTTCAAAACATACTTAATATTTTTTTCCTCTAAATATTAATAGTGCATAACTATAATAACTAAAAGGAGATACCAATAACATACATTTACCTTGATTTTTTCAGATTTAATGCCTTTATGCCTTTTTAAATTAATCTCGGAAAGAGTTGGGGTCAATATAATATAATTATTGAATACATTGTTCAGTGTGATTAAGAAGTATGGGAATTGAAGGGGTCAAAAGGAGGTGTTTTTTGAGTTAAATTAAAATTTAATATTAATTAATTAATATTTTTCTATTTACCTGTCACACCTCTAACGATGCTTAATTTTAATTTAATTATTTTTTGTCTTAATTTTGATATGCGGTCTGAACTGGTTTTATTTTTAAAGAAATTGGGATCCTATATAGGTGCACGGCAGTACATGCGATCGCCCATGCCACCGAGTGTGGTATCCAACACTAGTTTATAGTTATATTATTATTATTGTCGGTTTTATTATGTTAGATTTATTATTAGTAATATTATTATTTTAGATAATATTTTAATTTTGAATTTAATAATAATTTTTTTCACAAATATACATTTTTATTTTTGTAAATTCATTACATAGGCTTTAAATATTAATATTATTGTCATATATGTAAAAAAATTAACTTATTATTATTATTATCATCAATATTTTTTTAGAGTAGTTTGTCATTTTTTTAGAATTTATTTTATATTATTACCTATTTTATTATTCTTTTATTTCATTTCCTCTATTTTATTTTACTTATTCCATTTTTTCTTTTTTTCTCTTGTTTCTCTCTTCTTCTCCTCTATACGTGTCATGCCAGGCTCACCTCTTCCCCCTTCTATTTTGTGCAGCGTTCCCCCCAACTATAACCCTAGTCTAGACAAACTTAACCCTCTTCCCCAACCCCTTCTTTCAACCTCCCCGTCATACCACATCCGCCCTCTTGCTCTGTTGTGCTGCCTCCCTTTTGGTTAGACCACCCAGCGAACCATCCCTAGTAGAACAAACCTAGCACGCCACCCTCCTTCTCTCGTCTGAAGCTACACTTTGGCCTCCTTCAGCACATCTCTATTGTGTGCCCTCTTTCTTCCAGTCAGATACTCGCACCCTACCTCCATGTCGAACAACCTTTGTGTCATGCCACTCATACTCTCATTCAATGATTCCTCTCCAGCCTCCTTATTTGTGCACATGACCTCCCCTCATCCACCTTTCATACCACAGCTACACGCCACCCCTGTTATCTGGTGCGCCGTACATCCAACCACCCCCACTTTTCTCCTTGGTTCTTCTTGCGCTGGTTATGTTTCTTCCGATCTCCATAGGGGTTTTTATTTTTGTGTTTATTTGGTTTGATTTTGGGTTTAATGATATTATTTTTTGATTTTAGGGTCCAAAAAAGATATAATTGGTCTAAATTCTTATATTAGGGTATAACTGAGATTACTTGGGGTGTGATTGAAGTGTGGTGGACTATGCACACCAAATTTACGAAGTTTTTCTACACAGATGTAGGTGGTTCCATATTTAATTATTATTTGATTAATTCATATGAAATTTTAATTAATTTAGCATATTTTTTAATTAATTTTTGTCGTGAGATGTTGACATTATCTTAGGTTTGATTTGTAGTTTAATTTTCTAGAAACATGTTTATATTATGTGTGTGCTTTCTATTGATGTATCATATCTAGTTAATTGTTAGTGATCTTTTTTTTATGTTGTGTGGTTAGCTTATTAATTACATAATTTGTTGTGAATTTGATTTTAGATTATGTTTAGTGTCTTTTGTGTTGATTAGTATCGTGTCGCATGATATAAATATGTTATTGTTGTGAAAACCCATGTTGATATGCTTAATAGGTTTTTTTAAAAAAATTGAGTAGTTAATTCGTTAGGTTGTGAAAATGGTAAAATTGATTTTTTGGTGTTTCGTCTATTTAATTTTAGTCAAAAATAATGATTTTAATGATATTTTGGTGTTTAATGTCATACGGTATATTTCAAAATTATTTAGAAAATTTTTCTGGCTATTCATTTACTTATAGTATTGGTGTTTTTATCTATATGGGTGATTTTATTAATTGGCATTATGGTGTATATTGTGTTCCTAAGACATAATTGTGTTCATATTGTCATGTAAGGTGGTTTGGGTCAGTCTAGTTTGTGAATAAGTGTATTTATCTTTATAATTTATTTTTGAAAATAAGAATTATTTTATTTAATATTTATTTAGGGTGAAAATTTGTTTTTGTTAAATTGTGTAATGGTTTTTGGTGCTTAAAGCCATGCGACGTGTGTGGATGTTGATCAATATATAGTTTTAAAGGTGTCTTACATTTAAAGTGATTTATTTGACCATGTAGTCTCTTTAATTAGTAGTTTATGTAATTCAGATTTATTTTTTGGATATTTTTAGTGTGCATAAAATTTCAAACGGCTTTTGTGTGTGAAAATGTTGGTTTGGCGCGTGTAGTGTATTTTTTGTTTTGAGTAAATGATTTTGACTTTTAACTTGAACTCGAAACAGGTTTGAACACAAAGAGATAATCCTTGGTACCTAGGAGAGTTGAATAGATTGGTGGTCTATGGATCTGGGGGTGGATTTGACCTTGGTTTACTTATTAGGATCGATGGCTGCAACACAAGTTGAACATATGAATGACTGAGGGTTGTGGTTTCTAAGCCACATCAGCTGAGGGTTAGGATTTCTCAGCCATGTTTTATAAGGGTTGTTATTTCTAATCCATGTTTCAAAGAGACACAAATATCTAGGGACCCAATCAAGATAATACCAACAAGGACTCTCCCATATTTGGTGTTACATGGTTTCTTTATGCGCTTCGGTGTGACACATTGGTTATTTTAAAAATTAAGTTTATGGGAATCTTAATTTATGTTAATCCCTTTGAAACTATTTTATTTTATCATGTTTTCTTTAAAATTGTTCAAGCATTAAATTATTTTCATTAATTAAAATTGAAAATTTATATGTCATTTAATAATTGTGTGTTGAACCTTTTTATTGGAGAAATCCTTCTAGGATCTTTGATCACACGCTACATAAACCATTGGGTGAATGTTCATTTTGTCTCTTAAGTATTATAGGTTTAATGAGGAAGCTTACTGATGATTGTCCTAGTTTTATCGAAATTCTTGTGCAGTTTGGTGGTGGTGTCTTGGGGATGTGACTCCCCAGGTATCATGGTGGTTGGAGCTAGTGATTTTAGTTTTTCATAATTTTTTCATTCCCATTGGGCTTTTGGGCCAAGTCGTAAACATTATCTTTGACACCAGATAAGGGAATATTTGGTTGTTTGATTTTTGTTTTGTAATTATTCAAGAGGTTGTTTGTTTTATGTTTTTTTATTCAGGTAAATCTTTCCCATGTTTTATTTTAAAACATGGTAACTTCTACCAGATCGTGGTGATCAGGAACTCCCCTTGGGTGTTTCCGCAGACCAGGTCTGGCTCCGGGTCTGATGGTGACCCGACTCTATTTGTGAAAAAATGTTATCAAATGGATGTTTTGTTCTTAATATTTGGGCCATCAGGTAGATTTGTGATAGGAATCTTGTTACTCGAGGGGAAGGCGCGGGAATAGCGTCACATACTCTTACTCTTTATGATCCACAAGTAACCATTTGTAGTTCGAGATTCCTGATTTTGGCTTTTGTCTGTGTGGATTGGGTCATACAGTAGGAGTAAACTGGAACTTTTTGAGGTCTCACATGGAGTAGCGACCCATGTGATGCCTAAGTATACGGTTTGACACTCATAGTGGTTGACACTTGCCTAGGGCATGGTTTTCTAAACCATGTATCCTTGTTAGTCATTACCACTAGTACTTCTTCTAGGTTATTTAGTGTTCTTGATGTCTTGCTTCAATTTTGGATTTGTACGAAACTATTTTTAAAGGAATGAGGACATTGAAGTCAATATTATTTTATTTTGTTTTTTGTTTGGAATGATTTTTGGGGTACATTTCTCTTTATCCTTGTTTTTGTAGTTCGATGTTTGATTTGTCAATGTAGAATTTCTAAAATAACATATTGGGTTGTCTGAAATCGAAGTGAGTTATTTTGTAAATGGGAAGAATTTTGAAAATTTTCCGTGAATTTTTGAAATGGTTTTAGAATATGCTATTTTCATAATATTCGGAATGTTTTGTGTTGAAAATGGAAGATCATTTTTTGTGCAGTGGTCTTAATATGGGTGTGTGTGTGTGTGTATAAAAATGATTAATGATCAGTTGGTGGATCGTTTGGATGGGTTCTTGAGTGGAATGAAAATGCATATTTTTATGGCATCATGGAACATCAGTGGTGAGTGATTTATGTCTAATGTAGCTTCCTAATTCCTGAATAGTGGGTTTTCTCTAAAACTGGTATTTGGGCTTAAATGGTTTTTGAATTGGAAAATGGTATTGATTACAAAGTGAAAGCAATGGGTTCAAAAGAGATATTGGGGTTTTTGTACTATATATGGGTTTACAAGAAGATGAATTTATTTGAAATACAATTTATGTTTTGAATTGGAATTATTGGACTTGTGTCCGGAATGTAGAAATTTTGTGTGTGAAGTTTTTGGATTTTTGGAATGTTGTTTTGTGTTTCTTTTTTTGGATATTCACTTAGAAACATTCCATGGGTTTCTAGCAGGTATCTCATTTAATGGCTCATCCCAGACTCCCAGGGGCTGGTGGAGATGGGTTATGCTTAGTTGTGGTGACTGTCTATCGATGTCGAGGTCGTTTTGATATTGTTAAAGTCTTTGAGAATGTTTGGATTGTAACTAGTTTTTTAGAAACTCCTAATGTTGCATAGGAATATGTTGCTTCAAGAATTATTGTAGGTGTAAGAATACAACATCAAACAGATATCGTTCTATTTTCAATGTAGATGAGGATGTCGTGAACATTCCATAATACAATCCTCATTCAATAGTTGTGCCTAATGAAGTGATGGAGAGTGGAAGTTGTGGATCTTGTAGTTGTTTGATCAATTAACAGGATAATAAGGATGTGTGTTGACCATTCTGATGAGCTAGTTTCATGTTCCCTAGAGGTTGTTTGGAACGATCAATTTAATGCTCGTAATAGTTGTTGGTCTTGTTAATATTGTGGTAAGTGCAGGTTCCACTTCTTATGAGGAGTTTGAACCAAAGGGGCTTGTTCTTGGAATTGCCCTTCCATTATTTTTTTGTTGCATGTATAACCGACCACCCAAAATCCTATATCTAGTGGTGTCAGTCAAACACTCTATGTCATTTTCTGCAATTCTCAGTCTGTATATTGACGGAGTGGCCACCTAGAACACGAGGAGAAGTTTTTATATTGCTTTTCCAGAAGATGAGCATCCAATAAGAGGTGGTCAGCATATGAAATTGTAGTAGTTGATGCTTCAGATATCAGTGTACTAGCTATATGTCTCATGGTGAAGTTGTGCGTAATCAAAACTCATCGGACATGGGATGGGCTTGGTCCGAATTAAGTCTGCAATGACGGGATGGGGAAAGATTAAATTTACCTATTGCGGTATCGCCACTGAAGGCTTCGTTTTCTTGATTTGTGGGGTATGAAGGCATTGTATTTTTCTGTGGTCATAATTTATGGCAGTTTCTCTTAGGCCTTAAAGAGGTTCTGAAAATCCATATTTTTGTAAAGCTATCGGGTATGCTCTGTGAACCTTATTTTGGTCTGTTATGGATTGATATTATTCTAGTTTTGGAGATACTCATGTCTTGTGTAATTGATGCATGACTATATATTTTTCCATATGTTTGGGGTGTTTTGTCTATTGAAATAATCTTATGTGGGAGAGTATAGGCTACTGTAGGAATCATCCATGAAGGTCAAACTGTGTAGGTGAGTTTGTGATAAAGATTTCAGTCAGTATCGCTCAAAGTAAACTTCGAATGCCCGAGCATGTTCAATTGTGATAGAAAAATTCTAAAATGGTGGGGATACTTTTGAAGGCCTCAACATCAACTAATAGTGGGTCGGTTTGGTTAAACATAGGGAACATAGAGGGTCATGCCAGTGTTAGAGGTTGTTTGGGTTTGTGAGACGTTTTGGTTTTGAAAGCTAATGATTGGCAAGAATCCTAATATGGCGGGGAGACCACCAGAGGATGGACTTGTGGAACACTCTATATTCAAAGTGTGCATGGAGGGGAAACCCCTTATTTATGTTCTGCCCAAACCTGAGCTTTGTGATTGGTCAGCTCGGTGAATGGGTCAAATGATGAGTATTCTTGGAGATATCGAGCGGTCATGGTTATCCCTAAGTTAGGGTTTGGGGTGTTCCATGTTGTAGTTGTGTTTAGTGTTGAATTCCTTGTTTTTGGATGTTCTACATGGTGATTCTAGTTTTGAGATCATTGATGTTTTAGGTCAGGGGTGTTTTGAATGCTCTCCCTTCAAGTGATTCAGTTTTTTTGTTTTATGTATCTTTGCAGACTAGCTAAGAATCCAGAGATGGATATGTTTTTTAGGACTTTACAGGGGTAAAAAGTGTCATGTTGGGAAGAATTATCACACCCTGATCGATGCATATTATTATTTTAATTATTCAGGGTCTTACTGGTGAACTTCTGTTTGAAGCATTTTTATTTTTATAGAAGTTTAGATCTTATATGGGTCCACAACCGTACGTGTGACCGCGTATTCCACCATTCACGATATCCAAAATCAGTTAATAGTGATATTATTATTTTGGTTTTTTTAGTTTTATTGTTAGTAATATTATAATTAAAGTTAATATTTTAATTTGGTAATTTATAATTAGTTGTTGTTATATATATAAAATTATTATTATTATTTGATGTTTTATTAATAATAGAAATAATATTAATATGAATATTATTATTATTGTTGTTATTATTATTATTATTATTATTATTTTTTAGTAAATTAATTACACCGGATTTTAAAATTTAAATTTTTTTCATATTTGAAAATTTTATTAAATTTATAATATAATTATTATTATTATTATCATTATTTTTTAGATTGTTTATGCATGTTTTCGGATTTATTTCACCTTATTTTCTTATTTCCATTATTATTTTGTTTCTTTTCCATTATATTATATTATTTATTCTTTAATTTCATTTATTTTTTTTTCTATTTTTTCTCTCTTACTCTCAACTATCCCCATCACTCTGGGCCCCATCTACCCCCTTCTATTTTTCACAGCGTACCTCCCCCTCTAACCCTAGGACTCACAACTTCCTCCCTCCTCCCCTTCTATCCACCTCCTCTCCGGACCGCCTCCGCCCTGCGGCTCCCTCACGCTACGTCCCTCTCGGCCAGACCATCCATCAAACCTTCTATTCCCACTCAAACCTATCGTGCCACCCTCTTACACCCATCTGAAGCTACCGCGCTTGCCTCCTTCGGTGCACCACCGTCGCGCACCCTATTTTATCTGGTCTGATACCCATACCCAGCCTCCATGTCGAACTGCCTTTGAGCCATGCCCCTAAAAGTACCATCTGGTTATGCCTCTCCGGCTTCATCATTCGCTTGCAGGACCACCCCTCCGTCTCCTCTCATTTCATAGTTATGCACTGGCATATTTTTACGGCACACCACATCTCCAGAAACCCCTAATTTCTCCCCGGTTCTGCTTGAGCTTGTAATTTTTCTTCTGATCCCCATAAGGGTTTTTCTTTTTGTGTTTATTTGGTTCGATTTTGAGTATAATGGTCTTCTATTTTGACTTCAAGGTTCAAAAGAGATATAATTGGTCAAAATTCATGTATTAGGGTATTACTGAGATTATTTGGATTGTGTTTGTAGTGCGGTGGACATTGCGCACCAAACATACAACGATAGTCTAGACCGAGGTTGGTGGTCCCATGATTACTTGTTATTTGATAAATTAATTTGAAAGTTTAATTAATTTAACATATTATTTAATTAATTTGTGTAGTGCTATGTTTATCTTCACTATGGTTCGATTTTCAGTTGAATTGTTTGGCAGCATTTTTATGTTATGTATCTTCTTTATGAACTTTCATCTCTAGTTAATTATTAGTTTTATATTATTATGTTGTGCGGTTGGATAATTAATTATTTATATTGGTGGAAATTTTATTGCACTTGAGGTTTAGTTTGTTTTGATGTTAATAGTAGTGTGTCGAATGATATTAGAATGTTATTGTATTGAAAACATAGGTTGAACTACTTTTGATTTTTTTTTAAAAAAAATTGTGTAGTTTATTTGTTAGGATTTGAAAATGGTGAAATTGGTGTTTTGATGTTGTGTTTGTTTGCGTGTAGTCAAAATTGAACATTTTAACGAGTTTTTGGAATTTATAGTATTGTGGTATATTTTGGAAATGATTGGAAAAATTTCTTTGAAGTTCGTTTATTTATGGTAATGGTCTTTTTAATTATATGAGTGGTTTCATTAATTTACGTTTTGATGAAGATTGTCTTCATAAGGTGGTGTTTTGTGTGTATGGTCATGTTTGGGGGTTTGGGTAGGTTTAGTGCATGAGGAAATCTTTGGCTCTTTAAAATATATATGTCATAATTAGAATTGTTTTATTAAATAATTATTTTTGGTGAAAAATTGTTTTTGTTGAATTGTCTAGTGGTTTATGGTTCATAAAGTCATGCAACGTGGTTGGAAATTGTTTAATAAATTCTTTTTAATGGTGTGTGATGATAAAAGTGATTGATTTGATAGTGTAGTCGTGGGAATTGATGGTGGGTGTGATGTAGAATTAGTTTTGGGATATTTGTAGTGTTCATTTTTTTTCAAATGGAGAACCATAGACTAAATTACATGATCATATTACTATAAGTCTATGATCTTTTAATACATCATCAACTTATATTTTTCATAATCCATAGATGTATCCCTTTTGAGGGAATCATTTAAAATCATGTGTCTTTTCAAGAATGTTTTTTATAATCATTATATTATCATTCATTAAAATCAAATGTGACTGGTAAAAATTATATGTTTATTAAAATATAGAAACATGATCCATGCGTAGAATATAAATATAGATATTTTATTTATAATAACATTACCCCACACACACAAACGCAATCAGGGTTTATCTTTATGATCTTTACTAAAATACATCATATCAAGTATAAATAGTTTTCACATGTTGAATCAATAATGGCCCGAAATTAGTCTTTTAAAATTATTTTAAATCAATTATTATTTTTCACGATATAAATTTTATTGTTGTGTAAATTTATGGTGATTAAAAAATTTCATTAAAAGTTATTATATTGATTAAATTAGATAAAATTATCATGAATATATATTATATATACTGGTTTCGTTTTAAATCAATTCATGTCGTATCAAATTCATTGAAATATAATTTGTATTATTTAAACAAAATATATGTGGTGCTAATTTTCTATTATTTATTTAATATGTTGTTGGGTAAAATGCTTAATTTTTAATGTTTACTAATATAACTTTTTGACATGAGGAGAATTCCTATGGGAAAATATTTTGAATTCCCTTGTTGGGTTATTGATGTTTTCTGTATAATCACACTGAATAACATAATGATAATGGTATTTTAAAAAATAAAAATATGTATAGAAGATCTACAACATTACAAAATGTATATTTTTATGATATTAAATAATGAATCTTGGGTCAATTCTATTCTATTGATATATTTTTTTTGTATAACAAACTATAAGATAAGAGAAAAATAATAAAAATAATATATACATTCTTGAAAGTATATCACATTTTATGAAGTGTAAAAATTTATGTACAATGATTGAAAAATATTATAATTTTCTAATGATTATTCAATTGTAAAAGTCCGTAGCTTGAAAAAAAATATTATGTATAGAATATAAATTTTCATTAACATGTCTCACATATGGAGATGTTATTAACAATATAGGAATACATCCATAGGTAAATGAATAAGAACACACTGAGGGTAATTCATCAAATTTAAGAAGAAAATATATATATATAATTAATAAAAATATATTTTTTATTAAATAAATAAATATGGATTTATTAAAGTGTTATTCAAAAAAATATTTGGATATTGAATCATCAATTAAGGGAAAATAAAAAACATATTATAAAAATAAATGGTTATAAGGGATAAAATTCATGGTGAAACATATTTAAATGATTGATTTTATAATATTAAGTCTAAATTTAAAATGCATATTAATGAATATAATGTTAAAAAATTTATAATGTAGGATGTTAAGTTTCATGTTGATATATTATTATAATAATATTTATTATCTTTAAAGTAAATATAAATGAATTGAATACATTATTTTGGAATGGTGAGGTACCCAATAAAATTTTACATGAACTATTTATTTTTATCTAAACTGAATGGGAATATTTGATGATTTTGAATGATTTTCATGGTTTTGTAGAAATTGAATTAAAAAGGTTTGAAAATATTTATAGATAATTTTTTGATAAAAAATTTAATGTCATATAAATAAATAATTGATATAAAAATAATATAATGTTTTGATTATAATATTTCAACATTGAAATGAACATATAGTAATATAAAAAGTCTAAAATTATATAAGAATTAGTTGTAATCATGTATTTTAATTCCTCCTTTGAATTAAATTTATAATGTTACCTTATAATGCTATTAAAAATTGTTGTTCTAATTATAAATATAACAATATTGAAAAGTTTATTTAAGAAAGTGATTATGGTAAATCAAAAAATAAATTTCTATGATAATTGTCAATATAATGTAACATCCATAGCATTTTCACTAACCAAAAACCAAATCTGAGGTGGTTGTGATACCTAGGCACATATCCTTATATGAAATCATCTAAAAATATATAACAATTGTACATGTGTTGTGATGGGGATACAATACGATTTCTATCGTAATAATACAAAAATAAGAAATTATTTCAAATAATAAAAACATAAGTCTATGCATATAGTGTTTTTAATGTGATGTCTTTACTATAAAAAATAGACATATGTTGTATCAATTATCAAAATGAATCCATTTTATACCTAGAATCATCCATCTCGTTGGATGACGATATAAGGGTTTAAATATTAATAAAAAACCATAAGAACCCACTAAAACGACATTATCCTTGTCCCTTACTCATCTTTATCATCCTCTCAATATCCTCTTTAATAACACCTATAAAAGAATCATTCAATCATAATTACATGTTTATACATTCCCCATACTCTATCAACAACATGAATGATTTGAGAATAAATCTATGATGGTCACAACTAATGGGGCCTCAAATATAGTACACATTTAACTAATTAAATAAGTCACAAAATATGAACCATATAGTAATAGATAATAGAAACATAATAAATTGAAAATATATTGTAGTAATCCATCAAAAACTATTCCAAAACCAACATGATTCATCCAGTGTGATTAAATTAATTCAATCATGTAATATTTTTTCCAATGTATAACGATATTTTCTAAGTCATTATAATCATTCAATGACTAATATTACAATATTTCCATGATTCCACCATGATCCGATTGTCGATAGAGCCACAATGGATTGTCTTATAAAACATATAAAACATTAATCAAAATCCTTTTCTCGATCGAGAAATTCATAAATAATAATCTAAATCAAATGAACATGTATCACTAGTCCCTTGGACCTTACAACCATAAACAAAATATCAATATGTAACCCTAATATTTAGATGGTATGTCCACACATAGAGTTGCATATAATCACAAAATAATTCTATATAATCTTTAGGCATAGAATAAAATAATTAACACTTCTGTTTGAATACATGGTGGGATAAGATTTCTACGTTATCATCTTCTAATATTTATCTATTTGTTGGGATGGATGGATTTCATCACATTAACTAAATATCACATCATTATATTGGAAAATAGTTAAATACAATCATGTTGAGAACATCGATAATTCCAGATAGTTTACTATAGATTAACAAATTATTTCATCCCATAACATAAACGCGATTATAACTCATCAACCATTAACCCTAGCTCTTATAACTCATTATGTCATATCTGTCCCCAATATCATACCAATATGAATAGTCTATCCTTTAACCCTCATGAATGGTAAACCATACTACCCTGTCTCATATGGTATATGCATATTTCTATCCTTATAAAAAAATCCAAGAATACTCAAACTATGGTGCTTTAATAACCAAAAGGTTGTATTGAAACACATTAAACATAAGAACCCTAGGTAAATACCTCTAAAAACGTTAACCCATCTTATTCTCACATAACACACATGTATTACAATATTTTTCATGAAAATAAAATAATTTATTTATAAACTTATTTTTCATATATTTCATGTGTATTACATGTCATATATATCATAAAAATCATCTTGATTCATAAAATAAAACTAAATCACATGTTTCAACTATTTCATTGGTCATTATATCGCCATAATCCCCTATTTATACTACATTATTTCCTTAAACCATTTAGATACTTATAATGACTCGTCCATAAACAATGAAAAATCCAAAATTATAATTCAAGAATTCACCATTATGAATTCATGAGGATCTTTTATGTTTATAGATTAAAATAATTGTTTCATAACAATTACATAATAATCAAATATATTAAAATGTTGGAACACCTACATAATATCTATTTTTTGTTGATTTAAATTATTAATATAATACTTGAATTCATTTCACGAAAAATATTCATGACATTAATCATGTCATCTTATCTTCATATACCCATCCTTTTACCCTATGAAAAAAATTTATAATGTGGGATAAGAAATAAAGGATTAGTAATGGTCATAAAAATAATGAAATAATTATATGATTTTTTCCAGGAATACTAAAAAACAATTGTCTTTTTAAAATAATGAATGATGTTCAAAATAAATTTATTATTAGAGAGGATAAAAAATTACCTTCCCAAATAATTTCATGAAACATTTCATAAAAAATATTGTTGGAAAATAAAGATCATAATGTTTTCATTTCGATCATGAAAAAAACGTAATTGTTTTCCACAAAGTTATGGTTTTCAACTATAAAAAAGATTCATATACATTCCTTTAAACATATAGTAATTATATTACATAGGTATATCATATTATTTCTAAAAAAACCAATAAAATATTATATAAAAATATAGGTAAATATTGACATCATTTTCTATATCACTCTTACAAATATAATAACCAATATGGTTGAATTCCATGCCCAATGTATTGGAGGGGTGTCGTTGACCCACCAATCAATAGTTTATAAAAAACCATTGATTAATGGATAACAACATTACCACCCATCATTAGATAATAATATAACCTATGGTACGTTGTTTATAATGGATCCGCCAATATTCATAAAACATTCCCATGATCCATAACTAAATAATGATATTAAAAACATTACTTCTATTTTTTACACTCAATATATAAAATTTCACCAGTTGGAAATCATGTATAGATATTGAAATATCCGTTTTTTTAACATTTCTGAAAAACATGGGGGATTGTTAAAGGTGGATATTATTTTAATAAATTGGAAATCAAGAAAATAATGTAGAAATAAAACAATGGTTATGACAGTGGGAAAATTCATTGTTACCGTATATTTCAAAATGGACAATTACTTTTGACGTTTTGTTAAAATGTTCTATATAAAATATGTAAAAATATTCGTTTTGAATTTATTATAAATAACGATAAAAGAGAAATAAAATTTATTTTATAATTATTTTACACCAACTAAAAATTATCCATAATATAATTTAAAAATAATGTCATGGTAGTAAAAAAATTTAAGGGAATATATTATAGATGATTTTTTTAATGAACGACACTTTCCTTGTTTAAGAGCCCTTTTGTATGTTCATTATCATCTGGAGTAATAAAATTAAATTAATTATTTAGATTCCTCATAAATATTTAAATGTATATTATTGATTTTTATTTTATTTATTTCCATGATTTATATAATTACATATTAAATTAAATTTACGTCAGATATTTTAATGATATTTAGATTATAAGTCCATAATGAATTCAGTTGTTTAAGAATGGCCAAATGGGTAATTATTTCACCATAACTAGAATAATAATTATTACATAACTACCATATTTATACATAAATAATTATTTTTAAATAGAACATAAAATATTGTTTGGAAAAATGAACTACATTACAAACCTAAATTGGTAGGTCGTTCGTACGTATGACTAACATTTCATTTTTTTCAATGATAATTATGGAAGGAAAATACATAGTACATCCTCACAAATAATAATAATAATATAAAAAATATTATATTTTTTCAGTAAATATACTTATATATGTCATTGATGCAAAATTATGTTGAAAAACGAATCACATCCCTTCGTGAAAGTAGTAGTACACACGTATGAACGAACGATGATATATATAAGTATATTTACTGAATACATGAATGATATTTTTCTACCATTTGGTGGAAGAAGATATGTAAGTAGGTTATGTAATTACCAAATAATATCTCAATAATTTTTATATATTTATGTTATTATATTATCATGGTTGATTAATATTTAATGGGGGCAGATGAAGAAATAAAACAAAATGCTCAGTTTATAACAATACCTCGTCTTCTAAATCCCTATTAATGTCTACACAAATATCATTTCTATGTAGTTTTTTATCAATGAAAGGAATATTAGAACTGTATAGATGAATAAAGAAGGTATTTTCGTGGATAATTTTTGATACTAATGGATTTTATATTGTGAATTAAATAAGATAAGAGGGTACCTTTTTTAAGAGAGGGGAGGGACTCTCTTCGACATTCATTAAATATTTACATAATATAAATTATTTGATCATTTTAAAATGGTCCAGATTGATCATATTCATATATAAAATGAGCATGGGTCAAAAAGTTCTTATCATAGTAATATTTTTAACTATTTATTTAATATTTCAAAGAATTATATTTTATAACTTTTGTTAACATTTTTTTCTCAATTTTAATGATAACAATGTTTTTAATCTATAGGGGTCAATATAGTTACAATAATAGGAAATTGACACCTTAAATTTACCATGGATGATATTTTAATCATTATCAAAATCATGTAGAAAAATAAAATTATTTTCAGGAATTTTAATTTTTCTGATTAAAAGTATTTATTATAAAATATCTGTAATTGAAATTTTCGAACTGTTCATTAAATTTGACATTAAATACTAAATAAAAATGTTGGTATTAATATATATTACATTATTACATCATTAATATTTCAGATTGATCTAAAAATTTAGTGTAATTGAATAATTAGTTTAATTTATATTAAATATAATATTTTAATATTATTTATTGACTTTTTCTATTATGTGAATAATTTTCCCATTTCTGATGAATATTATTTGAAACTAATTATTAATTATCTATAAATTAGAAATAAATTATGATGGTTAAAAATCATTTGAATTTTAAATAATTCTTTATAATTTCAGATATCATCTATTTATACCTATTTTAAAAATATTATAATTATTAAAATCAAGTGTCTGACATTTTTAGGTTTATATACACAGAAATATTATGAATGTAAAAATCTATGAAATATGGCATAAAGTTTCCATATTTTTTTGAAAAATATTGAAACGATTGAAAAACACTAGTAAAATGTAATAATTTAATGTAATTGGGTCATTTTTAGTCCTCACCATATTATTTTTAGACCTTACTTACTTGGATTTCACTTTACATTGGTAACAATATTAGTAAAGTTACTATTTATAAAGGCAAAAGTAAATGGGTCCTATTTACAAAATTTTGGAGACCATTATTAATATTATGGATTCCATTTTTCATTATTCAAAAAATTTTAAGTGGAAAATTTTTGTTTTAAATTATACCAAATAAAATAGGAAAAAAATTATTTTTTAAAAAAATTACCTTTGAAGTATTACATTTTTTCATAATTAATAGAATTATTGAATTTATTTTAATAATCCATAATTTATATAATTTAATAATAATTAACAAATGAAAATTTAAAAAAAATATTATATAAATTTACTTTTTAAAATTTATAATTTGAAATATATTTTTCAATAATTATCATTAATTATCACAATTTAATGAAAAATAATATTGTTCATAATGTTATAAAAAATTTACCCTAAATTATATTTCATGATCTGGGTAATAATAATAATTTTTTAGGAGAATTACAATTATAGATTTTAAATAAAATGATAAAATAAATGAAAAACATTTTTGGATAAAAATAAAGTTCTTTCTATTTAACTGAAAAATTACAAATTTTCATATACTGAATATATCATCAAAAAATATATTGAATGGATTATTATAACAAAATAAAACTTTTTTTATTATTATGTTTATAGGGTGTTAATATATTTCAACAATTTATTATTTTATTATCAAATTTCAGTTCAATTATTGTTCAACTGAACATATATTTCCCCAAAAAGATTTTCATATTATCATGACAATTCTTCAACCGTATGGGTTTACTAGAAAACATTCGCCTAGAAAATTAAATTATTCTTCAAAAATTTCTCTTTATGTCCAAGAATCATAATATGTTGTTCATTATCAGAAAGGTTCCATTCCAAATTAACTGCCCCATGGATTGTAAAATGAGATGAATCTAGAACATATTTTGTTAAAATAGTGAAATGTAATATGTTATATACTTGGTATATAACTCTTAGTAAATTCCATGTGGTTGGAAAATGGATCAAAATTTATCTAGGATTTCATAATATCCAATGAAGCCTATAAATATCCTTAAGTTTTTACCAAAACCCCTAACACTTTTCAAAAGGGGATAGATTAAAAAACGTAATCACTTTTCTCAAAATAAATATACTTCATCTTCTTATCTATATAAATTTCATATTCGATCGGAGTCACCCAAATATATTGTTGATTCATCTTCACCTTCTCAACCATTTCATTTACAAGATTTGGTCCAATCAAATAAATTTCTCTTTTATCATCCCATATTTTTGGAGTCGGAAAATACTTTCCATATAATACATCAAAAGGAGCCATCTGTATACAGGAATCGACAGTTTTATTATATAAAAAATCACCTAATGGATGATGGTTATCCTAAATTCCATGGTAATATATTGAATATGTGAAAATCATATATTCCATTATCTGAATCAGATTCCCATACATTCCATCAGACTATGGATTAAAGGTTATTCATGAATTTAATTTGGTTCCCAATGACATCTAAAGTACTCTAAAAAATTTGATGTTACTCAGGGATCAATTTCAGAGACAACACATAGAGAAAATCTGTTTATCTTGACTATATCCTTAAGACATAGTCAATAATGATTATATATATACATCATATCAAAAGTAGGAAATAAATTCTCAAAAGTAGTTAATTAGACATCATAACCCAAATCACATTATTTCATTAATATGTCTTGGGTAATCATAAAACAAATATCCTAAATATATTTATCTATTACCACTCCTACACTGTAGAATGTTGTAGAATCAATTTTTGTATCATTGATCTTCCTTTAACTATATTAAAAGTAAAAATTCTCATAACAATTTCATTAATATCCCTTTTCATAAAAACCCATCAATAATAATCTTAATTGTATATGTTCATCATTGTACTCCCAGGCTGAATGGAACATGGGGAACTCTGATTATTATAAAAATATTCTATTCTAAAATGTTTGTAAAACATTTTACATAATGTATTATCCTATATATTTTAGGTACATCCCTCTTGACTATATGTTGAACCTATTTGATTTGGGGATTCTATTGTTCTTTAAACCTTGCTGGTGGATCCATTTCTATGATTATAAAGTTATTTTTCTTGGTAAAATGACCTAACGATCAAGGATCATTATTTTTTAAATTAATAAAAACTATGCATAAATTTGGAAAAGGATATGAGGCTTTATTTGGGTGGTTTGGTCTGACCTATGGACATTTCCTAATTTTTTTTGCTAGATTTTATTGCTATGAACATTCACATTGTCAACACCTAAGGAGATGTTAAATATTTTTCTTTGAATATTCCATTAATTGGTAAAAATTGATAAATTTTTTCATTCCATTTTATAAGATCACATGACAAAAAATTCAATAATTGTTAATTTAACTTGAGATGATGCATTTTGTGAAGTATCATATAAATCAAGGAATTCAAGTTGTTGAATGTGTTCATGTCATGAATATAAGTAGATCAGCTATTTTATCCACATTTTAATTATGATTAATTTTAATTTAATCGTGCTACCTATTATATATAACCCTTGGGAAACTACAAGCGAATTCTGTGTGATTCCAACCCCATCAAATTCCTCTTTCTAGCATTTGATTTCTAATGAATTCCATTTCTTTTCTTTCGACATAATTCTATTATCTTCTATTATAGAGGTGTGATATATTTCCATCTATAGAATTTATTTTTGATCTTATTGTTTTTGTGAACAAAGTATATCATTTTGATCTCTTTCACATTCATTATTAATTGGAGTTCCATATTGATAGTGTTTCATTGATTTTAGATATATGTTGATGGTCTAGAACAAATCTTTATATTCAGTTCCAAATTATTTAAGTGTTTGAAATACAATTTGATCATGATGACCCAATGTTCATGTTAAATACAATATTATTTTGTGATGTGGTTCATTTTATTTCACCACTACTTGGATCCCTTTGGATCTAATATATTTGATACCTAGAATCAATCCACCGATTGTGTGAGCCTACCCTTGAACAATAATGAACATGATATTGTTTTAATATATAAATTTTCAATACTTGATACATTTTGTGATTTTTTAGATATGATTTTTTTGGATGTTGGATGGAATTTTTATTTTAATGATTGGATATACATCTATAACATATGATTTTGTACACTAGTTGGTTAGTTGAATAATACATCAAATGATTAATGAAAAAATAGAAAAAGAAATGGTAATTTTATGAATTGACCATTTTGGATTGTGATGTAATGTTGTGTTATGATTTACTTACATCCATGTGTGGAATATTCTATTTTAATTAATATATTTCATGACCTACATATTCTATAATGGGTATAGGACATGGACCAGTTGTTCTGTATAGCTTATAGAGCTTAGAAAAATATGCAAGAATGATTATAGGGCTTGGATCAGTTATGTTGAAATGATTATAGAAAGGTAATGGTAAAAGTTTTATATAATTCACATAGGTGTTAACCTGGATATGTAATACCTCGAATAAAACATGTCCTAGTTATGTTGTAATTATTAAATCGATTGGCTTGGTTTTGAAGAAATTATTATATAGAGGGATTGGCTCGATTATGAATAAATTATTTTGAAAGTGGTTTTCATTATTATGTGAGTATACCATGGACATGTGGTTATAGTTGGATTTTTAATTCTATATTTTCAATGATATTATCATACTGTTTCAAAGTAGGCCTTGTTTGTATTGTATTAATTGATTATTCAATATAATTATTTATCTCATTATTGCATGGATATATAATTAAACTATTTTATTTTAGACATAGTTATATAAAATTAATTAGTTATCAATAATCCCAAAGTTAATCTTTATTTCCCTATGGATACAATCCAAATAAATAATTTATTAAAACAAAAAAATATCAGCATAATTAATTAAAATGTAGTATTATGCCTGATCAAGGTCGATCCCACAAAGACAATGAATTATATTGATCATGTTATCAATATATTTGAATTATATTATTGATATTAAGAAAAATATGATAAAAAAATATGAGTTTGATTAGTTTTATGATTGAAAAATGAAATAATATAGGTTTTTTGAATGTTTCGAGAAAAAAAGAAGAAAAACAAGAACAACAAATTCTCTGGGTTTGAATATTAATTGAATGGTGTTTCTAGGTTTTTTAGTTTTAGGGTTTGGGTGTAATGATATTTTAGAAAATAAATCCATCCATTCTTAATTTTTTTGTTGAGATGATGGACATACAATGGTCATGGTTTCCACTACATCATGCAAAAACCACATATTTCCCTTGGTCCGGTAATTTAGGTTTTTATTCCAATTTAGTATGTTCCAATAAAAAAATTTAAACTAGTAACCTTGTATACAAGAATGGACATTCTTTGATTCAGGGTATCCAATTTTAAAATTTATAATTCTTCATTCTAATTACAATAAAATTGATGATGATAAATGTAAAATAATGTGATTAGTAATTGATTTAATAAACTATAGAAATCCAAATATATTAATAAAGAAAAATGATTAAATATAACTACACATTCCTGCTTCTAATACACAACAATTTCACAGGGGGTTTACCCCATCATACTAGTCATGAGATAATAATATTGATGGAATAAGTTGAAAGAATGAATAATAAAAAATTAGGATATTAGAGTATTGAGGACCCTACATAACTCAACATCTCATTCCAAGCATTGGTCTCCAGGATCAATATCATAGTATATTAATAGACATTTGTTTATAGACCCCTGATTGTATTGATTAACATTTAATTTTAGTAAGGATTGGTCAAAATAAGGTCTCATGTGGGTCCAATGTCATAAAATAGGTCAAAACTGAAAAATAAATAAAATCTGGCCATTTTTTGGCTTGTTCTGGACATTATACATTTTTTAGTGACTTCACAATATCTAAATTTCCCACCCCATGTATCACATTGATGACATATTAGATTTTTGGTCATACTTCCCAACTGTTATAGGGTGACACATATGTATCGCAGCATGAAACATGTCAAATTCACTTTAGGCTGATTTCATCTACTTATCATCTTGCTTCACCTTCACAATATACACCAGTTCATTACGTGTAATGATTACTAATTTTGTAAATGAATATTTTATAAATGGATGGCTTTGTTCCTTGGTTCTTCATTTATGTTCCCTCGAAGTGGTCCAAGATCATTCATCTTTGTGAAAAAAACATCAATTAGATGGATATTATGGTCGTTTCCACATCTAACAATCATACCACATTAAAAATTGTATCCTAAAAATTTGTTGAAAAATCTGGAACCCATGGATTAATTTACAAAAAAAATATGTACGATTAATTCATTTTTTATCACTAATATATACAATAAATGAAGCTATCAAAATCCCCACACTTAAATTCATAATTTTCCACAAGGATATAATATCCATATAAAACAATGTACCCTTATTATACTATGATTTAAAATAAATTTCAATAAAAACAATTGAATGAATGTAAAATTAAGTGTTTGCGCATCATATGTTGAAAATATTTCAACACCTCATTTTTATGGAATACAAATCATCCATTTTTTTTCTTTTTTTTTAATATCCAATCCATTTCATTCAACCATTTTCATTTTTCAATTTATTATTAATATAAATAAACTTTGTAATTTATTTGAGATTAAATATGCCACCCATCATAATTGTATGAATAAATATATTGATACACATTCCTCAAGAATATGTCACATACCACAGGATTTCAGGTTATCTATCATCTCTGCCACATAAATATTAAGTCACATGTTATCATTATGATTTCACCATTTATGAAAAGCAACATGGATGCTTAGAAATGTAGGTAAATCATGTAAATAATTTGTGGATTAAAGAAGTGGTTTGTCTCAAAAGTAAATTTCATTATAATCAGAAAAATCTAAATGAAATTATCTTCTTCACCTAGTATCTCATAGAAAGATCATAATGATATTAAATGAAATTAATTAAACTCCATTTTTGTTATATAATTTTTATTATTTCATTTTATTATAGAAATTCATTATAAAAAAATCTCCACACCACCACCTAAACCACAATTATTTCCTCATGAGTCAATTTGTAGTATTTATAAAAAGATCACTAGTTATGAATTGGTGATTTTCAAAACTCCTTAGACACAACCGTTTGTCATTTTTTTCTTTTAAAGAGTTTGTGAATTAAATGTAATGAATTTTCCTTCCCCAAACCACATGAAATTTTAAATGACTATTATTACAAAATATTTATCCCTTCTATGAGTAGACATCTTCCCAAATCATATTTTTGATAATAAATAAAAATATTTAGAACAAGGAATATATAAGAGGGGCTTCTAGAATGGTTCTTCTTTAGAAAGGTTGTACATGGAATCTATGGGATTTAAAATGGATTAATTTAAGGTGGAACATTGGATAAGGGAAAACAAAATATGACATAATAATATTAAAATTATTTATGTCTTTCCCTATCTTTGATAAAATGAAAATAATATCTAGAAAAGAAAATTCTTGTGTATCACAAGAAGTATTTTATAGAAAGAATGGAATATATTGGATTAGAGGTTATCTCATGGATGAGACATATGGTCGGAAAAACTAATCATGGATATGAATATGAATAATTAAATCAAATATTGAATATATCATGAATTCAAAGATTTTAAATATCTAAAAAAAACCTCAATTCCAAAAATTAACTTGATCTTCTAAATCCTGATTTTTCTTATCTCAATCTGTTCTCTTAACCCTATTAACTCCATTCCCAATATTTATTATTAAAAATTATTGAAAAAACATTTACAATTCATGGATAGTTAATTTTCCAATGTATATTATGTATCCATGATAGGTTTATTAAAGAAATTATTAGATCTGGGGAAGATAATTTTCAATTAAAAACTAAAATTTGTTATGGAGAATACATTAGACATATTTTTGAATTAAAAAAAATACACCCCTATTGAATTTTTTTCTTGAAGATATCTTTGTAGGTTCTTCTTACTCATAATTCATGATGTGTTTTGGTCCTACAACCTCATCTTGTGGTTCATGCTACTTTGTGAGAGCATGGTTCTTGATGGTGATGCAACATAAAAATAATAAGGTGAAGTTAATGTACATTATCAATAAGTTATGAAATATTTAAAGTAAGGGAATGCATCCCTAAACACAAAATAATCAAAAAACAAAAAACATTGTTTTCCTCCCAAAAGAGCTTTTGTTTACCATCATTATCTTAAACTACCCAACAATAGCTCTAGATCACATGATAGTTTATTGAATTTTTTTACCATATTCAGTTCCATAAATGGTCTCAGTTTTTCCCTATCCACATAGGTAACTCCCTAAAATTCTCTAGAAACCATAATTATCCCTAATGGTAGTACTTGAATAATCTCTATTGGACTGTTCCAACATTTCCTCTATAACGCTATTAAACTAAATAAAGGATTATTTCCCATAGAGGTTGTTTTTAAATACTAAAATGTAGTGGATTTTGTAACACCTCTATTGCCAGTTTTCTTACCCTTCATCCTTTCTCCATTCATATATTGAGAATCCTCTTTCACAATAGTATCTATCTCATAATCCCCGTTAATTTCAATAATCCTACAAAATCGGGTGTTATTACTTATCGAAAATCATTTTCTTATCTCACAAAATAGATAGTCAATTTTTTATGGATATTTTATATTAGTTTAAAACATCCAACTATCATAAAGAGTTTCTTATTTTGATTTTGTTTTGTACATTCCAATTGGATATGAATGGTCACCCCATATTGAGAAGATTCCCACCACTCCATGTCTAGTTCTAAATAAGTTATGGGTAATATGAACATTTCAATGTTGGTGAAAATTTCATTTATTAGTCCACATGGTGATTTTATTATTGATATGTATAATAGAATATTTACCCTCATGTTCTTTGTTCCTTCAAGCCCCAAACTCTTGAAATTCATGTACATCATTATATTGACACTCTCATATATGTCAGAGAATGATTTTCAATGTTTCTTTAGCTCTAATAATGATATGAATTTGGAAGATACCTGGATCATGATTATTTATTATAGTTCTTTATATATCACCATTGAACACTCTTATGTGTGTTTAATGTTTCCAATTTCATCAAGATCATTTTTTTTAGAAACTATATATTTCATGAATTTTTCATATATCGGTATTTTACTGAGAGCCTCTTCAAAAGAAATTTTAAAATGATAATTGTTATATTGATCCAAAAAATACCCATAAGGTATGTTTTTTTACTTGTGACATTTATTCTCAACAGGTATGTCTTGGTTTGACCTATGGTAGTTATTTTGCCTTCCATATCTACTTTTCCCTTATTTCTTTCAACCACTTCTTAATTTTCTTCCACTGATTATCTTATATATTCTATATCACTTCCATATGTATTCAACCCACATATTAGAAATATATCATTTAATTATTACTGTTGGTGTAATTCAAGGAATCCTTGGAATACATCATTGGGTCACTCTCGGAGCTAGTATGCAATCTGGTTAACTTGAAACTTCAAATTATGTTGTGTTACATTTTGTTTTATTGATTTTTAATTTAATTCCTTGAGTACTAACCTATTTGTGGTAATTAATGTAGTGAGTTTATCTTAAAACGTAAGGAACTAACATATCATTATAGTCCCTTTGGATATTTTTTTATTGGTACCCTTGTGGCCTTTTTTGATATCCTTGTCCTTATTGTTGTTGAGTATTACGAACCGGAAAATTATTAAAATGAATATAATAAACATAATTTTCATCTTATATAAATATACCTTTCGGTTTGTTCTATTGTATAATCTTGATTTCCATAATCTTGGATAATAATTCCATTTCTGCTTCAATGCAATCATCATTTTTGATTGTGTATATATTCTTTTGTTATGTCCCTTCTCATTTCAATTAGAAATTATTTTTCTTTATTTCATATAACAAGTATTAGGTCACTCTAGGATAATTCAACATCCATGATCCTCCAACTATAGAATCATTAATTAAATTATTTATCCATAATAAAAACTTATATTAAGATTGGATTAGAATATGTAGCTCTATACCATAAGGGGGTGTTTTGAGTCATTTTTTATATAATTTACATGATGAATGTAGTATTTAATCATCATGATAAATGATATTTTGATTATTTAATAGTATATCGATTTATTTTGAAGGTGTAAGGAAGCGGGTAATAAATATTATGACCAAATTATCCCATGTAGTGATAGAATGAGCATTCAAGTTTGAGATCAAATCCCAAGATCACTCATATAATATAAAATTTAAACGAATGAGTCTTACCACATCACTTGAAAAACTTTATTGAATTTGAATTCCTTGACAATCATGAGGATTTTTTTCAAAATTTTTGTTTATATTTTCATGTGGTAGTATGGTAAATTTCACACAATTTGAGATCATTGACATTTTTGTAGGTTTAGTCTACAAGAAGTTTCTAGGAATGGGGACATTGTGATTCCCAATTAAAATATATTATTGGATGGATTCGTATAGTACAGAAGAATATTTTTTCCATAGATCACTTTCAAGGAATCCTCTAGTTTCCTGATGATACTCTAAGTCATCCATGAATATATCTTCAATGTTCTTCGTTAATCTATTTTCTTCTTCGCGATTGGAGTAAAAAACCTCATTACCATTTTCTATTGTGTTTTGGTCAAGAATTAAAATATTAAATATCAAATATCAAAATCACGATCACACCCCGTGTGAATAGAAAAATTGAAATAATGAAATAAAATAAAATAAAAAATGAAGAAACATAAAAACTAAATTGAAACTATCCCTTGAAAAAATTCCCATTTTGACATGACTAAATGGAATTAAAAATTACATATGGGTATAATATTTTTTTTTAAAAAAACTCAATGTATGACACTCAATTAATTAAATTTTAGTATTATGTAAGTTTTTCTTATAACACAAAGTGGTAGTGAATGAGTATCATTGAGTTTTCAAAAGATTTGATCTATCTGATTTATTTTATGTAAGTGGGTGAAGAATAGACGAGTATGATTAATTTTAAAAAATTCATAAAAAAAATTGTTTCTGTTGTAATTTTTTTGATAAAAAGATAGATGAAAGTAATGAAATCCAATTTATTTGTTGTGGAATTATATTGGAATGGTGTTCTTGTGTTTTGTAGTTTCATGGTTCTGGTGTTATAAAATTTTAGAAGAAAAAAAATTAATCCATGTTTCTGTGTAAATTTCAAGAAGAGTGTGATCCAAATATCATGTAATTCCCTATTTAACACATAAATCCTTGGTTTACCTTGGTCTAGTAATTTATGGTTTTTCCTAATCGATTTTTTCTTTAGAACATTTCTAAATAATGAATCCATTAATTTGAAAATGGTCATTTCTTGATTCATGGTAACCAATATTGAAATGTATAATGATTCCTTCTGATTCAAATACCAATGCTCGTGATAATAGTAAAATAATGTTATTAGAAATTGATTCATTAAACTAAAAAATAAATAAATAAAAATAAATAAAAATGACTAAATAAAATAGATCATTACCCCTTCTAGTAAATAACTCTATCACAAGGAATGTTTACCAACTCATCAAAGTGATGATATAATAAGAGGTAAGAAATAATGAAAATTAATTAGTAAAGAAAAAAGATGGAATTGGTGAGAACTATGCACAACATAGCTTCTATCTCAAATATTGGGTCTCCATGGCCCATATCATTGTAGTATCATGGCCTTCTATTTATGAAAACCAGATAGTCTCGTGAAAAATTTAATGAAATTAATGATGAGTCAAAAAGTGGCTATAAGTGTTTTCATAGTCTTATTATAGGTAAAGTATAGAAAATAAATCAAATATAGGCATTTTTTTGCACACCCCAAATATTAAACATTGTATCAGGATTACACGGCATGTAAATATTTCACCACATGTATCATGTTCTTGGAATGTGATAATTATAGGAATACCACACATGTTTCATGGTGTTAAAAATATGTGTCACGCCATGACACATGTCACTTCACTTCTAGATAATTCCCTCAGCTTCATGACATGTATCACTTTCATGAAATGCATTGTTTCCTGTTGTCTAATAAATTTATGTCATGTAACAACATCATCACACATTAGAATCCTCTTTTATCCTTGGTTAATGATTTTAGGCCCTTGAATTACGATATGGTCATTAGTCTTTGTGTAAAACCATATTTTAGGTGGATATGAGGATTATTTACACAATGGTTTTTCATCACTACTAACATATTTTATCTTGAAAATGAATAAATCATCACGTGTACATGTATTTATTGAAAATAAAAATATTTCTAATCAATGCATTTTATTATACAAAATATTTAGAAAAAATGAACATATCCATTTTACTCAAACCTTTTTGGATCATGGAGATGGGGCTAATACGTGGATTTGGACATGGTTCCATAGATTATTCCCTGTGTTTTTTCATCTCTCTATTTTACATTTAGTATGAAACATATATAAATTCATTCATGTCATTACATCCTGATTTGAATAATAGATTTGACTAGTTTCCTCCACTATTTTTTCACTATTGTTTTATTATTTATTATATTTCCATTACACTGATATTATTTATATCTGTATTATAAATCTATATCATGGGGTATATCCTTCACAATGTTTTATTTACACAGTTGTTTCTATTCATAATCCCTTAAAATATAGGTATGTGTGGTTGTGGTCCAAAGAACAACATTGTTTTTCCATATAAGAGAGTTCTAGGATGGGAGAAGTTACAATGTCGTATCAAAGGCCTCAGATTTTTATTTTTTTATTTCATTACTATTTGGGAATGGCGGAAAATATTTTAGGAACTTGTCAGGACATGTTGAAGATATTGTTCATGGGAGTAGATTACCCATGTAATGGTGGAAGGCCATATACTGAAGGATGTGATTGATTTTCAAGTTGTTCACATGTTAAGATTGATATTATATCACTATGGGTCATTTTCATATTGTGTGATGGTGTTGTTTTTTTATTTACACTCACGACCATGTATAGTAAGAGATAAGTATGAATACATCATTATAGGATCATGGGGATATGGGTTGACAGGAAATGCTCTGGACAGGGATATGTTTATGGCATCTGATATACATTCATGTATGAACTATTCGATGAGATCTATGTTATATATACTAAATTAAAATAAATAACTATTATTTCATAACAATTCACTTGTTATGTCATGTTTAGAGATACCATGACCATGTGGTTCTTAGTTTCTTCCACCTGTTATCGTTGAACATGATGTTTCCCTGTGTTATAAGTAATTAATTTTTCCTATAAAGAAAATGTTACCTCATTATATTTGAATAGGGAGTTAGAAGAGTATAAATCATCACACTCCATAAATTGAAGAGCCACAACTTCCTATAACTTTTAATGATCAAATGGGTGTTCATATTTTCAATGAAATCCAGAGGGTCTTGCAATCTAAGAAAAATTTATACTGTTAACAGTATACCTTCTATTTCTTAGTTCATGAGAGATATTATATTTTAGTATCATCCTATATTAAATAATGAGGGAGACCCCTATGAAGCTGGGTTATGGATCGAGTCAGTGTAGTGGATCATTGTGCACCTTGAGACACCAACATATATTAGTGTCAATTTTTCTACATTCGTGTTTTGTGGATCTATAAAGCATTGTTTTGAAATTATAGATAACGATGGGTAGTAGTAGGATTTATTCATTAGTGAAATTGAGGTGAAGTTCCTAAGAGATTTTTATCTATAAATTGTGAGAGATGACCAGTTTCATGAGTTTATACTCCTGGTGTGGTTGGAAATTTCATTGATAGAATATGTTAGAAGCTTCACCAACATACAATTATTTTTTCAATATTTAACATTTGATGAGATTTCTAGGGTGATTCATTCTAGGATGGGAATAATTAACATATCATGTCGTATGTGAATGTTTCACTCCTATTTATTATTTTAGATGTGACGAATCAGACTAACATCATGAAAGGGGATATGAGAGATGCCCCATGTAGTGGGTGGTATATCTCAACTCAGAGAACATGGTGATCTTATTCTGATTTCAAGAAGCACCACTATAATAGTTGTCACTATGGAAATATCAGGTTGAGAGATCATGGTATTGGTAAGTTACCTCAAGACTGTGTACTATTGCAATGATATTGGTATAGAATGTTTCATCACATTTGACCATAGTTTCTATACACTAATTAGGAGAGTTGATCATGTGGAATTAATTGTCCCTTTAATAGGTTTTGTATGGGCCTACAGGAGCAGAGAAGAATAATAGGTTCAAGATAGCTACCAGAGACTAAGATGGAATATTATACCCTTCACCAGAATTGTATATGGAGTTCCAATAAAATTCTGGTTGTTTTAGGTGATGTGTAATCTTCGTGTAGGAGATGAAGTGACATCCAAAGGGAGTAGCGTCATGAAGTTAGAATAGATCCCAAGAAAGAGGGGAATTTTATCCACATGCAATGTAGTCTACTCTGTTTAGTGTGTCTGTAAATCCATCAAATGTTAGTGGTATGATTCTTGTATCATTTACCCATATTTTGTTTTTTATATAAATGAATCATATTCCATTATATATTGTATTTTTTACAATCATTTTGTATTGGTTGTGAAAGGTCTATATTATGTCTTATCCATTGACACCTCGGTGGGAGTGTTGTGATATAATATCAAATGTTCCAAGAAATTTTCAGTAGAAGTTGGTGGTTATGATTTCCATTCGTAATTTTTCTATTAGAAATGATAGGTTTCAATTTGATTCTAATCATGGATTTTTCAGTTATATAACATTATTACATCAACTATTATGGTACCATAGTCAAGTTCCAATATCTAATAGGTGGTAATTATTATCACCATGGAGACTAGGAACATCAATCTAATCATATAGGACTAGTGTAGTTGTAATATCCCAAGTATATAATGAATAATATATATTTTTATCTTTGTATATTTATGAATTAGATAGTGTTTTAGAGGCTTAAAATGAAAATAAATCCAATCTTAATCATGGAATACAGTAATATTTTTAAAAGATTGTTTTACTGCCATTTGATGGAAAACCATTTTTAAATCAAACTTTTGAAAATTTTATAATCCCTATTTTTCAAAATAAACATATTCTTTATTATTGAGACAAATAAATTTACATTGGATAAATTTTTTGTATTTTTCTGACAATGTTCATTTTTTAATGAATAGTGAATAATACTGCATTTTACATCAAAACTGCTTTTTCAACTAATTTAATTATATAGTTAGATTATCTTTTTAATCGTTCTTAAAGTGTAATCTGAATATATTTTTACCATTTAATCTAATTCTGGTCATTAGGATTAATTTCACGTTGGAATTGGGCATAAAGTAATGACAAACTTTTCATAGATATTGTTTAAAAAAAACGGCTATTTGTTTTGACAACAGGAATTATTTTTAAATAAATTATTGCAATTTCTGTGATTGGAATTTGGTAAAATGGATAAAATATTTGGAATCAGAAGATACAAATTCTATAATCATGACTCTTGTTTTTGGAAATTATGAATAGTAACGATGGTAATTATCTGTAATTATCTTGATTAATGAGTAATCGCGTAGTTAAGAATAATAAAATAATATCATAATAATAAAAAATGACACCAACATGTGGCCTAATTCTACTTTTTGTCTCATTTCCGACCATGGGTTAACTTGTGCCAAACTTGGGGACCCCATGGAATCACTTTTGTGTGAAAGTGACTTTTTATCTTTTTTATTTTTTAAAGGATGTTAAATATAACAAAGTATGTATCATCTGAGTAAAAGATTTTTAATTTTGTCTCATAAATGAGCATTTGTACTATAAATAGTAATTGGAAAGATAAAAATATTTTCTACATAATAGTAGTTTTTTCATATTTTTTGGACATTAAATAAATTAAATTATTTATGACATCATGATGATGTAACGATTACCTTATTAATAGAGGATTTAAATAAAATGAACAGATAATGTAAACTCTAAGCCTTAAACTTGTCAAATACCTATTATATGAGTGTATTTAGAACCCTTATCACCTTATCCTCGAAATACATCAATGTGGGACCTTTAAAATCCGAACTCATTTGAAAATAAATTAACATTTTGTAACTTTCCAAGAGTGCCCCCCCTATCCCCTTATAAAGGCCCCCACCTCTACCACCGTACCCACACTTCCATAGACTTGGGCTCGGTCAACCCCTACCCATTTTGCCTCTCCACATCCCTCTCTTACTCATAGAATCCTCACTTTGTGATGAAGTCTTCCCAAGGAATCCTTTGAGCTCAAATCCAAAAGAGTTACCTGATTTAAAGGCAGTGCCTTCTCTTTTGTTCTTATGTTGTATTTTGCTTCTCCAACCCCCTAAACACTCTTTATTAATTTCTTTTGTAACTACAACAGTATCTTCCATATACTATGTTGTTTTTATAAGATGGATTCGAGATACACTTACACACACCTACATCTAATGGTTAAAGAACATACTATTTCCGTGGATGGTGAATTTCTGCCTCACAAAACGATGATTGTTCTATATTCTTTTGAACACATTCAAAGGTGGACATTAAGATGACAATATATTTATATATGATATATATTATGTTTATGTTTTACCTAATCTTCTATATTTTTCATTTATGGCATACCTTTATGGTTTCCATTATGGGTAAACATGATATCTTCATTTTAGGAAGTACGGACTAATGCCCCCTCAAAGTGATTTGATTCGTTAATTCCATATGTGGGACATATAAAGGATGTAATTAATGATATTATATATGATATTATAATGGAATTATAATATACCTTTATATCATTATGATTCCATTCCATAAAATAGGAAATAGAAATGAAAGTAGTGTTAATGCGTACGTACGGATTACCGTCTCCATGAACGGTGCATTTCATTTCTTACCTCTAAGTGATATGTAATATAATAAACGCAATTATATACTGGATATATATGATATATATGATATATAAATCTTGAGTATAACTATGGATATAATGGATACATGAACAACCTATAATTATAAAGATCATATTTTTTACTCAAGTACCAATGATCGTTAAAACGACAGTTTTTAACTTAAATAATTACATAGAGTTCATGACATGGTAAAAAGTGATATAAAAGAAATAATGAACTTGAAAAAGGTTCTTAAGAAAGTATAGATTAACTCAAGTTTATTATTAAATACATTAAAGAATGATCGTGTCAAGTCGGACCCGAGGTATGGGACTTCGTCTCAATCTCCTTTCATTGAGGCATATTTTTTTATACACAACATTATTTTATATAGTGTATAAGCCCCTTTGACATTTACATTTATTAAAAATAAATCTTTTTAAATGAAGAGTTTACTAAATGACAAAAGGAATGTTTCTTTGTCGTACGTATGCGGCGACAACGACTTCTCTTCCGCCGTGACCATTATTTGAGTTTCAGCTTCCTCTACATGCCATACATTTTTTTTAAATGAAAAATAAATACCATGTTTTACTTTTCTTTTATTTTGGTATTGAAAATGGTTTTCATAATGTTTTTTATATCAATGTGTTGTATTGATATCTTTTGATTGAAATGTGTAAATGTTTTGTTTCCTTTATGCATGTTTTATGTGAGACGATTATGTTATGGTTCTTGGGAATTTTTATGATGATGGGTGGTTCCGTGATAATCTAAGGGCAGGTGAGCCCGATATAGCTCTCCAATTAATTGGGTAACGCGAATGAGGTAAACGTTGAGGTTTCTCTGAAGAGATTTAGGGAATATACTATGATGGGTATTCCAAACGTAACCAAGAGGGTTACTCCCTACGTAACAATGTTATGAATGCCTCAAGTTACCTTTATGTCTTATAATTTCAACGATTTATTCATGATTTGATGTGTTATGTTAAAGTGCTTATGTTTTATGGGTAATGTATGATTTCATTCTTATGTATATATGTATTCTTGTTTCATTTCCATATTTTTATATCCCTTACTGAGCTTTTTATGCTCATCCCAGGTTTTTGAAATGTTTTTCACAGGTCACGGGAAGGGTACATGATATGATGATAGTGTTAAGGAAGTGTCAAGAAAGAATACATGTTTTATTTTAAATATGTTTCCTTTGACGGAAAAAATTAATACTATCTTTTATGTAACCACTATGTTTAAATGTGGAATGTAATGCAAGTTTTATGATCTAATTCTCTAAAACTCTAAACCTGAAAAGATCCTAAATGTGTAGTCTTGTATTAACTCAAGATTAAGTAAGGTTTAAGGCTAGGGACTTATAGTTGGTATCAGAGGTCGATTTAGATAACTTTAAGATTTAGAATTTTATTAAATGATTATCCAAAAATATTTTTATATAGTCAAATTGAAATGATATAGCATTTGAAGATTACCATGTTTCTTCGTCTAAGACATGTTTGTTCAGAATGGTTTTCTGTAGATGAAATAGGGAAGCGGTGCTAGGAAGGCATACAGAAGGAAATAGCCTTCCGAATCAGCATCCTGAGATGGTCGGAATTGGAACTGAACAGTTTTTTGTAGTAATGGCACAGTTGACTCAAGCGATAAATGGTGGTGGTATCCATGAACGAGATCAGCCAGATCAACCGCGGATGAACATGTCAGTGGTGGAACATTTCTTGAGGCAACATCCCCCATCATTCAGAGGATCATCTGACCCTGTGCTAGCTGAAAGGTGGATTAAAGCACTGGAAAATATTTCTGATGTCATGGGGTGTTCAGACAATCAAATGGTTATTCATGCTATTTACAGTGTGGAGGGTGAAGCAGATCAGTGGTGGTCGATGGTTAAAAATATCAGGGATGCTGATGAGATTCATGATCTTGACTGGGATCAATTCAAAGGTATGTTTCTTGAGAAGTATTTTCCTAAGGCCTTTCTACTTAGTATGGAAAAACAATTCTTGGAATTGAGGCAAGAGGAAGACTCAGTTTCTACCTATGGAGAGAGGTTCACTCGTTTGGCAAGGTATGCTCCAAATTTTATCCAAGACCTTGATAGTAAAATCAATCATTTTTACATAGGATTAAAGCCAAAATATCGAAAGGAATTGGCTTCTTGTGAGTTTAAATGTTATGAAATGCTTGATCGATGTGCTGAGAAGGTGGAAATGGAGTTTTCTGATGATCAAGTGTTCTATAACAACCAGCAGAAGAAGAGATCGAGGTAGTAGGAGAAAGGAAAGAAATCTTCAAAAAAGTATGATGGTAAGAAATCTAAGTTTCTAGTTAGTGATAAATGTAGGAAAAGGCATGGTGGGGAATGTCTTCTGAATTCTGGAAAGTGCTACCGATGTGGTAAGATGGGACATAAGGCTCGTGATTGCACTAAAGAAGATCAAGGTGATGGTAGGTCCAAATTTGATTTACAGTTAGTGAAATGTTTTAAGTGCAATGAGATGGGTCACTATGAAAATGAGTGTCCGACAAAGTACTTGAGTGATGGGAAGCTGTTAGACTACAAGAAGAAAGGGGTGGTGAAATCCTTTGCAACTACTTCAGTAGATGTCGGGCCATCAAATAAAGTTGTATCATGTACTTTGTTTGTCTTTTCAGATTATGTCAGTGTGTTGTTTGATTCGGGGTCTACACATTCTTTCATCTCTGAAAACTTTTCTGGTAAAATGGGAATACCATCTCAATAAATGACTCATGAACTTGTGGTAAAAACACATGGTGGAAATGTTGGGGCAAAAAGAATTTATAAAAATCTTCATGTCCTTATTCATGGAAAGAACCTACTTGCTAACCTAATTTTTTTACCTCTATAAGTTTTCGATGTTATCCTGGGTATGGATTGGATCTCTATTTACCATGCTAAGATTGATTGTATAGCTAAAAAAATTTCTTTTCAGAAAGACGTGCAGTTTGTGTACAAGAATGAACCCTTACTGTTGATAACTTATCAAGAGGCCGAGAAACTTTTAAAAGATGGAAATGAATGTTACCTTTCACACATCGCTGAAAACAATGGAACTGTTCAGATTAATTATGTGCCAGTGGTAAATGAGTATCTTGATGTTTTTCCTGATGAGTTTCCTGGAATAATACTATATCGGGATGTTGAGTTTAATTTTGACTTAGTTCCTGATGCTATGCCAATTTCAAAACCCTCTTATCGAATGGATCAAATTGAACATTTAGACTTGAAGGAGAAATTTAAAGATTTATTAGAGAAAGGCTTCATTTGACCTAGCACATCACCATGGGGTGATCCTGTTTTATTTGTTAAAAATAAATATGGTTTAATGAGACATTGCATTGATTATAGAGCCATGAATAACATCATTGTTAAGAACAAGTATCCTTTTCCTCATATCGATGATTTTTTTGATCAGCTCCAGGGAGCTCAGTTTTTTTTTCAAAGATTGACCAGAGATTGGGGTACCATCAGTTGAAGGTAAAGGAAGCAGATATTCCGTAGATCGCGTTTCGTACAAGATATGGCCATTATGAATTTGTAGTAATGCCTTTTGGGCTAACCAATACACCTGTAGTATTCATTGACTTAATGAATAGAATTTTCCATGAGTTCTTGGATAAGATTGTGGTTGTTTTCATTGATGATATTTTGCTATTTTCTAAAAGTAAAGAGGAACATGAAAGACATTTAAGGGTTATTTTAAAAACCATAAATGAAAATAAATTGTATGGTAAATTCAAAAAGTGTGATTTTTGGTTGCAACAAATTTCTTTCCTTGGTCACATTGTTTCTAAAGATGGCATAATAGTTGATCCTGCAAAAACAAAGGTTGTTGAAGAATGGCCAAGACCCAAAAATGTAACTGAGATTCATAGCATCCTTGGTTTGGAAGGCTATTATCGAAGGTTTGTTCGAAATTTTTCATGGTTATCTAGTCCAATGACTAAGATAACTCGTAAGGGTGTTATGTTTATCTGGACAAAAGAATGTGATGATTTTTTTCAGGAATTGAAAAGAAGATTGGTGAATGCTCCTGTTTTGGCACTACCTTCCAGGAATGGGGAGTTTGTTATTTACAGTGATGCTTCATTGAAAGGACTTGGATGTGTCCTTATGCAGAATGATCAGGTAATTGCATATGTTTCACGTCAGTTGAAAACTCATGAGGTAAATTACCCTACACATGATTTTGAATTAGCTGTTGTAGTTTTCACATTAAAAATTTGGAGGCATCATTTGTATGGAGTAAAGTGTGAAATATATACTGATCACAAAAGTTTAATGTATATATTCACTCAGAAAGAATTGAACATGAGATAGAGGAGATGGATGTAAGTAATAAAGGATTATGATTGTACAATTCAAAACCATCTGGGGAAAGCAAATAAAGGGGCTGATGCTTTGTGTCGAAAAAGTAATGCTTCATTAACAATGTTGTGTTTGGAACGTGATCCTTTGGGTAATGATTTGATTAACTTTGGCATAGAAGTTGTTGGTGTAGGATGTCTTTCTTTTTTGTTTCGGGTATCAGTGAAATCTTCTTTATCAGACAGAATTAAGAAAACACAGAAGCAAGACAACGAGTTGCAGAAAAAGGTAGAGCTGGTTCAGAAGGGTAAGTTTCCTGAATTCATTATTGATAATGATTGTGTTTTGAGATTTGGGACGAGATTGTGTGTGCCGTGTGATTCACATTTGAAGAGATATTTGTTATGTGAAGCTCATAGATCTCTGTTTTCAGTTCATCCATGAAGTGCTAAGATGTATACAGATCTTCGAGAGTATTACTGGTGGGATGGAATGAAAAGAGATATTGCTGATTTTACTGTGAAGTGTTTCACTTGTCAACTGGTTAAAGTAGAGAGGAAGTTATCAAAAGGGATGCTTCAGCCTTTACCAGTGCCAGAATGGAATTGGTAGAATATATCCATGGAATTTGTTGTGGTATTACGAAATACATCTCAAGGTAATAATGAAATATGGGTTATTGTTGATCTCTTGACTAAATCTGCTCATTTCCTTGCTATACGAGATACATTTTCCCTAGATCAACCTTCCCGTTTATATCATAAAGAGATAGTTAGGTTACATGGAGTTCCTATCTCCATTGTATCTGACCGTGATCCCAGGTTCACTTCTAACATTTGGAAAGGCCATTAGAAGTCGTTGGGTACTGAATTAAATTTTAGTACAACTTTTCATTCTCAATCAGATGGGCAATCAGAATGAACAATTCAGACTTTGGAAGATAAACTACATGCTTTTTTGATGGATTATCAGGGAAGTTGGGACCAACATATTTCTTTGTTTGAGTTTTCATATAATAACATTTTTTCTTCCTGTATACAGATGGCACCATTTGAGGCGTTATATGGGAAGCGGTGTCGAACTACAGCTTTCTGGGATGAAGTGGGTGAAAGGAAGCTGATGGGACCAGAATTGGTAGAAGTGATGGCAGAAAACATTCAGCTGAAACAGAAACACATGAGAACAGCTCAGAGCAGACAGAAGAGTTATGCGGACAACAGGAGGAAGGATCTCTCTTTTGAGGTAGGTGATCATGTTTTTCTCAAAGTCTCACCATGGAAAAGTGAGATGCAATTTGGTAAGAAAGGAAACTTGAGTCCAAGGTTCATTGGACCATATGAAATTCTGGAGAAATTTGGATCAGTTGCATACCAAGTGGCTTTTCCTCTATGTTTATCTCAGGTACACAATGTTTTTCATGTTTTGATGTTAAGGAAGTACATACTAGATCCATCTCATGTTTTGAGTCCAGAGGTAGTTCAGCTGGAAGATATCCTATCTTATGAGGAACAACCGGTACGAATTCTTGACCACAAAGAGCATGTGTTACGGAATAAGGTGATTAATCAGGTAAATGTTTTGTGTAAAAACCACATCATTGAAGAGGCAACATGGGAATCTGAAAATGCAATGAGGGCTAAATACCCCCTCTTAATCGTTAAGTAAATAAATTGCGGGGATGGAATTTTATAAAGGGAGGAAGGATGTAACATCACAAGAAATTAATGAATAATTGATATTTTTACATTTGTCTATTTATGAATTAGATAGTGTTTTAGAGGCTTAAAATAAGAATAAATCCAATTTTAAGCATGGAATACACCAATATTTTTAAAAGATTGTTTTACTGCATTTTAATGGAAAACCATTTTTATATCAAAATTTTGACAATTTTATAATCTCTATTTGTCAAAATAAACATATTATTTATGATTGGGACAATGAAATTTAAATTGGATAAATTTTTGGTATTTTTCTGACAATGATCATTTTTAATGAATAGTGAATAATACTGCATTTTACATCAAAACTGCTTTATAAACTAATTTAATTATGTGGTTAGATTATCTTTTTAATTGGTATTAAAGTGTAATCTGAATATATTTTTACCATTTAATTTAATGGTGGTCATTAGGATTAATTTCACTATGGAATTGGGCAAAAACTAATGCCAAACGTTTCATAGATATTGTTTCAAAAAAACCCGCTATTTGTTTTGACAACGAAAATCATTTTAAAATAAATTATTGAAATTTATGTGTTTGGAATTTGGTAAAATGGATTACATATTTGGAATCATAATTTCCAAATTATTTGATCAAGACTCTTTTGTTTTTGGACATTATGAATAGTAATGACGGTAATTATCTTTAATTATCTTGATTAATGAGTAATCGGGTAGTTAAGGATAATAAAATAATATCATAATAATAAAAAATGACACCAACATGTGTTTTAATGCTACTGGTTGTCTCATGTCAAACCATTGTATTCCTTTTTCAAAAGTTGGGGACCCCATGGAATCACTTTTGAGTGAAAGTGACTATTTTTATTTTTATTTTTTTAAAATAAGTTAAATATAACAAATTATGTATCACCTGAGTAAAACATTTTTAATTTTGTTTACATAAATTATCATTTGGAATATAAATAGTCATTCGAAAGCTAAAATGATTTCATACATCATAGTATTTTTTTCCTAATTTTTAGACATTATATAAATTAAATTATTTATGACATAATGATGATGAAACGATTACCTCATTAATAAAGGATTTAAATAAAATGAAAAGATAATGTAAAATATAAGACTAAAACTTGTAAAATACCAATTGTATGAGTGTATTTCGAACCCTTATCACCTTATACTCAAAATAAATTAATGTGGGACCTTTAAAATCCGAACTCATTTGAAAATAATGTAACATTTTGTAACGTTCCAATAGTGCCCTCCTCTCCTCTTATAAAAGGCCTCCACCTGTACCACCCTAACCACACATCCAAAGCAATTGGCTCGCCCAACCCCTGCTCATTTTGTCTCTCCACATCCCTATCTTACTCCTAGAAGCCTCAATTTTTGTATAAGTCTTCTCAAGGATGACTTTGAGCTCAAATCAAAAAGAGTTACCCGATTTAATGGTAGTGTCTTCTCTGGTGTTCTTATGTTTTATTTTGGTTCTCCAACCCCCTAATCTCTTTTTATTAATTTATTTTGTAACAACACCAGTATATTCCATACACTAGGAAATTGTTATAATAAGGATTCAAGCTACACATACACACACCTATATCTAATGGTTAAAGAACATACTGTTTCCGTGGATGGTGAATTTCTGCCTCACGAAACGATGATTGTTCTATATTCTTTTAACACCTTCAAAGGTGGACATTAAGATGAAACTATATTTATATATGATAAATAATATGTTTATGTTTTACTTAAGCTTCTGTATTTTTCATTTATGGCATACCTTTATGGTTTCCATTATGGGTAAAAGCGATATCTTCATTTTAGGAAGTGCAGACTACCTCCCCCTCAAAGTGATTTGATTCGTTAATGCAATATGTGGAACGTATAAAGGATGTAATTAATGATATTATATATGATATTATTATTTAATTATAATATACCTTTATATAATTATGATTTTATTCCATAAAATAGGAAATATAAATGAAAGTAGCGTTCATGCGTACGTACGGCTTACCGTCTCCATGAATGGTGCATTTCATTTCATACATCTAAATGTTATGTAATATTATAAATGCATGTATATATACTGGAAATATATGATATATATGATATATACATCTTGAGTATAACTATGGATATAATGGATACATGAACAACTTGTAATTATAAAGAGAATATTTTTTACTCAAGTACCAATGATCATTAAAACGACCGTTATTAACTTAAATAATTATATAGTGTTCATGACATGGTAATAAGTGATATAAAAGGAATAATTAACATGAAAAAGGTTCTTAATCAAGTAGAAATTATCTCAAGTTTATTATTCAGGACATTAAAGAATGATCATGTCAAGTCGGACCCGGGGTATGGGACTTCGTCTCAATCTCCTTTAATTGAGGCATATTTTTTTATACACAACCTTCTTTTATACAGTTTATAAACCCATTTGGCTTTTACATTTATTCAAAAGAAATCTTTTTATAATAAGAGTTTACTAAACTACAAAATGAATGTTTCATTGTCGTACGTATGCGGCGACAATGACTTCTCCGCTGCCGTGACCATTATTTGAGTTTCGGCTTCCTCTACAAGCCATACCTTTTTTTAAATGAAAAATAAATACCATGTTTTACTTTTCATTTATTTTGGTATTGAAAATGGTTTTAATAATGTTTTTTTATATCAATGTGTTGTATTTATATCTTGTGATTGAAATGTGGAAATGTTATGTTTCCTTTATGCATGTTTTATATGATACGATTATGTTATGGTTCTTGGGCATTGTTATGAAGACGGGTGGTTCCGTGATAAACTAAGGGTGGGTGAGCATGATATAGCTCTCCAATGCATTGGGTAATGCGAAGAAGGCAAACGTTAAGGTTTCTCCAAAGAGATTTGGGGAATATACTGTGATGGGTATTCCAAACGTAACCAAGAGGGTTACTCCCTACATAAGAATGGTCTGAATGCCTCAAGTTACCTTTATGTCTTATGATTTCTATGATTTATTCATGATTTGATGAGGTATGTTAACGTGCTTATGTTTTATGGGTAAATTATTATTTCATTCTTATGTATATATGTACTCATGTTTCCTTTCCATATTTTTATATCATTTAATGAGCTTTTTATGCTCATCCCACATTTTTGAAATGTTTTTCACAAGTCAAGGGAAGGGTACATGATATGATGATAGTTTCAAGGAAGTGTCAAGAAAGAATCCATGTTTTATTTTAAATATGATTCCGTTGATGGGAAAAATGAATACTATATTTTATGTAACCACTTTGTTTAAATGTGGAATGTAATGCAAGTTTTATGATCTAATTCACTAAAACTCTAAACCTGAAAATATCCTCAATGTGTAATCTTGTAATAACTCCAGGTTAAGTAAGGTTTAAGGCTAGGGACATATAGTAGTGAAGAATAGATTTTTTCATTACTCGGATATTTGGTTATTTTCCAGATGATGGTGAAATGTAGTGTGATACATTTCCTTTAGTAGTATACTATTTTCAAGATGACTTTTTTGATTAATTTGAGGGATTAACAACATAGAGGGATATCAAGTTTACAATTTAGTTAGTGTTAGGAGAAGATCCGGATTCAATCCCACCTTAAAGTATAGAAAAAATTGATCTTTGGGAAGTTAATGATCATTTGGTATAACTGGATTCTAAGATATGTATACAACCTAGTATGTCACATTTGGGATCTCCAGTGATTCGGTATGGTTAATATAAATATTGGGGGCTGCACATCGGTCTAGAAAAAGCATCAGTAATATTCATGGACCTGTCAAATTAGATATTTCAACCTTTTCAAGATTGGATTTTGGTGATTTTCATCAAAAATATCTTAGTGTACTTCAAATTAGTAGATGATCATAATCAACATCTTTACATCTTCTTTAGTAAATTGAGAGAGCATCAAATTTATAACAAGCTAAGAAAATACACTTTCTCAAATAATAACTTTCACTTCTTAGGTCATTTAAATTGTGAGTATATATTTTTATCAGACCAAATGATGATTACAAATAATGTATCATAGGGTAACTCCAATAATTCTTTTAGGGTTCAAAGCACTATGGGTTTAGAATGATATTTTCAACAATCCATCCAACACTTCTCCCATCCGGATGCACTGATGTATATGGATGCCATAAAAGGGGTGAGTTTTTTGGATATATTCATTAGGAAAAATTTTTAATGATCGATTGTGTAGAATGAACTAATCACCCATCCTTACATTATATTTTCTGATTATGTCATATTCTGTGTACTGGGATGCATCTGTAGTTGGACTCAATGCAGTTCTAATGTTGTAGGATTGAGTGGTTGTTTATTCATACATATATCTAAGGCTACATGAGAGGAATTATCATACTATATATATATATAGTTAGTGTTATCGATACACACATTAATATTTTATAGAATGTGTCTTTTTGTGAGAGAGGTTTCTGGTGTACATAGACCACATTAGACTCATGTTCATATTTTCTCAGTGGGACCTGAACCTTGGGAAGATGATCTAGGATGAGTATCTAATGTATTTCAAATTCAATATAGACTATTTAATTGGAAAGGGAATAATAGATAATTATTATATGAGCCAAAATTTTGGGAATGATATAGTTCAGATGTCTTGTGACGAGTGGTAGATGATTCCACTCTTTGCAGACACACATTAAGATGTTCAAGAGTCCTATTGATGAGGAACTATAACATATACATCTCATGCACTTTTTCCTTTTTATTGGTTCATGAAATATGAATTATCTAATTATAAGTTTGTTGATATGAGGGAGAACTAATATGAAGGGGATCTAACATTATGATGGTCCTTTGAATCATATACTCTCTTCATTTTTATAGCTGAATATGTGTTCTTGTAGGATTGTGTGAGGAGCCCATGAGAGAGTTTTACACATCTATATGGGAGTTATATTTGGGGATGATAATTATTAATCTTTATCTCTAAATAATATACTATATTCCAAGATGGAAAATGAGGTATATGCCTTCATACCAATATCATTCACTTATATATATTTTAATGGGAAGAAACAATGTCCAACTAGTCTTTTGTAGCCTCTACCCATTCATAAATTCAAATGGAACGTTGTCATTATGGAATTCATAATGGGATTACCCCAAAAACCACATAATAACTATTTAGTTTTTGTGATAATTGATAAATTGATGATGGTATCCCACATTTTTCTTTTTAGGGACATATTCATCAATGAAGATCTCATTAGTCTTTACATGTGGGAGAATGTTTGACTGTACAATGTTCTATGGAATAAAAATTCATATTGAGATCATTGTTTCACATCTTGGTTCTAAAAGGTTCTAAAAGGGAAAGGGGATCCTAGGTTATCCGAATCACAACCTATTCTCCTCAAACTGATATTCAATATAAATGGACGATTCAGAATTTATATGATATGTTATGAGATTGTGTGTTGAATTTTAGTGGTTCATGGGATCAGTAAGGTTACTCATTGAATGATAAATTCTAGTTCTGTTGGTATTGATGTATCAGATGCTGCCTCAAACCCTAAGGTCCCCATTAAGATATCCTTATGATTTCTATACTAATATAGAATGTCATGGATCTTGGATATTTGGCTATCATTAAATGCATATTCATTAATGGGAAAGATAAGGTGGATATTGTAGATAGTTCTTCAGAAAATATGTCATTTATGGTTAGTAAACATCAATCCTCTATCAAGATGTATATAATTTATTTATGTTTTTATGGAAATTAAAGGGTTAATATTTGGAATTACGTATCTCCCATAAATAATAATCTTCATGCTTGGTTTTTTAGGTTAATAAGTCATCACCATTTTGGACAATTCTAAAAATATGTGTGGGAGTGTTTATATTATATGTTTTATTTTTATTTCAAATATTATTTAGCTTAGTATAGCTTCCTTGTTATATAATAAAATAGTAATTATTTCACATGATATAGTAAAAAATTAAGATCTAATTGGATTTGAATCATACTTGATAGATCTTTTAGTAACACTAATGAAATATGTACTTTCTCTGAATATAGTGTCAATCATTTTAAACAGCCACTTTCCAACTAGTTTCCTTTTCTTCTTCAAATAATGTGTGTGACCTTTTTTGAATGTAATTTCTTATTTTCTAATGAATTTTTGGAATCTCTTAGATTCAGTTCTCTTATTCGTGATTCCTGATATGCATTGGTGTTGGTTATTCCATGGTCAGTTCTTATCAATAAAAAATAAAGTCTGAATGTGTACATAATCTGGTCGAATAATAGCAAAGAGCATGATACCTTTAATATTCACAGTTTATAAGATGAAATTGATCAAATTGATATGCAACTACAGTCTCAATAGAAAAACGATGATTTCACTTGCATCTCTCAAAATCACAAGATACTTGAGGAAGTCCTCTTAGATGATAAATGAGTTACTAGAGAATTGTTTAGAAACAAATGGATTATACAAGGAGACATAAACACATATTTTTTATTCTTACTTTAGGGAAAAAAATAAACTGGTAATGTTAATTTTACACAATAAGAATTTTCTCACTCTAGTGAAGCTGATTTCACAGGACCCCTTGTCAGTTCTCATTTGTCCAACCTCTATGAGGGACAGAGTTTAGAGACCCAATCATGACATACATAGACATTACATTACTTTTGCAGAATACATAATACATAACAAAAACAGATTCCCAAAGACCGTATTTGTTTATTGTCTTTGGAAACTCTGAACATAATATTCTAATCTAGTTGAATGATCTTCAACATCTCCCACAAATATATTCCCCATTTTTTCTTACCTAAAACCTTTATTTACATCCTAGGGAAAATAAAACATAAAATTGGTGATCTCAAATTCTTAGTAAGGGTAATCATATAGAACATAAAAACAATCCATAAACATTTGATCATAGAAACATAAACATAAAACATCAAATTCAGGAGCAATGACATAAATCTTGGAAGTACATAAGGCATAGATCATAAAGGAACATTAATCATGATAAAATAACATGGGAATAAAACTTGTAATTATGGAAAACCATTAAGAATATTTCATTATTTCAATATTAGACACTCCATTGTTCCCAAGACCATCATAGTGGAGAATGTCCATTACTGAATTGGGTTTACATTCTATTACATCCCTCTATTACTGAACTAGATTCACTTGTCATTCTAGCCATGTCTATGTCATGGGATATATATATTTACCCAATTAATTAGAGGGAGATATAGGTCCCACCCATCTCATAATGAAATCATTTTTTCGTGTGCCATAAAATAAACATATATCATTCATCATAACCCGAAGAATAATATGGGATTCATAAACACCATCCCATCATAACATAATCCATATAAAATAAATGGATATCATTTCATCATAATAAAACTGAAACCATGTAAATAATTGAGACATTATACTTGAAACATAATCATACTAAATAATGTCATCTAAGATGGTAAATTGTTTTAATAAAAAACTAGAAATGGATTTTCGAGGAAAATATCATTTCATTATGAAAACCATTTTCTTTTCAAAAAATGAAATGTAATTTGAAAATAATCATGAAATCATGTAGATGAAGCTTCCTTAAAATCATTCATGTTGATACCGTACAAATCCATTATTTCCGTATAAGTTAAAATAACATTCTCCTCGTACATTTAACGGAAAAGTATAAAATTACCACGTATGCTAACCAAAAGAAAGATTCCTTACATATCACAATGTAAAATTCAAAGGGGGGTAATAATGACTTTAAATATACATGGAAGAATATTAAACAATTTGTGAAAACTATTTTATGGACGTGGATGAAAAATATAACCCCATTAAATACTTACGTATAAGCAATCTCAGATAAAAATGAGATTGAAAAATTATCCCTTACCTTATGTCCAATTAATTATATATGTATCAGAGACTCTTGAATAGTCGGTTTAAAAAAATTATTAACTTGTAACAGAACCATAATAATATTTTTTATGTCATATATGATTCACTTAATACATTATATTACCCGTTCATTTGTCAATTCCATGTTAAAGAAGTGTTTTGGGTAAAATCGTTTCATTTATCGTCTGTGTTTTCACTTGTAATTATTAATATGGTTACTTAGATCATGATTAATTACATAAAGAATATAATACATGATTTATATATAATATATATTCATAATATAAATATATATATAATATCAATAAATTGAAAGAAATACACTGTTCATGGAGACGGTAGTCCGTACGTACGCATGAACGTTGTTTTCTGTTCCTTATTAAATTGAATTAAAGTAATTAAATAACATATAAATAAATCTAGTATCATTAATATGTCCTGTATTTCATTATTATTTAATATATATATATATGTGTTATAATTATTCTTGAATGGTTAACTTGGATAATGAATCTCATCGCTTTGTGGAGATAGTTATTTGTACGTACGCACGAGCGATGGTATTGTTTCCATAATTATTGAATGGAATTAGAGTCGATGATATAATATCTAAAAATTAGTATCATGTTATAATAACCATATATATTCATTCTTTACACCACTATAACCATCCATTTATGGTGGTGGTCGAAAAACAGATTACACGACGGTGTGGAGAAGGTATTCTGTACGTACGCACACGCGGTGATTTCATTTTCCGTAGGATGGATATAAGGTGAAATAGGATTGGATCATATTTATAATAACATATCATTATATTATTGATAATGATGTTATAACAATATTATGAAACAACAAAATAAGAGCAAGTAGAAAAGAAATTAACTTGAAAGAATCGGTAAAGGATATTACATCTTCTTCGACGGGCCTCTTCTAAACCTCCTATTAGGGCTCTAAAGTTTTTAATTGAATAAGACCAGGATCTCTATTATGTTTCTAGGGAAGTGGAGTAGATAAATGGTCTGGGTTTGGACGAGAATTAAGGCACAATTTGATGTGAGGAGGTGAGGGAGGAGGTTCCCTTTTATAAGATAAGAGAGGGGAACTTTTGGAATCCTCTAAAATATTAATTTATAATAAACTAAAAACACACATTAAAACCACCAAAAATTACCAAAATAAGAATATTAGATGATATAGGGTTGTAATTGCATCAACCAATAAGATTTAGACATGTTTTAAATCTATTTTAAATCTGGTTAGCTTGATTTATCCTTATTTAATCTATTTAATTTAATTTGTGGAAATAATCTTCTAAATTTTAAATTTTTATAAATAATTACTTATGTGTTGAGAATCTTCCATAATTGGATACATTAAGACATTTTAGATCATATAAATTTCAATTTATAATTTTAAAATATTATTGTGAATTTTAAATAATTTTATAATATGTTATTTTTATAAAATAACAATAGTGTCAATTTTGACACTATTCATTTATTTGAATTTAAATAAAATCCACATGGAGGATATATTCGAAAAAATTATTTAATATACTCCTAAAATGTTATATTCATCTATAAAATTTTCATAGAACATTAATTAGTTTATATAATATTTATTTTAATATTTGTAAAACCATTTATTTGATATTTCAATCAATAAAATAATTTTTACATCACTCTTGTGTCATCATTAATGACATTTATTTAACCCTAAAAATTATAAATAAATTATCATGATGTAGATAATTTTATTATATTTCTAAAAACTATTTATTTTTGAAGTTTTATGAGGTTTATCAGTAAAGTTAAATTAATACACTTATAAGATATAAGAGAGTGACATGTGGTCACTTTCACTAGTTTTAATAATAATTTTATCATTTTCATGGTAAAAAGTAAATTAAATGAATCCATTATGACTCTTAAATGATATGGGTCGACTTTTATTCATCTTATCTAATTTTTGACGATGGTAGGGTAATTTTATAATCTTATTTGTACCCTTAATTACCCGATTTACTTTTAACTATAGTAAATAAAATTTACCGTAGTTACTATTCATAATGTACAAAAATAAAAACTATCCTATTAATATAATTTGGACCTACTAATTCCAAATATTGAATCCATTATTGAAAATTTAAACCACATAAGTTTCTGTAATTAATTTAAAATTAATCCCGTTCTTAAGAAAATGGGTATTAAAAGTTAAAACGTTGCAAAAGATTGAAATGTTTTTACCTATGAATTCAGTGTAAAATTAATTATAATGACACAAATTATATTAAATGGTAAAAATATATTATATTTATACTTTAAAACCATTCAATATTATAATTTAAATATATAATTTATCTAGATGAAAGAAGTTGTTTTTAATTAAAATTTAGCGTATAATCAGTTTTAATCAAAATATGAAGGTTTTTAGAATAATGTGAAAAAATTATCCAAAGTAAATTTTTATATCTTGATTGAAATGAATATGTTTATTTAGTCTAATTGAAATTATAATAATGTTAAAAAAATATATTTAAAGTGGGTGCGCCAACAAAAGGCGGCAAACTGCATTTTTTTTAAAATACTTATTTTACCCGAAAATTTTATTTTTTTCTCATACCATGTTCTAGAATATGTTTAAGATGAATAATAATGTTATCAAATTAAAAATGTGGTAAAGATTATTCATAACGGCTAGTTCATAATAATATTATAACAATATATCGTTTTTTAGTGAAACTCGGTATTGCGTACAACACACGTTGTTGAGGATGGCCGCTCTTTTGTGCAACACAAGACAAGAATAGTGTTATGTATAAAACAAAATAATATGGTGTTTCTTATAGAGAAATATAATCTTTGTGAAGCGTACAATAGAAGACATCAACGAAATTAAAACGAATAATTCTCATAAAATCTAGGGGTGTTACATTGTACCTCCCTTAAAATGAATTTCGACCCCGAAATTCGTCAGGGTTATAAATGGTTTTGTACTTGAAAGTTTCATTCATAGAAACCCACAACATAAAAAGGAATACTAAATCATAATTTTAAAAAATGAACATTAGATACATAATGTATACCCAAATTAATTAATCAAAAGGATTTCACATTAGAGAATATAGGTGAAAATATGGATATGGAAGAGAAATATAACCATCATGTTTGGATGAAGAGTGGTATAGAAAATGGATATGAAAAACCCAACAATCACAAAGCCATAAATTTGTGATGATCTATGTTACCATATGATTCATCAGATACGAGGGATCTAAGATGAATTTTTTGGTTTTCAAGGTCATTTCCCTAATGTTAATGTATTTTTTGAATTAAAATAAATACTTAGCTGATTTTGGTACAATTTCACTGTTGTTTTTCCTTGAACAACTTCCACTACATCTTTAATAGAAATGAAGATGAATTTTTCTTCCGTGAAGTGTTAATAGATCATGTGATAGAATTATAGGTCATTTCATATGTCTCAAACATAAGGTCAGAAAAAATTATATACATAAGTCCATCTTATGGTGAGATTAATCGTATATGGTTCCAAAAAACGGACTTATACTTTATCTATCATTTCTCTTAATAAAATAAAACTAGTTTCTACTAACCAGGGACTTCCTGTAGGCCAGTGGTAGGCGATAAAGGCATGTCACACTTCAATTGTGGGTTCGATTCCTGCAACCTTATTTGACGCGACGGGTTGTCGCCCGTCCTATATGTTATCCTTTTTCTAAAACTACACTATTATAAAATTCCAAAAATAATATCAAAAAAAAGGTTTTATCCTTAAACAATGTTATATTATGTCCAACATAATAATTTTCAAATCATTAGGCTTATCCAAAATACTTCTATCCAAGATCATAGTATAAAGAAAACTACTGCTAGAAATGTCATCAACCAAGAATGTGAATACCATCTATTATCCACCATGTATCATATGATATATCTTGTTGGTCACATTCCAAACATGTGAATACTATAATCATGTATTCTCTTGAAAAATGAATACCCATTGAACATTAGTGAAAACATGAATGCAGTCAAAAGTTAACTCTTTCCACATACCAAAATCCAAAAATTTCTATATATTCAAACCGTGATATAACTTTGTCCTTTTATCAGTCATGAGCTCATTAATAATATCTAACAATTAATTTTCTCTTTATACCTTCATTAGGCGCATATCATCTACTTTCAAAAAATATTTAAATCTCTTCTCAGGGTTACCGGTACCATACAGTTTTTAAAAACCAATACATAGATATTCCAAAATTCCATGATACTATAAATGAGATTTTATTATACTATTTTTAAATCCCATTACATAAACACTTAATCATTCCACAACATCATTTTTATACTCAACATCAAAAATAGTGATCACATGTGTCTTACCATTGTCCTTTTCCTTAATAGGTTGCTCATGTTGATCATCATTAACCCTTCGATTAGTGCATTGATTAGCATAATGCCCCATTTCATTTCACTTGAAGCATTGAAGTGTTGGTGGAGCGTTCTATGTTGACTTTTCCGTAATCATATCATTATAAAGATTAGTCCCATTACTTCGGCACTCAGCTGCTGGATGACCTTCTTTTCCACACTTGAAACATTTTCTAGTAACTTTTAGTCAATCTACACCATGCTTCATTCCACACTTTGAGTATAAAGAAACATTCACCTTCTTTTCACCATTGTTATGGGATTTTTCCTTGAACATCATATTTTGTTTTTTGTCAAAACCATGAGATGCATATGTAACACCAACTTCTAGTTCTACCTTGATAGCACAACACACAATTTCTTCATATCTATTGAAGTCTTTTATATCTAATTCCCTTTGATGACTTGGTTTTAATCCACTGAACAATCTATCAAATTTAATTTCACATTGGATGATAAATCATGATGCATACTTTTTAAGCCTTGTAAAATTAGCCTCGTATATACCAACCGATTCATCAACCTTTTTCTGGAGCTTAAGGAACTCCTTTGCCATCTTTGTTCTAACAATATGAGGGAAGTACTTATTGAAAAATAAGTTCTTTAACTCATCCCATTCCATTGATTAAATTTCATCTTGGGGCCTTGTATTCTGAATTAGAGTCCACCACTGGTCTACTTCACCTTCTAAATAGTAAATAACGAGAATGAAATTTTCATGTTCCGAACAGTGAGGTATGGAAAATATATTTTCAATAGTATTGATCCATTATTCAGCAATAAGTGGATGAGAAGACCCACTGAAAGAAGGTTGACGTTTCCTCATAAAGGACTCAATAGAATATTTTTCTCTTATCTTCACATTTGGAAGTCCTGAATGATTCATAGATTGTGTAAGTATACCAAAAATATTTTTCACTACATCTCCCATAACAGTTTTTGTTCATGAGTACAATCATTGCATAGTCCATTACATTGATCAACGTGGTTCCTTCGGGTTTCAACCATCGTCTGAAACCCAAAAAGAATAGTGTGATAGGTAAAAATCATGCTAGTAAAACAACATAATAAAGGGGGAGTACCTTCAATATATAACATCTTAGTTTTAATTCTATGATCGTTACCATAATTCTAGGACCATAACCTAAACTTATTCTTAAACATAGATACATCCTTAGACATACCACAGAAATATCTCTAGGGATTTCACTAAAGTTTTCGCATCCTAGTTTCCAAACGATAACTAATCCTTCGCTCTGATACCAAATTTAGAGACCCAAACATGACGTACATAGAAATTAAATAACTTTTGTGGAATACTTAATACATTACAAAAACAGATGCCCAATGATCTTAATATTTTAGTGTCTTCGATAACTCGGAACAAAATCTTCTAATCTTGGTGAATGATCTTAAACATCTCCCAGATATATCTTCCCCTTTTGTTTTCTTACCAAAAACCTTTATTTATATCCTGGGGAAAAGAAAACATAAAAAGGGTGTTCTCAAATTCATAGTATGGGTAAACACGGAGAACATAAAAAAATCAATAAACATTTGAACGTAAAAACACGAACATAAAACATAAAAATCATGAACAATGACATAAATCTTGGCCGTACATATGGAATAGATCATAAAGGAACATTAATCAAGATAAAATATCATGGGAATAAATCATTTAATTGTGGAAAACCATTAAACACATGTTATGATTTCCATAGTTTCCAAGGAATTGTTGGAAAGACCATCATAGTGGACAAAGTCCATTACCGAACTGGGTTTAATTATCATTCCAGCCCTGTATTACTAAACCAGATTCACTTGTCATTCCATCCATGTCTATCTCATGAGATATAAATCTTTAACCAATGAATTGTATGGAGATATAGGTCCCACCCATCTCATAATGAAATCATTTTTTTGTGTGCCACAAAATAAACATAAATCATTCATCATAACCCAAAGAATAATATGGGTTTCATAAACACCATCCCATCATAACACAATCCAAATAAAAAATATGGATATCATTTCATCATAAGAAAACTGAAACCATGTAAATAATAGAGACATTATACTTGAAACAAAATCATTCTAAATAATGTCATCATAGTTGGGAAATAGTTTTAATAAAACACTTCAAATGAATTCTTGAGGAAAATATCCTTCCCTCCTCAAAATCATTTTCTTCACACATGATGCCATGTAATTTGAAAATAATCATAAAATCATGTAGAGGAACCTTTATAAAAATAATTCATTATGAAACCGTAAAAATTCTTTCATGCCGTATAAGATAAATTAACATTATCCTCATACCTTTAACAGAAAAGTCAAAAAGTACCATGTGTGGTAAAAAAGAAAGATTCCTCCAATTAAAAAATGTAAAATTAAAAGAGGGGTAAAAAAGACTTTAAATATATATGTAAAAATATTAAAAACTTTATGAAAACCATATTATGGACATGGATGAAAAATATAACCCCCGTTAATACTTACATATAAGCAATCTATGATAAAAATGAGATTGCAAAATTATCCCTTACCTTATGTACAATTTCTTATTTATATGTTCGAGAATCCTATGTAGTGGGTTTAAAAATATTATTATCCTGTAACAGAACCATAATAATATTTATGATATCATATAATATTCACATATGACTTTATATTACCCGTTCATTTTTCAATTCCATGTTAAAGCTATGTTTTGGGTAAAATCGTTTCATTTATCTTCCGTCTTTTTACTTGTAATTATTCATATGTTTACTTAGATCATGATTAATTACTTCCATAATGTAAAAAATGATTTATATATAATATATTTTCTGAATATACATATATGTAACAGATCGATAAATGGAAAGAAATACATCATTCATGGAGACGGTAGGTCGTACGTACGCATGATCACTGTTTTCGTTTCCTTATTAAATTGAATGGAAGTACGAGAATAACATATAAATAAATCTAGTATCGTTAATATTTCATATATTTCATGATTATTTAATATATATACATTATAATCATTCTTGAATGGTTAAATTGGAAAATTAATTTCATCACGTTGTGGAGACGGTAATCCGTACATACGCACGAGCAATGATATCGTTCACATAATTATTGATTGGAATTAGAGTGGATGGTATAATATCTCAGAATTAGAATCATGTTATAATAACCATATATTGTTATTATTTACACCATTATACACATCCATGTATGGTGGTGGTGGAAAAACAGATTACACCACGACGTGGAGACATCATTCTGTATGTACGCATGCGCGGTGATTTCTTTTTCCGTAGGATGTATAGAATGTTAAATAGGGTTGGTTCATATTTATAATAACATATCAGTATATTATTGATTCTGAAGTTATTACTTTATTACGATACAATAAATGAAGAGTAAGTAGAAGAAGAAATGAACTTGAAAGAATCAGTAAAGGATATTACCTCTTCTTCGACGCACCTCTTCTAAACTTCCTCTTAAGGCACTATAGATTGTCTTTGAAGAATACCAAGATCTCTAGTATGTTTCTAGGGAAGTGTAGAAGAGAAATATTCTAGGTTTTTCTGAGTGTGAATTCTCAATGTGGTGTGAGGAGGTGAGGGAGGAGGTGCCCTTTTATTAGAGAGGAGAGGCTCACTTTTGGAAACCTCTAAAATATTAATTTATAATAAACTCAAACCCCACATAAAAACCACCATAAATGACTGATATACAAATATTAGATTATATGGGTTAGTAATATCATCAACCAATAAGATTTATACATGTTGGTAATTTATTTAAAACATTATCATCTTGATGTATCCTTATTTAATCTATCTAATTTTATTTCCGGTAATAATATTATAAATTTTAAATTGTTAGAAATAATTTCTTATGTGTTGTGAATTTTCCAGAATTGGATACATTAGGAAATTTTATACCATATAAATTTAAATTATAATTTTTAAATATTTTTGTTATTTTTAAAAAAAATTATAATATGTTATTTTTATAAAATAACAGTAGTGTCAATTTTGATACTATTCATTTATTGGAATTTAAATAAAATCCACATAGAGGTTATATTCAAACCAAAATATTTAATAGACTCCTAACAAGTTTTATTCATCTAGAAAATTTCTGGAGATCATTAATTATTTCATATAATATTTATTTTAATATTTTTAAAACCATTTATTTGATATTTCAATCAATAAAATAATTTTTACATCATTATTGTGTAATCATTAATGATACATATATAATCCATAAAAATACTAAATAAATTATCATGATGTAGATAATTTAATTATTTTTCTGGATATTATTTATATTTGAATTTTTATGAGGTTTATCACTAAATTAAAATTATTACACTTATAAGATATAAGAGTGTGACATGTTGTCACTTTTTATGGTTTTAATAATAATTATATCATTTTTAGGGTCAAATGTCCATGAAATAAATATATTCCGACCCTTAAATGGTATGGGTCGACTTTTATTCTTCCAATATAATTTTTTTATGTGTGATGGTAATTTTATAATCTTATTGTTTCCCTTAATTACCTGATTTACCTTAAACTGTAGTAAATAAAATTTACCGTAGATACTATTCATAATGTCTATAAATAACAAGTAGCATCTTAACATAATTTGGACCTACTGATTTCAAATATGTAATCCATTTTTCAAAATTCAAAACACAGAAGTTGCAGTAATTAGTTTAAAATTAATCTCTTTGTTAAGAAAACAGGTTTTAAATGTTAAAACGTTGCAAACGAGGGAAATATTTTTACCTAAGAATTCATTGTAAAATTAATTCTAATGAATTAAATTATATTAAATGGTAAAAATATATTATATTTTTACTTTAAAGCCATTTAATATTACAATTTAAACATTTTATTTATCTCGATGAAAAAAGTTGTTTTTTTTAAAATTTATCATATTTGTTACTATTCATCAATATATGAAGGTTATCATAATAATGTCAAAAATTTATCCAAAGAAAATTTTTATATCCTGATTTATTTTAATAAGTTAATTTTGTCTAATTGATCTTATAAATGTGTCAAAACTAGATTTAAAGTTGGTGCGCCATTAAAAGGCGGAAAATCTGTATTTTCTAAAAAATGCTTATTTTACCCAAACATTTTATTTTGTTCTCATATCATGTTCTAGAATATGTGTAAGATGAATAATAATGTAATAAAATTCAAAATGTGGTAAATAACATTCACAATGGCTAGTTCATAATAATACTATAACAATATATTGTTGTTTATTGAAAATCGGTATTGCGTATAACACACGCTATTGAGAACAGTCGATCTTCAGTGCAACACAAGCGGAGAATAGTGTTGTGTATACTACAAGCTAGTATGGTGTTGCGTATTGTGCAAGATAATCATGGTGAAGCGTACAATAAAAGATATCAATGAAACTAAAAATAACAATTCTCATAAAATCAATGGGTGTAACACTGAGGCATGGGTCTACAATGTTCAATCAAACATATATGTTTTCAGCAATTATCAGAGGTCAATTAAAGATTACCAAAACCACTCAATGTGTGAGCTACAAGAAGTGGGGAAAATTTTGGAGGCTATTAAAATCCTTAATCTAGGTAGTGATTCTCTCCTTTATGGTTTCCATGTTGCAATATATTTTTTCTTTTTGGGAATGATCAAATTTCATATCATTTATTATTTTTAGGATTATTTTAAAGGAAGTTCCCTCCCCAAAATTGTGTCTCCCACTTTTTTTATCCTTACACACAATGTCAAAATACCTAGAGATTTTGATCAATTTCATCCTAATACTCTTTGGAACATTTCTTCCAATATTATTTTGACCACTCATAAAAAAGTGTGTTCTTCTCATATGGGATCTATTATTTCTATTAGAAAACATTGATTCATAATTGGAAGGATAATCAAGTATCCAACTTCAAGGATTAGTAGATGATATATGATAATGATATAGGGGTTTTTGATATAATATCATGATTACAATTGACATTGAAATACATATATAATGATTAAGTGGATTTATATTTTATAGTTTCCCAAAAACATGGATTCTCTGAATGTGTGTGTGACCTTATTTTTAGATTATGCTTCCACTTGGTTCACTATTTATTTAATGGGGATGATATTTGGCCTCTCCAAGTCCTACAGGGGACTTCGGTAATGTTATCTAATCTTTCATATCCTTTTACATTTTCCAAGTAAATTATTACTTTGAAACTTATCAACGGTATTTTTTATCAACATGTCCATCCATTCATAGATTGGATTGGTTTTAAAGGAATGCCTATCTTATTATTCACAAATTATGTGATTTATTCATTAATGGACGAATTAATTCCATTTACAATTTCAATAAAATAATTAATTATTAAAGCATCAATTGTGGAAAACACATCATCATACATATGAGTAGTGTATTTATCTCCAATTATAATCCCATCATGAAATATCAAATTCATGAGGATATAATTTAAATCACTGAAAGTAAAACCACTATAGATTATCTTAGAGACCCTATTTTAAAGGTAATAATATATATTAATAATTTTTATTGAATATATAATATAATCCACCTAATAATTATTAATTAAAAAACTAAATTTCTCTCTTTTGGAGGGTAAATGAATCTGCTTAATGGCATCCTGATGATTTTTCAGATGCTTTCTTTTTCAGTTTTCAAGGATATAAAGGATATAATTATGAAAATTGAGAAAATAATAAACTCTTTTTTTGGGATGCACAACTTGAAAGAGATGTCACTAGTCCAATTAGAGAATAAATTTGAGTCCTATTTAGAAAGGGGAAATTAATTAAATATGAATAAATGAAATCATTTCTACATGAAGGCCAAAAGCGCATGGGAAACTCTCTGAGGAAATTTTATCTAGGAGATCTTCATTATCAGTAAATATGATTTATATCCATACCATTGTAATAAGTGAAATGTGGGATCTCACATATGATCTGAGATGCATAAAATTATATGGAATATTCTCACAAACTCTCATTTAATTATTATATGTGGCAACATTCTTTTCTAGTCTGATAACGGGTATGGTTCTGTTCATTATTTTCCAGGCATTCATATTCCCAAAATCATCTTAAAAAAGGCCACCTCTTAACCCCTTTTTATGGATATAGTTCAAAATTATTATTGTTAAAATATTTATGGAATGATTCAACTTAAATATATTCCATACTATCTCAAAAGAACATCTTCCCGTTGAGTAGGGTCTATCTATTCAGTGGTTTGTGCTCTTATAAGTTCCCCTGAACCTATTGTTACACATTCAAATTATTTATGGAATAATTAAATACCCCTCTAGATGATATTTTTTATTTGGTGAATCTAAAAAAATGGTATTTCTGTATATTTTCAAATCCATAAGAAGGGTTTTAATCATTTTTTAAAACATTTATTTGACATATCTCCCACTTTTGAGTCCATCATTAATCAGTTTATTAAAGGGGATTGCGACCGTTATATATGGACAATTCATAGTGGATGCATAGGGTGAGAGTGTTTCAGAATATTATTTCACCACATTCTTACTCCCTTGAATGTGGTGATATTAATGATAATGTATGTGGTGTTCTATTCTTGTATTAGTGTTTGATTATTAGGAATGCTTATAATAGTGCATGTCGTAGGGGAATAAATCCCAATTGTGTATATTTGAAGGGTTTTATATTAAATTGGTATTGATATCTCCCCAATCATTAAAACGGAATTACACTATCAACATTTGATATGAATTTTCATCCACATGTTTGGGACATGGGGATGATAAATTTTAGGAATAAGGCTTTGTGGATCTATTCACATCCTCTCACGGCCAGTCTAAGTCATAAAACATATAGTGCCTACATATATGGGTCCATGTTAGAAGGTGGTATTTTTTATTTTTTAGGTCGATATATCATCCTAGGATTCTCATAATTTTAATGGTTATGGGTATTCTCTTCATTTTAAGGCTTATTCCATGCCCACTGAACATTCCATTTTTAGTTGAATCTGTTTTTTTGTCCTATTTTATTCTCTTATGGGCCTCAACCCGAGCAGTTGGTGAATTACTTATTCTATTAAGACATGTGAGAGCTTGAATCCTATATTCATTAAAATACATCATAGATTAGGGGGGATTAATATTATTATTTACACACTTCAAAGGCTATCCTAGTGTTTAATGTCGGTTTTTATCTTAGGTTATATGTTTATCCGTTGTAATAATACAATTAAAGGGGATTACCTTGGTCTTTATCACTTCATTTTTCATTGAAATCGATCTATTTTTTTCATTATTGTTTTAATTTGGAATATTTAAAATTAAATCTGCCATTTGTAAATAGGGAAATCTAACACCCAGGTTTGTCGGGCTATTTGAGAAGGTAAAAAGGGTTATTCCATTAGATCACAAATTTCCCCTTCCACAGGGATATAATTCTACGTATGATGTGTTACATGTATCATATCTTCAGATATAGCATCATAACCCTTCTAATATGATTGAAATTGATGATGAAGATCTTGGTGTAGATTCATACACTAAGGATCATGAGAGAAATATTGTGGAATTTAGTGAGATATGTCTCTAATAAAATAACACACATCTAGTTTTAGTGTACCGGTTACCATGAGTGTGTTTAAGAGAAATAATAGGAGGTGGAATCAGAAATGAATGATATATGGCTAGAATAGTTCACCGGGACTCCATAGTAATTGTTTGAGCAGCCTTCGGACAATGTATTATATAGTGGGGATGTTTTAAAATCATTTCCATTTTTTCTATGTCCCTCGTTAGTTTTTTTAACACTTATATATTTGTTTTATATTCTACTTTAAAAATTTATGCGGGAGTGTTTTCATTGAATATGGAGATGTTTTTCAGATAAAAATGACCTAATGTTCATGGCTGTATATATTTTTATTTATTGGTGTCTAAGTATAAATGTTGAAATGTATTAATAAGCTTTCATTTGGGTGACTGGGTTAACCTTGGGATTTTTCATACGTGTTCTTATTGAATTTTCCATCTACGAACATCCACATTGTGAAAAAATTATATAATTTCAAATCATTGACCAGAATGAATCCATGATGTGGTACAATGCATGCAAACCATGTATTCTATAAAACTACTGCATGTTGTGAAATAATTTTTTAGTGTTAATTTAACATTGGGAAACATTTTTTTGACTATCTTATAAATCAATAAATTCATATTGTGAATGGTTTTAATGTCATTAATATCTCTCGATTATTGATTTTGTAATTATTTCATGTATGATTTATTTTGATTTAATTTTTAATCATATTATCTCAAACCGTAGGGAGACTCAATGTGACTATTGGGTGATTCTTTTTATAAGGGATGTCTCGGTGTACTGGTTGATATCTATGGAGTTAATTATATTTTTTCTTCATATTTATTCTAATATAGTTCAATAATGATATGTGATCTTTTGAATGATATTTATTCAACTTTTGAACTTGTTGGTTTTGGGATTGTTAATATCCCTTTTAACCTTATTCTCTATCAATATTTTTTGGTGTTCCATGTTTAGACTATTTCTTTGATCACTGAATAATGTGATGTGGTCTCGAATAAATCTATATAGTGTGTTTATAATTGTTTAAGTGTATGAAATAATATGAGATCATGTCGACACAACATGTTCATTAACTAACAGATTAATGGTTGAGGATGAAAATGTTCTTGCACCACTACATGGATCTATTTGGATATAATAGTGTTGATACCAAGATTATGGCCACTAGTAGGGTGATTTTACACATGATTTATAAAAAGATATCTATTTTTATTTAAAAATGATTTAGCATGAAAGGATACATTAAGAGATTTATAGTAATTGGATCACATTGTAAATTTGATTCCATGTTTATTTAAATTATTGGTGATACATTAATATGATATGGTTGTGTATAGTAAAATGTTAATGGTATAAGTCATTACATGAATAATAAATGGTTATTGAAAGATAAAAGGAAATGTCTTGAAATGAATTTTCTAATTTATGATGTTATGTTGCAACCTTATTTCCATTACGAATTGTATTGTGTACTATTCTATAATTATCAAAGATCATTTCTTGGTTATGTTTTCATTCATATCGGACATAACTCGATTATGTTAAAATGATTATAGGTCTTGGACCAGTAATGCTGGAATTATTATATATAGGGACTGGAATATTTATGTTTTTATTATTATACGAACAATCACATTGATGTTGTAATTATTAAAGACATTTAAAAATTATTATATAATGATTATAGGTCATGTCTTGGTTATACTGAAATTATTATATGATTGGATTTTTTAGGGATGCTACAATTATTATACAAATGGATTTTTTAAAGTATGTCACAAAGAAGTTTAGTTATAGTTATGGTGGAAATATTAAATAAACATGATTAGAGATATTCTAGCATGGTTCCAAGGTTGGTTGGTGGTTATAATGTATAAATTTATTAATTAAAACTCAGTTTTATCACATTAATTTGTGAACATGCTGTTAGAATGGTATTTTTTAGATGTGGTGATACCTTAGAAAATTTCATGGATATAGGTTTGGATCATTTAAAAGGACCTTATTTTATAGTCGTTCAAGGAGGGGGAACTGAAAATCGATAAGGAATCGTGAAAACACACACATGAAGTCAGATGGAATGACTCGAACACAAGACCTCCATGACATCCAAAATGACCATTTTCCAATAGGCTAGACCCTAGGGGAATAAAGTCTATTTTATTGATTTTTTATTAATGGATGACATGGAGGATGGAGACCAGACCGACATGGATATCAGGACCAAAGTCATTAATTAATTTCTTGTTTTTTGTCATTTTTTTACATTATTCATGACACATAGATACATTCTATCTTGTCATTAAATTATTTTTCACATTATTGGATAGACTGGTTTCCCTTAATATTATGTTGTCTGAGGATGGTATATAATTTTCAATATTTTTGTTACTAAGATATTATATATATTTTTGTTATAATTCTATACCAGGGGTAAAATTACCAAATATGTTCATTACAAACCTGATACAAGAATTCATACTCTAGCATACAGGGAGGCGCGCTTGTCGTCTATAAACCATCATGGGTTATAAATGTGATAGAGTGTCAGTTCGGGGTCTATTATACACAATTTATTTCTAAAACTCAAATCACATTCTTGGAAAACAATAAATTCGTATTCATATACTTCTAAATAAATTTTAAATTTTCCAATAAGTTATGGTCTTCCATAAATGATATTATAATTCTTTTAGATTGAGGTGATTGTACTGACATATAAAAAACATAGGAAGTCCTTGTATGCAAAATTTGAAGGCTGAGATTCATTAGATCAATGAAATATGGGTCATATTCCAAACATTAAATTGTATTGATGCGTGATCCATTCATATCAAAGCATCGACTAATTTGTTTAATTTTATAGGATTGTAAAGGGTCATCTGATCATAATGCTTGATTATTTCCTAATATATACTCATCCTCATGTTCAAATAATTCTATTTGAATATATACTTAAAACTATTTTTATCTAAATATAATTCTCACTTTACTCCATATAAATGTCTCATCCAAATTTTAATTGAAAATAAAATAGATTTTCATCGGTAATAATGTTGAGGATAATTTAACTTATGAGGTTTCAGTTTTTATGAAGAATAATTAATTATATGATTATTATGTATTTTTAAAAAAACAAATCTCGTCATTGATGCATTACTATATTTGAAAAATTACCATTTTTAGGGGGTCCAAAACTAGTGAATTCTCTAGTTATCTATATTTTTTATGAATGAAATATTTATATTATTTAATATAGATAAACTTTACTACATTTAGTCCTAATATATTTAATGGTCTAGAAAATTGTGTAAAATATTCGACAATCTAATCATAGTAAACTAAAATTAAAAAAAACACAATTAATCTCTCTAAAAATTATTGGTCATTCCACTTGTAAACTAATTTAGTTTTATCATGGTCAATAGATATTAAATCCTTTGAATCAATATGTCCAATGAATGAAAACTATTAAAAGAAAAATTCCCACATACTAAATTCTACGTATTACTTATTTTAATTTATGTTTTGAAGAAAATGCATATGTGAATTTTATGATCCTAAATACTATTACAATATATCAATATTTTGTAAATAAGAAAATGAAAACATGTATATGAATTAATTAAAAACACTATTAACAAGATCCATAAATACATATTGAGAATTTTTTAAACCATATTTTTTAACTAAAATATAATTATTCCCATATCTAGTCTGAAATTACTTCTTTAGAATATCTTACACATTCACCGTCAAATGTTGATACACTAACCGAGGATAAATATTTGAAAAATAATACTCTCACTAGTCCTGATCCAAAAAAATAATCAATTTGAGTGAAAGGGAACCTGTTCATATGTGTTAAAATATTCATACCTCTATAATTAATTAAATTAATCTTTGTACCAATGTAATTAATAATAAATAAATATGGGGAACACAAAGATTATGTCATAGGATAAATTAATACATTTTTCTATAAACTATTGTGGTTAGTTTTTTTAATTTTAAAACATATAATTATTCCATTCAATAAAGGGATTTTGAAATATTGATACCATCAGGTACTAAGTCAGCATTAAAGTCAGAATCATTATTTAGAATAACATTGGAAAATATTCAAGGAAAAAGCCTATAAAATCTTTCACAACTGATACATTACTAATATGTACTATTTCAATATTTTCAACAGCATGAGGGTTGAATGTTTCATATTTAGTTATAACCAATTGATCTGTTTCATATAATATAATTAATGGTATGAAATTATTTAGTGGAACATTACTTCCTCAAGAATATATCTTAAAATGATAAACTACAATCCAATACATACCCAATATAATATATAACTATACTATTGAATGATTAAGATGATTGACATGAAATACAATCCCAATAATAACAATATGGAGATTCCTTTAATTATTTGATTATTTAATATTAACACCATGATTTAAAAAAAATTATTACATTCATGAGGCAATTTCCCAATTTACATGTAAATTTATTTGAAATTAATGAATATAAAGACCCATATTTAATTTGGGTATTGGAATAATATGAATAAATGAGAAACATACTTTTCAAAACATCATTTGATCGCCCTACCTCATCAAAACTTGTTAAAAAATGTATACACCCACTTCCTATATATATTGACAATTTCCACCTCGTGTTACTAAATTTGGAGAAATATTATCAAAATTTACCTATATATAACTATTAAAAAATCTCAACATTGAATTTTCATTATTTTTCTTATCACTAGTAATATATTTATAATTTCAATCATGAGCCATTTTTTCAGTCATGGCTCAAATAAATAATTTTACTGATTTTAAAAGAAATACCCCATGATTATTTTTACCACACTTATCAAAAGATGGTAACTTGATTTTATTACTTCCAGATTTAATTAATGGATTCTTCTTTGTTTACTTCCAAAAATACATTTTCTTAGGTTTTTTGCAAGAAATTCACGGTCAATGAATGTATCCATTTATTCCTACTTTTCACATCAAATTAGTTTTTCATAACTTTTAAATTCAAATGAATATAATTCCCTGTAATAAAATTGTTTCAATCCAAACTAAAATTGATTAATTTTATTGTCATGATCCTAGATAAAAGTTGGTATATACCTTTATAAACATGTGAATTTTTCTACATACATAGCCTCTAAGTCTTCTTCCTTTTATCTTAATTCCATGATTTTCTTCCATCCAATATTGAATAGAATTAGGAAAATATTTATCAATGACAATAATTTAAAATTCTTCCAATTCCAAGGAATAAAAATAATATTTTTATTTAACATTAATATCCATTAACCACCAATTTTTAGCTTCACCATTAAAATGATAAATTTAAAGGGATAAATATTGATGATCCAAATTCCCATTTATTAAAATATATTTTTAAATACATTAATCCATCCCTCTGCTACCACTGGTTCATTTGAGTTTTCTGGATTTACATATCCTTTTTCTCTTGTATTCATTATTATAGACATTGAATGTACCTTTTTATGGAAACACCTTATTATCTCTTCTTATAATTTATTAGGATTACTATTTAACCTAATTTCACTTATATTTGACTATATTAAATTTACGTCCTTACAGAATATAATTTTTTAATTAGTAATTATTTATTATTAATATATTCATTAGTTTCTTCTTTTTTAAAAATAATTTCATTTCATAAAAACCTTTTTAGTTTTAATATATTAATGTTTTGAATAATATCATAAAAACCTTTAATTTTATTTTAAATATGATTTTACTATAGATTTTAATTATAATATGTGATTCCCATCTATTTCCAAATATTCTCAAAATTTATAATTTTTTTATATATTTTCTATTATATATTATACATACATTATAACACATATTTTATTTTTAACATATATATTTTACACATATTTGAGATATTTTATTTTTTAATACCTCTCTTAATGATTTATATATAATTAGATACATTTTTTAATGGTTCAATTAGAATCTTATTTTAATTTTTTTAATATTTTAATTATTCACTCTATATCTCCGTCAATTGATGCAATAATTTTTACCCATGTGAATTTTCATTATCTCATGGAAGATCTCTATCAATTTTAAACTATTTTTATTGTTTTTTTGTTTTTATACTATTGACATACAATATATTAAATTTTGAATGAATGCCTAATAATTCATATTCTATATTGAATGGTGTTTACCTAGAATATTATACCAATATCATGACTAGGGTAATATTGAAAATCAATATTCATATTATTTGAATATGTAATATTATAGACACTATTTTTAGGATTAAATAATAATTTCCATAGGTAAAATTTTTGTTTTTTATTTTTATTCATATATTCATTCTATATATTAAGAACATTAGAGTTTGTCAGTATCCATTGATTCTGAATTATAGAGCCCCTAATTTAATTAATTGGTATTATAATAGTGTCTAACGATTGAATATATTGTATTCCTATAGAGTTATGTAAATTTATTAGTACAAAGACTCAATTTTATGGTTATAATGTCTTGTAAAATGGACTTGGAAATATATTTTGGATATACGACTATACACATTCCATTATTATGATATCTATGATTATCATCATTATTATCATCTATTTATCATTGTTTTGAGGTTGTTTTTATATGAAATTAATTTATTTAAAATATATTTGATTATTTATTACTATCATTGTAACACCTCATGATATTATGGTATGTTTCTTTTTAAATTTCATCATTTTGATATGATACATTTCACGCAACACCCGGCTTAAATGGATAGTTAATAATTATTATAACCTAATAATTAAATTGAAATAAAGGAATAGTATTAAATAAATTATAATATATATATATATAATATATTCAATAAAAAAAATTCATTCAACCAATATATATTATTGGAATAAGATATGAATAAATATAATTTTAAAGATAAAATATGTATATTCCTAAATTATAGTGTTTCTATATTTCAATGGATAACATGTTTTAATACTGAATTTTGACACATATATAAATTATATATGAAAAACAAAAATTATTTTTTAAATAATAATATCAAAATTTACATTGGTTGGTTGTTGGGTATTATTCTAATCGGTTTCATTTTTTATGAATAATAAAAAAATATTGTATTTTAATTGAAAACTAAATTTTCATCAAAATAATTTATAACATTAAATTATATTTTTAATTGGGTTTAATATACCATTATATATATTATTCATCTATTAATACAATTAAGGTCATTTTAAAAAATTTATTGATTTTTTATCTTAAAAAATTTCATAATTTTGATCATACTCACTTTCAAAAAACACTTTCTTTCCCCTTCTATGAGATTATTATAAAAAAATTTATAAAAAATCATTTTGAATGTTGAAAATTGGATAAAATATATGGAATCATAAGTTATGAATTTATTAAAAATTTCCATTTTATTTTTGGAAAATATGAATATTAATCTTATAAATTGTTTTTACTATAGTTAAGGAAAAATCATGTAATTATGGGAAATAATAATTATTATAATTATTATAAAATTATTGTAACACTTATAATAATCTTATTTTATGATTAATTGAATAAAATAATCTTACTTGGGCTTAATTAATAATATCTTAGTGACAAATGAACAACATTATTCCCCTTGTTTTATTTTATTTCAAAAAAAGTCAAACATGTACCACTAATGTTTTTAATAAGTATAATATTTTTAATTTGTTTTTATCCATATGTTATCATAGATAAATTGTATATTTTTTAAAGATAAATTAAATATATTTATTTTAGTTATTTATTTTTTATATTTATGGATGAAATAATTACCTTAAATACTTTCAGAAAAGTGATGCATTAATTATTTTATTTTTGGAAATATCAAGTAAATGATATTTAAAATAATATAATAATTATAATTTGAGATAATTAATTCCATCCATGAATTTTATAGATGCGCATGAAATTTTATAAATTTATTTAAAGACTTGTGGGAATGGAATCTTTTGTGACTTATATTTTTAAAATTGAAAGTACTCCATGGTGTTTAAATTGACATTAATCATAATTTAATTTAAGTAATATTTTATTAAATGATAATTTTTTAAAAATATAATATTATGATTTCATATTGTAACAATATTAAAAAGGTCATCAGTTATCCATTTATGGATATTTTAAAATTTCATAGCAACTATATTAAACTTTAATGTGTAAAAAACAATATAGTCATGGTAAGAGTTAATGCAGTTAAATAAGGATTTAAACCAAAATATAGGGATATAACCATGACCTCAACTTTTACACACACTATTGGATGATTATTTTTCAATACACATCACCTTAAACACATTATTTAATACACACTTTTCCATGTAAAGAAATATAATTTAAATGAGAAATAGTTACAAAATGCTACTCTAATTGTATTTAATATCTTTCATGTGTCCATGTAAGGAGAAAATAAAAATATGAATGAACCCAAATTAAAATTTGGATTTTATTGAAATTATAATATTTATATAATTTCATATTTAATTTATATAGATTATATAATTAGCATAAATTATTTTTCAATGAAAATATAGTATTTATTTTATTTATAGAAAAACAAATTAATTGAATTTTATTGTTTTAAATTTGATATATAAGGTATACGATAATGTTTATAATAATTTTTTTTGATATAGAGGATGTATAATTGAGGTTTGAAATAATTATATATTAATTAAATATTTTACATGATATATTTGATTTAAAATTATGTGAATGGTATCATATTTTATATTATTGATATGTTATAGAAATAATATTTTTATTAAATTATTTTTAAATATTAAAAATTTATATAAAATAAAAGGGGATACTATATGATCAAAAATCTCATTTCCTAATCATTTACAAGAAATTTTGTATCTTTACCTCTAGAATTCCTTATTATATTTTATTATTTCTAGGATTTTTGAAAGCTCCCCTCAACATAGATATAAAATGGCACCACATCCCCCACTCATTAACAAATCACTGACCTTTATAGCTCAATAAAAACCATAAAATTTATATTATAAATATCCTTATTAAATATATAATTTCTTAATTCCATAAAAACCAACTCTTGGACCTTTAAGATAATTTATAATGGAAATCCGCTGAAGAAGAGGTAATCATCCTTACAAACTCAGTCCAGTTTATTTCTTCTTCTTCCTCATATTAATTTGTTGATTCAATTATAAATAATAAATAAAATATTATATATATTTTAATATGTTCTTATGATTAAGTTATAACCATATTCTACTTTCTATACATCATGTGAAAAATAAAATCACTACGCATGAGTACGTAAGCCTTATCGTCTCCAAGTTATGGTGTAATTTGTTTTTCATCACCACTTCACATGGATGGGTATAATGATGTAAATAATGTATATATATATATAATTATAATGATATGATAATGATTATGGAAAAATTAATATTTCATCAGAATCACTACCTATTCACCACTAAGGATGTGAAACTGTCGCTCATTTGTACGTATGACTTACCGTCTCTACAGCGTGATGTGATTCATTTTCCAGGATCACCATTAAATAATGTCTCTAATATTTATATATATATTTATATAATTAGTAAATAGGACTTATATTACATTATAATTTCTCTGTATATGATATAACTAAAACCTATTCATAGGAACCAGGACTTATATGACAAAACATGTATATGAAAATTGAGTTTCTATCACCAGAAACAAGTTTATCAATGAAACATTATTAACAAAAGGGTGATAAGATAATGTAATAGGATCATATATGACATCATGAATTTATATATGGCTTCATTATAGGTTAATAACATTCTATAAACCAAAGAATAATAGCTTATTGATTCTTTGACTAATGGAAAGCACAATCTAAGGGTTTATCATCTCACTTTTATTTAAGTTTGATATACCTTATTCAACACTTATTCTTTATTGTCTGGTTTACATCACATGTGATATATCATATCATGAATATTTTCATTTATGTGTTATTTAATGTTTTTTAGTCTCATTCTATTATGTATTATATTATTTAATTGATTACAAAGTGTTAAGGGATTTTTTAACACAATTTTTATTTATTGGGTTATAATTCCACTTCATTGATTATAGAAATCTATGAATATATATGAAATTAATATTTATTTTATTATTTTGTATTTAAATTAACATTACATTGATTTAAAGTTGGTACAAGGGATCAATTCATTGGAATCATTCATAAACCACTTTCTATATTTATATTTTTGATTATTTTGAATGTTAATTGATTAATTTTGGAATTTTTTATAAGTTCATATCTTTTATTTAGTATATATATTTGAGGATAATTTTAATTTTTTTATTAAATAATTATATTATTTGATATATAAGGATGTATTTTCATTATAAAACACTGGTGTGGCCCGATTAGATATAGCTCATTGATGCATCATTTGTCTCACAAAGAAAATAATTCATGTTAGCAATAAATTGTTTTTACCCAAAAAGATAAATTCAACTTGTGAAGTTTCTTTAGGATGGTGATTCATGTTCTAGTTAAATTAAATTTATTAATTATTCATTAAATTAATTTAGAAATCAAATATTATTTTCTTGGATATTTTCTCTGTGCAAAAAATCAATGTGTACATGTCATTCTCAATTTATTAATATTATGGAATGTGTGTTTGGTTTTCTACCATTACATGTTTACTATGATAGTTGATTCATTATATTTTATACAATACTTAACCAAAACATAGAATTTTATCTAACCCTTATTATGTTTTACCTCCCCATGATTTGAATATGAATTATTGAAGTGAATTTCAAGGATGGTGTGCAGTTTGTTTTTTTAGGTATTATGTTTAATTTATATTAAAAATATAAAATATATTTAATATATGTATCTAGTTTAAAAATACCACTGACCTACTATATCAATTATTAGGCTATTCCATATAATCATGAAAATTTAATTATGTAATACATCATCATCATGATACTTTTGTTGGGGTATTTATAGTTGTTATTAGAGGATGTTTAGAAAAAACCATGGGAAATATATTTATGAATACATATATTAGAATACACAAAACTACGATATAATTTGAATATTATTATTTAATAACATCCAAAATAAACCTTGTTTATGATTTTGAAATTATATACCAATAATTCATTCAATTTATGTTATGTCTCTCACTGTTTTTGGGAATATATAGTATATTTAATAATGATATGATATAACACATGTTATATAATAGGTTAGAAATGGTTCCAAGATGAAGAAATGTTAACATTAACAATTTATGTGATCCATAAAGTAGGAATGATAAAAATTTTATTGTATTCATACAATCTTTCAACGGGTCATATTATCCCAACCATTCTCATCATACGATGACATAATATCATATTATGACATGAAATATACATAATAATCCAATTCGTATGACTTTGAAGGGAAACAAGAGAAGGATATAAAAAATGGAAAAAATTTAGATAAAGGAAAGAAATGAAATATGTAATTTACCCCATGTGAAAATTATGTAATGAAGCACCATAATAAATAAAAGGATTTGGAGTTTTAAAAAACTGTCATGATAAATTCCACCACTATATTGATTGAAATAGAATGAATAAATGTTTCCAATGTACAATGCTAAAACTGTAAGGAGACATGGAACTATATAAATCAATGTCTCAAAAATAAAAATATGCATTAAAATAATTTAATGGAACATGGTTAATCCTATTCTATTACCATAGAAGAGGAGGAATTTTTAATTTTTTTTCATAGATTAAAGAATTTAATATTTTAGTTATTTTTCCATAATGTCTTGGTTTCCAAAATTTTGAATGAAATAAGGATTGTAGTTCAGTAATAATTTAGTAAGGGTTAGTATGTATGTGATAAATAGTAATGGTAACCAAGAGATTTGTTTCTTATACATGTCGGTCGTTTGGAAAACACATGATTTGGAGAATATAACAAAAATCATGTGCCCCATGTTGATATAATAATGAAAAATGGTTGTTTTAGGATATTATTGGTTATAAAGAAATTTGTTTCTGATTTAATGGTTTATATTATAATTTTTGGGTTTATGACATGATCGTTTTTAAGGGATATATTCAATAATCATATACATTAATTTTTGGAGCATGAATGTAATCATTAATGATTTAAGGTGATATAGGTATTCATATATTTGGAATGTAAAAATAAGTTCCACGTTATATTTTTTGGTGAATATAATGTTAACGTGATTTTGTAAATTTAGTGTCCTTAAAAAATTAATGAATTGGAATTTTTAGAAATTATTTTAAATGTGTTGTAAGTTAACTACTTATAGAATATATTATGTTTAAAATCAGTTATTAATTTTTTATGTTAAATGATGATTTATAATATTGAATAACTTGTGATAACCAATTTTCAAATGGAAAATATTTAATAGCGAAATGTATTATTTATAGATATTTTGATAAAAGTGTTTCAAAGATATATATTCATCATGAATATCCATATCATGGTTCATGAAAAAAAGTGGAGATAGATGATAGCAAAACCAAGGGATGAGATTATTCTTGTGATAAGGAACTAAAAGAAGATAGTTTATTTTCTCAATTTATTATCTAGATAGTAAAATAAAACCTCAACTCAAGGAATTTTTTTTTTGAACAAAAACATTATATGTTTAATTATATTAATGAGATATCAGTGGAATTATAACCCATTTTTGATTTATGGTTTTGTGATTATTGACTATATAATTACCATTTTTTCATTTAACTCTCCATCCGAACATGATTGTTATATTTATCTTCCATTTATTTTTTTCACTTCATGCAAGATTTATCCTATTAAAAATCAAAATAAACGGTGACCTTCCAATTTCCTTTCCCATTTTATTAAATGGATCTTTTATTGACCTTTTTTATGATGTGTGTCTCCCATAAATAATTTTATAGTATAATCATTTGATTTTGTAAATGAAATTAAAATATTTTTACGAAATAGTTAATTAATGGAATAAATAATTTAATAACCATAAATTTTTTTATATGACTCTTTTTTGAATTGAATCGCTCTGATAGCTTACTTTTCACACAACACCCAACTTAAATGAACAATGGAATATTATTATAACCTAGACCATAAATTAGTTGAATTAAATTTTATTAACCTCATTATGAAATTTATAGGTTATATAATTGATAATATTTTTTTAGATTCATCCAATATATTTTATAGGCATAATATATAAAAAATCCAATTTTATGCAAAAACTACATATTTTTGTAAAATATTGTTTTTCCTCCTTTCAATGGAGAACATTTTATAAAAATAAACTATGAAACATCTATAACTAATATTTGATATAATAAATTATTTTTTATAAAGGAATAATATCACATTTTTTATTTGTTGCATTTTCTGTATTTTATAATTTTTCATTATTTTATTAATAGTGAAAAATACTACATTTTAATTGATAAATAAATTTTTTTATAAATAATGTATAATGTTAAATTATATTTTAAATTCCATTTAAAATAAAATTTGTTCATATAAGTATCTATTAATCAAATTATGGTCATTAGATGATTTTAGTATTTTATTTTGATATAAAATCATTTCAACCTTTTGATCATTTTAACTTTAAAATCCTAATTTCTTACCACATCTAATAGATTAATTTAAAATTAAAATTATCCAAATTATTGTTTTGAAATTCCGAAAATGGATTTCATATTTTTAATCAAAAGGTCCAAATTTATTAAATAGTTCTCTTTAACTTTTAACAATACAAATATCGATCTTAGTAATTTTTATTATCACAGTAAAGGGTAATTTCCATAATTAAGGGTAAAAATAATTATGATACGGATTATAAAATTACCTAAATACTTGTAATAATATTATTTTATGCTTTATTAATGACCATTATATTCCTCAGTATATATTTATGACGTTTTCAAGCCACATGTATGTCATTTATCCCCATATAGTATTCAATTTTAAAAAAAGTCAATCTTGTCACACTAATGTTTTTAAAAAGTGTAACATTTTTAATATTTTTTATCTAAAAATAATATTTGAATAAAATTGTATTTTGAAAGATAATGGAATTGTATTTATCATAGTATTAATTGTTTTATAAAAATTTGGGATGAAAATAATTTCCTTAAATACTTCGACAATAATGATGAAGCAATTACTTTATTAATGGAAATAACAATAAATCATAATAAATCTATAAAATATATATAACATGAGATAATTAAAGTAATCCAAGAATTTTGTATAAAATATTGTTATTATGGTGATGTGTTAAAATAGTTTATAGAAGATATCTTCTTCTATTGATATTTTCAAAATTAAAAGATGACAATAATGATATTTTATAATAAATAATATTTTATTAATTGATATAAAATTTCAAGAATTATTATATAATTAAAATTTATATTTATAAGGTTAAAAATTAATCTTTGATCCATTTATGTGTATATTAGAATTTTATTATAACTATATTAACCCTCAAAATGTAAAAATTCAATTTGTCATACTAAGAGTTAAAGGGGTTAAATAATGGTAAATACCAAAAAAAGGATATAACCATGACATAAATATGTAAAAAAGTATATTAGGAATTTTATTCGACCCATAACAAAACAATATCCAATTTTAATTGTTATTTGAGACTTTTCCCTGAAAATAACCTATATATTATTTAAATTAAATATGGTTACACAATATAAATCTCTTTGTTTTTAAAATCTTTTATAAGTCCACATGTGTAAAAATCATGATATGAATAAACCTAAATTTATATTTTTATATTAATTAAACTTTTTTCATTAATAAAGTTTATATTTTATTTTTATAAATTATACAATTATCTTAAATTCTTATGCAATACAAATACAATATTTACTTAACAAACAAAGTAATAAAATAATTGATTATAAAAATATAAATCTAGATATATTTTGGATGGTTTAATGTTTATAATAACTTAATTAGATATATGTGATATATTAGAAAAGTTTTATTGGATTATATTATAATTTTATACTTTTTATGTATTTATATTATAATAAAATGAATAGTATCAAATTTGGAAATAATGAATTTTATTTAATTAATATTTATTAAATTCTGTAAAAAAAATAATAAAAATGTTGAAAATTTATGGTAAAAAATTTAATACCTTATTCATTTATAGTTCATGTTTTGGTATTTGGATCTAGAATAGCCTTATAGTATTTTAATATTTTCAGGATTTCCGAAAGGGCCCCTCACCTAAATTGTTAAAGGGAACCTCCTCGCTCACTTAATCGGAAAAATATGTGCCTTATATAATGATGAAACCCTAAAAATTAATCTTATATGAATACATAATTAATTTATATAGGTTTTGGGACATCCATATTTCATACTATAGCTTCATTAAGATAAGTCATAAATGATGCCTGACAAAGAAAAGGTAATCAGCCTTACCTACTATTTCATGTTTATTTCTTCTTATACTTCATCTTCATGTGTTTTTTCCATTATAAAGTAATAAATACATTTTAATATATATAATTAAATGTTATTATTACTATGTTATAGTCATATGCTTCCTTTTATTCCAACTATGAATAATTAAAGCACTACACGTTTGTACGCACGGCTTATCGTCTTCACGTTGGGGTCTAATTTTTTTCTTCCTCACATTAATTGGATATGTATAATTATGGAAATATTTAAATGATAAAATATTAATGAAATTATATTTACTATTTAAAAATTAATATTCCATTAGTACTTACACTTTCGCATTTATGGGAATTCTATAATTGTTTATGCATACCAAATGCCTCCCTTCTCCGCCTCTGAATGTGATGTATTTTAGGATTTCACCATTAAATAGTGATTCTAATATCTACATATTATTAAAAAAATTACATAAATTACATTAATATAATTATGGATATGACGGAACTATAACATATTAATAGGAAACACATCTTATACTTCAAAACATGAATTGCTAAGTGAAGCTGTTAACACCAAAAACTAGTGTAACAATGAATTATTATTATCCAATGGGTAATAAGATGATATGATATATGATATATGATATCATTAATATGTATATGGTAGTTTTATAAATTAATTACATGATTTAAACAATTATATATGTGTTCAAATCTTATTTTAGTAAGTGAAAGTGTAAGGTAAGGGTTTCTCATCTCACTTTTATTTATGTGAGATATTCTGTATTCCCCACTATTTTATTTTTTGTGGGTTACTAACCATTTTATATATAATATCCTTAGTCTCATTTTTTTAATTCTATTAAAATTTTTTGCAAATTTTAATTCTTTTATGGGGTTTATGATTCTATTGATTACAATTTGGTAATGGATTTCTTAACTCAATTTCCATTTTTGGTTAAACTTCGACTTCAATGATAATGTCAGGCTATGATTATGTGTGACCATAATTTTGACTGTATTATATAGTATTTACCTTTATTTTATGTATTTTTATAGTTTATATACATAATATATTAATTTTATTATTTCTAAAACCATATACCATTTTTATGTATGTTGTTTTCTTTGAATTTTATTTGATTAATCAATGAAATTTTGACAAATATGTATCTATTATTCAATATGGATATTTTATGAAAACATAAATTATTTATTAATTTAATTTTTAATTGGATATATGAAAAATACATTTTACTAGAATACATAGGTGAGAAATTATTATAAATAGCCCCTCAATGCATCGACATTCTCATAGGACCAATCTGTTAAGAAAAAATTAAATGTGTTTTAACCATAATGATTAAATAGTCTTATGAAATACCTTAAAATTAGTTTTTAATGATTAAGATACACTATTTCTAATAATATATAATTGTATATGTCCTTAATTAATTTATTATTATACAGTATTTCATCATAAGACAAAATCTATGCAAGAATTTCATTCTATACTAACTGATAAAATGGAATATGTATTCAGTAATCTATTATTCCATATTGATTATTTTCATTGATTGAAGATACTTTCAAATGTACATAATCCATCATGATCATTTTATCTCACATTTATTATGTTTTTCCCTAAAAATATGGAGTTGAATTCTAGAATAAATTTTGAAAATGATGAATTTTTTTTATTATGTTTTATTTTATATTCCAAATATTAAATGCTTTTCATGTATGTGTCTACTTTACCATGAAAAATAAACTATTCGATCTTTCAGGATATGATCCTTTATAATCATACCAATGTAATAAAGTAAGACATCAGCTCTGGGATACTAAATTCTAGGTCTGTACAATCATGTTTAGTATGATTTTCATAATCAATATTTTCATCTGCTGTATGGTATGCCTTACTGAGAATCAAATGTTTCCATATTATTTTATAAACCAAATTCCCCACGAATCCATGATAATGAAAACATGTTTTATAAGGTACTAAATGAATTAATAATGAAATTGCATATATTTTATTTATATACATTTATGACCAATATAAAATAATGATTGAGTATGATTCATGTAACCAAATATAAAAAATCATTTAATTTTATATGTTATAAATGAATGTAAATAATTATAAATTATCATTACTTAGAATTAATTTGGTTATAGTTTGAATAATTTTATATTTTGTAGAATCATTAAGAACTATTATTATAATAATACACATATATAATAAATCATTAGGAAATGAAAATATGAATTTCATGAAAATTTTCAGTTATGAATAATTAATTATACGTTAATTTATAATAAATTATTATTAATTATTTTAGTAACCACAATTTTTCAGTTAATCCCTTTGAATGATATTGATAATATTTTTAAATGTTTTTATGGAGTTATATTGGTTTTATTATTAGTTATTTCCATCAAAACTAAACAATATATTATTTATATCTATGTGAATGTGATTTTAAAATTTCCCAAAAATGAATCCCGAAATATATATTCCCATACCATGATTATTAAAATAGTATTATATTATTCATTGTCGTGTAAGAATTGATTTATTTTTTCGTTTAATCTCAAAAATATAATTATTTGGTTAATAAATTAATCTATTTATCACATGAAACATAACTGGATATCTATATATAATTATGTCATTAGAAATAGCCCTTGGGTGGGGGCCATTGTTAGAGTGGAAATAACCTTATTGAGATTTCAATGAATTTTTTGTGTCTCAATGTGTTCTTTATAATGGTGGTTGAAAAAAACACCAATCAATTTGAAATCATCAATGAGATGTTTCACAACCCTCGAGATAAGATGTTTTTTAAATATCAATAATTTTCTATCATGTTCTTAGTCTACCCCACCATTTATTGGATATATATCATTTTATAAGGACCAAAAATGAGTTAAATAAAACAAAATACCCTTTTATTATTTTAAAGGATATTGATTTTTTTGTAATTTCATTAGAGTAATACAATAAATTGGAATCAAATATAATATATTATTATGTTTTAACATGAATTTATAATTTATATTAGCAGATAATTTAGAATTTTATACATTCATTAAATATTTATTATTTGAATATAAATTTATGTTTTAAATTTATGCCATTCAATTTTTTTATTCATCTATCATCATTGAAATCTTATTCCATTTATTATAACTCCTCAATATTACAGAATATAAATTATATCTATTGTGTTCAACATTTCTAATAATTATCTCCCCCTAGGAAACAACAAGAATGAAATTGGGTGAAGGATTATGACTTGACTAATGAGTATTACCAAGGGTTTTCAAATGAGGGAAGAATAGTTGTAGGGATCTGATAGTAGGGTTTCAATGATGCATCAATATTGGAGAACAACACAAATTATTGGGTTTATGGAAAATGACTTGAGAAGCACTAGTCTAAAGCGATGGAGGAGACAATGGAATTCATTATGGGATGAAATATCCTTTCATATAAAGAAAATGATAGAAATGATAATCATGTTATAACACGTATTATCGATGTATAAATAATTAATACACAACATGAAATCCTCAAGGTCATATATTATGAAATTCACTCATGTAATGCCAATGATTGGACATTTTCATTTGTACCACCCATATAGTGAATTTATGTCACACGTCATGCATCTTGGAACCATATATAGCTTTTAATACTCTTGTATATATAATGGTAATGTTTTTTTCACACAAAATGTTTAGGGTAACTAAAATACCATATATAACAAATATTGTGAAGGCAATCTTAAATAATGATTCTTTTAAAATGGTTTACCAATCTGGTAAACCATGTACAAACTATGTAACATGAGGATTAAATGTTTAACTAAATAGTATTACTCATCATGTTTCTAAATGGTTTGAAAATAAATATATATATATATATATATATATGTGAATACATTTTTTAGTTCAAAATTAAATCTTAAGTAATAAGAATAACAAATTTAGTTATTTTACAATGTAAATATGACATATTCATGATAGTTCTATGGGTATTTATTTTATATACCACTAAATTTTTAATTGACATAACTTGTAATAAATTTTTGGTATTTTGTATTTTTCATAATGGATAATTTCCTCTAACCATAAATATAAATATCCAGTTATTTATTTGGTGTTATAGTTAAATAACATTTTAGGGATTAAGATTTTTAGAGGATGGGATAGCTAGAGAAAACAGAAAGAAGAAAACCCCTTGTTGACTCATCAATTCATGTACAATATTTATTTATATACATGGTGTATAAGGTCACCCACATTAGTTGTAGAGTTTGAGTCCTTCAAATAATAATTTTATATCCCTCATGACTAATTTACACTACACATAATGAGGTTTTTGTATCCCATAGTGGTTGGAACACCCTAAATAATCATGAAAAACTCATCATGGTGTGGATCTGCATCACAAATAAAAGAGGGATATTGTTAAAGTGACTAGGGTTAGATTGTTTTTGTGTTATGAGAATGTTAAATTTTTTATTAATGTTCCATTTAGGATATTATTATATTATATATGAGATGTGTTTGATATTTTTCATATCATTTATTTCCTCATCTCATAAGAATATCTTGATTTTCATTTTTTAGGGATGTGTTATTTTTTCATATCAAAATTTTGTTTTATTTTCTCTTATAGGGTATGATTATTATCCTTACTTCACAGAATATCTTCCCACACATATAATATTTTTTAAATAACCAATAAAATTTGGATTACATCGGAGGATTTTATATTTGTGGAGCTAGATCCTAGTGTGTTCCAATGGAGATGGTTTCTGATGATTTTATTAGTTTTTAAGTGTAATATTCATACATTGTTGTCTGAGGTTAGTATTTTCACTATATATATGAATTCAAATTTTCCCATTTATTTTTTGGGGTTTATTACGGTATATTTGTGATATTTAAAATTCATATCTTTCAGTTAATTTTTTTATCATCATATATTGGATTTGTCTGGATAAATAAACATTTCATGTGATTTGTGTTGTTGCATATTTGGTAGTTCATATCCTACCATTAGGGGAAAATTTCATATTGGTGTCTCTCATAAGTAATTGGAAAAATAATGTTAGACTTCATGTGGAATACAAGGATTACTATAATTCAATATGGGGTCCTTATTATTCATTTCAATTCACATTGTATCAAGGAAGTTAGAATTTTAGAAATAATTTTTAGACGTATTGTTAATGTGACTATTGGATATGGAATCTTATGGTAACATGTACAATGATCATGAGTTAAATTAAGTTTCAAGGGATCTCATAGTTATGTGTGGTCATTTGATGTATCTTTTCATCTAGACTATATAGACCTATTAGTATTACTGCGTAACGAAGTCATAGTTATGAGAAAAAATTGATTTCACCATATCATATTGAATATATTCTTTTGTTCAATATTTTTATAGTTATATATATGAAATATTCATTATTAACCATGGTTTTAGCTCTTAAAACATTGATTTATACCATATTGATGACAATTTCAGTTATCGAGGTAGGTTAGAGATGAAACTGTATCATTGGTTTGGCATACAATCACCGACTACTAAAACCTTGAGGGTTCTATATAGTGAGTTAATGGATTCATGTTTACATAATCATTAGAGTAGTGGGTTCATCCTCCCCTGCATTATTAGGTAGTATACCAACTTAAAACATTAGAAGAAGTTAGTAATTACATGATTGAGAACAATCATAGTTTAAAGGAAATTCACAGGTTTTGTAGTTAATGACTTCTTATATACAAGTGTGATCTAGATGTGTGGGTGTAGAAGTATTTTCATGAGTTTCTTACTTTTTTCATACATCTTTTATGATCACCGATTTAATAGAATAAATAACTCTTTATGTTTCTTCTCCACAATATAACCTAACATTGGTGGATGTTAATTATAAAGAGATGTAATGAGATAAAATTATCCAAGAAATATTTAATAATATTTTTATTGGAAGAATGTTATCATTCTATAGTGATAATGATTCATGTATAGAAGGTTTTGTTCCTACCATATAGAATACCATTAATATCCATGTACACATTGTGGTTTGTAGATATCATATGATATTTAAGTATAATGGTCATTTATGTCATTATATATGTTAAAAGGGTAGACCATGGCATGTTATGATAGATAATTTTTTTCACTCTACCATTGTGTATACCCTCATACACCATAATTCTTGAGTGCATCGAAGTAATTGAAAATTTCTATATAGATTTAAAGTATGACATGTAATATAATATAAAAGACATGTGTAGTGTCTTTTTAAAATTATTATTGATGGTAGACTACCATATAAATCCATCCCCAATAGGATCATTAAGGATCATAGTATTTTATATTATCCATATAAGGATTTAAAATTTTCATATTCTTCAAAATAATAGTGTGTTATGCATGTGGTGTAAGATGACCTCAAGCTCGCATATACCCCACTAGTATGACATTAGATGGTTTTTAGGGAAGTATAGTGGATATACCTAATCGATAAAGAAATCTCAATGATATAGAAACGTTTATAGGTTGATAGGGAGGCCCATATGAAGTTAGAGACAATATAGGATCTACTGTTTTGGGAGTAATGAGGGGTTTACCTATCCTTAACCCAATATGATAACTATATTCAAAAAGAGGACCATCAGATGAATCAAGTGATAGATGATAGTGTATTGTCTAGATGAAATAAATTTATATCAATGAATGAGATTATCATATCATAGTTAATAGTAAATTTTTTGTTTTTTCTACCTAAAAAATCATATTCATTGTAAATAGGCTGATTTATTCCATTCTTGTAATGTCATTAAAGTGATACATATATGTTTTATTGGACACATTAGCTCAACCATTGAGAAATATGACTCATACTAGGGATAATCATTCATTAAAACATATATGTCATCAGTGTGAACATAAATTTCATAGAAAATGATTTTTTGGATCACATTATGGTTGAAATTAGAATATATTATATTATTACAGGTGTGGACTAGTAATTAAAGGTCATGGATTAGATCAATTTATACCACTATAAAATTGTATTACATCAATCTGATGGATTACCGGTCACCTTCATTATAGTGTTGATACTATAGGCTTAACAGTCAAGACTGATCCTTAATATATTAAATATTAGTTCCCAACTGAAATAAAAAATTTTACTATTTTTTAGAATACTTTTAGAGAGTGTTCATAGATGCTGGTGGAGGTGTATTTAGATCCTTTATAATATTATGTTCTTGTGATTCTTCTCTATCATTTTTTAATTCCAATATTAATATTTACTCTAAAAAAATTATAACCTCTATGAAAAAATTGATTTACTCAAGATATTATATGGATATGAAGTGTTAGTATGAGGATATGTTGGAAAAATATTATGAAACATATTATGATCTCCAAATCACCCCTATATGAAATTAATGAAAATAATATGATTTCAACTGTCATTATATTCACTATCATCACAAAAACCCATTGAATAACTAGTAAAAATATAGTCTCCTAATGATTAATGATCTCCTTTGACAATTAAAAGGAGTTAGATGTATTTCAAAGGCTATGCACATGTGGGGTTATAACTAGCTACCTGTTCATGGCGATGATATATTGAAGATAGTATTATTTTGTTTTTTATGGTAAATATGGGTTCATGGTGGTGTTTTTCATTATAACGGATGCCCCTAATGTGTATATGGTACTCATTTATTGGATCCTTTAGTAGTAACATTATATGTTCCTAGTTTTCATCGTTGATTAAATTATCATACACTCATGAATGAAGAAGATAAATCTTGAGCCTGTGTATATTATCCTATAATATCAACACAAAATACATATTTTTTATTTCTATCAAAGTGGATATTCTTTATACAATATGTCCAGTTCCACATATAAGAGATCTCCGAAGTTTGAATTTCAAATGATTTCATAATTTTCATGATTATTAAGGACTATGATCTTACTATGATGATATTTGAGGGGTGTAATTTTCTTATTATGGAAGGATAATACCATATATTTTTTATACATGTTTCTTAGAATGATTCTACCTTGACTAAAATTTCCTAAAAGTTGGACCCATTCATTTGGGTCGACCATTATCGAATTCCCATTGTGAATCATATTCAATAGACTAAGAACATTGGTAATTTTATGTTAGTAAAATTAAGTAGTCTGGTATAAGGTGTTTTGTGATTCTTAGAGTTCCCACCATGGGTGTCTGCTAATGTAGAGTCATGTTTAATTGCATATAACGAACGATAGAATAGAGCACATCAAAGAACAACATAACACAAGACTTTTTTCTATTTGTGATTGTTGTTCCTAGAAAATGAATAGACACAACCTCCTTATGTATATATCAATATTATACACGTACCACAATTGTTTCATGATGTCTTCCCACCCCCATAGGGATGTTAATCTAAAGCATTGGTGATTTTGGTAGTTCTTATAAGAGAATGAATTTTAGATGTTGTATACTTTTGGGAAGAGAAATGTTTTTGTGGATTCCATTAATTGGAATATATATAATCATCTAATTAAGGTGGAATCAAAGATGTTAATTGTGGTTCATTTTTTTTGGTATCATAATGAAATATTACTTGTATTCCATTTATGGTGGTGGCCTCTTATATACATTATTGAGTAATGGAGTCCTAACTTGGATATAACATTTTTAGATATTCTGTTACAATTTAGTCGCAAATTAAACACCATATGAGTTTATTAAATTTCATATGTATGTCATCATATTTAATTAATTTACAAATATCTTGTTCTATTTAAGTGGTTAGGTGTTGATGGAGTTCCACAATTCTATATTGTTGATACACTATAGTGTCATAATAATGAAACTGTATCATAAACTACATTTTTTTTGGAATGAAGGGTTTTTTCCTCAAGGAAAATATCTTTATCCCCCTGTCAATCATTAAATTAAAAACTCCAATTTCTTAGTAGTTTAATTTAAACCATAGAGGCACCTAAGAAGATGAATGAAAAAATATTTATATATATCTTTTAAGGAAGGAAATTTCTTTGGTTTTATTTCAAATTATTGGTTTTTAAAATCAAAATATATCTAATTAATTTTTATGAGATATATACATAGTAGTATTAAATATCATATAATCAAATACAATAATATAAATTATGAAATTTTTATAATTTCTTAAATTTTATGATATTCCTATGAGAGATTTATGATTTTTACTAAGTATTGATGCCTTAAATGTATATTTTTTATAGTTTAAAAAACTATTATTTCTCATAATTAAACTATTTTAAATATATAAATTTTTTTGTGTCTTTTTTTCTGTATTATTTTATCCTTTCTCATTGGTGTGAGATATTTCTGAATATGGAGAACCCAAATAGATAATTATTCTCATTATAATATATATATGTGGTACATCCAATGTTTTTAGAGAAAAATATGGATTTAGAGGAAATCCTCAACGTGATCAAATATAAACATTGAAGAAGTTATATCACATAAAATCAAGACACATTATTATTATTTTAATATTAATCAAAAAAATTTGGAATACCTCAAATTTATTATAGCCTTAACATGAATTAAATCCATTACATAAAACTACCTGGTTATTCAAATGGTGATCGAAAATGACCTTAGTTATTGGGAGGTATTCGATAATTATAGTCAGATAATATATTTGATTGTGAATAATATAGACTTTTTATTATATTTTATAAAAATTATTAATCATATCCTTTTATTGTTCATTAATAAAATAATTATATATAGATGTTTTTATATTAGGTTTTAAAGTAAAACTGAATAGAAATACTTCCCAAACTCTAATTATACACCATCATATTTGATAAACTCAATTTCTGTATACTATGTTACATGTTTCCCACATCCTATCATTTACTTATACAACTAAAGGATTTTAAATTAGGGATAGATGATGAGTGAAATAGTGAATGTCTAGTGTAGTGTGTATAGGTATTAGATTTTTTGGATGGGGATATTCTTGTGGGGTCCCAATGCACATTTAAAGAAGTAGAATGATGGATATGGACTTGGTGGTGAGATATTTCTAGAGAAAAAATTGTCTGATGTGATAGAGCCACTGAGAGAATCAAGGATGTGATTTATGGACAAAGCCATATTAAATGATTTCAATTATGGAATGCTACATGTTCAAAATTTTCAAATCAAGACAACATGTAATGTTGTAATCTACATCACATGTTGTGTAGTAAAATAAATTTGGAACATTGATTTATATATTTTCATAAATACCACATGGTTTGTGATTGTGTGTCGCACAATGTGGATCTTTAAACCACATAAAAATATGTATACTAGTGTGTATTCCAGTCCACATTTTTTCCACATATTCCATTTGTACCTTCAAATAATGAAATATCTTGTATAGAAATGTTGTACACATTGTGTTCCCAAAAATTATTCACACATTGTTTCTAAAATTTACAAATCATATACTTGGGGGATACAATCTAGACCCCCTATTTTTATAGTTATGTTTCTTTAATCACTATCAAATTATATACTAGCAAAAACATGTTTTTTTAATAACACATGATCATGAATTAGTAATATATTCACACATCATATACCAAATTTTAGTGTTATTTAAATACAAAATTTGATGTTCATTTATAATATCTTCACCCAAGACATTATTTTGATGAATGAGTTTCTCATTTGGATTATTTTTCCTTATACAATAAGGTGGTTTAAATCTCAACACCATCTATATTTTTGTCATATGATGTTAAGTTTCCATGTTTAATTAATTTTTTGAGATGATTTGAGTGAGAATTTCACATCACTAGATCATACTGGGGATCATCAAAAACCTGTGTAAACATTGATTCTAGTGTGTGGGTTGTTTAATTACCTAGTATATTTGTAATAAACCATAGTTATTGTGTTTGGGTTCTTCACATATGGAGTACATAACACCCATATCAAAATAAAACTATACATGATGAGTTCATGGGAAAAAAATAATAGTCAATAACCCTTAAATTGAAATTCAAAACTCAAAGATGTTTAGTTCCCCCCCCCCCATGATTTTTCTAGGCTAATGTAAAAGTCATGATTGTTTTATTTTTCATGCGATGTCAAGAAATTAACTAACTCATAAGTTTTCCCTTTTGGATTTCATTTAAACTGAGTATAGTTTTGGTAAGACTCTTATTTTCCTCCACTATCATTGATTTGGAAATGTATATAGGATTATATTATTATGGATTGGATTTCTTTTCTGTCCCAATTTATTTATTGTTACAACGCACCTGTTTAAATTTTAAACACCCATACATTGGTCTCATGGAAAAAATATTGTTGTTATGAAGATGAATCTCTATTTGGGGATGACTGCAAAGTTCATTGCATAATTAGAGCTGAAGAATATGATAATTAGTGTGAAATATTTATAGGTGGTCTTGTTTTTTGGTTTGGGAAGGTGTTTATATATAGTTTTTTTTGGTTTCTCTAGTTATTAGATACTTGTTATTTTATTTTCAATTTTTATTTCCATTGTTTAATTACTAAAAATATCATATAATTATCATGGGATTAATGTATTTAGTCACTTCTATTATTAAGAAGAATATACAACATTGTATATACATTATTCATAGACATGTGTAGTAATATGATTCCTTAGTAATGGCCTTCCCTTGGAGATACATTCCTTAATTTTGGTAATCCCAATCCCTTATTATATCCTGGGTGGCAGTGGTTGGCACTGTTCTCTTGATAAGATCCCAAATGGAGTCCTAATCAGTCAAGTCATGTAAATAATATAATGTGATTCATAATTCATGGAGTCACTCATAAATTTATTAATATATTACGTTGAATATAACATACACAAAATAAAAGTATTAGAAACCATTTCATCACTAGTTGTAAGGGTAGTGAGTTCCCAACTATGAAAACCATTTATGTAAGTGTTTTTACTAGCAGAATAATATCTACATTGTGGTAGCTAACTCAATTCATGAAAAATAACCTTTATAATTTAGATCGATGTATTTTATCTCAGAAAAAATTAAGAATATTATATAATTTCATGATAATAGAAAGACATTCATTAATTGGATCAACTTCACCTTTAGTAGAAAAATAATTGATTATGTATATTGAGATTATATTAAGTACATTTAAATGTAGTTAATGTAATTTTATGACCATGATTATTTGATCCCACTAGATGATCATGGGTGAGGACATGATAGAAAAATATATGAGAAATGGAGAAAAATCATAATTTATTCACGTGTTTTACATGATCCATTCGAAATCATGACACTGATTTTAGAGATCATGTTACACCAGCTGGTTCATGTGATTTTTCATTTCCTTATTCGATGAAATTGGAATATAGGTCTTTGATGGCTATTGTTTTGACCACTATGGATTACATGATTCGATATGGCATATATGGTATAGAGGTAAATGGAATTAAAGAAACATTATGGATTCTGATCATGGAAAATTGTTACTAATAATGAGAGATCATGTGCCTGTTTTCAATCACATGACACATCAGAGATATACATCTAACGATGGTATGGTTGTGTGATCATTTTGACTATATTATATCATCCAACTCTCCATTCGCTAACTTTTCCATGTTATGTCATCATATAAGATAAACTCTTTCCTCCATAATTGATACCCATATGTGTTCATATTTTATTACATTTTAGAAAATATATAAAATCACTTTTCCTATTAATTCCCTCATTATAATCATGAGGAAAGAATATATAAACAATAATATTTAAATAGGGGACTTTGAGATAGTTGAGACAGAAAATACCTTTGGAGGATTCATATACTAAATAAGTTCAATGTAGATAATTTTTAGAAAATTATAATATGTATTGTTAGAACCATGATGACATTAATACATCTTGGTCGCTTGATGAGGAGAAAAAGAGTCAACTACATGTTTAATGGTGAAAATTTTAGTTATATGACAATTATTCAGCCATGTGTTTGCATGATCACACCATTATCATATGATTATAGATTCACTATTAGGTCACATGAATTTTAGAAACCATTCTTATAATATTATCACTAGACCATAATCAGTCACATGACCTTCTTATGTAATCATAAGATAATAATCCATTCACATGATCACGTATCTTGTGTCCATTCGAATAGCCTCTAAACTCATATCTACTTCATGGACCTCCTTCCAAGGATTAATCCACCACATCAATTTTCCATTATAAAAGGGAATAAAATTCATAACAATAAATACACTATGATTCCAATTTATAAATTGGTAATTATAAAACCACCCTGAGGTTATAATTTAACCTCATATTCCCATAATTTTCTATTATTCAATGTCATAACTTTAATATGCCTTTAATACATATAAAATCACTTTTCTTCTCTCGTTAATCCATAAACTCCATCATATCCAAAACTATATTTTGGGTTGGGAATCCTCAATATGAGTGATCCCATATGATTTTATATTCTTACACATTTCACTACACATAAATCCATGTAACTGAAAGTTAAAATTTGTTTTCAACAACCTAGAAAAATGATGTTAAATAATGTGATAGAATACTTATCCCATGGCATTGAATTGAATGGTACATTATTTTCAAAATAACATAAAATGTATCACTTGAAAATTGTGGGTTTTAGTTCCTATTTCAACATGATACATAAGTTTCCTATATATTTCTCAAAACCAACAACATCTATATTAAATTCTTGGACACTGGGGCCATATTCGTGGTGGATAATCCTTTAATATAGCCATATTCTGAGTAGTATCATACACAAACCAAAATGGATATATTATATTATGTTCACATTATATTATTCTTATCAGGAAATATTCAAGTGATAATTATCTTAAGATTCCCATCTTTCTTCTGATAATAATCCATCCTCATTGGAATATATTCTGTTGAAGGTGAAAGATAAAATTCATCCCAATTATAAGTCCCAAAACAACCACTTCAAAGAATCATCTTCCATGTAATTCATATTTCATGTTGTTAATCTATATAGATTATTCAATGACACGTGACATTAAAAGGTATTATTTTTCTGATTAAATTTTACCAAACTATGTTGGTTCTTGGTTATTTTAACAATGATATGTTGGAAACCCACTCATGGGAATGATAATGACACCAAAAAATTTACAACATTCCCAGATTGTTATAAAATAACAGAATCCGATATTAGTTTCAGTAAAACATGCTGACATTCATATCATCATTTATATATAATATTAATATCAATTTTATAATATTTGATAGACGTAAATGGTTTCTTTGATGGAGAACCTCTAATATATTTAGACATTTGCATCAAATGGGATGCCTCTAGAATATTCATATATTTACATAGGTATGTTTGAAAAATAAATTTCTAGTATTTGGGTAAACAATGTCATATAAGGATTTTAATATGATTCAAGAACGTGAAAAAAAAATTATAACCAAATCTAAAGTAGGAAATAATTTTCCATAATTGGTTCTTCTGTTTCTAACCATTCATATTCTTGTCCAATGTGAGTTCTAAAAATACCATTAGGAAAAATCATCAATGAATTCCAACCTATGGTATGTATAGGTATAGAATTTCCTATATTCTGGAGTCATAGGTTGATTATGATTCCATGAATAAACCACCTTGGAAACCCTTTGAGATAGATGTAGTGACTCATTGCAAGTATTGAGTAGATACACATATCGATTCACCACCTTGTATCTCGGGTCCCCTCATTTGGATCATTTAAAAAATATGATAGTGACATGAATTCTTCAACTATATAAGTGAATGGTTTAATGTGAACCTACTTATATGTTTATCTGATCAATATTCATTCTCCTAATGACTTTTTTCATAGTTACATTTCTCAAGATATCAACATGACCATGGTGATGAAATAATATTTGGGAAAGTTGTATAGTTCATTTAATACCCCAAATTTTATGACCTAACATGAAAATTGTAAATATAACCTATTCAACATCTCTAATACCATATGGAAAATGCAATAGTCCTGGAGTACCATTTATTATATACCAACCTTATTAAAGATATGATAATAACTGGTGTATAGGTATCGAACCATATGGTCCCATAACACCTATCGAGTGTATTAAACATTTTAGTGAAACCTTTTAAAAGAGATAGTATCTTGGTGATCCTATACCTAGAGTAATACAAAAAACAACAACTATTTCATAGGAATGTGAATAAAGGAGTTCACCTAAAGTAAACATTGTTTAAGTTACTCCTAGAATTCATCCTTTTGAATCTCATTGATATAGTAATGTAACTACCTCCAAAGAGCCCCATACTGATGGTGATTCCTAGAAGATGGTCCCCAAGGTCACACAGACATTGGAATCTGGGAGATATCCCTAGGAAAAATGAGATGAAAATGTCCTTGTGTGGGATAAGATTATAACATTATTTAAATAATACTAAAAATATTTTATGGAGGATACCAATGATAAGTATCATATCCTTATTTCCCCACTTCATGTTTTGTAGTATATTCATATAGAATGTTTTGTACACTTAAAAATTTCCTCCACCACACACAATGCCTATATTTATGTCATGATTGAAAATAAAAGATAAGGGTGGGAGTATATTATAAATTAAATTAATGATTTTCCACCATATTCTAGAAAAACCAAACAATAATCCTCATATTCCTACTCTTACCATTATAAATTATCTTCATATTTTAGCAGTAGTAGAAGAGATTCCCAAGAATTTTCTAACCAATACGCATGAACATGTGCATATTCCTAAACTGGCCTAATGATAAGTTATTTAGAATATTTAACAGGACTAGAAAACTAGTTAGGAGAAATAAAATATTATTTCTCCCCTTTAGGAGTATTATCAGGATTTAGGAAAAGGAAAAAACACATGATCTTTCTCATATACCCATTATGGTTGTGGTTTGTTAAGATAATTTAATTTACACCTAATTATAGATTTATATTATAGTCAAAGAGATACAGTGGAATATAATATAACAAACCCTTGATAGGTTTTATATCCATTCCCCAACTGAGGTTCATCAGAATTTTGTGATATTCACCAATGGGAAAACTCATTTCACTTTCAAAAAATCAAAATATTTATTTCATATCCCGAAAGCACATGGGAGAAAGGATTTTATTCTCAATCTATCTAAGGATGGGATATATCATCATCCCTAAGTGAACATAATATATAAGGGATATATACCTTCTACCTTTTAATATGTTTTATCAGCATACCCCTTCTACGAATGTACAAAAAATTTGGTGAATACCCTCATTTCCAACAAGTATAATCACTATATTCCAATGTTCACCCTAAGAAAGGATACAATTCCGTCAAACTACATAGAGGCTTTTTAAAATATCCCACCATCTTTTTGGAAGTGGTTGTATGTACCTGAAATTTACTAATAGAATAATCTATAAATGTTGGAGTCTACCATGAACTAGGCTCATTTCCCCACCAAATCCCTAACAACAAGTCAAAATATTCTGACAAAAATGGTAGATTAGGTATATATATTATAAGGCCCCCGCCTTAAACCTTATTTAATCTTGAGTTAATACAAGATTAAACATTGAAGATCTTTTCAAGTATAGAGTTTTAGTGAATTAGATCATAAACTTGCATTACATTCCACATTTAAACAATGTGGTTACATAAAATAAAGCATTCATTTTTTCCCATCAAAGGAAACATATATAATATAAAACATGGATTCATTCTTGACACTTCCTTGACACTATCATCATATCATGTAACTTTCCCTTGACCTGTGAAAAACATTTCAAAAAAACTTGGGATGAGCATAAAAAGCGTAGTAAGGGATATAAAAATATTCATAGGAAACATGAGTTCATATATACATAAGAATGAAATCATACTTTACCCATAAAACATAGGCACTTTAACATACCTCATCAAATCATGAATAAATCATAGAAATCATAAGACATAAAAGGTAACTTGAGGCATTCATAACATTCTTACGTAGGGAGTAACCCTCTTGGTAATGTTTGGAATACCCACCACAGTATATTCCCTAAATCTCTTCGGAGAAACCTTAACATTTCACTCCTTCGTGTTAACCAATGCATTGGAGAGCTATATCGGGCTCACCCGCCCATAGTTTATCACGGAACCACCCTTCTTCATAATAATGCCCAAGAACCATAACATAATCGTATCACATAAAACATACATAATGGAAACATAACATTTCCACATTTCAATAACACAGTGATATAATAAAAACATTAGCAAAACCATTTTAAATACCAAAATTAAAGAAAAGTAAAACATGGTATTTATTTTTCTTTTAAAAAAATGTATGTCTTGTAGAGGAAGCCGAAACTCAAATAATGGTCACGGCGGCGGAGAAGTTGTTGTCGCCGCATACGTATGACAAAAACATTCCCTTTTTGTCATTTTGTAAAATGCTTCGTATAAAAAGATTACTTTTGGATAAAAGTAAAAGTAAAAAAGCGGTTTATACACCATATAAAATAATGTTGTGTATAAAACAAAATATGCCTCAATGAATGGAGATTGAGACAAAGTCCCTTACAAAGATGGTATCCTTGGTTTAAGGATAAATCAATTACATAATTATGAAGGACAAATGAATAAACCAAATATAAGTGGATATTAAGTGTAAAAAATCAGAGGTTATTCACACATATTCATAGAAAGACATATTCAAGGAGTATAAGTTTATCCAAAATAATCAAATTTGGGTTAAGAAGCTCCTTTGCAAAAATTTGACAGCCTAACGGCGTCACTACAAAATTCAGAAAATGAGTTGATGAGAGATAAAAAGGGCAACTCATAACATGGACATAAAATTTAAATCAATAAGGATATAGAAGAACATATCCCAAGATAATAGTATGTGAATTAAAAGACATAACAAAAGAAGTCTTTTAAAAAGAGGAGGGTGAAAGGTTCCCTTACCGACATGGGTATCTTTCGAAACATACACCTCGTGAAAGGAGGGCAATACAACATTGATGTAAATAATCATAAATTAAAGTATATAACGCAATTAGTAAACTAATGTTCAGTACATACACCACTCAATGGAAATTGTGGAAAATGTAGCATAAATCTCATGGGAATAAAAGTGAGATGAAAAATCCCTTAAGAAAACTCGGCAGCCTAACGGTGCCACATATAACATACAAAAATGGATTGATGAGATCAAATAGGGTCTCTCATCATATTAAAATAATGTTTACAGAAAAGGTAATATAAAATAACACCCCCCAAAATAACAAAGAGGATCTTAAAAGAAGTGACATAAAGGAGAGTACTTAAAAAAGATAGAGGTTAGATCTCTCAAAAAAATTCGGCAGCCTAACGACGCCACTCAAAACTTCAAAAATGGATTGATGATAAAGAATATGGTCTCTCATCATATGAACAATAAAAATTATAGTTAGATTTGTATAAAAGAACTTCCAAATAACAAGAAAATGAGCTTTAAAAGGAATGACATAAAAGAGTGTACTTAAAAAGAAAGAGAGAGGTTGGATCCCTTACCTCAAGTCCAAATTGTCTTGTTCGTTTCTTTATATTCCTGAAAAATAAACTTTGGTCAATTAATAATTGCTTATGTACCTCCTATAAATATTATTACTCAGTTCATATCACATATTTTATTGTTATAATAATTGGTTAATAATATGAGTTCATATCAGACGTTTTTGTCGATGTTTGGTACATGAGACAAAAATGAACATGTTTGAAAAAAGATTGTCCATGTAGTTATAAGTATATAATTTATATAATAGTATTAATGATTAAAATATCATATATATCCATTACATATTCATTTTATACTATTCCATATCATTTGGAGATAAAAAACGAAATGCACCGTTAATAGAGACGTTAGGTCGTACGTACGCATGAACGCTACTTTCATTTTTTCTTTGTCATATTAATGGAATTAAAAATAAATGATACATATATATTATAATAATAGTATAATATATATGTTATATAGGTCACATATGTTCATTAATTTCATTCTTTATACATTCCATGTATTGCATGTACGAGTCACATCTCTTGAGGGGGCGGTAGTCCACACTTCCTCGTATGAAATTATCAAATTTAAACAACATGAAAAGAATAAAGGTATGGTTTAAATATAAAATACAGAAGCATATAGAAAACATAAATACCATATATATCATATATAAAATACAGTGACATCATAATGGCCAACTTTGAAGGTGTTAAAAGAATATTGAACAATCATCGTTTCGTGAGGCAGAAAATCGCCAACCACAAAAACAGTATGTTCTTTAACCATTAGACGAAGGTGTGTGTAAGTGTAGCTCTAATACATCTTATAACAACATCATAGTATATTTTAGATACTGGATTTGTTACAAAATAAATGAATAAAAATAGTTTATGGGGTTGGATAAGAAAAATAAAACAAAAGGACACAAGTGAAGACATTACCTTAAAATCGTGTAACTCCCTTTGGATTGAGCTGAAAGGCTTCCTTGGGAAGCCTTCTGCCCAAAGTGAGTCTTCACAGAGTTATAGAGGTATTTGGAGAGACAAAATGGGCAGGGGTTGGCCGATCAAAAGGCTTTGGACGTGTGGGTAAGGAGGTAGAGGTGGGGGCCTTTTTATAAGATGAGAGGACGGGCATTCTTGGAAATTAAAAAAATGTTAGTTTATTTTAGAATGATTTTCTGATTTTAATGGTCCCACATTGATGTGTTTCTAGGATATGGTGATACGGGTTCTAAATCCACCCATCCAATAGGTTTTAAACATGTTTAGGGATTAGATTTTACATTATCTTTCCATTTTATTTAAATCGTTAAATAATGAGGTCATCACTGCATCATCATGATGTCATAAATAATTTAATTTATATAATATCTAGAAATTATAAAAAAAATTTATGATGTATAAAATCTTTTTATCTTTCCAATTACTATTAATAGTCAAAAATATGTCTTCTATAACCCCATGTAAAAATTGTTTTAGTAAAACATTTCATGTTTGGGTCATTTTTACTTTAACATTAAATAAAAATTTATTTATGTCATTTCCCTACCAAAGTGGCTCTATGGGGTCCCCAAGTTGACACATGGATTGTCATGGTCGTCCATGACACATCCAATAAGGTTAGGAAATGTGTAAAGCTCATCTCATATTATTAAAACATTATTTTTACCTTAAACTACACTAATTACCTCTAATCGCAATTAAAAACATAATTAGTTCCTATTCACCAAAAAAAATATTTTAATCCCATTGAACCACATTTCAATTAATGACAACCATTTATTTAAGATTTTTGAAATTCAAAACACAGAGGTGGTAAAATTTCATTTTAACCGAAAATCAGTTTTTATAAGTACCACTTAGTGGTTTCACTATTCATAAAAAATTGATGTTTTTCAGAAAAATTCCAAAACTTCACCCTAAGATATATTTGATATTCCAAATTCAAAAATGATGTCTATTTTAAAAAATTCAAAACATATTAGTTTTATTAATTTATTTAATAATTAATTCCCACTATCAAAATAAATAGTGTGTTTTTATGAAACAAATTGTATCAAATGATTAACACTAGTTTAAGTACGATTTCAAAGAAAAATTAATTCCAACGACCACTATTGGATTAAAGGGTAAAAATATATTCTAATTTCACTTTAAAATAAATTCAAAAGATAATATAATCATATAAATAAATTAGATTAAAAAGAGGGTTTGAATTAAAAAATAACATTTTTCACTATTCATTAAAAATTGATCTTTTTCGGAAAAATACCAAAAATTTACACAATGTAAATTTTGATGTCCCTATTCTAAAGAAGAATTTTATTTTTTCAAATATAACACATAAAATTGTCAAAAAGTGGATTTAAAAGAGGTTCTCCATCAAAAGGCGGTTAATCGACCTTTTAAAGAATATTAGAATGTTTATGCTTAAAATTGGATTCATTAGCATTTTTATTCCTCTAAAATTTGTTTTAAAAAGTAAATATATATGACAAACATATATAATCATTTTTTATTTAGTTCCATTCATTCCCTCCAGTACAACGGCTTGGCGTTATCTACTATTTAAAATAATATTATTTTATTATTAGGGTGCAACGTAAAATTCCCAATAAACATGTTGTTGCGTATTGGGTACGCCATCGAGCATAACATACCCATTAAAGTAATATTAATATTTTATTCACAAATATGGATAAATATAAAAATGTCATATTCTTTATTTACCTGGGGTGTTACATTCTTCCCCCCTTTTGGGAAATGCGTCCTCACAATTTTAAAATTGAGCTTGGAAACATCCTTGAAAGTCCCACATCGGAACAAGATTCGGTAAAACAATCACTTTAAAATAAAAGAAGATAAGTACATAGGGCACCCGATTTAACCCATACTAGGATTACATGTTGGAAAACATGGACATATAAGAGAAAACAAAGGGTCATGTTCTTATGGAGAGTGATAAAAAACATGTTTAGGAGAAAGTTAACCACAAGAAAATAACAAACTTGTGATGGGTTTAACGGTATTTGATTCCCTTGTAGGAAAAGTTAATAGACAACATTTTTGTTTTAAGTTACTTTTTATTGAAGAATTTATTAATAAGGAAACATAATCACTTATCATGTTGACTTTCCTCTTTTATTAGATTCCTTACACAAACTGATATTTTCTCCAAATTACGAGTATTTAGGAAGACTTGTTCACATTATGAGTACTATAATCAACTTCTAGAGAATCACCTAGTCCACAAAAGAAGACTATATACTTCCCATGTCTTTATACTTTAACCAAAACCAAAACCAAAAAGGTTAGTACAAGATCAGATAATCCAGAAAAGGATAACCCTTTATAAAAAGAAAATATATTCTTAATCTCCAAAATTTGTTCAACAAAACCCAAAGTTCAACGAGGACCATTCGATAAAAAATTTGTCCATAAAAGTATTCAAAGTAAAACAAACTAAAATTGAAACCCAAATATTTTAAGGATTTAGTCACATAGTCTTCCAAGTTAAATCGTAACATTTATCTCCAAACAACATCAGTTGCTCTTAATGTCTCGTATTGAAAAGTAATTTACCTAATCACATATCCTCCATGATAGGTTAATAAATTTCCATAGATAACACAAAATGAACTTACTCTTAATTCATAAAATCATCTAACTAAAAAGAATTAGTCAAACTAACCAGGGGCTTCACGTAGTCTAGTGGTAGGCGATAAATACTAGTCGTACTTTGGTTGTGGGTTCGATTCCCATAGCTTTGTCCAACGCGATGGGTTGTCACACGGTCTGTGTGTTGTCCTTTTTCCAAAACTATATAATTCATAAAACATTCCCCAAAATGGGATAAAATCATCAAAAATAATCATAATATATTTTAGACTCCAGTTTATCTCATGCCTTTCAGTTTCCATCATAACATATAATAAACCATAATGACCTCAAAAGTAAGGGTCATATAAACACTAAAGGTTACCTTTATAATTATTACCTGAACTTCCACATAAATTGGTCATCTCGTACATGATGCATTACAGAACATACCAAGGTTCAAGTGGTTGATCGTGACTCCTTGATAGTTAGTTTAGAACAACCATGAGTTTCCTCATTTAATCCCCCATTTTATCTAGTATCCTAATTAGAGAACCACCACAGTTTCCTTCAAACCTGTTGTCTCTTTTGTGCCTGCTAGATACATCCATTCACTAAAAACAGAAATGTCAGTGTGAGTATATCAACAAAACCATCATGTACTAATGAGGAAGGTAAGCACTAAGATATACTTACTCATTCACTTTATCTAAAACTAGGACTCTTTCTGAAATCATATCCATTATGGTACTGTCACTTATGCTTAGAGAATACCCTATCCTCTAATGTTATCTAAACCGACCTCTGATACCAACTATAAGTCCCCCCGACTTAAACCTTATTTAATCTTGAGTTAATACAAGATTACACATTGAGGATCCTGTCAGGTTTAGAGTTTTAGAGAATTAGGTCATAAACTTTCATTACATTCCACATTTAAAAAAAGTGGTTACATAAAAGATAGAATTCATTTTCATCCCATCAACAGAAACACATATAAAATAAAACATGGATTCTTTCTTGACACTTCCTTGACTCTATCATCATATCATGTACCTTTCCCTTGACCTATGAAAAACATTTCAAAAAAACATGTGATGAGCATAAAAAGCTCAGTAAGGGATATAAAAATATGGAATGGAAACATGAGTTCATATATACATAATAATGAAATCATAATTTACCCATAAAACATAGGCACTTTAACATACCTCATAGAATCATGAATAAATCATAGAAATCATAAGACATAAAAGGTAACTTGAGGAATTCATAACATTCTTACGTATGGAGTAACCCTCTTGGTTACGTTTCGAATACCCACCATAGTATATTACCTAAATCTTTTCATAGAAACCTTAATGTTTCACTCCTTTGCGTTACCCAATGCATTGGAGGGCTATTTCGGGCTCACCCGCCCTTAGTTTATCACGGAACCACCTGTCTTCATAATAATGCCCAAGAACCATAACATAATCGTATCACATAAAACATACATAAAGGAAACATAACAATTACACATACCAATAACACAGTGATATAATAAAAACATTATCAAAACCATTTTAAATACCAAAATAAAATAAAAGTAAAACATGGTATTTTTTTTTCTTTAAAAAAAGTATGGCTTGTAGAGGAAGCCAAAACTCAAATAATGGTCACTGTGGAGGAGAAGTCGTTGTCGCCGCATACGTATGACAAAAACGATCTCTTTTTTTCGTTTTGTAAAAATCTTTGTATAAAAAGATTCCTTTTGGATAAATGTAAAAGTCAAAGGGGTTTATACACCATATAAAATAAGGTTGTGTATAAATCAAAATATGCCTCAATAAATGGAGATTGAGACGAAGACCCTTACAAAGACGGTATCTTTGGTTTAAGGATAAATCAATTACATAATTATGTGTGACAAACGAATACACAAAATATAAGTGGATATTAAGTGTGAAACAATAAATGTTTATTCACACAAATTCATAGAACGGCATTTTCAAGGAGTACAGGTTTATCCCAAAGAATCAAATTTGGGTTAAGAAGATCCCTTGCAAATATTTGACAGCCTAACGACGTCACTAAAAAATTCAGAAAATGAGTTAATGAGAGATAAAAAGGGTATCTCATCACATGGACATAAAATTTAAATCAATAAGGATATAGATTAACATATCCCAACATAATAGTATATGAATTAAAAGACATAACAAAAGAAGTCTTTTAAAAAGAGGAGGGTGAAAGTTTCCCTTACCGACATGGGTATCTTTCAAAACATACACCCTGTGAAAGGAGGGGATTACAACATTGATATAAATACTCATAAATGAATGTATATTACCCAATGAGTAAAATAATGGGCTGTACATACACCACTCAAAGGAAGTTGTGGTAAATGTAGCATAAATATCACGGGAATAAAAGTGAGATGAAAAATCTCTTACGAAAACTCGGCAGCCTAACGGCGCCACTTAAAACATACTAAAATGGATTGATGAGATCAAATAGGGTCTCTCATCATATAAACATAAAGTTTACAGAAATATTAATATAAAATAATATCCCCCAACATAACAAATAGTATCTTAAAAAAAGTGACATAAAGGAGAGTACTTAAAAAGAAAGAGAGAGGTTAGATCTCTCACGAAAATTCGGCAGCCTAACGGTGCCACTCAAAACTTCCAAAATGGATTGATGGGATAGAATAGGGTCTCTCATCATATGAAAAATAAAAATTACAGTAATATTAATATAAACGGACATCCCAATAACAAGAAAGATGATCTTTAAAAGGAATGACATAAAAGGGATGACTTAAAAAGAAAGAGAGGTTGGATCCCTTACCTCAGGTCCAACTTATCTTGTTCGTTTCATTATATTCATGAATAATAAACTTTGGTCAATTTATAATTGCTTAATTACCTCCGATAAAGATTATTATTCAGTTCATATCACATATTTTAATGTTATAATAATTGGATAATAATATGAGTTCATATCAGACGTTTTTTTTCGATGTTTTGTACATTAGTCAAAAATTAACGTGTTTGAAAAAAGATTGTCCATGTATTTATAAGTTAATAATTTCCAGAATAGTATTAATGATTAAAATATCATATATATCCAGTAAATATTCATTTTATACTATTCCATATCATTTGGAGATAAAAAACGAAATGCACCGTTCATTGAGACGGTAGGCCGTACGTACGCATGAACGCTACTTTCATGTTTTCCTTGTCATGTTAATGGAATTAAAAATAAATGATATATATATATTATAATTCCAGTATAATATATATTTTTATAGGTCACATATTTTCATTAATTTCATTCTTTATACATTCCGTGTTTTGCATGTACGAGTCACATCACTTGAGGGGGCAGTAGTCCACACTTCCTTGTATGAAATTATCACATTTACAAAACATGAAAAGAATAAAGGTATGGTTTAAATATAAAATACAGAAGCATATAGTAAAAATAAATACCATATATATCATATATAAAATACATTTACATCATAATGTCCACCTTTAAAGGTGTCAAAATAATATTGAACAATCATCATTTCATGAGGCAGAAAATCGCCAACCACAAAAACAGTATGTTCTTTAACCATTAGACGAAGGTGTGTGTAAGTGTAGCTCGATTCCTTCTTATAAAAACATCCTAGTATATTTAATATACTGGAGTTGTTACAAAAGAAATGAATAAAGAGAGTTTAGGGGGTGGGAGAAGAAAAATAAATCAAAAGGACCCAAGTGAAGACATTACCATAAAATCGGGTAACTCCCTTTGGTTTGAGCTCAAAGGCTTCCTTGGGAAGACTTCTGCCCAATGTGAGGCTTCAAGGAGTTAAGGAGGGATGTGTAGAGGCAAAATGGGAAGGGTTTGGCCAATCAAAATTCTTTGGATGTGTGTTTAAGGAGGTAGAGGTGGGGGCTTTTTTATAAGAGGAGAGGAGGGGCATTCTTGGAAAGTAAAGAAATGTTACATTATTTTAGAATGAGTTTCGGATTTTAATAGTACCAAATTGATGTGTTTCGAGGATAAGTTGATAAGGGTTCTAAACGCACACATACAATAGGTTTTGGACATGTTTAGGTCTTATATTTTACATTATCTTTCCATTTTATTTAAATCGTTAAATTATGAGGTCATCACTGCATCATCATGATGTCATAAATAATTTAATTTATTTAATGTCTAAAAATTATAAAAAAATACTGTGATGTAGTAAATCGTTTTATCTTTCCAATGACTATTTATAGTCAAAAATATGTCTTGTATAACCCCATTTAAAATTTATTTAGTAAAATATCTCATGTTTGTATCATTTTTACTTTAAAATTAAATAAAAAGTTATTTATGTCATTTCCCATCCAAAGTTGATCTATGGGGTCCCCAAGTTGACCCATGGATTTCTTTGGCCTTCCATGACACATCCAATGAGGGTAGGAGATGTGTCAAGCTCATCTCATATTATTAAAACATTATTTTTACCTTAAACTACACTAATTACCTCTAATCGCGATTAAAAACATAATAATTTACTATTCACCAAAAAATTATTTTAATCCCATTGAACCACATTTTACTTATAAATGACAACCATTTATGATGGATTTATTAAATTCAAAACACAGAGGTTGTAACATTTCATTTAAATGGAAAATCGGTTTTTATAAATACCACTTAGTGGTTTCACTATTCATCAAAAATTGAAGTTTTTCAGAAAAATACCAAAATTTCACCCTAAGCTATATTTGATATTCCGAATTCAAAAATGATGTCTATTTTAAAAAATTCAAAACATATTAGTTGCATTAATCAATTTAATAATTAATTCCCGTTGTCAAAACAAATAGCGTGTTTTTATGAAACAAAATGTATCAAAAGATTGACACTAGTGTAAGTCCGATTTCAAAGTGAAATCAGTTCCAATGAGAACTATTGGATTAAATGGTAAAAATATATTCTAATTTAACTTTAAAACCAATTCAAAAGATAATCTATTCATGTAAATAAATTATATTTAAAAGAGGTTTTGAATTAAAATACAACATTTTTCATTATTCATTAAAAATTGAACTTTTTCAGAAAATTACCAAAAATTTACACAATGTAAATTATGATGTCCCGATTCTAAAGAAGAATTTTATTTTTTCAAATATAACACATAAAATTTTCAAAAAGTGTATTTAAAAGAGGTTCTCCATCAAAAGGTGGTTAATCGACCTTTTAATGAATATTAGAATGTTTACGCTTAAAATTGGATTCATTGGCATTTTTAATCCTATAACATTTATTGTAAAAAGTAAAAATATTTGACAAACATATATAATCATTATGTAGTTAGTTATGTTCATTCCCACCATTACAACGGCTAGGCGTTAACTACTATTTAAAATAATATTATTTTATTATTAGAGTGCAACGTAAGATTCCCACGAAACTCGTTGTTGCGTATTGGGTACGCCATCATGCATAGCATCCCCTTTAAAGTAATATTAATATTTTATTAAAAAATATGGATAAATATAAAAATTTCAAATTCTTTATTTACCTGGGGTGTTACATATATCCACCTTCCTCAATGATATTATAATTTATCTCATACTGTGCATATATATATAGTAGCATATATATCTACTATCCCTTCATATAATTTGTAAGGCCATGCCTACCACAAAAGTCCTCCTCACTATAGTATATAGATTGTTTATGGGGGGTCATACCACAAATATCTATTATAGATCAATATCCCACTTTGATATATCACATGAGAATGGGAATCCACCCCTATTCATGAAACATTTTTATATAGAGGTTCTCAAATAACCATTGTAAAATTCATATGGTTCCCTATGAATTTCTAGTATCTCCAAAAATTAATGAGATGATGAGGTAGATCAACTGCCACCATGAAAACATTACGTAGGTCATGACTTATTATCTCTGTAAAAGTGTATGTTGTCACCTATAAAAGTATATGAATATTCATAATATTTTGGAGTTGAAGGTATGGAAATTTGGAATATGTTTTCCTGTAACTAACACATTTTAGTGTTCTATACCATCCCAGCATCTTTTATGAAATTATCGATATGTTAGTGGAGAAATGAATAAATATTATATTCATATAATTTTTATAGTATCTTCACCTTCGAATTTATAATAATAACTCTTACCAAGGATATGATTCCTATATTATGTTTGTGAACAAGATTTTCTACAACATTGCCCTTTAAAACAATTTCATTTCCATAAATGCACTATGAGATCATACGAAATGATTATATATATATTCTAGAGGAAACCTCGAAAGTAATTACTAATGATTCATATAACATACACATCTAGGGATATATAGAGTGTGGATAATTTTACTTTACTTCACCCCTCGTATGTTTAGATCCCCCCATATTTATCATCCTATAATTTTGTTCCCATGAAAGAGGTTGTATTTTGACAAAATGTTCACTACAGTTGGTCAATCATTAAAACGGATCACATATCATTAAAGGAAAATAATAATAACCAAAGAGGGTGTGAAGTTTGTAGGATTTTGTAAAAGTTTCCCCAAAAGTATGATCAAACATATTAGATGAGGAAGCCCAATACTTTTTTTTAGGGCATAAACTGATGGAATTTATATCGTACTCTGAGTTGGAACTACACCTAAATCATGATCTTATCAAAATGATCCAAATCAATAAAATCACATTAAAATCCATCATGGAATCTATCCAACACTAACCAAAACACATAGTTATAGGAATATTTTTACAACATCCACCACCCCTAGTGTACTAAAATACTTAGTGGGTCCAAAATATATCATCCACATATCTATTTAAACCCCAACATATAGGTCTAGGGAATTTTATACCATTTATGTGACTTTTGTAATTATAAAATCCTTAAGGTGTTAAGGAATAATTGGTGGAAATACCAAATTACACTTACCCCTTAGAGAATGGTGAATTATTATTATATACTATATGAATCATATATTTTTTTGGGCTTCATAGTGGCTTCTAGTAACTAGTTTTCCAATAACGAGAACAACCATCTGAAAAACCACGTAAATTTATTGCACGATTGACAATGATGGTCAAATATTCTTTCATGATCAAAATTCGTATATTAAAAACTGGTAACAGAAAAATGACATCAAGTCACATAATGGTTTAAAGATGAAATTTCATAATGATAAAAGGGTTCCAGTGGAATAAATTAATGTTACTCTCATAGAGAATGCGAGCAATGCAGAGATACTCTATTATTCAGATGATGATGAAATGACTCTTACAACATCATTTTCAAGGCAAAATTTTTTCAATTTCAATCTGGTAGAAAATATATATCGATACATGGACACCAAGGCATGTAACATAGAAATAAGATCATAAGATATGGGTTGGACTAATTCATAGGATTTGGCCTTATGTACCTAGAATCTATAGATTACATAAAATATTGAACATTAAAATGATAATTTTCCACCATCTAGACACCATTATATTAGAGATAAATTTAATTGTGTGTCTTAGACCCACAAAATTCATTGAGATCCAGCATACCCCATCATGGAAGAAATTTTTTCAATTTATATGGTAGATATATTCAATTTTATATGGGATATTGGGGAATTAATCAAGGGATAAATTTCCCATTCGTATCTCCTTTAAAAGGGAGATAATACCTTTCAATCCACATGTAAAGAGGAATTAATATTCATATGTGAATATAATTTGAGCACTATGATTAATCTAGTTCTAGAAAACTACTCTCACAAAACACATTAATTGAGGTGGTCCAGGATTTTCATGCATTTTGGTAGGAACATCCAATGATTCAAAAGTGGAAACTAATCCTATGATTAACTGATATTCTACATCTAATAAACTCTAGAGGATTTCAAAATTCATACCGGATTACTATCAACCATTATAAATATATAAATTTATTCCCATTTAACTACTCATCAAAATTATGTTATTACCACTTTAATGGAGGTAAAAAATATCAATATATCCCAGTGAATCCCATGATCAAACATTATTCTAAATGGTAGTGGCACCAAACCATATCCTCCAATATTTTTGAATTAAAATATCCCAAACATCAACATTATTTAATGTCTAAAATATTCTCACTCAAATATTTCATCCCACTACATCATTATAATGGGACCACAACCAAAACATGAAAAATTAAAACTGATGTCCTCCATGTAGAAACTGGTGGGACATACATTTTTTGCAATACTGGCCTACCAGTGGCATCCATCATAATCTATGAAGAATATTTCAACAAAAAAATTACTAATTTTACTCGATTATATCTAAATAATCATACATTGATACCATAAATTGTAGATATTGTGAAAATTATAGGGTGGCCAATTTATATCTTTGTGGTATTATCAGACATACTCATTAAGCATTCCACTCCTATTTGATTATTTCAAAAACATTGTGATTAAAATGATTGTATAAACTATAGATAAATATTATCCCATTGAAATATATATGGGGATTCCTTGAGGTGGCAGACATGATCCAGCATCTAGTAGACATTATTCAGATAAACAAGGAAAAAAATCTGGCCACATCTACAGAAAAATGGAAAATGTCTTTTAAGGTACTAACTATTGATGTAACATTTATACCCTCAATAGAAATTCCCAAATCACCTAGTAATGATCTATAGTTAATGGTTCATCATACCGAGTTAAAACAACAACAATAATACCCTCATAAAATGGAATGGAAGGTCAATGGTTACCCATAATATGGGAATTATTAAAAATATTAATTATAAAATAATAAATTGATGGTTACTTCTTCATAATCATTGAAAACAATCTCCTCCAAATCTCTAATACATGGAAAACATAATAAGATTTCCTCATTTTTATTCATGAATACTTCCATTTTCATTAGAGGTTGGGAAGTGCTATCAATGTATGCATCATCCATAGATACATCCTTTGAATCATCGTTGACCCCATACAATTAATTCTATGGAAATCCATATTTTCTATGTCACATGTGTCTAATAACCAATAAAAGTTTTATTTTCACTATGATGAATGATCAACTATGTTTCAGTTGATGTTTGGTGAGTGTATAACCATGTAAATGATAAATTAGTATCTTATCATTATGAGGGAACAACTCTATCCAATAATTGTGGTCTCAATACATCAAGAATTATCAAATAGGATATAATGAAAATCATCATTTAGGGGGAGACTAAACAATTTAATTGATAATAGGCTAAAATTTTATGGGATTCATACTGTTCCCAAACAGTCATAGACATATGTAGATCTCTCACCTGTTTTCTTTTAAATATATATAACTACCCCTCCAATTGAAAACCTTTTTGTAAAAATATAATCTATTATATTCTATAAATTTTATCATAATATAATTCCCATTCATTGGTGGTGAATATTTATGTCAACCTGATACCTTCATACTATATTGGGGAGCAGGGTGTAGAGGCCAAATAATTAATGAGAACAAGGAAATAGTCAATTTTGTCTAGGAATATGATGCTAGATACATTCATGTTGAATCCATATATTTGACCAAACCTAATGTAGAACCCTATTTATTTATAAGAAGACCATTCAAGAAACCCCTAAATCACACATGAGTTGTTTATAATTCATTTTTGAAGGCTGATTGGGAAGTGTGAAATTGTTTATTTAACTCCAATGAGTCTGTAGTCAGGATTTGATTATTTCATTAGTGAAAGTTTTTCCTTATATTCTATAAAAATATGATGTGTCTATCTAAAATAGATCATCTCCAAATCCACATGCCCAATATCAACACATATTTTTTATTCCCTGACCAATGGTACATATGTATGGTAGATTGAAATTGTTAGCGGGTGTCCCATCTAAAATCTAAATTCTAGAATCCCTTCATTTTTTTGAAGGATTTTAAGGATGTACTTTATGAGGCCCTCTAATGTATCCATGTGATTGAGATAGAGGTATTTGTAGAAAAGGTGTGTTGAGTGTAAAATAATTCAGTGTAATTATATTTCACTATCTCATTCATAGATCATGATCAATAGTTTTTTGATCAGGTTCGTATGAAAAAACTATATGTTTCCAGGAATCTTGAAAATGTTGAAATAGAAAATTCTATATTAAAGAAAATTCTGGGATTAATATTATTATTTTCTAAACTCACTGAATTTTTGGATATGGTTAGGATAATCTTCCTCCATCATAGATAACCATTCAATGGTATTACGTGAGTACGAAAAATCCCATTCAATAGATCATGATTCAAACTCAATTCAAAGAATGGGTGTCTAATTATGATTTCATGTTCATCTTGATGAGCACATCACATAATTTTCTACTCAAAATTCATTGTCATCAAAAACATATAGTGGTTCTACCAAGATACCAATAATTTCAAATGAACATCATCAGTAAGAGGGTAAGATTTATCTGAATTTATTTCACCTCTATTGATTCGTTTTAATCCCATTACAACTTGGTAGGATTCAAAGAGTGATATGAAATTAAAATGGTGAATAATTGTGATACACAATTCCTTTATACAAATGATTTTGAAAACTCTACAATACACCCCTTATGCATTATCAACAATGATTTTTTATTTACTATCAACATGATAGAAGATGTAGTTCCATATTTAGATAGTTTTCCCAATTTGATTCCCTCACCGGCCTATTTTAATATATTATTAGTTATGTCAAATAAAGAATTCCTATAAGGGGTTATCAACTAACAGATACAGATATAATTTCTTTAGGCATAAATTTCCCATTAGAATGTTTTTCTCCTCCATAATCCTTGTAAACCCTATGATCATTTTAATGGGAAAAATGAATCCCCATAGCATTTAATGTTTAGTAAAATATGACACAACTTTTAGGGTGCGATAAAAACCATTGGATATACTTTTATATATAACTTAATTCCATTTCAAAGTCAATCAGTTTTCTAAAATCTTTGATGGATATTGGCAATAAATGTATCCATTTACAATGGAAACCCCTATTTAGCTATACAAAAATTCTAAAATATCACTCATATATATGTGACCCCAATCTATAATTACACATCGAGGAATTTTTATCCTAAAAACTATGAACTCTAATAATTTTCATCCTAGAAAAATAGTAGTTTATCTTGTCATCTGAACTTAGTTAGCAACCATACTTTATTAATTCTTCCATTCCAATCACCCATGGCTAAATATCATTAATATTTGATTTACGCAACCCATAATCAATCTATTCATTTGGATTTGATATCCTTGAAATAACACATCCATATAACATACATTTTTTAATTTAAATGATGAGGAACTATAATATTAAACCATATGAATATACTAGTCACATGACCCTAACCCAAAAGGTGGATTTTTTTCAAATCTCATGACCCTTAACATCCCTAAGAATGATCAATGGTACTTTTCCAGTCCATTACTCATTAATTGAGGTATGGGAAGACCTTTTTCCTCTAGTCCTCAGATATACACAATTTCAGGATCATGGAATCATAGATCATTAAAAAATAGAAAATACATAAATCATGTTAGGTTAATAATCTGGAATGGTGCTAATGAGAGAAATCCATGTCCCTAAACATTAATCGAAAATCTTGTCAGTATTAGGAATAAGTAATCTCAATAAAAGAAAAAATGCAATGCATATGTGTCCCCCATGTTTTCTAAACAACAGTCAATGGATACTTGTTACACAAAATGCATAATAAAAAGTTATTTCATTTCCATTCCAATATATTCTAACTCAAATAACCTCTTTAGGTAGAGACATTCATCATCAGTTCCAAAATATTCTAGCTCATGTCCATCTGTGATTGTGTTTATAATAATATCCATTTATAATCCATCCTCAAAAGAATTTAATTATTATTACTGAAAGGACAAAATATGGTGTAATAAAAATGGTGTATTTAGTTATAACCATACGTGAACCAAATCTTAGATGAATTTATCATCAATTTATAAATGGACCATTTTTTCTAATTTATTAATGGTGTTTGTATTTATATAAATATATTTGATAAATGGAAAATAGGAATTCATCATCATTTCTGAATGGACAAGCTTTAGTCTATCAATTAATGTGTTTATACTGATATCCTTCTATGTGCCGCACCCTAAATGAATTCATATTCAATTTAAAAATAGACCATATTTATTGAGTCTATGATAGTGTTTATGTTCTAATCCACCCATGATCCATGAAAAATGGTAATTTTTCATTATTTCCTAATAGACGATCACTAGTACATTGGTGATGTTTTTTATAACAGTTCCCCTCAACGAGGAATACCATGGTGGGAGAAATCATCAATTATGAATGAACTATTAATAGTTCATCATTGATGTTGTTCATATACATTTTATTCTATGATCCTCATCCAGTATTAATTCATCATTATTTTTAAATATTGAATCTCTACTACATCAACGAATGTTTTCATACATATATCTATTCATCATCCACTCCTGAGAGGAAGTCATTTCTCTTATATAAATTGAAATTAGATTTGGGATAGATTAAAATTTAGGGAATATTAAATTGTATTATTCATTTACATAATAATGGGTCATCTTGATTGTATTAAAAATAAAATATCAAGAACAATATATATAATCCATGTATCTTCATTCATAGATAACAAAAATTGATGGGAAATGATTCCTATTAAACAGTTTCTCCAATTTTACTCTATATAAATGTATAATAGTACAGTACCTATATCAAAAAATGTGAACTATACAATCCCAAGTATCAACTATTTATGACCTATATTTTTAACTTCACGGTACTATTGATTTACCATTCTGTTTTTCACCTCTATGAATGATTACAGAGAGGAAAATCAAATAACAACATACATTCCATCCCTCCCACCTTCTTCCTCATTTTCTATCTTCCTGTACTATCTTTTAATACATAGTGACCATATAACAGATGTTAGATAGTTATTTCTGTGGTTTTTCTATATAGTAACACTTATTAGTTATCTTTCCCTGATGTTTCACTACAACTAATTTGTGATGAGAGACTTCTTGGATGTATTTATTATGATGACTTGTGGTAGATAATAAGGCCCCAATCAATGCTAAGTCATAATTAGTGCCTTTCCATTCTTCCAGATAGTGAGAACATATTTCACCCTATCATGGAGTTCATGATAATCTAAACCACTAGAGACAATGGTTGTTAAAATTTATTAGAGTATTTCTTATTGGTCATAATGATCATCGAAGGGGATCTTGATGAACACGGTTCAGATGTCTTTCAACATTTAACCCCAAAATCTATAGTTCAAATGATGCATATTCAGAACCTCAACCATATCCCATTATAGTAACAACTATGTATGTGGGAACAATGTTTGAAAGCATATATGTTGTGTTCCTACCCCTTATAATACACTGGATAGAAATAGCTTGTTAGTTATCTATTCCCATTGAATGATATACTAATGAAACTAAATCCAGAGTGCTCAAATTATTGTATGGAGTTGTTGAAGTCAAAAATATAAGGTTAATATATTTGTAGACAATAATAATATATTTATATGATGAATTCATATATATATATATATATGTACCATCGTTAGTTTTGTCTACAACTTCTCTTGAGGTTGTTTTCTCAATATGTGGAATTGTCTGGAGATTTTATTTCAGTATGTTGGCATCACCCACATTGACTGATATAAAAATAATCAGCTGCAATGCCATTTTCTTGAGAATATGATAAAAATAATATTGTGTAAAAATAGTAAATTACCATCTTTAAATGAAACCTTGAATCCAATCCAATCAGATGAAGAGTATGAGCTTGTGATTGAGGAGACTAAGATTTCATGTTCATACTCTGGTTCAAGGGGATTGGTATCCTCCACATATAGAATAGGTACTAGTTCTGATGTCACATAGACCATGGATAAAACCAATTCTATAACAACATATATTGGAATAAAAATTAATTCAAATGGTGGGGGAGATGGTGCCCTCAAATAACATTATTATATACACACATGACTGACTATTGGACCCATATATCATTCATATATGACCATAAATCCTTATGTTTAGCAGTTTTTATTCCCATGTGACAATACAACTTTGATTTTTCCTTATCCCCCTCTATTATGGGATCCAACAAATACCCCTAATTATTTTTATAAATTATATATCCTATGGTTTTGGGTACCTCTTCACATTGGGAGTCTTAGTGAAAATCATTATTTTGAAAGATGTTAAAGATAAATTATTAAGGTAATCCAAGGTATACCATTGATAATATTCAAGAAGAATCCTCATGTCATTAAAGGGTTCTTATGGTGCTGGAGGTGGAATTAGTGGAGGTACATTAAAAACAAATGTATAAATCATACATTAATATCTAAAAGAAGCATTATTATAGTTCTTTTGATAAGGAATATCCCCATTATGGTGGGGTTTGTCTTACCTCTTCTCTAAAAGTGTGTTTTCTTTCCACTATATCCCTAGTTTCTCATAGGCGGGAAATTGTCCACCATAAAGACCAATATATGTAGTGAACATGACTATATGATGGAATGAATTAAAGAATTCATGTTTTTGAGTAAATTGTTGACTTAAATAGGTTTATCAATTTGATGGGGTACCCTTAACAATGTTCATGCTCTCAAATCCACCAAGTTTAACATCCCATCGAGGATTATTTTCTAAAGCATTGAAAATGACATGTATTCCCCCTATTTTCCTATTATTATAAGGACACAAGAAACACTACTATAATGATGGTAGGAATAATTTAATGGAATTCTCATATGATTTCTTTAAATTGTATGGACTTATTTCAAAACCAATCACTTTGACGATAGATGATTCCTAGGCTGGGTGATCCTGGAATGGAATTTTGAACTTTTTTAGTTCATTTAAATAAATGTGTAATCATGATTTTTAAACAATTGAACTAGTGATTAGATCAAAAATATGATGGCACAGTTGAACTTGAAATGCCAAGATTTACCAATAAAGGAACCAACATCGACTGTCCTGGGTCAAACAAAAGGATTAATTTTCCAACATTTCATAAAGAAAACTAAATCAAAAGATATTTTATTTTTTCAAAACCATTGGGCATGCGGCTGGAGGTGATGCGGTGCGATGAAGAGGGGCCTTAAAGGAATCTCATTAATGGATCATTAATGTATAGTGAAATGACATGAAAACATATTATAAAAGAAACATTGTGATGAGTTTTCATTTTATGGATTAATGCGTTAGTGAGTTAAGAATCAAATAGTTGATATTTCTATGATGAAATAATGATGAGAACTCTCCCCAACATTGAAAGAAGAATTAAAGTGGATAATTAATATCTTCAATGCATCTCGAAGGATGGGACCATTTAGTGAAGAACACCTTCGACCTCTTGAATCTTCATGGTAGACCGCTTTAATGTCGAACTTCTTTGAGGTTGGGGTAATTGTTTTATATTTTCACCATTCTTATTCTAATGAAATGAAAAAGGATCAACCCACAAACAAGTTGATACGTGGAATATCTGTTCATGTGTGAGGATTTATTCCTATGGTTTTTCACTGGGTTTGATGAAAATATGATAGAAATTTGATCCCAATCCTCCCATGATTTTAAATTTATAATGTGGGGTGACGTTGGTCGACACGAACAAGGTCCCAACACCCGAAAATTGGTTTTCCTTCTTTCATGATAATTAAAATTGGAAGAACATAAAATTTGAGGATTTTGAAGTGATGGAGACACCCCATATAGGCCAATGGCTCAGCCAGCATGAAGAACGAACCACCAGTGTGAAGCTGGTGGTCCGCATAATAACCCGACAACGCACCAGAATATGCACCGCGGTCGTCTCATATTGCGGCAGTGTGGCAAGAGACACTGGCCTCCTTGATGGTGGATGTAGGTAGGTGTACATGAAAACTAGGCTGCATTGGGGCACCATGGATGCATCACCAGTATGCATTACACGTAGTAGGTCATGGTCAACCAACCACAGCGGAGTTGTTGGCCCCATGGAAGAACTGTGGGGCGAAGTGGAGCCGGATGTGGATTGAAACTACATCCCAGCTAGGAAGAAATGGAAGGGAACCATCTAGACACATGGACCAACAGTCTAGATAGGGCTGGAGCCAGGCTAGGGTGGGTCCGGGTCGGACCTGATCTTAACCCAACCAACTCCTTTTTGTAAAAATGTTAATATCATTCAAACCGGACATCCGAATGAAGATTTTTTTGAAGAATTAGAACCCTTTCAATGAGTTAGATATTTTGGAATTATCAATGAAGGTTTTCATTAAGCTAAAATGAAATAATTTTCTGGAGGAGCAGTTCTCCCACAATTAAGTTCACAAGGAGCGGAAACCCTGTGGTAGTTTAAGACCTGAAAGCTGCTGACAAGAGAACCTATGTGTATTAGCTACTATGTTTGTGTGGGAAGCAACTCTTGTGGGAACCGATAGGCCCATAGTGGGGATCAGATCTATGTAGACTGGTATACCCATAGTAATCGACAATAGGAGTACCTCAGTATGGCCTTGGTGAGCAGCTGCTTCTTTGTGACCCAACATGACCATGCTGGGGAGAAAATTATGTGTAACCTTGTATACCCAAAATACTCATCAGGGATGTCTTCCACATCAATTAATGATTAGTAAGAAGTGGCTTATGTGTGACCATGCAGGCCCAATGTACTCATTGAGGATGATTTCTCTAGCATCTCAAGGTGTTCAATGATATGACTGATGTTCTTACTTTACTACTCCAGATTATACCTCGTGTGAGCTGTCTTGTGTCGTGATCATGCTTCATGATCATATTTCTTGGTTTTCATTGTGGTATTTCCTTTGCGTTTTAGAGTCCCTACTGAGTATTTTGTTACTCAACCCTACACGGGCTTCGTTCCACATGTTTTGTCTGTTGTAGATAACCACCGCCTTAGTGGAGGACTTGGTGGACTAGGGCCCGATGGTTCCCAGTAAGACCAAGTAGGTGGTGTATACTTCTAGGGCTTCTATCATATACTATTCTCTAACCCATGTTGTGGGGTTTCGAGTGGATAGTTTTCCAATAATTCCTTGTACTTTCATGTTCTCAATTTATCTGTTGTTGGGATTGTATTCTAGTCCTTTTAACCTACTCATTTTAATTTTAATCTGTTGTTGTTTTGAGGATTTCATGTTTACTTGTCCAGTTTTGGGATGTGCTTTTTTGTGTATGTTTATAGGTACTCTACCAAATGCCTTCCACTTGAAGGATTACCCCATCGATGCTAGTCACTAACCCCTGTCCATTGGGAGGTAGGATTGGTGTATGTCACGGCATGGGCCCCAGGGGACATGTTGTGAAAAAGTGGTATCATAGGTTTCCAGTTATACCTCAAATACTGGGAGTCTGTTATTTTCATTTTGGGAAACAGTGTTAAATTTTCTGAATTAAACAATCTGATATGAGGAGTCTAGTGTTGGGGAAACGTCTAACATTTCCATACCCAAACACCGTGAATTCTACTTTTATACTATATACATAAAACACTAGTTTCATGCATCATATAGGAAATGAGTGTTTCCTCGTGTTATTGTTAAATTAGAGTCATCTCACAAAGCATAATCTATTAATCATGGTATATAATAATCTGTATCTGGATTCCCCCACACAGATGACGATCTCAGATTCTGATGCATGACCATAAGGATAGACCAACTTGAAATGAGAATTAACTTAGGGAACCTTTCTATAGATTCTCCCACCCAGTGGTGCACTATTGTTTCCACCACCAATTGATCTATAATTATGTCCGGCATTACCGATAGTGGAAGTACACAGGGTCAACACATTTCATTCATTCCAATGATCAAGACTTCTTCTATTCAAGGGAGAGACAAATCATCCGGCCGCTGAGCACTGGTTGAAGGTGAAGACATTGGTCATCTTCTTAGTGAGGTCACCACTCAACCAGATAGTAATCTTTACCGTGATCCTTCTCTACGGATTGATAAAAAGATGTTGTAATTTTACAATTTAGACTCATGATGAGGCAAGAATTTACCAGTTTTACATAGAGTAGATTTTCTGGGAGGATTTATTCCCTAAAACTTTGTGCTTAGTGTGCATACACGAGCTCTTTCACCTACAGAAGGGAATCATGTCACTGGATGATTACTCTGTGAGGTTTACATCCCTCTCTCTCTAGTACACAGAAATGGTGTGGGACCTATTCATCAAGGAATAGACCTTTCAAAAAGGACACATAAGTGTTATCATAGCATCCATGATGTATCTTATCATCCCAACTCATGCTGGAGGGCTAGAGAGTTCCCTTCTTGTTGATAGATTATTGGGAGAGTAGGTGATGCCAGTCAAAGCCACTAACATAAATCAGGAAGCATTTTCTATTGTAGTGAGAAGAAAAAAACAAATATGGGGTCCCATGTGGGTTATTTAATTATGGGGACAATCCCAGGACTCGGGGTCAGTAGTGTGGTGATCCAAGAGCAGAAGGAGTGAACAACAAACCAGGCTATGCTTCACGTGTGGTGTGCAGGGACACATGGCTCATGACTGCCCGACCAGCCACACAAATGACCAGCAAACATTCTAGGGACCGACATGTCACAATCATAGGATTGAGCGAGGTATTCCATAGTTCCAAGGATGTGGTATCGGAGTTGGCCAAGTGGAAGGTGGTGGGAAATTGTTCGAGGTACTACCTCCACCACCACAAGGTGGCCACCATAGGCTCAGAAAGCAGGTGAACAGTGATGAGGACAACATTATGTAATAGATTCCTATGACCATGGTCCTCTAGAGATGATTAAATGTACGATATATGTCATCTCCTCCGTAGCTTTAGTTCTTATAGACATTGGTTCTAGTGACTCTTTCCTCTCCATGACTCTCATTTAGCGCATAGAGATTCCGGTGGAGTCATTGGATTAATTTATATGACTATATCCACCTAGGGATGGGATAAGGCAATTATACTCTGGTTTGGGTAATACGATCTTACTCTTGGAGGCGAGATATTTGGGTGGGATCTCCTACTAGCGGCGTTGAGGCCATATTGAGTCATCTTGGGTAATGACTTTTTATCCATTTTCCATGCTCCAATCAAATTTTTTTGGCATATAGTGTGGTGTGTCTCTGAGGATAGGACCGGGTTTTCCTTAATTGGTATGAAAGAACCATTTGCATCACATGATGGACTTTCTTAGAAGAGGGTTCTTCTAATCACTTACTAATAGGATAGTGTCACCCACATTGCATTGGGCGAGAGGTGTAAAAGAATTCATGTAATAGTAGATGAGTATGTGGATGTATTTCCGAAGGATTTTCTGATACTACCTCCACACATTGATGTAGACTTTGACATCGACCTGTACACCAAGATGGTTTCAATATACACATCAGTTTATTGGATGACTTATGCAAAGCATTGTGAATTGTGGGTATAGTTGGAGGAAATTTGTGATAATGGTTTCATAAGGCTCAAATTTTCCACATGGGTAGTCCCAATGTTTCATTCCATGATGGTAGATGGGATTTTGAGGTTGTATGTGGACTTAATGCACCTAAACTAGATGATCATGAAAAAAAGGTATCCACTTATGAGGATTCATGGACTATTTGATCAGTATAATGAGGTGATGTGGTTATTGAAGAAATACCTTAGGTATGGCTATGATCTGCTCCGATTACGAGATGAGGATGTAACAAAGATGACATTTAAATGTCAGTATGGACACAATGGGTTTTTTATTCATTTAATATTAATATATTCCAAAGTAGTGTTCATGGGTCTCATGAAGAGAATATTATAGAATTACCTAAATCATTTCATGGTGGTATTCATTGATGATATCTTGTTGTACTTGGTGTCAGAGTGGGAGCATGCTACACAACTATAGATAGTCAAAAATACACTCTGAGAGAACCAACATTTTGATAACATCACGAAGTGAATGTTCTGGATACGAGAGGTCCAATTTCAGTGAGTCGTTATCTCCAAGGATGATGATTCAGAGGATCGATCAATGGTGGAGGAATTTCCTGATTGGGAGCCAACCTAGAGTGTGATTGAAGCAAAAAAAAATTCTTAGGGATTTTTGGATACTACCAGAGGATCGTGCCGGAATTTTATAGAGTATTAGAAACCATGTTGGTTTCATACATGGAAGATATATCCATTCATGTAGAAGGTTATGTTCCATGAGGGTTTCTAGGATCTATGGCGGTAGCAGAAAAGTGCCAATATCATTAGAATACCATAAGAGGGTGATGGGTATGTAGTATTTTGTGATGAATCAAGAAACAAACTAGGTTTTTTCCTTGATGTAGGAGCAGTAAATGATAGCCTACATCTCATTGATGATGAGGCATCATGAGGACAACAATGTGACCCAAGACCTTGATTTAGCTGCTGTTGTCTTTTCCCTGAAGATGTTGAAGCACTAAATGATGGGAGAGCGATTTACCATCTACTCCGACCACAATATTATCAGGTATATCATCTAACAGAAGAACCTAAACATGAGATGGAAGTGATGGATGTAGTTCTTCTATGACTATGACTTTGACATAGCCTATACTCTTGTGAAGAGAATGTGGTAGCTGACGTGATCCACAGGTGGTTTGGTCTATAGCTACAAATTGTGTTGACATAGTAGTTAGTCACGATGCATATATACTTTATGGATGATGATGAAGAAGCTTACCATTAGTCAATGTGTGTCACTCCCCCACACATACTGTGATTTAGGGGGGCATAGATTGTGGATGTTTATTGCGATGACCCACATGATCAGTTATCATCAAGACAATCCCATTATGGATTTTCGATAGGTGGGGAGCACATCATCTATTTTAGAGGGTGCACCATAATATCACTGACGTTGTAGGTAGAGATGTGGAGGGATTTTCATACATCTCTTTTCGGGGTGTATCCTATTGTGGAAAATATGTACCAGGGCCTCAGACAACAGTAGTGGTGTCCAAGGACGAACAAAGTGATGTTATAGTTCGTTTCATGGTGCCTCTCGTTTCAGCATATGAAGGATTAGAATCATGTTCTAGTAGACTTGGCCCATCCAACTGAAGTACTGGAGTTGATGTGGGATGGTAGCTCAATATACCTCATGATTGGATTTTCACGCATTTTTAGGTGCCACAATTTTATCTAGGTGATCATTAACCAATACAACATGTCTTCTTACATCATACCCATCCATGAGAAGGGATCAATAAAGAGCTTGGGACACCAATGTGGACAGTAGATGGTGCAGATACACGAGGTTCCATCAACGATCGTCTCAGACCGTGATGCAATATTTGCATCCCGATTGTGGACGTTATTGAATGAGGCATTTGGGATTCGACTGCGCTTGAGAACAAACATTCATCCAATGACATATGGTCAGAGGGAGTGGACCATAATGACCATGGAGGACATAATTTATACTTTCATCTAAGATTTATTTTATAGTTGGGAGGACCACTAGGCATTGGGGGAGTTTTCATTCAAAATCACTTATCCCTCCACCACTGGAATGTCACCATTTGAGGGCTTGTACGTGCATTCATGCAGATCACATTTATGCTAGAAATTCCTAGGGGATTCAACATTCATGGGTCCTGAGTTGGTACGGGCTACCACTAAGAAGGTTAAGATCATCTAGTAGTAGATTAGAACTATACATAGTATCCAGAAATCATATGATAATAGGATATGGAGACTCGTTGAGTTCAAGGAGGGAGATCATGTTTTCCATTATTTCTTAATCTGACGGGGATTGCAGATAACTGATCGGGGCAACAAATTTTCTCTGTGAATCATCATACCATTCAATATTCTTAGCATTGTTGGTGATGTGTTGTACCGCCTAACTCTTCCCCCACAGATGCACCAAGTGCATGATGTTTTACATGTGTCACATCTGAAGTGGTATATGCATGGCCCATCGCACGTCATCGACTATGGTGAGTTATACATTGATGATGGCGTGACGTTTGCGGAGTTCCCAATGGAGATAGTGGATCTACAGGAGTGGGTCCTTCATGGATGGTCGATTCCACTAGTGTGTGTTCTTTTGAAGAAAGAGAACCTCCATGAGAGCACATGGGATATGGGGTCTCATATTTGTGATTAGCACCCCCCCATTTGTTTGATTAGATTTTATTTTGGATTTCAAAGGCATAAATCTCTAAGGTGGGGGAAATATAATTTCCTTGAATTTCTGTATAAATTTTTTTAAAAAATTTATTGAATTATTTTGAGACAAGACACATTGATGGCATGTGCTTCAGAATCTAGGTGAGCCTAAAATGTAATTTTGATCTTTTTTATGTTTGTTTATGTAAAATGAGAGCATGTTTTTCTAACTTATGAAATGGTGCTCGGATCATACATCTGAGGGTACCATTGAACTTGGATCCCCAGATACCTCTAGAACAGACCTATCTTCGATTGGAAATGGTCGGAAAAAAAAATTAAATTTTCAGATATTATAGGTAAACAAATATCAGAAATGATATTTTTTTTAAATATTTGGTTGAGTCGACAACATCATTGTGGTTCAATGATGAGGTGAATTAAATGAAGATCATTAATGGAACAAAATTTCTTTTGTATAACGACATGACCTCGTAGTGTAAAAGAAGCACTATGATGTGTTTTATTTTAATGGATTAACACGTTGTAGAGTGGAGAATCAATGTATGGAATTTTTTTTTGAAAAACTCATGGATATAACTGACTCAAAAGATGGATGAAAAATGTCATCAGATCATTAATGCCTTTGATGCATCTTGAAGAACGAGACAGATGAGTGACGAACACCTTCAACCTCTTGAATCATCACTGGCTGACCACTTGAATGAAAAACTTCTTCACGTTAGGTGTTTAATTTATTGATGTTTTCATAATTCTAATTTTAATACAATGAACATGTATCAACCCACAAATAGGTGGATCCAACGAATGTGTGTTCTTGTGGGAGGGTGTTTTCCATGGGGTTATTGCACTAGGATTGAAGATTATAGAACTGAACTATGATCACAAGCCACCCCTATTTTTATATATCTATCGTGGAGGGTACGGGATGGCACAATCAAGGCTTGATTCCCTCTGCCTTGTGCATTCTTCTTGGCCGATCATTAAAATCTGATGCAAGGAAAATTCGAGGCCTTAATAGGGAAGGTTAAATCACATAGAGGATAGCGGCATAGGTGGTATGAAGAATGAAAAATTGGTGAAAACCTGATGTTCTAAGGAAGAACCCGCATGCAGTAGCGGGAGGGTGGCGGCACCCCACAACGGTGCGCCGGAAGATGCACCACATCTGGCTCGGGCCGCAACAAGAGCCACCTTCCTTCTTTCCGGTGGCTGGCGATGGGTGGAAAATGAAACCCAACTATATCGGTGCACCATGTCGTGAATCATGCAGTAGGCTATGGTCAACAACTGCAGTAGAGGTGCTACCCTCGTGGATAACCCATGAGTTGAAGTGGAGTCAGAAGCGGCTTCTAGCCATGTCCTGGACTGGCGGACCAGGCAGGGTGCTGGCCGATCTGGTGGACCGGACCCCATAGGTCCAGATCGGGAAAAACCCTAGCTGGGCTAGGATCTAGTTAGGTCGGGTCGGTGGACCTTGTAATAGCCAACCTGAACCCAATGAGCCCCTTTTTGAATAAAATTCACATTTCATTCAAACCGATCTTCTGATTAACGATACGTTAGAAGCTTTCGTACCCTCTTGGTGATGATGATATTTTGGCATGAACTTTATAGGATTTAATGATCTTTGAAATGTGACAAAGGGATTGACGAGTGGTTCTCCCAATATCTGGATCACTACATGCGGAAACCCTTAGGCAGGTTGAGACCTGAAAACTAATGAAATGTGACCCTTTGAGAATCATATATTATGGCCTAGTTGTAAGGGTCTTCTATCTGACCTGGTAGATCCATGGTGGGGAATAGTTCTATGTGACTCAGCTGACCCACGGTGGGGAGCAGTTCTATGTGACTCAGCTGACCCATGGTTCTCGACTGTGGAAGTACCTCATTATGGCCATGGTGGGTAGTGACATCTGTGGAATGCGGAATACCCATGGTCGGGAGTGGCTTCTTTGTAACCCAGCATACCCATGGTACTAATCAGGGAGGTGTACCATAATTTCTCATATATAGAGGCATGTAGCTACTATGTGACCTGGGATCACCACCATATTCATTAAGATGGATTTTCTCTCGTATCCCCAGGTGTTCGATGATATGATTGATGGTATTAATTTCCTACTCTAGATTAAACTTGGTGTGAGTTTTATTGTGTTTTGATCATGCTTCATAGTAATTTTTTTGGTTTTTTTCTGATTGTATTTCTTTTTATTGGGGTCCCTACTATGTATTTGGTATCTCACCCCTACATGTGCTTCTCCTGCACCAGTTGTGTCTGGTGAAGATGATTTCCGCCTTGATGGAGGACATGGTGGCCCAAGTGACATGATCCCCTCCCCAATAGGAGTACTCGTCTTCCTTAGTAAATGTGAGGATGGATATAGTGAACCCCAAGTCCCACCTCCAGTAGGCCATTGGTTGGCGACTAGCACTGAGGGTATAGTAAATAAGGAAATGGGAGGAATTAACCGCAAAGGGAACAAATTCAAAAGAGACATATAAGACAACCACCAACCAACTACAACATAGAAATTAATATAAAATATATCCCAAGTACACATATGTAACGTCATTATAGAACAACTACTACTATATGGGAAAACAACAAGTACCAATGGAAATTAAAAATAGAAGCTCCCACAAAGCCCAAAAAGCTCGTGCAACCCCATGCTAGTAGTAACCTGCCTTTTCATCAACTGGCTCAAAGTGGGTAGAGAAATAGTTGATATAAATGTAGGGTGATTATAATATTATAAATAATGAGTTGCTCCCTAGGGCTTGTTGTACAAAAATAAACAAATCCTACTAAGCACAGTGAACAACAAGTGAAACTATCTTTTTAGCTAAACATGTATACTATGTTCCCAGCCTAACCATGGATACTATCACTAAGTATCTCATACATGATTATATTATATAATAAATAATATCAAGGGAAACATTCTACAACTTCCCCACTAGTTTTCCAAATTTCCCCAATGCTGCACATCTTAATCATCTCTTCCCAAAAAGGATTGCCTCAAGACACCTCGGTGAAGAACCACAACATGCACCTCATGCACCATAACCACCTCATCCTCATAACAAATGTAACTAGGTAGTTTTAGAAAACCACTATAGCATGAAAAATGTGTAATGTGAATATTTATTTTTCTCTTCAGCCATTACAGACCATACACTGAGTAAGGATTTTCAAGACATAAGATAATATACATGTTACACGTAGAGTATTCCATAGGAAATTATATAAAAAATATATGTGTGTGAATAAAAAGAAGACATTATATCCCTATAGACACTTATATGGGGAAAACAATCCACTATTATTACTGACACAAGTAACATCCAAGAGAAAACTATGGGGCCCATGAGGGTAGTAATCCATGCATCCTTACACCAGAATATTGCAGAAAATAAACCCCTGGGCTCAGTCTGAAACTTGTTGACTCTCAAAACCTAGTACCACACAATATAGATGGTCATGTTCGTCGATATAAGGCTTTAATTTGATCCATAAAAATGGTTGACTGAAAAATATTTTTGTAAGATAACTCCACTAAGGGTAATTACCTCATCCATAAACCTCCAAAATCAATGACACTAGAGAAAAACATGTCATTAAGAGTTTTGATGATCTGCTCTATCTGACAGTCCTTCTGTGGATGAAAAGACGTTCTTAGGCATTGCTGAGAACCAAAAACATGTTAAAGTCCTATCCACACCCTATAGGTAAAATGAAGATCATGATATGAAATTACCTTCCTCGGGGCTTCATGGAGTCTCACCAACTCTTCTAGATACTTCCTTGACAAAACCTCCACTAAGCTTAACTCCTTGATCACAATGAAGTAGACTGATTTCATTAAATGATCCACTGCCACCCAAATAGCGTCACGGTCTCCCTAAGATTGAGGTAAACTAGTAACAATGTCCATTGAGATGTCCTCCCCCTTCATCTATGTAACATCTAATGATGGAAAAACCCATCGGGGAAACGGTGCTCAACCTTCAACTTCTGAAAGACCAAACATTGAGACACAGACTCTGCAAATGCACGCTTTATCCATGGCCACCAAAACTAACTCCTCAAGGATAATTACATCATTGAACCACTAGGACTCACTGAAAATGGAGAACTATGGAACTCTCTGGGAACAATCCCACACATCGCCAATGGAATGAAAAGCCTTCCCTGATACAATACTTAGTTTTGTTCATCTTCATACCAACCATTTGAGGGCTTGCCAAAAGCAACTCTGTATCTCCAAACCTCTACCTCTAAATCTCCAAACTGAGACTCTTCCACCAGCTGTACTTGATATGGATTCATCATCATCTGAAGAGGACAACCTCTTCCCCCAACTTCTCCCATATCAAAATGTAATAATGAATGTTCTTACATTACACTCTAGGAATCCGTAGATTCATGAACTGCATCACTACCTTACTTCCTACACAGCGCATCAGCTAGAAAATTCCCCTTAACATATTTATATGATACTTCAATGTTTTATTCCGGTATGAACTCCATCCACTAATGCTATCACAAGTTTATGTGACACTATTTGAAATCATGCCTCTCGCTCATATGACGATGAAAACCACAAAGTGCTTCCCATTGAGGTAAGGTCTCCAAACTTTTTGAGAAAACACTAATGCTGACAACTAAAGATCATGGGTGGAATAGTTTAATTAATGGGGGCACAAAATCCAAAACCCACATGAAACAAATGATCTCATGTACATCGAAAAACATCCCAAACCAAGATGCGAAGCATCATTGAAAACATAAAACTGAACTCGGTCTGTTAGCAGATAAAGAACTGGGGCACTTACAAACTTCTCGTTTAGATTCTCAAAAGATACCTGACACAGATCAGTCCAAATGAATACTTTATCCATCCTGATCAATGCCTCCAGAGGAGTCTCAAACTGAGTGAAATCGGTTACGATCCTCGCATAGTATCCTGGTAGACTAATGAAACATCGCATTACTACCAGAGTATTGGGGGCTGCCCAAGACACAAGCGCTACTATCTATGATAGATCCAGAGATACTCCCAACTAAGACTCAAAATGACCATAGAAATGAACATATTGATCCCAAAAATCACACATCAACAACTTCCCAAAAAGATAATGTAAATGAAAAACTCCCAAAACTGCATGAAGATGCCCTGCATGCTCCTCCTCAGACGTGGATTACACAAGGATTTCAACCGTGAAAACCACCACGAACTTATTAAAGAACTCATGGAGCCTGAAAATATTAAATCTCAAGAACATAGAGATATCATTCATCATACCGAACGACATTACAATAAACACATAATTCCTTGGATGACCACAAAAATCAGTCTTCAGGATATCTTCATCTGTCACATGTATATAATGATATGTTGACAGAAAAATGATCTATGAGAACAAACATGAACCCATCATTTGATTGAATAAAACATTTATCTATGAAATATGATATCTATTATTCATTTTCACTTTGTTTATGTGATAATAATCAATAAAAAACTATGATATATTGTCATCCTTCTTCACGAACAAAACTAATGCACCCCACGATGACACACTCGACCAAAAAATATCACTAAAACCGACTATCGAGCTATATACACTGCTCCCGTAACATAGAAGGGACCATAATATATGGAGACATAGATATATGAGATTCTCATGGCTATAGCATTATCCCAAACACGATCTCTCATCATGGTGGTAATTATACAACCTCTTATGTAAAGTCCAAAAGGTACTCTTCTATGAACCTCAAAAATGCCAACTTATGAACCTCCCAAGAAATAAACCTCAGCACATCCACGAAGGATGAAAATTAAACAACATTCCTCTGACCCATCTGAGGTTCACACTTTCCAACAAACATTGATGGCTCTCCATTAGCATAAAATAACTCCACATTCATCGTAAATCAATACACGATAGCCTGCACCAAATACAACCAATCCATGCTAAGAAAGACATAATATGGTTGTATTCATAAACATAAGAAATACCCATAACAATGGTTGTTCTACATCACTAGATCACTAATCTAAATACTTAGATCAAGTCATCTTGAACACCAACTAGATTATTCAACACCAAGGGCCCTATAAGTATATCTACCTCATGTCCCAATTCATGGAAAAGTGTGGGTCATCTGATGAAGGGAATTTATCCTTAATCAAACAAAGAATAAAAACAAGTAGAAAACAAGGAAAGGGTACTTTGAATGATTTCTGGATCACTTGGCACTGGAAATGCTAAAGCATGAAGCTTACCATGACCTCCTCCATGAAATCATTGACCTAATGAAGACCACCACCATGGATCTGTTCTTCTCTCTTCGGCTGGGGAGTCTCATGAGGTTGTCCTATGCTTTCCCCGAAAACTATCTTCTAATCCAATGCTGCTACAACCAACTAGTGTTGCCTCATCTAAAACATCCTCAAAAGAGGAATGTAGAGTGAAACACCTAGTGCACGATGACCTCTCTGAAAGGTCGGGAACTATGGCTATTAATGACCTCATCCTCTTTAAGAAAAAGATGTGAATTTTCCCTTTTCATATTCATCAGATCTTCTGCCCCTAGAGAAATGATATGTTGACTGCTGGGACCTACCCCCATAAAAACAGATACTCATTTGTCTTGAAAACAAGGAATCATAGACCACATCTATGCATTATGAGGAATCATGATGACTCCCCTCTCGTGATGATCCAATTTTGTACAATGTCCTCTCGACGACCACTACCATCTCCATCACCTTAATACATGTCTTCAATGTAAATTGGTTGTCTTGTCGTGTGATCTTTAGATGCAAGGCCTCCTCAAAATACCTCCCTTTATCATCCTCATCTCTAAAAAGGTCTGAAGCATTTCGTAAAAGGCTCTTGAAATGGATTCCAAACCCTCGTACACTATACCTCCTCAGTTGAAGCTTATGTAGCTCCTAGTAAATGGACGTATCCATGGTCAAAGATAGATACTGAGCTCTGAACATGTCTCATAACTCTTCCCCTGATATTTCCAACTCCTTGTGATCCCTGAGGAACAAGAACCCCCACTACCTCGCAGTCCAATACAGTGTTATCACACCCAAAGACACCGAGTGTTCCTTCTGAGAACGGATTGAACTGAAGGATATATCAACCTCCTCCAACCAATCATCCATGACTGCATCTGAAATGGATCCCTCTAACTTTTTCAGGCTCTAGTACTGAAACTCTTGGAGTTTCCTCCTCCAGGTGTTCTCATCGTCAACCTCTACCATGGGATGATCTATTGGTGTAGCCTACTAAATATATTCCGGGTGAACCTAATGAGGATGTTGACATTTATCAATACCTAAAAAATAAAAAACTATTAGATATCCTAAATAGTGAATATTAAATACTCAACATTAATTAATTAATTATTTTATTTTTTTCATTTATTCATTTTAGGTTAACTGTTACTAAGGTCCACACATTCAAAATGAGGAACAAAGAAGAATTATGAATCATAATTTCCTAGGTATCTACCCTGAAACCAATATCATCTCATTTAGTAGACAATTTAAGATTAAATGTGTATGCATCAAATCATAGGGGGCCCTAAACACATATGTCTTAATCGGTATCCAGTGTTTACATCAATTTCCAAACCTGACTTACATTGTTTCCCTACCAGCCCATTAATACTCACCTCTTCCTAACACTGAACTCAATCATATCCCTCAACCAGACCTCTGAAACCAATCTTTCAAGACCCCCTCCCTACAAGGTGTACCCGTCCAGAGCTAGAAATGCGGGAAGGGAGATAGTGACACCATATTCCCACCTCAAGTAGGCCATGGGATGGCGAATTGCACCGATGGTACAGTAAATACTCAAATGGGAGGCATTACCCTCAAAGAGAACACATACGAAAGAGAGAGGTAAGACAGACACGAAACAACTCTAACATAGATAGTAGTATAAAATAAATCATAAATACACATATGTACTGTCATGAACGAACTACTACAATTGAATGGGAAAACATCAAGTACCAATGGAATGTAAAAACAATAGCGACCACAAAACCCGAATAGCTCTTACTACCCCAAGCTAGTGATAACCCTCATGATCTAAAACATAATCTATGTGACCAAAAAATAATTTATATTTACATAGGTTGATTATAACAATATAATTTCTAGGATACTCCCTGAATCCTTTTTTGAAAAATCACCGAAATCATTCTAAAGCACAGTGAACAACAAGTGAAACTAACTCGTCAGCTAAACTAGTAAACTAAGTTCCCAGAATCACCATGGATACTCTCACCAAGTATTTAATAGAAGATTATATAATATAATATTGAATATCAAGGGTAACTTGCTACTACTTCCCTACTGGTTTTCCACTTTGACCCAACGTTGCATCTCCTAAGCATATCTCCCAAAAAAGGCTCGCCCGTGGAATCATGGGTGAAGAACAAAAAATTGAACCCCATGCCTCACAACAAAAATTTCCACATAACCAAAGTAACTAGGTAGTTCTCAGAATCCACCATAGATGGAATATAGTGTATCATACATAGGCCATTATACCTCGTGAAGTTAAAACCCATACACCGAGTAAAGATCCTCAAGAATTTACATCCTACACATGTTACACTAATAGTAGTCCTTAGGAAACTATAACTATAATATAAGTTTGTAAATAAAAAAATCCATTATATCACTATACACACATATATTGTGAACACTAACCAGTACTATTATGAGCATAAGTAATTTTCAAGAGTAGAGATTGGGGTAAATGGGTGTAGTTAACCATCCATCCTCCCACCAGAATGTTGGGGGAAGCAACCACCGGGGCTCAGAATCCCCATAGTGCCAGTTTCCCTAACTAGAGGGGTGGAGTATCTTAAAGAAACACAAAAATTACACAATATACTATATCTAAAAACCAAACTATGGTCATAACCTCTTCTTAAACTCAACTACAGCTAACATCTCTCATAATATTAACTGCCACTATTAAGACTAGGTATCCTAAAAGCCCACAACAATTTAAAGAGCTTTATTACATTACTTCGTTCCCTTTATATCAGTTTCACATTATGTTAATTAAATATTTAATTATTAATTAACAATTAAAAATTCCAAATTATATTTCATTAGGATCACACAAATTTTTCATGCCCTCTATACATAGACAAACCATGTTCTCAACATCATGGAAATATTACCTCAACATTGCATCCCACCAAGCTCCAATTATATGGGTTAAAATAATTCATTATATCATTTATTAAATGAATTATTAATTTACAATATTATCAAGCATTCTAGAATAACATTTTATGCTACCAAACATATGGGGGATCTACCCTGTGAGTAGATGAACTACCCATCAAGTATTTTCCACATAGAGCTAGAGCGTAGACCCATCCTCCCTTGAGAATCTATACATGAAGAGCATGGGGAATACTCCAAGTGTCATTGCCCATTTTGGAAGGAGGGAAACCATGAACAGATTCCTTGAGAAGTGGGGATAGTAAAGCAGATAAAAAACTATAATGATTTAGCAAGCATACAATCATTCACATCCAACCTATTTCATCTTCTCGAGTGTCCTCCCCCACACCCACATGCATAAAACGATGGATCTCACCACTCTAGGTGTGAAATAATACCACAAATCATGGGTCTATCAGTCCCCACATATCAAAACATCCACCTAGGCACATATTCCAACACCATAAGTAGGAAATAAGCATCATATCAATGGGGCTCATAGCCTGTAAACAAGGAAACCAACCTTTAAACATAATGAGAACTCATGGATTTATAGCACAAGTAACATGACCTTACAAGAAAATGGGTGACTCATAACCCTACTAGGGATTATCTTTTTATCCAACATTTAGTTATTTAATCCATCTTGAATTATCTGATTTATAATTTGTAGGTTCCAACTACAGATAACCTAAATAGTGTACTATCAAAAAATAATTATTCATTCTTACTGAATCAGTTTGATTGACATCAAATTATATCAACAAGAACCAGATTCATTTACCTTCCTATTTATATTTGAAAAATTATTTTCAATTCATCATATTTTATGTTCTTTTCCAATTTCCATCATGAGAGAAATTATAAACAAGGAAATCATAGATATCACACTATCTAGAAAAATAAAAGTTAATAACATACGATTGATATCAATTTATTTATCTAGTTCAAATTTTTATTATGTTAATTACATTGTTATCTAGTGGGATAAAACATGATTAGTCTATAGTTGAACATAAAATAATGTAGAAGCATCAAATCTCCTAAATTAAAAGGTTCTTGATGTTCTTTACACAGGAATGATCTAGGAAACTGATCATGATTACCTCCCCCATGACAACTACATCCACCTGAGGAGACCACGGTAGGACCAAACCAACATAACTCCTTTAAAAAGACATTATAATCATTTTGATCACATTACATAACATGTAAATGATTAATGGGAGATGAAAGATCAATGAAAACATTAGAACAGAGGTAGAACATACCTTCTTTCAATGATTTATGAACACATTCTACTCGCACCAAAATAGTGGGTGTGCCTAAAACTGGAAGAAACATAAAATGGAAATGATACATGGATTAAGGTTATATCACACAAATCCTATGGGAATAAGGAATGTGTTGAGTGTCACACAACAGGGAACAATAAGGTAGAACAAGGGAGGAATATATCTTGTCCCTTTATAATATTTACCAGAGAAACGGTTTAAGATACCATAAATTTTCCATTAAAAGTAAATCACATTAAAACAAGTGGTCTGGCCATGTAAGGGCATCCCTAGAAATAGGGAATTTAATATAGGAGTTATGGTATTTTAATCAGCTGTAAATCCCTTCAAAAATGGCATTGAATGTGTTTTTCATCAAAGAAAATGTAAAATGAGAAAAAATTATTGGATGCTGGAAACACTATATACTTATAGATGGCTGGAAACACTGTACACCTACCGATGGCTGGAAACATTGTACACCTACCAACAAAGACAGTGGAAATGTCTCACCGATGCCTATAATACAAATGAATCACTGACACCGACAATAAAAATAACTCACTGACGCCGACTATAACAATGAAACTCTTGTGCCTATAGTACAAATGACTCACTGACGATGATAGTAAAAATTAATCACTAATGCCGACTATAAAATTGACTCCCATGTGCCAATAGTACAAATTACTCACAGATGCTGAGAGTAAAAATGACTCACAGATGACTCTATTCACATCTTCTCACTAATGAAATTGTTCACATATGTCTCACAAATGACATTGTTCACCTATATCTCACTGATGACATTTTTCACATCTGTCTCACTTATGAAATTATTTAGAAAACAAAAAACACTTTTCACATTACTATAAATTTGGAAAAATTTTGGGGATAAGTCAGTTTGACCTCCCAAAATACCGTAGATAATGATTTTCAGCAACAGAATGGATCAGGGAGGTCCAAGCCATTACACCATGACCTGGTGGTTCCAATTAAGAATAGGATGTCACTCATACTTCTATGATTTCCAGTATCTACTCTTCACTTACCAATAAGGTGGGGTTACCAACATACAATTTTAGAAATTTACTTGTAGTTTCATGATTTTATCTTATCTTTTTTTTGTGTTTGTATTCTAGCACATTTGACCGAAATTTTTTTCTTTTACTCAGTGATTGTTTAGTAGAATGATTGTTGACTTTTATAGCATTGGGATGTGGATGTGTGTGCATTAATACAGGTACTCATGAAAGTTAATCCCACTTATATGTTGATGCCTTCAACCCTAGTTTCCAACCCCTGGCCTTCTGGAGATGGGCTTTGGGAATGTCAAGGAACGGGCCTTGGGCAATGGTTTATGACAATATGAGAAAACAAAGTCACCACACTTTTGAAATGCCAATCTGTTGAGAGTTCTAGCTTAGTGTATCTATCATTCTACTTAGGATTCTCTGAAAATAGTTGTCCTCTCTAGTGTAACTAATGATCTAGACACCATTCCAATATTAATTTTTTTTCTTCATCCTCACCCCATGCTAACTATGGACCACTTATAATTTTCACCAACACTATATATTTCCCATTAAGGTATGACCAAATCTATGTATCTATATAAGACTTAAATAGACCAATACTAGTTTTATTGAAGAGAAAGTCACCAATATATATATATATATATATATGTTTATTCCATTATAATAACATTTCATAACTAGTGGATAACCATAAATATCATTCCACAATAAAATACTATATAGATGGGTTGGGAATTTTTTAATTCACACTAACTACTTTCCAAACCATAATAGTTCATTCCTTTTGTAGATATGTTTTCACCTTACCGAGCTAAAACGACTCTCTCACTGATGGAAACCATATCTGTATACTCTTCATGGTTTCCATGGATTTTTCCAACTATAGTTATATTTAATGATTTACACAACGTGTATATTCATTTCTCTTGTTGATTAAATGTGTCCATTTTCTCCTCTCTTTTCGGTGAGCATGGCTTAACCCCACTGATGCTTTTCATAATGGAAAAAAACCAGACACCAGAAATTCCTTCGATGTTGATGTACTAAAAACCACCCATATGGTCCCCAATCCAATATTAGAATACATATGAGGTCCAAAAACATCTTAATGATGCCTTCCCCTTATATTTTTTAGAGTTACTCATACAACAAGGAAAATTCAAAAGTGGCCAAGCTAATTTTTTCGCAAATAGAAAAAATTTCCCATATTTTTTAAGGTAGTATCTTTTTACAAAATATTAATATTGATTGGAAGGAGGTAGCTGCTAGTTATTTTTCAAGAAAGGATTTGAATAAGAAAATCTCATTATCCTAGGATACAACTCTGGATCCTTTGTTTTAGAATCATCCTCCATCAACTATACACCAAAAATAACCCTCTTCTCCATAGGTTTCACATGATGGGAATGAAATATGATTCTAATATAATGAATTATATGGTGTAAATTTTAATGAATAATGATTCCAACTTTTTGGCAGATTCATTGACTCCAAAGTGAGGTTCATAATCATGTATCCCCTTTAATAAAAACTGAATACCCTTTGAAAAAAGATGGAGTCCCCACTGAATAGTCCTATAAGGAGGAATGTGGGATAAATTCAAAAAACATATCCCAAAAAATTGTTTCAATGTATATCATCTCAATTTCCCAAAAAATAATGAATAATTCCATTTTAATTAGGTGGAATTTATTTGTGTTACTTCTCTATCTACCAACAAGGCTAGAAATAGGGATTTCATTAAACTAATTTAGAATATGTGAATCACAGGAAACATCATATAGGCCCACTCGATTCCAATCATTAAAAAAGTCATTTCAATTATGATACACCTTGAATTACTAGTCCAAATCCATATCAAGGGCCCTAGTTGAATTGATTCCTACCATAATGAAATCCATAACTCAAGGTTTGTTATGAATTTAAAATTTATATATATATATATAAATTTCAGTATCATGATCATATTTATCTATGATCCCCTTAATATCCATTGGGATAACTATAAGCCAAAACCATTATACGGATCTTATTGGATATGAATTTATCCATAGGTTATATGTTAGCTCAGTCTGCGAGATGATTCATGAGAATCCAAGAAGGATATTGGTTCCCTTCATAAGGAGGTAATGTAATTGCATCATTTTGAATGTTGAATAGTATAGAGGAATCCAGCGATATATAAATTACATCATCATGTTAAGCCCTATAATGATTATTAGAATACCATGAAAATACTATAAAATATCACTTATTCAGTCTCAATGAAATTTACTATAGCAATATGGCTAGAAATAATCCCCTGTAATCAATTACATAAATCCATAGGAATAATGATGAAATATTATGATTGAAATTAAAGGAAAAAAATTTAAAAAAATATCATAAATTATATAGAGTTATGTGATCCCATTAACACTATGGAAACATGTGACCCCCTGTCTAATTCAAATTCATGTGATCATGTGATCATAGAGGAATACGGGACCTTCATGATCGAATTAAGATTATGAAGTAGTCATGAAGTATCCTAAATTAAAATATGACATTGAAACATTAGAATTGATTATGTGAATAGAAAATTACCATTTTTGTTCACACAAAATATTTACAAGCCACTAGACTCATAATGAATTTAACTGACACTAATCATGTTGAAAATTTAAATTTGATGATCACGTAAAGGAATCTCACTCGAGAGTAACACATTGATAACAAAAATGGAGATATATGGAAGGTTCATATAATTCAAGCGATACAAATTGTTGACCATATGTAAACCCTCCCCCCCACACATTAATAACCTATTTATAGTGGGGAATTTATGAGAGGATAGTGGTAATAAAGATCTTTAATAGACATAATTGGGCATCTACTTTCTTAAAAAGACATCATTTTTACATTTTTACATTATTTATAAGATGGTATCATACTAGAACTTAATATATGATAATGGATAGGGAATGCTGATAACAAATGATAAAAGGATACTAAAGAGAATAAGATCATGGGAATTGTGGAATTCCTTATAGATCAATAGTCTATGTTGGGTGATCTCTAGAAAGCCATTAGTTTATGAACTACCCCTTTTCATTATGTGATTAGGATTGAAAAGGTTTTTCATGTTGATTACATCCATGATCATTGGGGATCCTCCCATGTGTAATGGATTAGAAGGTCATGTGATCGAATACATCCCATAAAAACATTGGATTCTCTCAAATGAAAAATAATATCAATTATGGGAGGGTATATTATCAATATTTCTCAAATTATGAATTGATGATACAGAACTAATGACTATAGTGTTATTGTGATTTTGTGTCCCTTATAGGATCATGTGACTCCATGATCATATGCTCAAACATCAGATTGCATCAGCATATGATGAATCATTCCAGGTAAATTTATACATATAGGTTATAATGGATCCTTCTAATTCATTATAGATATTGTAACCATTTTCTTGTTAAAACCCTCCTTGAAAATAGTAAGAAACCAAAAAAATGAGAGGGAATCATAATGAAAAACATGGGATACAAACCTAGTAAGAGGAGATAGATGAATGATATAATACCATTAGAGGATTTGTAATCTAGATGACTCCAACATGGAGAATATATAAATAATTTATTAACGAATTGTTAATACCGTGAAGGATGAAATACTATTAAATTATATATTAAGGTAAATAAGACAAGACTACATGCTTTATTGAGAGAATATTGATTGTATTGCCCTTATTTAGTAATGAGACTACATGATCGCACAACTACCACACTATTATAATTTCACCATATAGCAATAAGTTAATGTAATCCCATTTTGGTCTTGTGATCACAATTCCATCATTACTCAGAACTCAACATCATGTGATTCACATAACCACAATTCATTCACCAGATCTACATGTCATGAACCATTCACAAGGATTACTAAATCATCACATTCCATATTTTTATTATAACATATCTATGAGAACTTCTAGATACCCATTCAAAAAAATTATAAACCAAAATATATATATAATAATGTGAAATCCCCAATCACTTCTTTAGAGAGATATGTCCCTTATGATTCATAACCACATCATGGGTATCTTTCCCTGTGTAATACTATAAGACACAATAAGAATTTTTCTTATCAAATGGAAATAATAATACTAAACTACATATAATATAATATTATTTTCTATTCGGATATGTATGATACCTCCCAGGGGTTTGAAATATTAATTTTATTCCCCCATATTATCACCATTCAAAATCCTAAAATACATTGGCCATATTCCTTATAAAATCTCATATATTCTCTCATGAGTCCATATTCTCAAAGAGAATAAAAATAATATTCCTCGAAATGAATAACCCATCTATTTATTACCCTACAAAATCATATTTTATCACACCATTCAGGATATATAAATTCAAGTAGCTTGATGTAAAACTACCATCCCAATTTCATAGTCACTTGATATTAAACACCATGAAAATATCCTTAACACATGAAATTAAATATTTTGGTATGACCATGTCACATAACCATAAAAAATAAAATTTGAATATGAGTTATTCTATTATTTTTTTGGTGGGATAAAAATAACACCTCTATATGGTTTAAAATTGACATCATCAACCTTCTATTAACATCCACCATGAGCATATCCCGTATGGATCATCCATGTGTCACTCCATATTCATACTCATTTCATTCCCTCAGCTAGAGGTGTAATTCCCAAACCCTAGTTACCTAGATTTTGTGCATTATTACAAAATATTGGCATGATACAAGGAATCATGGCCCGAAAATATGATCAGTTTTGTATTATTTTAAACAAGAAACATACAAAGTTCAATATTACAACTTGAAATGAAATTCCACACAAATTTTTTCCATTAGAAATATCCAAGATTTCTAGATTTTTCCAACAAGTCAATCATTACTAACATCTTCATATCCTGGGAAAATGAATCATATGAAAGGGGTGAACTCAAATGCTTAGTAAGGGTTTGTAATATAGTGGAACATAACATAATCATAAGGCATAGTGAATAATTAAAAACACATCCCTTTAGAAATTATAAAAATGAACACCTTATGGTAGGAATATGAGCTGAGTAAATAATTCCATAATAAAACTTAGTCGTGGGTATTCTACTAGTCAAATATCCACATGATCCATCATTATTATTTTCATAATGAGGGAATGTATAGTCCCATACATTCTGAAACATATTTTCAGGGATTTTTCCAAGATGTCTAAAAATGATTTAGGCCTCTGCCAAAACCATTTATCAAATTGGGAAAGGCCTTTTCCAATTCCATGTTTAATTTTTTCATGAGACTTACCGATGCACCAATGAGCTATAACGAGCTCCACCCATCACATACTATGTCCAATACATTTCTCATATGAAATGGTTGAAACATAACATAAACATTCATATTAAAACAAGCATAAAAATGTCAATACTCTGACTATAAACAATGAATGGTATAAAAATAACACATCCATAGTCTAACATATCACAAATACTTCAATATAATTTGGAATAATTATATCATAATAAATCAACTTCCAACAAGTTTAAAATACATCAATGGATGTTGACATATTTGAAATGAAAACCATTTGAAAAAAATACCTCTTTCTATTTTGAAACCATTTAAGATTCATATAATTATAAAAGAGAACATTTATTTTGAAAATATTATTTTATTATTTAATGGGAATCTTTTATGAGGTTATAATGGCAGAAAATAGTAATACTCATCGTATAAGTTATAAAAAAATTATTACCTTAATTTTTTCAAAAAGGTCTTAAAATACCGTGTTTGGAAAACAGTGAAATGATTCCCTTAAAAACATATAAGGTCATATAATGGTATAAATGAATTTAACCCATATTTTAGTAAATATAAAAAATATTTTGAAATATATTTTTATGACAACATATATGTGGATGATAAAGAGGTCCCAATAGATACGTGCGTAAAAACTACCTCAGATAAAAAAGAGATTGTGTAATTAACCCTTACCTTGTACTTTTACTTGGTCTAGGGTACATAAATAACCTGTATAATAGTTAATAAATGTTATTAAATTATAAAATAACTATATACATAAATATGTTATCATATATGATCCTCTAATATTACATTGTTAATAATATTTCAGTAATATCATCATTTTGGGTGTTAACTGATCTGTTTTCCTCTACATGCTTGGTTAAATAAGCCATGATTTTTATGGATAGGATTTATTTGAATCATATTCATATGATATAATGTTCATAATAATAATATTTATTCCTCAAATGAAAATTAATCTTGAATGGTTACGATGGGGAAATGAATCTCATCGCTTTCGTGGAGATGATAATCTGTACATACGCACAAGCGACAATATCATTATATTGATGGTGAAATCATATGTAATTGGATGGTACATCATATATACAGAATCATTAACATTTTATATTTATTATTTATGTTTTTTTTAATCATTATTATACCCATCCAAATAATGATGTACTATAATAACAAACTACAACACGACGTGGAGACGATAAGCCGCATGTAAGCACATATGTTGAATTTTCCATTTATATGATGGATAGATTAATGAATATAGTTGTAAAATATTTATAATAACATTTAGGTATGTAAAATGTACTAGATTTATTATTTTGGAATGGAAATGACAACGAAAGTGGAAGTTTAAAAAGAAAGAACTTGAAAGTGGAGATGAAATATTTACCTCTTCTTCGAGTTCTTCCATGTTATTTGATCAAAAGGTATTTTTAGGTTGGATTAATGAACAAAGGAAGGACTATTGTATGAAGGGGAGAATGTTGGGAGGATATTTGGGTAGAGGTTGGCTGAGCCAAAAGAATTTGTAGGTGTGATGGTTTGAGAAGGATAAGCCCCCTTTTATAAGAGAGGTGAGGGATACTTTATGAAAAGTTTAAAATATTTTTTTATAAAAAAAACATTTCCAGTTTCAAATGACCCCAAAATGATTTATTTTGATGATAAGTTGGGTTTGGTTGAAACCCACGCAATATATAGGTTTTAGATAGGTTTAGGTCACCAAATTACCGTTATCTTTTAGATATCACTATTAGTTAAATAGTTTGAATTTTACCATATGTCTATGTATTTTTATATTATATGGTTTATAAATATACTATAAACAGCCAAGATAACACTAAGTGGTTCATTATTAATATATATAAACTTATATATGTCTTTTAGACGATGATATTATTTTTATGAATATTATAACAATTAATAATATAGTATTTATTTTAAAAACTCAATTTTCTCAATTTTGATACTATTTAGAATTTTATTTTTTAAATCTATTAAATAATTATCACTTAGAATAAAACTTATTTAACTGACCCTAACATGTAATATAAACCTTGAAAATTAGTGTAATTATGAATAAGTCTCAATTTACATTTATTTGTATATTTATAATATCAATTATTTTAATATTTCATTAATAAGGCAATTACTACATCATCATTGTGTCATAAATAAATTAAATTATTGAAAGTATAAAGATTATAATTAAAATACCATTATGTTGGAAATCATTTTATCTTTCTAATGAATACATATAATCGAATTTATATTGTTTGTAACTCTATATTTAAAATGATTTAGTTATTAAACATTGAATTTAACTCTTTTAACACTTCTTTAAATAAAATAATAATAAATATCCTAATATAATCGAAGATGACCTAAGGGGGTCATATTTTATTCCTAAGGTTGTTTTTTTAAAATTATAATTATCCAATAGAATTAGGACATGTGATAGGGTAATTATGATATCATTTTTAAACTTAATTACCCTATTTACTTTTAACCGTGATAAATAAATGTCAAACGTTACTATTCACCAAAAATTATTTTCATCTTATTGAACCACATTTCACTTAATGATATTAATGATGTGTCTCGGATTTTGAAATAAAACTCACATAAGTAGTAAAATTATGTTTTATAAAAATTTTCAAATGCTTTTATGAGATGGGTAAAAGATAGTAAAAAGTTCAATAAACATTTTATATAACTAAACATATTGTAAAATAACTCCATTGAATTGCATTGAACATATATAGGTATAATGTATCTATATTGTACTAAAACAATTTAAATAAAATAAATATATATTTAAATAAAATTTCGGTTTTATCCAATAACACAGTGGTTTTAACTATTTAAAATAATTTAATCCTTTCAGAAAAATACCAAAACTTCACCCTAAGCTATTTTCAATATTCCATATTCAAAAATGATGCATCCCTCACCTCTATTATAAAATTGGGTATGACCCCTCCAAACTATTTCCTTCCAACATTCAGTTGTTGAAAAACCATACATCATGACAAAAAATCAGCAATCTCTCTCTACATGTTGTCCCACCAAAAGAGTTCCTTCAAATATCTATACCTCTTGGTTCTCCTCATGTGTATAGAGAAATTAGAGCTATGAGAATCATCCATTTGTTCCCATTTTAGATCAGGTATATCGGTAACACAATGTCACTTCCCAAATATCAAGATTCCATCTTCATATACTATGTCGCTCAATATCCCATCATTTACAGCTTTAATCATCCTTTGAAACTCCTCATCTTCTGTATATGAACTCTTTATCCTTTATAGTAATGTTTGATTTGCACCTATTTGATATTTTTTTGATGTTTCACCTTCCATGTTTGTTCCCATATCCATCGTTACTAGATCCTTGAAAATAGGATCTCTTTCAACTCACATCTTATTCAAAACTCCATGGTCCTTTAAAATCAAATAAACTTCCACCTTATTTTCCTTCCGTAGGTGGTAGTGTGTATTGATATAATAATCCTTGAGTAGTTGAAGCCATCATCTTTGCCTCATGTTGACTTCCTTCTGTGAGAAAACAATATACATCAAACTCTTGTGATCAGTATAAATATAACAATTTTCACAATAGAGATAATTTCTCCATATCGTCAGAGAAATGATTACAGCTGCTAACTCAAGATCATGAGTAGGATACTTTTTCTCATTAATGTATAATTGTCGTGATGCATAGGCAATAAATCTATCATTTTTCATAAGGATACAACATTGTCCATTCATTGAAGCATCAAAATAAATAACAAACCCATCATTTCTCAATGGCAGAGTCAAGATAGGATCATTAACTATTCTTCTCTTCAGTTCTTCAAAACATTATTCACACTCTTTTTTTTCAAAAAAAAATTAACCCCATTACGTGAGATCATGGTTAATGGGTTAGCAATGTGGGCAAAATTCATGACAAAACTTCGATAATAACCTGCTAAAACAATAAAACTATGTACCTTAGTTATAATCATCAGTGCTGGCCATTCATGGATAGCCTAGATCTTTGAATGATCAATAGATATTTCATCATTATTGAAAAAATGGCAATGAAATGAAATCTTATGATGCCAGAATTTACACTTGCTAAACTTCACATATAATTCATTTCTTCTAAGATTGTTTAGAATAATTCACATGTGATTTTTATCATCTTCGTAGCATTTAGATTATACCATGAAATCATCAATAAATACAACTAAAAAGTCGTCTATATATCCTTTATGAAATATATTCATTAGATACAATATGATAGAGGGTGCATTAGTCTATCTAAAAGGCATTATTTTAAACTCGCAATGCCCATACCTTGTTCGAAATGCTGTTTTTAGAATTTATTCCTTCATCATACAAAACTGATGATATCCATATCGAAGGTCATCCATTGAAAAATATTGAGATCCATGATATTGGTTAAATAAATCATCAATTTGAGGTAGGAGATACTTTTTTGTTATTGTTATAGCATTGATCTCCCTGTAGTCAATGCCCAACCTCATAGATCCATCTTTCTTCTTAACAAAAATAATAGGGGCTCCCATTGAGAGAAACTACGTAGAATAAATCCCTTATTAATCAATTAATCTTGTTGTTTATTTAGTTCCACTAATTCCATATTGACCATTCTATAAGGGGTATTCAATAATGGCCTTCAATCAGGAAATAAGAAATGGAAAACTCAATTTCTCACTCTGGTTGATTTCCAGGTAAATCCTCTGGAAACACATCAAAATATTCTTGAAAAATATGTATGTAATCCATTTGAAAATTCATATCCTTGACCATAGTTATTTCATTCTCTTCCTTCCCAATAATTGAATTTAGTAGAGCAACAAAGGTTGGATATAGATAATAATCAGATGGTGGCATTTCTACTCTAAAGATAAAGAACTCTTTATCAACCTTGAGATTTTCAACCTCTATATTCTTATATTAAATTTTCTTATCATGGTCTGAAAGAATATCCATACCAAGGATTATATCAAATTAAATTCTGGGTATGATAATTAGACCAGTAGATAAATGTTGTCTACATTCCTTAATGCGGACTGATTCACAAATTTTTGTTGCAATGATACATCCCATAGAAGTTTTGACTAACAACTCCCTTGTAAAATCAAATTTGAAATATCTAAATTTCATAGAAAACATGGAGGATATGAAACAATGTGGTGATCTAGAATCAAATAAAGATTTTTTTAAACATGAGGAAACCATTAAATTACCTTCCACTATGACTTTCAGAGCATCAACCTCAACAGTACTGATCGCATAAGATTGGAATTGATCTCTTGGACTATTCTAAGGTACGTTTCCCGAATGCTTAGGACATTCACTTTCATAATGTCCCATCTCACTGAATTTTTAGAATTAAACATTGGTAGCTTCTTTCATCCCCTTATAATCACTAGCAAGATGTCCTTTCTATCCACATTTGAAGAATACTCCTTTTCCATTTAGACAGGCACCAGGGTGCATCCTTCCACAATTATCACAGGGAGGAAATTCAACACTTCCCTTCTTCTCTATTTCCTTATTAACTTTCCCAGAGTGTTCAAAAGATCTCTTCTTCTATTTTCTTGCTTTAAAGTCTCATGTCTTAGAGAATTACTTTTTTGTCTTGATAGCACATGAGACCATATCTTCATACGATGAGAAGGATTGTGAGAATAATGCTCGATAAAGAAATGGTTTTAACCCATAAATAACATGATAAATCTTACTTCTCGGGTAACATATATAATCTGCAGCATGCCTTACTATCCTTGTAATGTTATCATCATATTTTGCGACATTCTCATCCTTCTTTTTCCTCATACTCGTAAATTGTCTTTCCATATCTGCTCGATGGTCTAGAGAAAGTATTTTTTTATAAAATCTCTTTAAACTCTCTCCATTCCATGTTTGATACATATTTATCTTGTTTTGTGTTTTGAATCAATGACCACCCTTGATTTTCATCTCCCGTGAGGCGAAAAACTTCCATGACATCTTTTTCCCTTTCGATACTCGCCAAAGTAAGAAACATTTCCTCTAAGGAAATTATCCACTTCTCAACTACTAACTGATTTTTAATCCCATTTAATGTTGGTGGATGTTGCCTCATAAATTGGATTAACATTTACCCTTGGTGTTGTGGATCAGGGTGCTCCATACAGGTAAGGATATTATTCATAACTTGAGTGAGTTGTCCAAGTACGGTGATAAGCTAATCTGGACCAGTTGCATCACCAACTCAACTATAATTACCATGATTAGGAGGAAAATACCTACATGGATTACGCGTGTTAATACAGTTTCCATTCCTTCACTAGGTTCCATTTCTATACAATGGCATACAGTAAATTAGTTTATGAATCGCAATACATAATTACAAAGTTGTAAAGTACTTAACATAAATTGAACAGTTTATGGATATAATTACTAATTATATAAATGTTTTCTTGGAGGAGTTATCTACTCATAATTCATTCATAATTGTTTTTAAAGAAGATGAGAATTATCCTAATCATATTCCATGGGTGTGTCGTAACATAGAGTGTTGTACGACCTATTTTCATGCACCAGTTCCCATAAGTGTCTAGCTCAAAGCGGTGTTTTCAGGTTTTACCCCTAGGTACATCTATGCCAAAGCCACCTCAACCTGCTCATATCCAGACATAGATTTATTGTTTGAAATACTCACAAAATCTCTAAATTACCAAAATTATAGGATGTTATTTTATATTAATCCTCAATGTCAATCTTAGGGTAATTTTCCTTAATTACAGTTTTCTAAATCTAGTTTCTATTGTTTTCTCTAGTCTTCCTATGATACCAACTGTAACACCTTGACCCCAGTTACCCAGAGTCGGTGAATTATTACATAACATTGTAATGATTCAAAGAATATTATCCCAAAAGACTATTCTATTTAGTATTATTGGAAATAAGATACAGTCATAAGTCCAAAATTAAATCATTAAATGAAATAAAACACTTATTTATTCCATTAGAAACATTCAGGCCTCCTAGACTACATCAAAAAGACACTTTTAACTAAATTCTTCATATCGTTGGAAAATGAAACATCAGAAAAGAGGGAGCTCAAACACTTCATATGGGTATTCAATATTGTGGAAGATAACAAAAAATTGGTCATGGTGAATAATTAAAAACACATGCCTTTAAAAATAATAAACATGAAATCTTTATGGAAAGAATATGAGATGAGTAAATAATTCCATAATAAAACATTGTAATGTGCTTTCTACTAGACTAATAACCTCATAAACCATCATTATTATTTTCATAATTAGGGAATGTATAATGTCAAACATCCTGAAACATCTTGTCAAGGCCTCGGCCAAGACGTCTAAAAATGATTTAGGCCTCAGCCAAAACCTTATTTCAAATTGGGAATGGCCTCAACCAATTCCACATCCAATTGTTTAATGAGACCTATCATTGCACCGATGAGCTATAGCGGGCTCCACCCATCATATACTATGTCCAATACATTATCATATGAAAAGGATGAAACATAACATAAACATTCGTGGTAAAACAAGCATACAAAAAGTCAATACATTAACAATAATCCATCAATGGTATAAAAATAACAGATCCATAGTCAAACATATCACAAAACCTTCAATACAATATGGAATATTTGTATCATAATAAATCAATTTCAAACAAGTTTATAATAAATCAAAGGATGTTGACATAAATGAAATTAAAACTATTTGAAATAAATACCTCTTTCTATTTTGAAACTATTTAACATTCACATAATAATATAAGGAAACATTTATTTAGAAAATATTCTTAACACCTTGTAAGGAAAACTTCTATGATGTTATAATGGCGGAAAATAACCGCACCCACCATATAAGTTAAAAAATAATCTTACGTTAATTTTACCGAAAAGGCCATAAAGTACCTTGTTTGAAAAATGAAAGAAAAATTCCATTCAAAAAATATTAGTTCAAATAAGTATATAAATTAATTTAACTCGTAGTCTAGTAAATAGTAATAATGTTTTGAAATACATTTTTATGAAAACATGGATGTATATGATAATGAGGTCCCAGTAGATACATACGTTAAAAAACGTCGGATAATGAAGTGATTGTGAAATTAACCCTTGCCTTGTACTTTTCCTTGGATGAGGGTCCATTAACCTCCTGTATAATAGTTAAATCATTGTTAATAAATTATAACAGAACTATATACATAAATATGATATCATATGTAATCCTCTAAAATTTCTTTGTTAAAAATATTTTAGTAGTATCATTGTTTTGAGTGTTAACTGATTCGTTTTCCATTATATGTATGGTCACTTAAGTCTTGTTTTCTATAGAAAGAATATATTTTATTCATATATAGTATGATATTTTGTTCATAAAAATTATTTTTAGTCAACAAATGAAAATTATTCTTGATTTGTTATGATGGGGAAATTATTCTTATCATGTTCGTGGAGATGGTAATCTGTAAGTATGCACGAGAGACAATATCAATATATTGATGGATAAATCATAAGTAATTGGATGGTATATCATATATAAAGAATCATTAACACTGTATATTGAATATTTAAATTAGTAAATCTCATTATTATACAGATCCAAATAATTATGTGTTTGAATAACAAACTACACCACGGCGTGGAGACGGTAAGCCGTACATATGCACATATGGTGACTTTTTCATTTATAAGATGGATAAAATAATGAATATGGTTGAACCATATTTATAATAACATCACCGTATGTAGAAGCTACTGGATTTATTATGCTGGTATGGAAACATCAAAGAAAGAGGAAGTGGAAGAAGAAATGAACATGAAATTGGTGTGGAAATATTTACCTCTTCATCGGGTTCTTCCTTTTATATGATCAAAAGGGCTCTGTTGGATGACTTTATGAAAAAATTAAGGACTCTCAGATGAATTGAGAAAAGTTTGGAGGATATTTGGGCAGATATTGGCCAAGAAAAAAGGCTTTGGTGGTGTGATTTTGATAGAAGGAGAAGTGCCATTTTATAAGATAGATGATGGTTAATTTAGGAAAAACATGAAATATTATTTTATAATAAAATCCTTTTAGGTTTATAATGGCTCAAAAATGATTTATTTAGACAATAAGGTGTGGATGGGTCGAAAAAATCTCAACCAATAGGTTTTAGAGAGGTTTAGGTCACCATATTAACATTATCATTTAGATTTAAATCTTACTAAAATTGTTTAACAGTTACCATGTCTCTTTGTATTTTTATATTATATGGTTAATAAACATACTATAAACTACCAAGTGAACCCCAAGTGGTTCATTATTAATATATATAACTTTATCATGTCATTTGGATGAACCTCATATTTTTATGAATATTATAACAATTAATAATAAATTATTTGTTTGAAAAACTCAATTATGTCAATTTTGACATAATTTAGAATTTGATTTTTTTAAAATCCATTAACACTTTATCAATTCAAATAAAATATAATTTAAAAACTATAACATGTCATATTATAATGTAAATTTATTTTTATTAATTATAATTCTTAGATTACAGTTATTTGGATATATATAATATCAATTATTTTAATATTTCATTAATAAGGTAATTACAAAATCGTCATTGTGTCATAGATAAATTAACAAATGTATTGTATAAAAATTACAAATAAAATAATATTATTTTCGAAATATTTTTAGATTTATAATGAATATTTATTGGCGAATTTATATTGGGTTTATCCCTATATTAAAAATGGATTAATTATTAAACATTGAATTTAACTCTTTTAACTATTCTTTAAATAAAATAATAATAAATGTCCTAATTTAATCTAGGTGAACCAAACGGGATCATATTTTATATCTAAGGTCTATATTGTTGAATTATACTTATAAAATAGAATTATAACATGTGTTAGTGTAATTTTGTCATCATTTTTATGCTTAATTACCCTATTTACTTTTAATGGGGGTAAATAAAAAGTTAAAAGTTACTATTCACCAAATATTATTTTCATCATATTGAACCACATTTTACTTACTGATACAAACAATGTGTCTCAATGTTTTGAAATTCAACTCACATAAGTGGTAAAATTATGTTTTATTCAAATTTGGAAATGCTTTTAAGAGAATGTAAAAGAAGGTAAAAAGTTCTATAAAATTTTTATATAACTAAACTTATTATAAAATGACTCTAATAAATTACATTGGGAATATATAGGTATTAAAATTATATTTTGAAATAAAATAAATTTAAATAAAATAAATAATTATTTAAATAAAAAAGTCGGTTTTAACCAATAACGCAGTGTTTTTCCCTATTCATAAGAAATTGAATGTTTTTCGAAAAATACCAGAAAATCACCATTCTGAATTAAAAAATGAAGTCCGTTTTGAAAAATAAAATTTATAAAATTTTAAAAACTCGGCATTACTGTTCATAAAGTCTAGTTTTATTGGTCGCGGTGTGTTAGAACCTTGGAGTAGCGTACAATGCATGTTGTTGCATTATTCAATGGGAAACGTACCGCAGAAGCATCTGGTGTTACAATATGGTTTTATTATCTCATTTTATAATCAAATTATTCTCATATGTAGATATTTCATATGAGACATATGTTCACAGGGGCATATTCCTTGTTAGACCAACCCATCCTTCTTTTTTCATACTCCCTTCATGGTCAACTCAGAAGGTCTTCCCATGTGTAAGACAAAGTCAAAACATATATTGGAATATATTTTTACATATTATTAATTAATTCAGAATGTTATATTATAAGGAGTGATAATTATTAAATGACCATAAATGGTACGACATATTGCATTATGTGGAACTAAATATTGTGTGTTGTGATTCATTTCAAAATAATACATAGGAATCCCCATCGTGGGTCCAATCAAAAAACTACAAAAATCCACTACTTTCTAATATAGTAATAGAATCTAGAGTTACAACATAAAAAACATTAAAAAATAGTGACCTATATACCAACATCACTAAGTAATAATAACATGAAGAAGGAGAACCACTGATGTCGATATATGGTTTATCGATAGAGATCCTATAATACATATAAATACAAATTTCAATGTGTTTCCTATTTTATATATAGATATTCACATCTGTATTTTTCAATAAACAATTTATAGTGTTAGGGTTACCAGTCCCTCAATAGGATTAAGGAATGATTCATTAACATGACATAAATCTATATGAGGGTCCTTGAGTAGGCAATTGTTTACCCCCAATATGGTGTGATGTACAAGAAATCCCATCCACTCGACTAATTTTATTTCATATGTTCCATTTTTCAGAAATTAGATAACCCCAAAAATTTGTAATGTACATTCATATCTTGTTAAATATATGGGATATGTTGGGTGTTTTTGATTCCATGAATAATCCATGTTGCAAACCATCAGTGATAAGAGTTGTTTTCTAATTATAATATATTATATCCACATAAAACCCTTCTAAACAAATCGTCCCAGTTAATCACATCCTAGGCCATAAATAATGGTTTCATATCATCTAAAGTGAGATATTAATCAATAGTAGTAATAGATTTAAAATACTAATAAGGAAGAAGAAATTAAAACTTTGGAATACATAGATTAGAGATAATTATTCATTGATATTTGTTTTTGTTGAGCTGAAAAATGAGTGAATGAAAATTAATTAATATGAATTAAAATATAGTGTAATTAGTTTATATTTTATGGGGATGATATTCAAATAGTAGAATTTTATTCTCTATATTATGTTTGTACTTTTTTAAATAAATATTGATAACATCATTCATGAAAAAATTCTAATCCAACAATGGTATTTAGTTTCTCAAAATATTCATTCATATGATGATATAGTGAAATATGACATCATGACTATGAACGATACCTCAATTACTAATATTATCATATAAATAATTGGAACAAGAGGGTTCTTGAACATCATGGATAAAAATACAAATATATGATGAATGAAGAAATGTTTTAATTTTCAACAAACATAAATTATGGTATGAAAAAAATGAAGCATTCTTGATGGGATTTTTAATTTTTTTTATTAGGTAGAGATAAAGTACATCATGTTCTTTAAAGTTAATACAAAATGTTATATTTTTAATGTGTAATGATTTTATTTCATAGAGATGGGACACTATTGTTATCAGTTTCTCAGTAAAAATGTTTTTCTACCACATATGAACTTAGGTGAAAAAGGTCCGTCATATACAATAACTGTAATAAAAGTAAAAAATTCTAATTGGGTAATATCATGTACTTTTATTTTCAAAAACTCTTTATATAAAAATATATTATTTAATTCCAAATATTTTTTATGATTTTAAATATTCATTTTTTTTTATGAAAATTTTTTCATATAAAAATAAAAGAATGATAAAAATTCCATTCTGAACACATAGTATAATTTTTTTTACAAATAATATATTACATTTTTTCAACTAAATGAATGAAATATGTCTAGTTGTAAATCATTTTTTCATAAAAATTATTTTAACTATAGGATTCGTAAATTCTGAGAGAATGGAATATTATTTATAGGAAAAATGGATTTGATCTTTAGTAAAATCATTGAATCTATATTTTTAGCATAAAAATAATGAAAAATACTTGACTAACCACAATTTTGATAAATATAACTAATAATATAAAAATTAAATATTTGGTATCCCAGGATATGAAATCATCGTTATAATTATTTATCTTAAATTATCTTTTAATTTGATTTTATTTAATATATTCATTAATCAGATTAACCACATCATGTTTAATAAATTGATTAAAACATGCATAGATTAATGTAGGGTTGAATGGTAGATTTATTGAAAACAATGATTCTTACTAATGAACCAAAACATAAAAAATGTTGTGAGACTATCCTCTAAATCAACCTTTGTCTATTTTAAATGAAATATATGTTTCCCAAATAATATATAAATAGGACATAGGTATACGGTTATTCCTATTTCAATGAAACTGTCACATAGATTTCACTAGTTATAGTAATTTAATGTTTTTAGGATGTAATTTATTTGATGGGGGAATATAAGATCGTTTAATTTAAATATTATTTGAGAAAGTATAGCATAAATTTTATTTTCATCAAATTTAAAATAATTTATTTAATAGTTATTATGATGTTGTAATGAAATAATTATATAAATATATATCTCTTAATTTGTATTAATTATTAAATAAATGTGTGGATATTAAATATTATTTCATGTTTAATTTGATACAATAATCAATTTAATATAACACATATAGATATAATAGGTTTTTTAATCATATAAACATTTTAAATTTTTTTAATGAAACCAATTTTTTAGTAGAATGTGGCAACCCTTTAATGTTACTACCATAAAAAATTTTCATGTTATCAACCATGAAACTGAGAAAATATAGATAGTAATAAATTTAAATATAATTGGGAAACCTCTTCCATATATTAAAGGTTATCATATTGATGATGCTATCATGAGAATAATAGTTTGAGTGTCACACCATAACACATGCTCCATCGATTAGAATTTTGTTTCAGGACAAGGGTTGATATGTAAATAGACAATGTTGGGGTTATAAAAATCAATTATGCATCTTATTCTAGTACCAGTGATCATTGTTTTCATCAGTGGGAATAAAAAACATGACATGCAATGTAATGTGAGACATCACCGCCCATCATCAAAAATAAAATGATGTCAATAGTAGACGAAATCATAATTAAAACCACAAAAAAAAAAACTCAAATACTAGAATATGAATATGAACCATTATACATCCAAATTATTGTAATTGAAAAAGGGACTAACCACCATGGCCACAAATATAAATTCCAAGTAATAGAATATCAACCTGCAATCCAAAGAGTATCCAAACCATAGCCCTCTTCTTTAAATACATATATAACCATTACTATTCAACCGTCACGTTGAGATTCATTTCCGCTCTAATAAGATAATATTAATTAACATTTTATGTGGGTGAAAAGAACCCACCACTAACAAAGAAATAATTTATTCTATGATATAATAATCCCATGTAATAATACTGGATAAATATGAATAGGATGAATCAATGAATGAGAATTCATTGAGAGTTACCAATATCATAGGCCCAAAACACATTTATAAGAAATGTTCTTAAAAAAATGAGACATAATATGAAATATAGTAGTCATGAAGAGCAAAGGGAGATCTTTCATTTTAGTTCAAATAATACCAGACCAATAGAGAAGGATAACAAAACAAAAGATGTTGCACTCACTGATTCTTGTGTCGAAAACGGATACTGTAAAATCAATATAATCCACATATAACAAAACTTCTCATTAGGGATAAAGTCCACTATAGTTGTTCATGTTGAAATGTTGGTAGAAGATATTAGTGAAACTATTCAATTTTTACAAAATGAGTCAATGAACTAACTAAAAATAAAAAAAAACCCTAAAAACCCCATCATAAAAAATGGAATAAAATATCTATAATCATTGAAAAAATCATAGTTTGTAATAAGGATTTTGGGTAAGGGCTCTACACCATAGAGTAGAGGGGGCCAGAGAATGCCATAATGGGAGAATAGAAAATCCCTAGTAGTAGAGGGTGGATCCCTCACCATATCAAAGAGATTTATAAATAAAACATAATATATAATTGAATATGGGGAGAGTGATATGGCTTGGAAAAAAATATAGTGTATATCACCATCCAATATTAACAAATAAACATTATTTTATTTTTTCATCATTAAAAATTATATATTAATGGTTAATACATACTAAAAAGTAACATATTATTATATTAAAATAAATTCATTAAAAAATAAATTTATTTTTTATATGTGTTTTTTGGTCTCTTATGAATTTAACACACACCAACAAATGTATGAAATATAAATAAAACATTAGAAATATGAATAGGATGAATCAAAGAATGAGAATTCATTGAGAGTCACCAATATCATAGGCCCAAAACACATTTATAAGCAATATTCTTAAAAAAATGAGACATAATTTGAAATAGAGTAGTCAGGAAGAGCGAAGGAAGATCTTGCTTTGGAGTACAAATAATACCAGACCAATAAATAAGGATAACAAAACATAAGATGTTGCACTCACTGATTCTTGTGTCAAAAACCCATACTATAAAATCAATATCATCCATATATAACAAAACTTCTCATTAGGGATAGAGTCCACTATAGCTATTCATGTTGAAATGTTGGTAGAAGATATGAATGAAACTATTAAATTTATATAGAATTAGTCAATGAACTAACTAAAAATAAAAACAAAAAACCTAAAAAACATATCATAAAAAATGGAATAAAATATCTATAATCATGGAAAAAATCATAGTTCGTAATATTTGTTTTGGGTAAGGGCTCCACACCATAGAGTAGAGGGGGCCAGAGAAGGCCAGAGGGGGAGAGTAGAAAATCCCTAATAGTAGAGGGTGGATCCCTCACCATATCAAAGAGATTTATAAACAAAAATTAATATATAATAGAACTTGGGGAGAGAGATATGGCTTGGAAAAAAATATAGTGTATATCACCATACAATATTAACAAATAATCATTATTTTATTTCATCATCATTAAAAATTATATATGAATAGTTAATACATAATAAAAATTATCATATTATTATATTAAAATAAATTCATTAAAAAATAAATATATTTTTTATATCCGTTTTTTGTCTCTTAAAAATTTAACACAAACCAACAAAAGTATGAAATATAAATAAAAAATTAGAAATATTATTATAATTTTATGAATTATAATTTCATGAATTAGATCAGGTATATCGGTAAGATAATGACACTTCCCAAATTTCAAGATTCCATCTTCATATACTATGTATCTCAATCTCCCATCATTTACAGCTTTAATATTCCTTTGAAACTCCTCATCATCAGTATATGAACTCTTTATCCTTTTTAGTAATGTTTGTTTTTCTCCTATTTGAAAAATTATTGATGTTTCACCTTCAATGTTTGTTCCCATATCCATCGTTACTAGATCCATGAAAATAGACTCTCTTTCAACTCACATCTTGTTCGAAACTCCATGGTCCTATATAATCAAAGAAACTTCCACCTTATTTTCCTCCCGTAGGTGGTAGTGTAACTCATAATCGTTGAGTAGTTCAAGCCATAATCATTTCCTCATGTTGATTTCCTTCTATGTGAAAAAAGTATACATCAAACTCTTGTGATTAGTATAAATATAACATTTTTCACCATAGAGATAGTGTCTCTATATCGTCAGAGAAAAGAATATAGCTTCTAACCCAAGATCATGAGTAGGATTTTTTTTCTCATTAATGTTTAGATGAAATGATGAATAAGAAATAAATCTATCATTTTTCATAAGGATACAACATTGTCCTTTCTTTTAAGCATCACTATAAATAACAAACCCATCATTTCTCGATGGTAGAGTGAGGATAGCAGCATTAAATAATATTCTCATCAGTTCTTCAAAACAATATTCACAATCTTTTTATCAAAAAAGTTTAACCCCTTTACGTGAGAGCTTGGTTAATGGGTTAGCTAAGTGGGCAAAATTCTTGACAAAACTTCGATAATAAACTTCTAAACCAATAAAACTACGTACCTTAGTTATACTCGTCGGTGCTGGCCATTCATGGATTTCCTTGATCTTTGAATGATCAACATATATTCCATCATTAGAGAAAATACGTCAAAGAAATGAAATCTTATGATAACAAAATTTACACTTGCTAAACTTCCCATATATTTCATTTCTTCTAAGAGTCTTTAGAATAACAAACATGTGATTTTTATCATCTTCGTAGCTTTTGGATTATGCCAAGATATAATCAATAAATACCACGAAAAAGACATCTATATATTCCTTGAGAACTATATTCATTAGATACAAGAATATATAGGGTGCATTAGTCAATCTAAAAGGCATTATTTTAAACTCGTAATGCTCGTACCTGGTTCGAAATGTTGTTTTTAGAATGTCTTCCTTCTTCAAAAAAACTGATGATATCCATATCGAAGGTAATTCTTTGAAAAATATTGAGATCCATGATGTTGGTTTAATAAATCATCAATGTGGTGTAGGAGATACTTGTTGTTTTTTGTTATAGCATTGATCTCCCTGTAGTCAATGCCCAACCTCATAGATCCATCTTTCTTCTTAAAAAATGAATAGGGGATCCCATGGATAAACACTAGGGAGAATAAATCCCTTATTAATCAGTTCCTCTGGTTGTTTATTTAGTTCCACTAATTTGAAAGTGACCATTCTATAAGGGGTCTTCAATAATGGTGTTAAATCAAGAAATAAAAAATGGAATACTCAAATACTCACTCTTGTGGATTACCAGGTAAATCCTCAGGAAACACATCAACATATTCTTAAAAAATATGTACGTCCTCCATTTGAACATTATTTTACTTGATCATTGTTATTTCATTCTCTTTCTCCCCAATAATTGAATTTAGTAGAGAAAATAGGGGTGGATCTAGATAAGAATCAGATGGTGGAATTTATACTATAATGTTAAGGTACTTTTTATCATCCTTGAGAATTTTAACCTCCATCTTCTTAGAATAAATTTTCACATAATGGTATGAAATAAAATCCATACCAATGATTATATCAAATTAAATCCTGGGTATGAAAATTAGATCAGTAGATAAATATTTTTTATATGCCTTAGTGTGGACTGATTCAGAATTCATTGTTGCAATGATACATCACATAGAAGTTTTGACTGACAAAGCCATTGTTAAATAAAATTGGAAATATCTAAATTTCAAAGAAAACGGGGAGGATTTGAAACAATGTGATAATCCAGAATCAAATAAAGCATTGGCTAAACATGAGGAAACCATTAAATTACCTTCCACCATGACTTTCAGAGCAACAACCTCAATATTACTGATTGCATAAGCTTGGCCTTGATCTCTTGGACTTTTCTAAGGTACGTCTCCCAAATAATTATGACATTCAATTTCATAATGTACCATCTCCTTGAAATTTTAGCATTAAACATTGGTAGCATCATTCATCCCCTTAAAATCATTAAAAGATGTCCTTTCTGTCCACATTTTTTTCATACTACTTTTCCATTTAGACAGACACTGGGGTGCATCCCTTCACAATTATCACAAGGTGGAAATTCAAATCTTCCCTACATCACGGTTTCCTTATTTCCTTTCCCGTAGTGCTTAACAGATCTCATCATCTCATTCCTTTCTTTAAAGTCACATGTCTTAGACAATTATTTTTTTGTCTTGATAGCACATGATACCATATCTTCATACGATTAGAAGGATTTCGAGACTAATTATTGATAGATAAATGGTTTTAACCCATCAATAAAATGATGGTCATGAGGATGTATTTTTTTGCGACATTCTAATCCTTATTTTTCCTCGTATTTGTAAATTGTCTTTCCATATTCACTCGATGGTCATGAGGAAGTATTTTTTTAATAAAATCTCTTTAAACTCGATCTATTACATGTTTAATACATATTCATCTTCTTTTGTGTTTTTAATCAATGACCACCATTGATTTTCATCTCCTGTGAGGCGATAGACTGCTGTGAAAACATTTTCCCTTTCGCTACTCCACAAAGCAAGAAATATTTTCTCTAAGGAACATATCCACTGTTCAGATACTAACGGATTTATACTCCCATTTAATGTTGTTGGTTATTGCCTCGTTAAGCGGGTTAACGTTTACCCTAGGTGTTGTGGATCAGGGTGCTCTATACGGGTAAGTTTATTATTGATAAATTGAGTGAGTTGTCCCAGTATGGTGATAAGCTGATATGCACCAGTTGCATCACCACCTCCACTATAATTATCTTGATTAGGAGGAAAATAACTACATGGATTACGTGTGTTAATACGGTTTCCATTCCTTCCACTAGGATCCATTTCTATACAATGGCATACAGTAAATTAGTTTATGAATTGCAATACATAATTATGAAGTTATAAAGTACTTAACATAAATTGAACAGTTTATGGATATAATTCCTAATTATATAATTGTTTTCGTAGAGGAGGTATATACTCATAATTCATTCATAATGGTTTTTAAAGAAGATGATAATTATCCTAATCATATTCCATGGGTGTGTCCTAACATAGAGTGCAGTACGACCCATTGTCGTGCACCAGTTCCCGTAAGAGTCTAGCTCAAAGCGGTGTTTTCAGGTTTTACCCCTAGGTACATCTATGCCAAATCTGCCTCTACCTGCTCGTATCCAGACATATATGTATTGTTTGGAAAACTCAAAAAATATCTACAGTATGAAAATTATAGTATGTTCTTTCATATTAATCCTCAAATTCAATCTTAGGGTAATTTTCTCTAATTACAGTTTCTCTAAATCTATTTTCTATTGTTTGCACTAATCTTTCTCTGATACAAACTATAATGCCTTGAACCCAGTTACCCAGAGTCGGTGCATTATTACATAACATTGGCATGATTCAAGGATTCTTGTCCTAAAATACCAACATATTTATTATTATTGGAAACAAGATACATTCATAAGTTCAACATTAAATCTTGAAAAGAAATAAGACAGTAATTTAATCCATTAAAAAAATTATGTTCTCCTAGACTAAGTCTAAAAGTAACTCATAACTAAATTTTTCATATCCTTGGAAAATGAAACATCAGAAAAGAGTGAGCTGAAAAAATTAGTATGGGTATGCAATACTGTGGATGATAACAAACACAATAGCCATGGTTAATAATTAAAAACACATGCCTTTACAAATAATAAACATGAAATCTTTATGGAAGGAATATGAGATGAGTAAATAAAGCCATAATAAAACATTATAATGGGTTTTCTACTAGATTAATAACCACATGAACCATCATTATTATTTTCATAATTAGGGAATGTATAATGTCAAACATTTTGAAACATCTTGTCAAGTCCTCGACCAAGATGTCTAAAAAAGATTTAGGCCTCATCCAAAACCATATTTCAAATGGGGAAAGGCCTCAACCAATTCCAAATCTAATTGTTTAATGAGACCTACTGTTGCACTGAGGAGCTATAAATGGATCCACCAATCACATAATAAGTCCAATACATTATAAAATGAAAAGGTTGAAACATAACATAAACAATTGTGGTAAACCATGCATACAAAATGTCAATACATTAACCACAATCCATCAATGGTATAAAAATAACACATCCACAGTCAAACATATCACAAAAACATAAATACAATATGGAATATTTGTATAATAATAAATCAATTTCGAACAAGTTTATAATAAATCAAAGGATTTTGAAATATATGAAATTAAAACTATTTGAAATAAATACCTCTTTCTATTTTGAAACCATTTAACAGTCACATAATTATATAATAAAATATTTATTTTGAAAATATTATTATAATATTGTAAGGAGAACATATATGTTGTTCTAATGGAGGAAAATAGGTACACCCACCATATAAGTTAAAAAATAATCTTACTTTAATTTTGTCGAATAGGTCATAATGTACCTTGTTTGGAAAATGACAGAAAAATTCCATTCAAAACATATTAATTCAAATAAGTGTATAAATGACTTCAACCCATTGTCTAGTAAATATTAAAAATGTTTTGAAATACATTTTTATGAAAATTGGGATGTGGATGATAATGAGGTCTTAGTAGATACTTACGTTAAAAAATGTCGGATAATAAAGAGATTGTGAAATTAACCCTTACCTTGTACTTTTCCTTGGACTAGGGTCCATTAACCGCATGTATAATAGTTAAATCATTGTTATTAAATTATACCAGAACTATATACATAAATATGATATCATATGATATCCTCTAATATTTCCTTGTTAAGAATATTTCAGTAGTATCATCGGTTTGAGTGTTAACTGATTCGTTTTCCTTTATATGCATGGTTACTTAAGTCATGTTCTATATGGATAAAATATATTTTATTCATATACATAATTATATTATGTTTATAAAAATTATTCTTAATCATCAAATGAAAATTATTCTTGATTTGTTACGATGGGGAAATGAATCATATCACGTTCGTGGAGACGGTAATCCGTACGTGTGCACGAGAGACAATATCATTATATTGATGGAGAAATCATATGTAATTGGATGGTATATCATATATAAATAATTTATAACACTTTATATTGATTATTTAAATTAGTTAAACTCATTATTATACCCATCCAAATAATGATGTGTTTGAATAAAAAACTACACCACGACGTGGAGACGGTAAACCGTACATTTGCACATATGGTTACTTTTTCATTTATAGAATTGATAAAATAATGATGTGGTTGTAACATATTTATATTAACATCACAGTCTATAGAAGGCACTGGATTTATTGTGCTGGTATGGAAACATCAAAGAAAGATGAAGTGGAAGAAGAAATGAACTTGAAATATGTGTGGAAATATTTACCTCTTCAACGGGTTCTTCCTTTTATATGATCAAAAGGGCTCTGTTGGGTGGATTTATGAAAAAAGTAAGGACTATTGGATGAATTGAGGAATGTTAGGAGGATATTTCGATAAATATTGGCAAAGAAAAAAGGCTTTGGTGGTCTGATTATGATAGAAGGTGAAGTTCCCTTTTATATGAGAGGTGAGGGTTACTTTACGAAAATCATGAAATATTATTTTATAATAAATTTCTTTTTGGGTTATAATGGCTCCAAAATAATTTATTTAGACTCTAAGGTGGGTATGGGTCGAAAACCTTTCAACCAATAGGTTTTATATAGGTTTAGGTCACCATATTAACATTATCAATTTGATTTAACTCTTAGTAAAATTGTTTAAAAGTTACCATGTCTCTTTGTATTTTTATACTATATGCTTAATAAACACACTATAAACTTCCAAGTGAACCCCAAGTGCCTAATTATTAATATATATAACTTCATAATGTCGTTAGGACTAACCTCATATTTTTATGAATATTATAACAATTAATAATAATGTTTTGTTTGAAAAACTCAATTATGTCAATTTTGACATTATTTAGTATTTGATTTTTTTAAAATCCATTATAACATTATAAATTAAAATAAAATTTAATTAACCAAATATAACATTTCATATTAACCAATAAAATTATTGGAATTTATAAAAAGTCTCAGATTACATTTATTTGGATATTTATAATATCAATTATTTTAATATTTCATTAATAAGGTAATTACAACATCATCATTGTGTCATAAATAAATTAACTAATGTATTGTATAAAAATTATAAATAAAATAATATTAAGTTTGGAAATATTTTTAGATTTATAATGAATATTTATTGTCGAATATATGTTGGGTTTATCCCTATATAAAAAATGGATTAACTATTAAACATTGAATTTAACTCTTTTAACTATTCTTCATATAAAATAATAATAAATGTAATAATCTAATACATGTGGACCAAAATGGATCATAGTTTTTTTATAAGGTTTATTTTGTTTAATTATACCTATAAAATAGAATTATAACATGTGTTAGGGTAATTATGTCATCATTTTTACCCTTATTTACCATATTTACTTTTAATCGTGGTAAATAAAAGTTAAAAGTTACTATTCAACAAATTTTTTTTTTAGCATATTGAACCCAAATTTAATTAATGATACTAAATTTGTGTATTAATTTTTTTAAATTCAACTCACATATGTGGTAAAATTAGGTTTTATGCAAATTTGGAAATGCTTCTAAGAGATGTGTAAAAGAAAGTAAAAACTTCTATAAAATTTTTATCTAATTAAACTTATTATAAAATGAATCTAATGAATTAAATTGAACTTATATAGGTATAAAGAATATAATTTGAACTAAAATAAATTTTTATAAAATAAATAATTATTTCAATAGAAAAGTTGGTTTTAACCAATAACACAGTGTTTTTCACTATTCATAAGAAATTGAATGTTTTCTGAAAAATACCAACAAATCACCCAAAACTAATTTGGATATTATGAATTAAAAAATGAAGACCATTTTGAAAAATAATATTTATAAAATTTAAAAAACTGGGTATTACTATTCATAATGTCTAGTTTGATTGGCCGCAGTGTGATAGAACCTTGAAGTTGCGTAATATGTAAGCTATTGCATTATTCAATGGGAAACATACCACGAAAGCTTCTTGTGTTATAATATGGTTTTATTATATAATTTTATAATCACATTATACTCATATTTAGATATTTCGTATGAGACATATCTTCACAGGGGCATATTCCTTGTTAGACCAACCAATCATTATTTTGTCATACTCCCTTCATGGTCAACACAAAAGGTCTTCCCATGTGTAAGAGGCAGTCAAAACATATATTGGAATATATTTTTACATATTATTATGTAAATATAAATGTTATACAATAAGTATTGATCATTTTTAAATGACCATAAAACGTACGACATATTGCATGATGTGGCACTAATTATTTTGAGGCTTCTGGAGGAGGGCGTTGGGTACGTAGTCTACTGAGAAGCATCATGGACCGGGCTCAGATGTGGCCTGATTCAGGAGTGAGCAGATATCACATATGGCTCTCGATATGAGTGACATCATGAGCATAACTACGCTACCCATGACCATGAGTTAGTAGCAGTGGTCTTCATTTTGAGGATGTGGCGACACTATCTGATGGGAGATCATTTTATGGTCTACTGTGATCACCAGAGTCTCAGGTATATCTTCTCCCAGAAGGACCTGAACCTGAGATAGAGAATTTATCCTGAGTTCCTCCAGGATCATGGATTCGATATAGTATATAATCATGGGGAGGGGAATGTTATAGTAGATCCACTCAGTCGAAGATCAAGTATACAGCTGTTATGTGAGGCGATGGAGCAGTTGGCCGCTTTGCAAATATCCTTTGCAGATCGAGATGGAGCATCGTTTCTTCAGTCCCTTACAGTCACTCCCCAACTCCATCAGTGAGTCAGGGGGGCGCAACGTGAGGAAACTGACTGTGAGGCTAGACGTGCTTAGATATCCACAGAAAATGCAACTGATTTATTTTCTAAAGATGGTGACAATGTCAACCTTTTTAAGAGGACGTGCCATGGTACCTGTGTCGCTTCGGGAGGATGTGTTGAGGGAGTTCCACACATCCCCTCTAGCAGTACATCCTGTAGTGGATAAGATATACCATGCCCTCCAATGATAGCACTGGAGGCTAGTAATGAAGAAAGTTTTAGCAGAGTTTGTCTCTCAGCACCTCACACGTCAGCAAGTAAAGGAAGAGCATCAGGTACCAGGAGGCTTAGTTCAACCCTTATAGGTCCCAGTGTGGAGGTAGGACGGGATATCCATGCACTTCATTATAGGACATCCACATACATCCAAGGGTCATTATTCTCTCTGGGTGATCCTCGGCTGACTCACCAAGTCGGCCCACTTCCTACCGATCATAGACCAGGGTTCACTTGAGAGCTTGGAACGCCTCTATGTGAAAGAGGTTGTGCGGCTACATGGAGTACCCTCGATGATTGTCTCCGATCATGATGCACGTTTCCCTTTCTACCTTTGAATGGGGTTGTAGGAGGCTTTCAGGATGTAGCTTCATTTGAGCACTACCTTCCATCCTCAGAAGGATGGCCAGACTGAGCGGACCCTTCGACCCTCGAGGACATGTTGCATGCTTGCATCCTCTACATCGGTCGCAGTTGGGAGGATCAGTATAACGACCCATACATTACATACATGGTTATTTCATCAAAATTGAAGCATACTTGTTACAAAATATAACAAAACCATGAAAGGACCATATAGGTATTGCGTATTTAGAAACTGGGAAACATAAACAACTGGTTTATAAATCATCTACATTGTCTCCCATTTATTTCATCATATCTAGAGCCCCTTTTGGCATATCTTACTTAATATCCTTCATCCTAACCTAGGGAAATGAAAACATACAAAACGGTGATCTCAAATGCTAAGTAAGGGTAAACAAAAAAAATATCAAACATATCATATTTATAAGAACATAATATTTTGAAAATCTAATCTTGCAAAAGTGATCATAACATGGGATAAATCATAGAAGTGAAATGTAATCCCAATAATCATAACATAAAACATGAAGATTTGTGGCATACACACATAATCATATATAATCATTTCTTATTAGTCTAGTCTCTTTTCCAAGACTATCTTAGTGGACAAAGTCTATTTCTGAATCGAGTTGACTCCTCGTTTCTGTCCTATTTCACTGAACCGGTTTAACCCGTCATTCCATCCATATCTATCTCATGAGATATAAAATCTTTACCCGATGCATTGGAGGGAGATATAGGTCCCACCCATCTCATTTTGATACCATTCTTATGTGTTCCACAAAATCATAAATCATACATCATTGCATAACCCATGTAATAAAAATGGGATTCTTAAACATCGTGACATCATAGAACAATTCATATAAGATAAATGAATTCATAAAAGTAATTCCATCACCACATAATCAAATAAATGTAATTATAGGGATAGAAACAGAACCCTATATTATCTAAGATGGAAAATAATTTTGATAAAATACTTGAACTCCATTCTTGAGGAAAATATCTTTTCCACTACAAAAACATTTTTCCTTTCTTACCACGTCATATAATTTTAAACTAAAACAATTTGATTAAAAATAAACATGAAAAATTGTAATTTAAGCTTCTTGGAAGTAATTTTTTAAAAATCCATTCATTTCGTATAAGTTAAAAAAACATTCTTCTCGTACTTTTGTTGGAAAAGTCAAAAAGTACCACATACGAAAAACGAAAACAGATTCCTTTCATATCTTTTACTAAAAACACACCGAAGGGAAAAATTGGATTTAAAAAATTGTAGGTAGATGGAAAAAATATTACATATTTAGGAAACATGGATGTGGATGATAAAATACACCACAGTAAATACCAAAGTATAAACAATCTCGGATAAAATGAGATTGTGATATTTTCCCTTACCTTAGGTCTGATTTGCTTCGTAAGTGTCCGAACCTCCTCTATAATGATTTAAATAATGTTACTGACTTATTAAAGAATCATAATTATTTTTATGATATCATATATGGTCATATTCTTAGCTTCTTATTAGTAATATTTCATTACTATTTGTTATTCGGGTATTTATTACTTTTTGTTCTTATGCTTGTTTTGTTGAATAAATTCTTATTTTTCTTTTTTGGTTATAGATACGCCATTTCGAGAATGGTATTAGTGTTATATATATCATATATATTAATTCAATTCATTTATATAATCATTATGCAATGAATATCATTTAGAACGAGCTGCATCACATCGTGGAGATGATATTTCGTACGTATGCACGAGCGATGATATCGTTCCCATGATTGTGGAATTGTATTGGAGTGTTTTTATACTATTTAAGAATCAATATCACTTTAAAATAATAATATATAGTCATTATTTACAACATTATACCCATCCAAGTAAGGTGGTGGGGGAAAATAGATTACATCACAGCGTGGAGACGGTATTCCGTACGTACGCACGCGCGGTGATTTCATTTTCCGTATGATGGATAGTTGATGAAATAGGGTTGTTTCATACTTATAATTATATATCAGTATATTATTGATACTGATGTTATTACTTCATAATGAAACAACTAAGGAAGAATAAGCGGAAGAAGAAATAAATTTGAAAGAATCGGTAACAGACATTACCTCTTCTTTGAAGAGCCTCTTTGAGACCTCCTCTTAGGGCAATAAAATTGGTCTTTGAAGAATACCACGACCTCTAGGATGTTTCTAGGGAAGTGGATAGGTGAAATTACCCATGTTTGGCCGAGCATGAATACTCAAATTGGTGTGAGGAGGAGAGGGAGGAGGTTCCCTTTTATAAGGGAGGAGAGGGGCACCTTTGGAATAACCTAAAATATTATTTTATTATGAAGTCAAATTCGGTTTTTAATAGCTCTTAATTGATATATTTCGAAGATAAGGTAGGGATGGCTTGAAATAATCTCATCCAGTAGAATTTATACTAGTTTAGGTCATTATATTAACCTTATATTTTAGTTTTAACTCTTAGTTAATT